>OZ024887.1:52864398-53579398 GCA_964017195.1 Siderastrea radians | reverse complement strand
CATGAGGGATAAGGCAGGAGCTAGGAGGAACAATCCAGAGCCGGGGTAAACAGCTATAGTCTGCGCATTTGTTCGGCTGGTGGTTTGAATTTTTTTAAATTGAATATTCATCTCTGGATTCAGCTTTACTAATAGCATACTTTACATGTGCACATTTTCTGCAGTTTCAACCTATGCTATCTAGGAAATAAAGTAGTCAAAACACAAAACGAGCCATTACATTTGAAACATTTTCAATCATTCTCATCAAAATGACAACTCAACCACTGCAAATAATCGATTATAAATACAGCGGACTATAGATCTCTTCCGAAGAATTCATTTTCGGTAAACCATAAATGCTCAAAGTTTCAATTCATTATTTGACTGGTCGACTTGTTTCTTTCAAAAGGTCATTTTCGTGACTTCTTTTACAAATATTGGACATTGTTTCTTATGTCACTTTAGAATAATTTTTGATCCGAAGTAGTACAATCCACAACGGAATGATGGTTTCCATTTAAACGGACATTACTATTTATGGACATATTAAGACGGATTCCGCTCAACATTCGAGCAAAAAGTGCAAGAATTATTTACTAAGAAACTATTTACAGCACGGTAACATTATGAATACTTTTTGAAACGTCTCACTTTAATTTGCTTCTCCAAGTGCCCCCGCGATTAAATTCTCAAGCATTCTTGAGAAAATGAATGTCAAATCTCGTAAACATATGCTAAAAACGAGCGCCATTTTGTTTGAAGTGACATGAGCGTCTTTTCAATTTTCTCTCGCTGGATCAGCTTGGGAGCTTAAGAATTGACGATTTCTTCTTTTTTTATTCAAAATGACCGGCATGCTATGAGTATTTTTTGGTAACTTATTTTTGCACTTCTTCCACGAACGTTCAGTGGAAATCGTCTTAATTTGCATTAGTGAAGAGGAAAATACGCAGCCAGAATCTTCTATTGACGGACAAAACAAGATAGTAAATACACAGCAAAAAAAAATTGTTAAGTAACATCCTCGTATTATTAGTCTCCAAGAGCTATTTTTGCGAAGAAAAAAGGCTTAACTAAAGAGACCACAGTCCTCTCGATGGTTCGTCGCTCGTAATTCACCTTAACGCTTTTCAGGCTCTTAATTAACCGCCAGCTTATTTCTTTGTGTTATGGACTATTATCACCTCTCAGCCGCTTTTCTACCTTAGTAAGCGATTATCATAAGGTTGGATTTCTCTGATTCACGGGGGATTCTGTAGACAAAAAAAAAAACAACAACTATAGCTATAAAGGGTTTCTCAAGAGTTAAACGTATAAGACAATAATATATGCCGGAATATAATACTTCGTAACCAAATGTTTTCTTTAACAGCTTTGTTTAATTTAAACTGGGAAAGGTATTTTTACCTTTAAAACGTAATAAATGAAATTACATTCAAGCAAAGTCTAGTTTTGTCTGTCTTTGTCTCGCCGGAAACATATCTTGGTCGTATTCTTCGATATTTTGTGAGCGCTTCTCATCTTTCGCTTTCGTAGTCTTCACGCTTTTTTTTCTCCAGTTTAATCTCGTGCTAAGATTCTCATCTGAACAAAATGTCGATATGTTTGGTGTGAGTTGTCGTTTTGTCGCGTTGGAGGTCTCGTATTTATCTTCCGGTTTATGATTCGCGGAGGCTTGAACCCTGTCCTCGCTGAGACGTTCCTCATCTTTTCAAAAGTTTGTTGTCCTCGTCTTTGAATGCCGCTGATAATTTCGTAAACCAGCGATAGGTAAACTAACACAACAAGAATCTCTGTTTGTAGTCCTTCCATTTTCTTCATTGATTCAAGGTTCATGCTCTTGAATTTTGTTCATTCCTCCTTAGTCATACAACACACAATTTCAAAACATTTATCCGCACTCAGTTTGATGTCGACCGGATGAAGCATATAAAGAGAACCAACAACATAATTACATACAATTATATTATGCAAATATATAAGTTCAGTTCACCACGATATTCAACATTCGTTATTATTAAGTTGTAAGTTTATTCCTGTCTCATCAGATGTTAATATTTTAAGATCAAATACGTACACTATATGGCCGTCTTTTGCTTTTCGACGAAACGTCAGATTTTTAGGCCTTTACTATTTTGTTAGCAGAGAGAAAAATGACACATTGGATGCAAATTTATTAGTTTTGGTCCAGACAAACGTGATTGTCTAATCGTAATCAGCTTACTTGACATATTTACTTACGTAATGCATGTTGATTCCAATGTTTGACCGGCAGTCTAATACCAGTCTCTGAAAAATAAAGACATCAAGTATATAATTATTTTCAACTTCCCATTACAAATAACTGAAAACAGGTAACTTTCTACATTATTTACAGATCCCTTGGTAGCCAGTGTATATTTCTGATTTCTGCTATGACATCGATAAAACTAGAAACAGCGGCTTGGAAATCTGAGTGTCAATTTTCTCTCCCACAATGAGAGATGTAGATTATTTTCAGTTTTTCTGAGAGTTTTAATTTATGGCGGTTTCGAGTCGGGCGTCTTGCTGGCTGCGAGAATCGCATTACTTTCAGTCAAAAATCTGTAAACATTTTGAAATGCACGTGCCTATAATAAATACGGAAGCTTAGCCAGCTATTGACTAGCCTGTTCCAGGCGTTCAGATAGTGGAGCGCGAGCGAAAAATAAAGCGAGCGAAAGAGCGAGAAAAAAACGAGGGGAGACTGGGGGAGTCTCCCCCAGTCTCCCCTCGTTTTTTCCCGCTCTTTCGCCCGCTTTAGTTTTCGCTCGCGCTCCACTATCTGAACGCCTGGAACAGGCTAGCTATTGACAGAGATGACGGTCTTAGAAATATCTTAATATGTTACAAAAGTATGAAAAATGGACATTTTCATACAGTTTTCTTGGTAAAACCCACATTAATTAGTCCCTTCAATTTTTGTCGTAGTGTTGGCTTAGAAATATAAAAAGATGTACGGCAGTGAGGAGAGTTAAATTTGGTCACTAAATAACGTGCTAACTGTTGAATGTAAGGCGACTTTCTCATCGTTGTTGCCACTGTGATCAGCGTAGAAGAACTCGTGCATCGTGCTATGGGATTAATGAGAATCAGGCATGTTAATTAATTACCCCAAATGCTTTTTATTTTCACAGAGTTTAGAACTCGCGAAAAACATGAACCGCTTTTTGGGCAGCTTAAACTTTGCAGGTAAAGTTTTGGCGGAAAAAGCTTTGAGTGCAAAACAAGAGTTTTATCGTTAAAGAAGGAGAACACATTCAATAAAAACAACAAAATCTAACTGGCTCAACGTTAACCTTTTAAGCCCTAACAGTAACGAAAATGAAATTTATTTTTACATTATTACTACTTGTTCAAACAATTAAGTGATGAGAATAAAGAAAGTGATCACCAAGGATAAGATGTCTTCATATATAGACAATTCTCCTCACTAGTTCCATAAGAAATGTATGGAGAACAGTAAGGAGAATATGCATTTTTATACCAGTCCTTAAAAACAGATGAAGCCGAATAGGTGAGTGGCCTAATCTTGCCACTTTTCAGCCGACACATGCAGTTCAGCCATGCACTGTAAGGTTTTCTCACACAGTTTCTTCTTGAGACCTTCCGTTGCTGCCGCTGTTTCCGCTACGAGAGCCATCGTTGCTTCCACTGTGTTTACCAATGAATACATGACGCGCTGCTTTGCGCATGTCGTCGCTTCTCCAAAAGTAGATCAGGGGATTTACGGAAGAGTTAATCAAGAGCGCAGAGATGGCAAAATTCATCTCAGTTTTACTCTGATTGGAGCTGGTGAATCCAGTGATAATTTGCACAAGGACAGCTGGAAAGAGGAACAACAGAAGGGCTAAGAAGATGTAAACAATTGTGATAGCGCAGCGCCTCTCGCGTTTGTAAGCAATCATGGCGCTATTTTCTTCTGAATGCAATGAATGGATGTTGTTGCGCTTGATGTTCACCACCAACACTATCTGAACAGCAAGAAGGTAGATCACTAAAGTACCAGCGATAACTGACGTTATCATTTGGTTGGTGCTTTCATCGATGCCGGAGTAACGCAAAACAATAAACCCGATCCATATTACCCAGAGTATCACCAGATTGCGTATGGTCTGTTTCGTTGTGACCCGGGCGCGGTAATGTAGCGGTTTTGATACGGCCATTGAGCGATCGGTGCTGATATAGGCCAAGCAAAGGAAAGAACCTCCGGTGCATAAGTAGAGGAATGCTTCGTACAAAGTATGCAACACTTGCGATCGGCAGATGGTTGATGGGTAATGAAGCATCAAGCGCCAGGCAACAAAGAGAGGCTGAGTGACCAGGCCAACCAATAGATCTGTCAAGGCTAGGCTACAAAGGAGAATATTCGCGGGAATGCGAAGTTCACGAGTCTTGTAGACTGTTATCAAAACCACAATATTGCTGATGACAGCAGAAATAGCGAACGGTGTGTTTATGGCGATAATGGAGATGTTCAGTCCATAGTGATGCGTGTCACTGCTCAGTATCTGAAGACTGCAGCTTAGCTGGTTTGACTGATTTGTTGGTGGGATAGCTGTTGAGTTGTCCATCATCTTCTGAAAGAGAAAACACAAGGCTCATAATTTAATTCTTTTTTCTTGCAATTGTAAGAGCGCTTGTGTGCTTTGGTGTTTTGTCATCAAAATTCACTTGATGAAGTTGACCACCGCTAGAAGTCTTGGAATTTTGAGCTGAGAGGGATAAAAGAATTCGCGATAGTTTTTGGTTGCAATCAAACCTCACGTAAGCGGATAACATTGCCGGAACATAGGCGTTTGCTACTTTTGCTCCTTGGAGGCTGGAGAAAATGTAATTTCTGACGGTTTAGTGACCTGGCTACGAAACAGTCAAAAATTAATATTCTGATGGCACGATTGAGAGGCTCGGGTGTTGTCATGTGACCTTCGGGACTATTTAAGCTTTTGGTGGGAGTTATTTTGTCACCAATGTTCTATGCCAGTAAATCTTTTCCTTTTAAGTTCCTTTCTTCTTTCTAGTTTTATTTTTGGTAGGGTGTTTCAGGAGTACCTCTTCCTCGATCGAGGTCTAATACCACTGCATTAGATGGGGAATACGTTTCCGCATTTTTTGGCCACAAATAAGGAGTGGTTTTTTAGTGTTTTATCGTATCTGGCGTGGTACATTATTCTAACTTTTCATACCTTATTCCTATGTCACGCAGCTCCGCATGTATTATTTCGAACGATTAACTACTAGCTATAGCCCGTGTAATCATCAGATGACTCTGCATATTCCTTAATAAACTATTTCACTTTGAATGCTCGTGTTAGTGTGGTCAGTATCTTTTAAGAATTGGTCTAGGAACGCCTTCTAATTAACAATTTCGTTCGGCTGAAAAGGTAACATATGCTTCAATATTATGCAATGCACCAAAAAACGATGGTCAGAAAACACAAAAAGACGTAATTTTATAAGCAGCAAAAAGTACATTGACATCTTTCACAAAGAAGGTGATGTTGACATTTTTCAAACTGTCATTAAAAACAACGTAACGTGAACAAAACAGAGCAAAATAAATAAATATAAAACATCTTTTGCTTTTTTAGTCGTTTTTTATGATGTAACAGTTCCTTTTATGTCACAGTTTGTCAAAAAAATACGCGGTTTCTTTTACTTGGATACATGAAACGTCACAAAGGAAATATAACAGATCTAATTTGGCATAAAGTGCATCTGGCATGAACAGTGCATTATGAAAATAGTTGAAAACACCGAATGAAAAATAATCTATCTTACTTCTTGAACAATAGCCTTCTAATTATAATGAAATTCTCGTCAAATCATAACGAATTATGTTTGATCATTTATCCTTTTCCTTTGTTCATTTGCCTTGCACTGTTATAATTCGAATATAAGTCGGCTTTTATCATTTTAAAATATTTCGTTTTCGACATCCATAAAGTTATCAATGCCAAAATGACTCAGTGTTCAATATCCCACCATGTTTGCTGAAGCCTTTTGAAAAACGTTCGCTAAACACAGAAGGGTTAAACCATGGCACTACAGTTTGAAACATGAATTTCTTTGCCGCTTTCTACCAAATCAACAGCGCGAAAAAACCAAATTCAAGATTTTCTAGAGAATGTTAACACACGATTGCGAATAATTTTACCTATCTGACTTTTAACGCTGTCCTTACGATGGCTCAGCCACTTTGGACAAGTTGCAGGAGTTGAGGAAAATAAGTGAATTTGCTTGCAGAAAGGTGTCTTCAAACGTGGCTTGTTCTTTGTTAGGAAGTAGATTTCTACTCAGACAAGTCGTAGGTTTACAAGGTAATTTTAAAATAAAAAGTAAAAGAAATATTAGTACCTCCTGTCACTGTCAGTGCTTTGGAAAAGTTCCAGAACTCCTTCACCTTTCTGGTTTGCTTGAGTTTTGATTGAACACACCGCGCTTGCATACGCGCGGGAAGGAAATGATGTCGCAATATGAAAAGTTTTCCGTTGCTGTTGCCCCAGTTTCAATAATTTCCTGAATTGTCGATGTAATAAGATGTCATATGTCGTCAAATACTTGAGAATTTGCCCCTTCTTTTTCCAGCGCCGACATTAGTATATTTACATATCCGCTATAAAAATGTTAAAGGGAAACTAGTAGCCACGAGATAAAAAATAACATACATGCAGGGGACAAAATAACCAATGTCTTGTTTCATTATTTAAACTGCACCTACAAGGATATTTTCATTAGAATTGTTTGCATAAAAAAAGGATCTCCCAAGCTGGATCGTTCTGAAATTTTTCACACCTTTTAGATATCCGTTGCCATTTACGTAAAACTGACCTCAGTTGAGTGGTAGGTTTTCTGAACTCCTCCTTGTTTGTTGTAGTTTTATTTTGATACTGAGTATTAAAAGGAAATGGCGTCTTAAATATCGAGATATTTTCTAATGTTCACTCTGAGAGTGCCTTATTTCAATACTTATATATGAAAAAGGAAAAGAAAATTATTAATTTTCAAGCATGCTTCTTATCTTACAGGAAAACAAAGATTAAAGTTTGCGTGACGACATTACTCAATAGATTTGGACATTTTGAAATGTCAAACAAAACACGGGAAGGGGTCGTTGACTGGCCCTCTTTTTTCGTCCTTTTTCCCAACGACAGTAGTTAATTACCTTTTTTATAAATCATCGTATCTGTTATGTGACCGTCATTATTTTAAAATGTCTGTTCGCTTTTCAATAAAGTTCACTGATATTTCAACGGTCAGTGAATTTTTAAACGATTTTTATTCACGGTTTTATCAAAGTAGCGCTGGCATTATTTATTTGCTAATTTTGTAATTTCTATTTTTTGTCTCGGAATCGGTTGCTATGGTATCTGCAAAAAGCCTAAGGATCAAGTGTAGATTTAAAGTCTAAGCCCTATAAGTTAGGGATTTGATAAACTGCCTTTGAAGTAGTAAAACTTCGACTACCACCTTAGCTTTGTGTTTTGGACCAATTGGCACAAGATGACTAAAAATAAGTAAGATATCATCTTTACCAACCGATGCCAATTGAGCAAATCGGCTGTTCATTTAGTATGACACTCTGCGGGAGTCTGGTTTTAAAG
Organism: Siderastrea radians; assembly: GCA_964017195.1. Classification (NCBI taxonomy): domain Eukaryota; kingdom Metazoa; phylum Cnidaria; class Anthozoa; order Scleractinia; family Rhizangiidae; genus Siderastrea; species Siderastrea radians. The sequence continues at coordinate 53,571,794 of OZ024887.1, read as the reverse complement.
TCATCCAAGCATAATATCTTGGGACGTGATGTTTGACTTAACTACTTGGCCTTTTTGACGTCATCACTTTTCACTGTCTGAACTGAAAGGAAAAAATATTTTAAGCAATTATGCGTGCACAGGGTGTACACGCGCACTTTTTTTTACATACGGGTTGATAAACAATCACTTGATATGAAATATTACTTGACTTGTTTTTTTTTCCATAGAATCGCAATCTGAGTTTGATTTAACTTATTGTCATTCGTATAATTTCAGTGTATTTTTTTTGAGTTATCATTTTTATTAACGTAGCTCATTATCAGGTGTGGTATTTCAGTTTTTCTTCTACATATATATCCAAGGACTATGAAAGTTGTCTCTCTTCACAGTACGTCTGCTCATTACTCTGCGAGTCCAAAATTAATGTTACCATATGCAGATGTCAGTTTGACTCGTCAGATTTTACGACTTTTGCGGGAATTTCAAATCATACTGAGAGTCCGAGAAAGAACCACGCAGTCAGTATCGGCTTAAACATTAATTTGCAGAAAGACCGCCAACAGAAGTTCGTCTTTTTCAAGCGGTAATTGGTTCCTTTTAGCCATAAGTGTAGGTATTGACGCTTGACACTTGATGAACTGCCATATTTGCCAATCAATAGTACCCTGGACTAGTTGCAAATATAAAACAAAATCTTTTCCAAAAGAAGCAGTATAAACTGCTGTTCATTAATTTCATTATCAACATCAACGCACATGACCGACTTCGTAACCATGCTGTGATTAGATGAAAAAAAATCAGATTCCAAAACGTAAGTTACGACGCAACGTTACATCGTCAATCTTTGAAGTACGAAGGGTATCCTCTTAGATGTTTGTGACTATCTTGCTCCTCTTCTTTCTTCCATTTTGAATTCTTTACTCGTAAAAGTTCTTTTTGAACATAATGAACGAAGAGAATGAAATTCCAAAGATTTATCGCGTTTTTCGTCGTCCGTGGTATAGATCTTTACATTTGGATTGCTTTCTTGAAACTATCCTTTACCCATCAATCACCATTTAGTCCATATCATGGAACCGAACTAGAGAAACATCGTACGCTGTATTAAAAGGCTTTTCTAATCCCAAATCCTGACTCTGCTCCAACGATCCATGTTTGGCGTGGCTCTGAAGAGCCTTGAGTTGCTTAATTTTTTTGTTTTTCACCCATTTTCTCCCATTTTCCCATACCACCGACTAAATATAACATGCCATAATTCTTGCTGTCTACTGTGCTCCTTTCATCCCCTATCCTGCTCTCTTGAGGTTCGTATCGTTATATACTATGTTACTATATTTCGCATTCGATTGGATGCCAGTCCATTGCAAAGTAATGCTACGTATATTTGTTTGGTTTTCCCCACCAGATCGCCGATACACATTCATTTAAAGACAAGGGGGAGATATAAATTGGCAAAATCTAATTGCCTTATTATTTTTACACGAGGGCTGATCAGTGTAGGCTCAATAGCGCAAGACGTACGTAAGAACGAAAATTAAGAATGAATTCTAAAATGTTACGTTGAAGTACAGTGGAACTCCGACATAGCGAACCCCTATATAACGAAGACCCCGGCATAACGAATGATATTTTTTAGCCCAGAAATAGTAAAATGTATTGAAAAGAATCGCGACATAACGAACCCCCGTTATAGCTAACGCATTTTCCTAGTACCTTGGCACTTCGTTATATCGGGGTTTCACCGTACGTGTTTCTTATTCAAAAAAGCTCCATTTAGCATGCAGTACAATAGCGTTTCCGTTTTCTATTTATTGCATCCAAAAAAACGCGTATATACCGAAAGACGATTTCTTTAACTATATTAGACTAAGGAAGTGGTAGATCAACCTTGAATTTTTAAGCAGAAGGAACAACTTGTTAGTGAAAATACAGTCGCAAAGACAACAACCCTAGTAGGACTCCTTTTTTCAAAGATAATATTGGGTAGACGAGTGTTGTAAACACTTCATTCGATGATGTGTCGTATAATTTGTTGTCCCAGACTGCTTCTTTAATTATTTTTAATTCTTTCTCTACCAAGATGCCTTCTTCGTAAAGATCTTAGGATTTCACTTTCCACTGAAAAATATTTATGACTGAAAGCCAAAACCAGAATAAATCTTGCCAGAGAAAGAGTAATTTTTTTTGTTAGTTCTGAAATTTTTCTCTCTCCTGTTTGGTGCAAATGTGTTCTTAAATTTTTTCCTGTCAACGTTTATTAATAGGAAAAAAAATATTTTCATGTCACTGACTTTGCTCGATTCTTTCATTCATTAAATCTTTCACCTGCAATGCATATATACGATATGATATTTCATAAATGATATTTTAAGCATCTTTCTTTAGCTCAGATAGCAAAAGATGCGCATATCCTTGAAGAAGGATGTAAAGCGGTAATACTTTCATAACCTGCAAGGATATTACCTTAATATATTTTACGACAGAGCAGCCCAAGCCAATTCTAAAAGGCTACCTTACCTTTAAGTTCCCTTTACAGCTCCACGTTCCAATTAATGTGTCTTTCCCTTGGGAGTACTTCGTCAAGTTTTAATTTTGGTGAATCCCGCCTGTGAACTGAAAAATACCTTCACGGACCTTAGCCGGGTTCACTCTAATACCGCAAAACCATCTTGAGTTAACAAACAGCTGCTAAGCTTCGAAACCAAGATTCTCCAACTGATTGATTGCCTCCTCTCTTGAAATTATACCCACTACAGTTTATCTTATCCGCCTCATTTATCCAGTTAGAGTTTCAATGCTTAAGAAACGTGATATAAAGACAGCTATGAACAAATTTGTTTTCAAGTTTGATTGACGTTACAATGAATAATATAACTTCCATGTTGGCGTAACCCATTTTGACCTGATGAGCTGTCATCTTAGTGAATTCATTTAATATAAAGCGAGTGTCAAAACTCTTTGACAATTTTGGACCTTTTGCATTTGGCTCCGTAATAGGCCCTGCAAAAATTACAGACTCAATACCAAAAAAAAAAAACTGACAAAGTCTCGTCTAATTTTCAATAATCGAAAAAAGGGAGCGCACGCTCAGAATAATAAGTACATATTGAAAGTTTAACACAATTTTCGCAAAGTGGTCAAATACAGTCATAAATAAATAAAATGTATTTACCGAATTCATTGTGTAGACTTGAAAACGTGCTTCGGAATAGCACGAAGTTTGCCAGTTGCAAACGGCCGCTGTTTTCAAACAAGTTACATTAAACTAAAGCATCTGTTCGTTATCTTTGGCGATTTAGATTGTAGAACTAGAGAAAACATTTGCGAATTTTGGCAAAAATTACCTTAATAAAAACCCCACAATTTATCAAAAATTAGTTGTTTCGATTTAACTTAAAAAGACATTACTTATTCTTCAGGTCAATTTGTTACTTAAACGTACCCATCTGTTTTGGATCGTTGACGTATTTCTTTAAAAATTCCCAAAGATCATCACTCATTACTAGCCATTTATAATTTATGCTTAAAAGAAATCATCGTTCCAAAATGATTCTTAACAACCATCCATCGTTCAAGACAATCTATTTGTGGTTTTGGTACTCCCGATTGTGGGTAACACAATATACGTTTCTCAGAAACTCTTAAAAATAATCTTGAATTGAACAGTATGCAAACATTGCTACTGCTTACTTTTAGGTTCTCTCTTTTTAAGTTCTGACTGCATTTTCGTACACATGGCATCTTTTAGAATCTATTTGCAATAACTCTCTACTTCCAAGCTGAAGGCTGAATATGTGTCTTCACTTTAGTCAAGTTGCGTGTTACGTCCTGTACAAAAACTATTTACACAATTTCATTATTTTTACATCATTTGTACCAAAAGAAATCGTTTGGTAAAACACAGTAAACATATGGCTGATAATGTCAATTTGAATCATTTATTGAGGGCTTTTAAATGCTACCAGGGACAAAAATTTCACTTAATGTATCTTGCTTTTAAGTTTTGTTCAGTTGCCTCCTTATTAAGCCCAACTTTTAGGACAACAGTGTATTTCAGCTCTTCCCTCCGAGTTTTCCTTAGTTCTAGTCATCTATTTTCAGTTCTTTTCAGCCCTCCGTCTAATATATTAGTCCTGCATTCTTAAAACAGCGATTTCTGTATTTCCTCTCTTTTTGTCTGTCTCCTCTAGGTTAGCATTAGTGTGCCACTGAACATTTGTGTGGCTCAGTTAAACTAATGAGCTCATTCCTTTTCGTGACAAATCTTGTTTCATCTGTTTCTTTTTTCTTTCTATTTATCTTTCAGTATCCTTGTTTTAATGCTGGTGACTACCCGTCTCGGGTATCTCGAATCATGTGGTAACCCTTTAAAGTTTCTGTTATTACCCATAACACTTGTGTAAAGCACAATATTCCCATTACCTGGAAAAAAAATACCATAATTGCCCAGGTCTTTTTTTTTTTTTTTGGACTTGCCGAGTGTTGGAATAAAATGGAAATGATTGTCCTTAGACGTGGCACCACAATCGCAGATCGAATTGTACGCAGATAATAGGTTTCTGTCTCTGTAAGTTATCGAGAGAAACGGGTTCCAGGATTCACAGTGTGGATGTCTAACGAAGTCTTCAACCGAACAGTGTACACTCTATGGGAGTTATGTTTGAAAATCACCCATGGCGTTTTGAAAATGTTTGAAGATGGTCTAGATTATTTTCTACGTTTTCTGAGTTTTCGGAATAAATCGGACTCCCATCAGAAATCTTCGGAGATCGTCGTTGGTTTTTACGTAGTTTTCTACCGAGCCAACTGAAGTTTGAATGCAAATTAATCAACGATTTTTTTGTCGGGTTTTAGCCAACTTAATGAACATGACAATTTAAAGTTTTTCAGACTTATAAACAATGGATTTATTTTAGAGAGTTCCTTTTATTTGGTTTGCCGAAATAAATAAACTTACTGAAACCGTCAGGAAGAAAAAACGGTAAAGCTGATTTGGCGTAGCGTATCTTATAAAAATGATTGCGAGTATAGAATAACAAATTACTATGTCTTATTTCATGGACAATTTATTTTTCTCTAATTATCATGGAAATGTTGAGTTAATTCCAATTGAGTAGTATTTTTTTCGACCTTTTACAAGCTGCTTTGCAGCCTTGTAGAAGCCGTTCAGGTATAAGTTGGAATTTTCATTGCGTGATTCCTTTTCACTAACCATTTTAACGAAACCGAAGTGGCTGTGTTTAAAATACCTCACCAAGTGTAACCTTTTTGGTAACACATTTTGACCATACCTCTCTTCGGCAAGTAGATTTACTCGGTAGGTAGAGTTTTTAGCCTGACAAGGTGACTTTATGTAATGGTGGCATAAATAAAATGGGAGAGTTGGATAAAATACAAAAATGAAACAGTAGTACCTTCTCTCACTGTAAAAGGTCTAAAATCTCTTCTTCTTTTCTTAGATTCAAAGTTCTACATGTTTGCGTACAGGAAGAAACTGACTTCGCAACACTGAGCTGTTTCCGTTGTTTTTGTCCCAGTTCCAATAATTATACCAAAATGTCAAATATAATGAACTGTCATGTCTTAAATACATACGTTTTGTTCCTTCTCTTTTCAAAGTCGACACCAGTAAATTTATATATCCGCTATAAAAATGTTAATTAGAAAAAAGAAAAAATTATAAGCCACCGGATAAACAAGAAAATATCAGACAACGTAACCAATGCAGAGCTTCAAGATTTGAAACCGCACATTTCAATAATAATAATAAATTACATTAATTATATCTTAGAGGGATATTTGAATTTTATCTATAAAGAAATAGACATTCTCGGATGGATCGTTTTGAATAAATTATATACCTTTTAAATATCTGTTGTTAATTTTATGTGAACTCTCCAGCCAATTTCTAGTTTAGTGGTAAGTAGGTTTTGGTTGTTGTAGGATTATTGATACGGAGTGTTAAAAGAAATAGGCGAATTGAAGAGATATCGTCTACGTGATATGTCTACACCACAGTGTTTATACATGTTCACAAAGCGCTCTATTTAAATTACTAAATAGGAAAAGAAAATATAACTTTCAAGCGAGCTTTAAGCCTCACAGGAAGACAAAGCTTAACTTTTGCGTTTCGATATTGTTCCATGTATTTATGTAAAACAAATTCGATATTTTTTGGACATTTGAACATCATAAAACACACAGAAAACAATCGGTGACAGTCGCTGCTCAGCTTTAGAATTTGTTTTGACTATTTCATCCAAATGATAGACACTAAATAACTATTTCACCGCCAATATTCTATGCTTTTACAAGCAGCAAACGTCTCTCTCTCTAGCGATTCATCTCTAGCGATTCATCACCAATGAATTTTAAAGCGATGAATTATCAAAACGGGTTGCGATTTTTTATTTGTTCATTATTTAATTTCTATTGTGTTTAGAATTGCGGAGTTTTGATATCTAACCTGTGTACATGACGTCTAGATTTTTTAGTTTCAACTCGATAAGGGATAATCTTTGAAATAAAAGTATTTTGACTAGCAAAAAAATTATGTGGCTGGACCAACTGGAAAAACGATGACAAAAAACCATTGATATAAAGTAAAATAGAATCTTTACCTAATGATTTCACTAAAGCAGCGAAGATCGAGTCTTCTTTAGGTATTAGGCTCCTCGGAGGTTTGCTTTTGTAGTCGTTTCTTTACACTGTACAACTTTTTCTTCCTTAAAGGGGAAAATATAAGTTGTAAACGGAAGCATTCATTCTTAGGACGTGATGTTTGAATGATCTTGCCGTGTCTAATAGACAATCCTCAAATGACACCTTGATCAGTAAAAATATATATCCATGTCACAATTATTTTCCTTTTCAAGGAAAAATAAAAATTGCATAACTTAAAATCTATCGCGAGTGAATGTTTCCGCTATAAATCTTAATTCTTAGTTTAAAGCATTGGTGCAAATGACGTGCTCTCGAGCAAACATTTAATTATAGAGCTGGTGAGTGCGTATTTGCTAATCATAGAGCGGGTTAGAGAAATTAACCGCGCATAATTAGCGGCACAACTCCCCCCTGGGGACTCATGGACAATGACGAATCAGAGAAGAAAAAATCGTTGAAGATGTGACATAGTTGTCACAAAAACTATGTCAAATCTACAGGCTTGAATAGGCCATTTCTGAGTTGTCATGTACCTCTTCTTTAAAGCGAGTCTTGGTGCACACCCTTTCATGTGACTGAAATGAGTTCTCATTTATATGCAAATAAAACTCGTTTTCATGTGAAAGGTTGTGCACCAGGCCTCGCTTTGGAAAAGAGGCACCAAATAACTCAGAAATGGCCTATTACAAGAAGATTTTCAATACGATAATTGTCATACATTCTTGGAGTGAAGACTTGTAACAGTTCATCATGAAAAGGAAAAGGATTGCTTCAATCTCGTTGGCGCATATAGAAGATATTGGAGAGCTTGAAGGCAAGAAATCCTTGTTCGAGGACATACTTGTTTTTTTCAAAGCTAAGGAGTTCTAGAAAGAACCTGGCACTTTCGTTTAGATTTTCGAGGCCTTGTTTCAGTTCAGTGGTAAATTAAAGTAAAACTTTAAAATAACTGTGAAATTACCTTGTAGTTCCCGTTTGCCAGCTTGCGAGTAACTTCACTCGAGGGGAAAATTGAATGCATTTTGCTTTCCTAGGCAAACAAGTGCTTCTTATGTGAATGACATTTCACTGATGTTTTTGAAGGTTTCTTGTCCCTTTTTCTGTGTTTGTTCATTAAAGGAATTTTCATTGGTGAGCAATCTGATATTTAAGCTTATGCTCAATTTCCTTTTGAACTTTAGTGTGTAATTTTCAATATTTTTCTTAGAGCAATTCTAGTGTATTTTATTCGAAAAGTAGAAATCGTGACTATTCTAGACTGTTTTTTTCAATCTAGGTTGTTTTTCGTCGGCACCGCATATTGGGTTATTTGGACTAATTCGTAATTTAGTATTCAACACCTGAAGAGTCGCTCTGTCGTCAATTTTTTTTATTAAGTTTATAGTCTTAGTGTAAAGTTCCTTATGTTTTTTGTTCAGTTGTGGAATATTTTATCTTCCTTATATTGTTATATTTTTTGGGTTCTTCGTTGGAAGTGAATGACATTTCTGTTCCAATTTATGCACCTATCAATGTTAAGCCCCAGGGTTGAGGGGGTACCCCGGGAAATTTGACATTTTTAGGGAAGCCAGAGTCAAATGCCCTATCCCCGGACAACTACTGAATGCCAAATTGCAGCCCCTACGAGTAGCTTTTTCTCTGAAACTCCAAAAATTGGGGTACCATGTATCAGTTCAGTGTGGCATGTTTTCGTGTTCGTTTTTTTTTTTAACCGCTAAGCCTTTTCAGTGTGTCTTTATGGAAAGTTACAGATCGAAATGAAATCTTTATTTAAGTAACTACAAGCAAAGCATTTCTCGGTTTAAGTTTATTTTGTCTGAAATGAGACACTAAAAGCTTCGTAAAATTAGTTCAAGGTGTGTTCTTGAAAGCGCCCGATTAATACCTCGTGGCGATTTTCTCTTGATAATTATACGTGGGCTTGAAAGTTTCCGGAAACATTTTTTGGGTAATTTTTGTCAGTAAATGGTTTGATGCCGGGAAAATATTATTTATTTTAGCAAAATATATTTCGGGAAATGGTTAACAGAACTAAACAGCCAGAGGGATGCATTGGAATCGGTGAGAAATGTGCATTTGCATGGAAAAGTCTGTCGAGTCGCTATCGGGAGCAAGTTATGTAGGGTTTTTTTTTGAGCAATGATAGTTTTACAAGTACTCTTCTTGAACTTAACAAGCTAGCGAATGCAACAAAAAGAACTGTCGGTAAAAGGCGTGCTGAAGTCTTCTCTTTGAAGAAAAAAAAAGCCAACTTACTGTTTCCTCACTGGTCCTCATGTTATCCCTTGCTGTTTTTCACCTTTTGGTGAATAACTGCACAACTAAAATTTACTGTGTTTTACTGGCCAATAAGCGTGAAAGAGAGATGTGGAGCTCCGCTTTTAGGCTTGGCTAAATCTATATATTACTTACATATTACTTAGATATTACTTATTTAAGGTTAGGTAGCAATGGGGATGCACGTATCAGTGAAGAACGATGTGAAACGTAATATTCTCTTGCTTTTAGTGAATAAAAATTTACTTACAATTTCATAATCTACAAAGTTATAATTTTAATATATATTTACGACAAAACGCCCCACGACAATTTTGGATGTATAAGCGAACTTACCTTTATTTTCCAATTTTAATACTGTTCCACTTCCAGATAATTTTTCTTTGTTGAAACGAAAAAAAATATGAATGGTTCTTCAAGGTTTAATCCCGATAAATTCCTCTGTTGAACTGAGAAATTTGTTCACCGACCTTAGTTGGGTTCTGAACCACCTTGAGTTCACAAACAGCTGCCGCACAGCGAAACCAAGATTGTCCAACTGATCGCTTGCCTTGATATCTCATACCCACATCTTGACAATTTACCTCATCTTTGTGCGTACGAAATTTACAATTTACCTCATCTTTGTGCGTACGAAACATGATACAAATTAAACTTCTGAAGAAGTCTAAAATGCCAAGTATACACAATTTTTTTAATGTACTTAGTTTGATGGACGTTATAATCAATAAAAGAAATATTTAAACAGACAGCTATCATATTCGGGTTAACCATTTGGCCGGTTGGGCATTCACCGTATTGAATTCAACTCATAAAAAGCAAGCGTCAAAAATGTTTTGACAACGTTGAACCTCTTGCTTTGGCTTAGAAAATTGAGCTTTTTGAATTTTCTATGATAAGATTCTTAAGGCTGCGGGTGAGAAACTAAGTCATCGGTATTTATTTATTTAAAGCGTATGCACGAAGTGCGACGAATGGTATGATAGGCTCTTCAGTAAAACTTTCAGTTTCTGAATCAATAATTGCACATGCGTTAAATCGTGTGCTACGGAGTTGCGACTTTTAAGCATTTTTAAATAAAAAACTGTCGAAGTGCGGATTTTTTTTACGTTCCAACGTTAATAGAAACTTTTTAGAAGTTTTCCAACAAAACAAAACAAACACTACAATAATACTACTTATAACTAACATATAGCTTGGGAAACGCTTATAATCTTCAATCCAAAAATTTGCGATCTCTTAATTGCAACGTGTTGTTCTTTTCTGGACAGTGAACAATAGCTGCTTGAATTTAATTTCCATAATTAGCAAAATCTTACTTTAAACATTTGTGTTTATTCGGTAAGCCTTCGGAAACCCTAAAATCACCAATTTTGTGTCCAAGAATACAGCGCAGATATAGAATTTTCTGAACAGACACAACAGGCAGACAAACTAGGTGTATTGTAGATTGTCACAACAGAAGCCTTTTTTCCAAACAGGCTTTTTAACAAAATATCGAAGGCTTCAAACAACTTTCAATGGAACTCGAAATCCAATAATCGGCTTCTGTTGTGACACAATAGAGGTTTTAACTGATCAATGAGTGGTAAAATCAAGAAGTGTTGTCTTCTCCACGAAGAGAAAACTTGGACACGAAGTCGCGTTTTACAAAATCATAACTTTGGAAGCTGCACTTCCACCATTGCCCAAGCTCTCTGTTAAGTTTCAACGGAATCGGCTCCCAAACGTTCAAGATATAACGTTTTTTAGCGTAAGACCTCCACCAAAATTTTGCCTTATAAAATTTATTCATGAGCAGCTTGTCACCCGCGGCCTTAACAAAGGAAGCCTTATTTTCAATAATGAATGAAAGGGAATGCATTCCTTGAAAAGTGGTCACATACAGGCATTAAGAAATTAAAGTGTATGACAACATGAAAGCGAAACGTGCTTCAGGAACCACAGGCGTACACAAACACACGAATTAACCTTTTTTTCCTATTAACTAACCTTCCACATTATATGCAGGTAAATGCATCGTGTTGCTCAAGCTGCCTATCTGTGATTCAGAAACTCACACTGTAGTTTTGATACTCGCATTTGTTAATAACCAAATTAGAATTCTTTATTAATTAAAACAAAAAAACTCTTGAAAATCTTGCTAATATTACTAGTTTTTACTTTTTGCAATTTGCGCTCTGGTATGCTTCCTGAGAAAACGTGTATTGACGTACACGTGGCATCTTCGAGGTATTTAAATTGTGATATATCTTTTGACAGAAGTTTGAGCCTTTTCATTTTAGTTCAAAAGCTGAATAAATTATGTATCTTGACTGCGATCACGTTATTATCTTTATTTCAAAATTGCGTGCACGCTCGCACTGTAAAAAAGCTATTTGTGCAAACAGCTTAATTTTTTTGTACTTTTACTTCAGAAAATTGTTAGGTAAAGCAGAGTAAACACATTTCTGCTTTAAATTAATTATTATTTAGGTTCTATTAACTGATGCCAGGGACAGAACACCCACTTCGTTTACCAAGCTTAAAAGCTCTGTTCAACCACCTTTCTAGTATGTGCCATATTTTGGAACAACGATGTAGTTGTTGTCTTGTTTTTCATGTCATCACATCAACCCCGTTTTCGTGCTGACGGGGCTACTGGAAGTTGAATTCCTGATATAAAAATCGCGTGACACCCCTTTTAAATTTGCGTTTTGTACCCCTTGTTCCAAATATGTTTCAGTTTGTCACGATTTTCCCTGAAATGATCGGCCTAAGAACAAGATTACTCATTTCCAATCCTTCATAAATTTCATTATCTGAAAATTGTAGTACTCGTTGGCACAAAAGGGTTTCCCTACTTTTCAACTAGATGAAGCGTGCGCGTAATTACACGATTTATGCGTCTGTTCTTTAAATGGTGATGCACAAAGCCAGTGAAAACGTGCAAACTAAGTGGCTGTAAAATGTTAAATAAAAGCACTTTCACGTGAGTTTTTTTTGCAGAGTTGCTATGTACTGAAATAATTTAAGTAAAAAATTAATTTTCTTTGGAGTGACGTCAAAATGTCAGATTAGTTCATCACAATGTATAGCCTAAAAACTAATAATAAACGCCGACTAGCATGCTGTTAGTATCTTTTAACTGATGTAGCTAATTTATGGAGATGGTTATTTAGTCTTATTTTCGTAATGATACTAAAAGTTTTATCATACAGCACAATGTCGATAATTTTTCCTACTTCACCCTGACATTCTAGCCTGACGTCTCCTATAGCAAGGAAATAGGAAAGTTCTTCACGCATGCTGCTAACTTTCATGAGCTTGAACAATACTGATAACGTTAAAGCCAAATTTTCGAAATTAAATATTCAAAATCCAATGTTGTGATTTTACTGTGCATGCCTAATTTCTTTTTGGTGGCGTTAATAACGTAAATAAAAGATCTCAAAAAAGCTCCCAAGGAGAATAAGTTGCCACAAAAAGCACCGATTAAAGGTAATATCTTAAATAAGCCTGAACAAAGAAACAACGTCAGATAAAGGAAAATAAATTATTCATAACAAATATACATATTTTGCAATGATATCAGGAAATGCTGAATCAAAGTCTTACCAATGACATACACAGGAAAACCGTTACTACAGAACATAATATTGTTACAAAACATTTTGAAAATGCCATATAGATGCTATATCCAGAATCTATTTCTTTTCTTTTCGTCGAAATCCTCAGTATGTTTTGCTGAGCCATATTGAAGGCGAACTAAATGCTCATATTATAAAGTTTTATGTTTTTCGCGTGTTATTATATTCGACCATTAAAAAAATGACCCGATTTATCATTCCTAAGTTACGGTACTTTTGATAAAAACGAAACTCGCTGCTCAAAATTTTTGCTTTTATTTTTACCTCTTTTTTTCGCGCTTCTGACATTATGGAAGAGGTTTGAACGAGACCAATCCAAGCAATTTACAATGCCCAGTACGCAAAGACATATTTTATAAATGATTATCACCAAAATGCACGTCATCATTTAGAACAAATGTTTCTTACCTGAATAGAAAAACCTAAGAAGAAATCCCAATTTTTGCTTTTGAAGAATTATTCCAACTATTGCTGTTTTCAGATTACTGCCCAATTTGTTTTTCAGTGCATTTTAAATTGCTTTGAAAAGAGATATAAATTACACTACTCCGAATAAACATTTAAGACAGTCACGCTGGAAGTTTCTGCGATATTTTTGGCGGGCAGCTGCCTTTTTCTTTCACTATTCGCTCATTTTACATTAACTCCTCGAAGTGCTCAGCTGTGTTCATCTTTACATTTACATGTATTGTCTGTTTCAGACCTCTAGTAGTGAGGTATATAATATTGATTAGATAGGGTCATGTTCCGATGGCGGTTTTTAATTTTCATGGCCAAACGTATATCTTCAGTTGTCAGCCCCACACTTGGCTACTATTTAATGACAGAAACATTTTGACCGTTTCTTATTATTCTTTTATTTTTTATTATTCACCATTCACCTCTCAAACACAAATATAATACGCTTGCTAAAACACGAGAACGACTTTGAAGGAAGTGCTTGCGACAAGCTAAGTATGCTCTGGGTTGCAGAAAGGCACGTAGAGGTTACCGTAAACGGATTGCGTATGTTACACGTGTGAGCCGGCAAAAACCGACTTCTTGTACATCCGCGATCGAATGTCATTGTCTTGCGCGATGTACGAAGGCAGTTAAGGCCTGTTTTAACTTTGAATAGAAACATTTATACCCGTTTCAGCAACTGCATGAAATAAATGCGTTACTGCCTGGGCATTTCTTCACCTTAACCGCTTCCCTTGCAGAATGTAGCAATCAGTCAAATGTGAATGTGAATATATGAAATAATCACATTTGTTTAAAAGACAAGAGTGTTTTAGTGGAAAATAGACCACTGTTAGAGTTCATAGGAAACTACATCCGGGACTCGAGTGGAGTAGTTTCCATAACGTTACTAATGAGGATATCGATGACGTCATTTCCCAATCTTACACTGTTGCTTTTTTCAAAGTTTGCCACGTCTATACAATAAAAAGAAAATTACAAGGCAGCTTGGAGAATGAATTTTAATTTCTTGTGTTGAAAAATAAAACAATTTACTCAGATGCTGAGCTCGTTTGTAAAATATTGTTTTTACTACTCGAGCGTAAAATTCATATCTTCGCGCAACCTTGTAATATCTCTATTTTTTAAAAATCATGGACCAGGTATATTGGATTTCTAGCACTTTGATTGGCTCAACGGAGACAGGTTATGGGCTAATATACCCTGTTTCACCAAATATGGTCAAGGAACGCTCAAAAACAAAGGAAGCTGAAATTGTTTCTCCACGAGAAACGCGGCAAGAAAAAATTGGACGAGAAAAATCACTCATACAGCGAATTAAAATTAAGGAGAAATTCCCACAGCGTCATGAACCACAAATCAAATTGTTCCCGAGTTCTTGGTTTCTTAGGACGACAAGAAACTGTGTAGAAATAGAAATTTAAGCATTTAACGTTGTGTTTACAATTATTTCTTGCATTGTCACGTCTATCATTAAGATTTTACAAACAGTAAGTTAGATACGGAAGGCTTTACACTCCCGGTATCAAGACAAGGCATAAATTGGGAGAGGAGCATTTAATAAAAACTGTTAGTCACTACGGAAATCATGAAGTAATCTAAACAAGCACTGAACAAACTATCAGGAAGGAAGGGTCATATTTCAAGACCATAGCATGCAAAATTGACACTGGTTTACCTGCACTCGCTGTAGCTCCCTTTTCTAACAGCTCGAAATGTTCAGATACAAATCCAATACCATGTAAAAGGAGCTGAATCGCTTTCCCAGTTGTTTGAGTGTTGTTTTTACCATTCCGCCCGTAACCTCTAAACTGAAAGCATTACTGCGTTTTGTGCCTTGCGTTTAACAAACTAAGATAGTGAATTCTAATGTTCCTCACTACAGTAATCTTCTTTCTGAGCTGCGTAGAAATTACCTGTTCAAGTTCAAATTCTGTCTTCAGCTCGATCAAACAAGCAAATGGTGGCTTCGTTGTGCGAGTGGATAAAACAAACTTGTTAATTTTGACTCCCGGCAGTTAGTATGGTGAAATCGTACAGCTTCAATCCGCTCTGAACGACGATTACAACAATTTTTCAGGAAAAATCAAACACGTACCACATTTCAGAGCCAATAATTAGATATTCCCCAAAACTTGTGCGAGTCCGCTCACTTCCGAGCAGTTTCATTCATTTCATTCAACATTTAACAAGGTTTTGCCGCCTTTGTCGTTCAGTCATGTGATCGATTCTTGTTCCCTTTTTTTATCTTTTCTCATTTTTCCTTTTTTTTTCTTGATCTTATAGCAATTAGCGGTTGAGTTTTTAATAAAACAATTATTCTACTCGGGCTTGCTGCATATCAAATGATTATAACCAACTCGGCGGGTATCAAGCGCGCCCTCGTAGAATGATTGTGGCGCATACCTGAACTGCAGATGTAATTTGACATTATGATGATCATCGCAGTGAAGTTATCTACTAACCCTTACCGGGGAATATTTGTGTCAAAAACCTCTTCAAATACATACAATTTATCAGATTAACATCCACAATTTTCCCTCATGGAACACTGCTATGTGCATAGGCAAGAGCTTGTACTTCATGTAAAGGTGGTACTTTATCATCTCATGTTGGCATGGATAATGACCTGAGCCGCGTTTAATATCGGAATTTCATGCCATCTTCCATTTTCAGAATGAGGAATATACATAGAATTACCTATTATCGCCGACGAATCATGGAACGTCCTCCAAGATCATATATTAACCATTTGGGTGCTTTTACTGGGACTTATGACTATCTTTTAACTTTTGTACTTCACTGTACGTAAGGGACAGTCCTCTTGCAAAGGGAGACCCTTACAACAAACATAATCTGCAACAATGTACTTACGGATGATCAAATTCGATTTTGTCGAGCAACTCTCCCTCCTTTCTCCCTTAGCAGTCTTAGAAATTGACTCATGGTATCAGTTTGGTTGACTTGCTTTACAATGTATGTATTTAAAACTTAAAGCTACGTGAGTTTGTCATATTATGTCTTTACGACTGTTTTGGTTACGGATCTTTTATCATAGATCCGGTTATTACAAAACTAATCATTTGGTCACGAAAATTATTTTAGCCGGGAGCTGTAAAGTTGTTTTGTTCATGCCGATGAAACTTCCTGAAAAATAGCCATTAGTTCAACCTATCTGTTTAGGCCAAGTAAAATTTCAGTTTGCTTTGCAATGTTCAAATAAGCTTCTTGAATTTCGGCAGAGGAAAACGGAAAGAAAATCTCTTGGAACAAGGTTCAAAAGGACAAATTAAATAAGGAAATATTGCAAATGGATTCGGTTTATCTCTGCGCAGCCTGACAAGCAACGCATGTTTAGCATTAACAACATCATTTTACGTGTTCAGCTCTGCATGTGATTTTCAACTCACGTGTCTCCATGTAATACTAGGTGATTTCATTGCTTGTATATTGTGCTTAAAACGCTAGTCCACCAAAATAGATACTGAACATTTATATTGCAGCTTTTGTAACCGGGGCTACTAACACAAAGGAAACCAGCTAAATTCGCGTCAGAAAGATTTTATATTTCACTAACACTAGTTGGGTTAATAAAAATTTCTCCTACGTAATGTGATTACTCGGACCGGAGGCCAAGAGTCAAGTTTTGCCATACGTTCTTTTTTGTTCGCGTCACGATTGTAAGGCCGCGCGGTCTCTGGGAAGGAGAATACGGCCCGAGTGAATGCTACAAGTAGCCTCTTGTTACAGCTGTTTCCATCATATAAGGTGCCTCCAATTTCAGTAGTTGCACTTTAATGATGGAAACAGGTTCGCGTGGAACTTCACACATAGTGTCCACGTTCATTGTTTCTGTGATGTTATGAAAATGTGTGGAAGAAATGAATAGAATACCCGTCCAGTTCAGTTGGATCCGTGTATTTTCTTATCTGGGCCTCCAGCGATGGAAAATATTAATATTGTTTTGAAGAGGCTGGACTATTCCAGCAGGAAGATAGTGAAGGAATGCTTGCAATTGAAGGATGTTCCAAGGTTTGCATCGTACGGAGAGCTGAAAGAATATATTGGAGAGAAGATTGAAGAAACTGATTTCGATTTTGGATACTTCGGACCACCGGGGCGAACAAGATTCAGCATAACATCTAACACCAACCTGGCTGAAGCTTTATCCCTTGAATAAGGGGGATGGGTGGTACTGTGGACCACAGCATCCTCTGGTGCAACAAAGAGGGCGTCTTCAACGTGTACTGCCACAACCTCAGGCACAGCCACCAAAAGATAACGTCTTACAGGAAGGTCAATGCGCTACCGTTCTTCTTTGTATTTCGAGTTATCTTTCATTCCAATTGTTTGTATGTCTCCATTTTTCGAAAGTAACAAAAACTAACAAATTTCTATACTTTACTAATTAGATACTGCAGTTACAGCTGAGGAAGACGGAACTATGGAGCGGCTTAAGACAAAGCATCCTAACATGCCGGAGTTCAAATTAAGAGTTTGGGCTAAAATGCTGGCATGTCTATTTATTTTTATTGTAACCAATACAATGATTGAACAGGGAAATGACTGTAACTGTATAATTAAACCGTAAAAATCCCAAAAAATTCTGTACAAGTCACGACTAATTATTTTCCTAAACCTTTCACAATGTCCCATTAAGATTCCGTGCCGATGCAACTGCAGCACGTGATTTTAATGTAAAGATAAAACTCTCACCCTTCTGAAATTTTAGCTCTTAAGTAGAAAATTCAGCTTAATCGTGTTTTTTTTGTTTGTTTTTTGTCATTGCTCAATACATTCACACTTTTAAGGAAAGAAAGAAGAATTTTCTGTCAAAATAACTTTCCTCTGTTTACCACATTGGTTTGTTTCTTATTCTAATTAATTTTATCACCAGATAAACGGGAGTCATTCAAGCGAGGATGAGTGTCCGCGATTTCCATTTTTTTGGAAAAACTGAGGGGGAGAAAAAGAAGGTTCACCACGATGAGAAGACGGAAGATACAGACTACGAGAAAAAGGTAAGACCTGACGAATTAGATGTTTCCGGCCTTGATACGCTCAGTGAAGAGCAAACTTTTGGGGCAACAGCCAGAACCAAATCCTGGAACAAATATTTCCATAATTAAAATATCATTAATTAGTGCTGCAAAATGGTAACCGATTTTTTATTTTCTAATGTTTTATTTTTCAGGTCCAACTACAGGGAGCCATTTTAAAGCAACTCAGAGAGTTGAAAGAGCTCCTCAATATTGTGGCGTCATTACCGAAGCGCAATTCATGAAACAAAAAGTAAAATTATTGGAAGAATTAAATAATATGTAAATTACTGAAATAAAGAATATTCTGGGACGTCATAATATCCTGCCTGCGTTTTTTTTATCTGACCCAGAGTGCCGAATAAAAGCACTTTAAATATATTCACAGTTTCTAATGAAATTACGAACATTATCTTCCGACACGTTTAAGAGCCCCTCTAAAACCATAAGTTTAGGATCGCCACAAATACGCCAGATTTTGTCAGCTCTTGACCTGCGAAAAGATACCCTCGCAAGGCATGTAGTCAGGGCTGTAAGGTGGAAGGAGCAACAACAGTGCTCCGGTGGCATCTACAACCTCGTCTGTGTGGTGAATTGCAGCGTTATCTGCATAAAAATGAAAATATATTAAAACAAATGGTCATCTACGCCGCGCAGATTTGTAGCAACCGGCTTACCCATTATAACTACTGAGTGAGGATTAACTCCGTTGAAGGGAAGAAGGTTCGGGACGAGGTGATCGCGAATAAATTCCAGGAATGTATTGGCATCCACGTTTCCTCTGTAGATGCCAACATCTAGTAAACCAGCTGTACAGGCGATAGGAATGGCCGAGATTCGGGGACCCCAATTTACATGCTGTCTTGCGACCCCAGCTCGAGTGCCAACAAAATTGTGACCGTACTTTCTACAAATACGCTTGTCCTGAAAAACAAAACAGAAGGATGGCTAAAATTATAGCAGCGCGAGTTATGCCCAGTAGCCCCCTCAATCCCCCTCAATTTACATCGTCATAACTTCGTTTATAGAGACTGAAATATACTTACAAACCCACTTTCGTCGATGAACACTAACATCCGGCTGGATCAAGCGTGCAGACATTGGCCCAGTAATTCGCTCGGAGCTCTCGATTTCTTTGCAAAGCAATCTCTCGAAGCTGAAAAATAAACTCAAAGAATAAAGATGATATAGGTGCGAATATTTTGCAAAATATGATTAACTGGAGGTTACAAAAAAATAAATAAATAAAAAAAAAAACAGCAGGAAGCCGAGAGTACGGGAAAAGCGGTGCGCTAAGTCAGTCCCAAATCGAAATAATACATAGCTTACCTCTTTGCGCGTAATCCCGTTCCTTTTGAAGTGGTAATGCAGGGTAGAGCAAGAAAAGGTTGAACCTGTCTCTCCGTAAACGTCGTCAAGAATCTCAGCAAGTGTTTTCTCTGGGCTTTTTAACACGGCCTTGAGGATTATTAGTTCCTCGCGTGGTACAAATTTTACGGATCCGAATGGTCGACCTAGTGGATTTGCGTTAATGCTGCCCGTAGATAAAAACTTTCTCACATAGCGTTGAACTGTCCATTCAGAAACGCCCAAGTAGAAAGCAGTTTCCTCTGTCGTATGACACATGTGAAGTACAAACCAGATCACTCGCCACCTCAAGTCCTCGGAATATGGCGCCGGCATGGCTCTTAAACAACAGTGCATTGCGGGCTACGAATGACCAAACCCAAAAGCAACCTTTTTTTAATTAGGTGTATATAAAGGTTTGGGTACATAACCCTCAACCTATATACGCGATTCTTTTCACCTTGAGAACTAGTCTTCATTTCCGTCGGTCATTATTCAGATCGGAGGCTTCTCTATATCCTAGAAACGTCTTACCGCCAACAGATAATGCAGTGGTGGACAAATGGTCGCTCTTTATTTCGCAGCAATCATGATAACATGGTTAAACCCATCACGCGAGAGAATTCGCTGAGCATGAGTCACGTTTAGAACATTGTACTCAGAGGACCCAACGACAGCCTGAGTATAATTCAAAATACCAAAATATATTCTCAGCGAGATACGGATGCAAGTTTGACATGTATCCAAAAGTTAAACAAAAATCGCTCGGTACTTTTGGTTCGTGTTCTCATCGATACCCGGTAACGCAGAACAATGAAGCCGATCCATATCACCCGAAGAATCGTCAGGTTGTGTATAATAATAATAATAATAATAATAATAATAATAATAATAATAATAATAATAATAATAATAATAATAATAATAATAATAATAATAATATTATTATGCGTCGCTTTGCTGAAGTGATCCTTAGTGAAACCCAGAGGAGAAGAATTCGTGTGTTTGTTTCTTTGATGCTCGTGATTTGCTTGCTTTCTCGTTGTTGGCCATTATGCCATCTTTATGCTTGCGCTTGGGTCTACGCCCCCAAGTGAAACCTGGCATCAGAAAACTTCAAGCAAACGGTGCGCAATAGAGTGAATTCGTATAACCCGTTTCTTATATGCTAATGAGAATCACTAAATGCTAATGAGAAGAACAATTGAACAACTGAGCACGCACAACTGAAACCATTGCTTCAAATTCCTAATTTTGAACATTTGAAAAGAACAAGCCTTAAAATGAGCTATTCTTTTCTTCCACTGTTTGCATACCAGCGTGAGAAAGTACCGGCACGAGTGTTTTTCTTCCACAGGCGTCAGAAAGTCAGCCTTTTAATTTAACGCAGGGTCACACGAAAGAAGCGTTGAACTGAAATTTAGTTCACGTTGCATGTTCAAAATGTCGAAAGTCGTGTGATACAGGTACATGTAAAGCGAGCTGCCTTGTAGAGTTTGTGCCGTCCTTTTTGAAATGACAACTTGAAACCTAGTGTACCAAGTGTTGTTTTTCTGCAGTTGTACTCCGTACCTTTTTTAAAATGCTCATTTTCTATGGCGTATGCTGAACACAGGAACGCATTTCAATCGTGAATCGCTCGTGCGTACCCAAACCGGTCATTAGA
Organism: Siderastrea radians; assembly: GCA_964017195.1. NCBI lineage: Eukaryota > Metazoa > Cnidaria > Anthozoa > Scleractinia > Rhizangiidae > Siderastrea > Siderastrea radians. The sequence continues at coordinate 53,550,729 of OZ024887.1, read as the reverse complement.
ATGTTATGCACCTCATTACCCCACCGGCAGGACGGGTCTAATAGTAATTTTTTTTCCGTGTTTTTTTTGGGTGGTCACTTGCCCCAGACCTCCGGTTTTCGGTCGGCCAAAGAAATACTCGTCGTGTCTTTCACTACACAGCCAAGGGCTTTTATCTTGAGTGACCGTAACATATTTTACACCCCCCGGGGGGGGGAGAACAACGGCGGGGTCTAATGCCCCTGGGGCTTTTCTTGTTAGCATATAAGAAACGGGTTATACGAATTCACTCTAATGTGTGGGCATAGATCCGTCAATTGACTCTTGAAAATGTTCGAAGATCATTTTCTGGATTGATGTTGGAAATTACTTCCATCAGAAACCTTAGGAGATCTTCTTTTAATGTTCCGGTAGTTTTTACTCAATTGATTGAAATTTGAGCGGAAGTTATTCGGAAGGACAATTGTTATTACAACCTCACTATTGCTTCCTATGCCCTTTTTGCCAAAGCTTCTGAATGTTTTTGAAATCTATTTACAGTATATTTTATTTGAACAGATTTCGTATAATCTGGTTTGCTTTAACAATAGACTTATTGAAACCTGGATTTAAAACCGTCAGAAAGAAAATACAGCAGAGCTACCCTGGCATTAAGTGATTGCGAGGATAAAATAATAAATTACCTGTCTAATTTTGTAGACAATCTTTGACTGATTATAACGGAAATACTGCCCTAATTCAAGTTGAATTTATTAGATTATTCAATCTCTTTACGATTATGAAAGCCATTTGCATATAGGTCAGCAATGTCATTTTGTATTTTTCTTTCACCAGCCATTTTAACAAAACTAAAAACGACCGTCTTCTGTTCAAAATAACTGACCGACGAAACCTTTCGGAAATACATTTTGACGCTACTTCTCTTCTGTAAGTCCATTTACTCGTTACGCACAGTCTTAGCCTTACAAGCTGACCCTAGTTAACCCCGGCTAGAATAAGTAAAATGGAAGAGATTGATAAAATACAAAGTTTACTGTCACTTACTGTAAAGATATCTACTTTGTAAAAGGAATAAAATCGTTTTTCCTTTACTTAGCTTTGTGTATGTTGTAGTTCAATTTTATCCTTGGTTCAATTTTTATTTTACTTTGCTCTTTTTTATGTTAATATATGATAATGAATATAAAACAAAAGAAAATAGAAATTAAACCAAGGATAAAATTGAACTACAACATGTATACCGTGCTTGCATTAGCTTTGCTGCATTAGCTTGCTTTGTTGCATTAGCTTGCATTAACTTAGCTTTGTGTATACTGTACTTGGAGGAAATTGACGTGGCAGCGCTGGGTTGTTTCCTTTGCTGTTGTCTCAGTTTCAATTATTTCACTGAAATGTCAAATATAATGAGCTGTCTCGAGCTTCCATATGTCGTCAAATACTTAAGTTTCTGTTCCTTGTCTTTTCAAAGGCGACACTAATATTTTAATATATCCGCTATAAAAAGGTTAATTATAAAAAGGAAAAAAATATTACCAACTAGATAATAGATAAATAGCTTATGCAGTGTTTCAAGATTTAAAACCGCCCCTTACAACATTTACAAAATTATATTAATGATATCTAACAGGGATATTGTCATTTGAATTTTAAAAAATCATATCTTCCCGGTTGGCCTGCGAGCAGAGATCCTCCGATCTTCCTAGATAACGGTCGAAGGACCTCAGCTCGCAGAGTACTTCCCAGTTGGATCGTTCTGATTAAATTTGTACGTTTTAACATTTCTTGCCAATTCTAGGTGTAACTTCAAGCCAATTTTCAGTTGAATAATAAGAACGTTTTCTTAACTTCCCTTTGTCTGTTGAAGTTTTAATTAAATACTTAGTGTTAAAAGAAAAAGGTGATTTAAAGAGCTAATCCCTAAATGCTATTTCTACAGCACTGACTACATTGACCAATTGGCACAAAAATAACAAAAATAAATAAAATAACATTTTTACCTACCGGTTTCAATAAAGCAGCCAAAACCGGGCCTTCTTTTGCATTACGCTTTGCGGAAGTTTGCCTTTGAAGTCTTTTCTACAAACCTTTTTTTCCTTAAGGAAGAAATATAAGTTGTTAACGGAAGCATCATGTCTTGGGACGTGATGTTTGAATCATCTATATATCCTTTTCTCTTTGGCCTTTTTGAATGAAATGACATCGTTGACAAATATCCTTTTTTGTCTAACTTGGGAAAAATAAATAACGTTAGTAAAAACGTAATATATGTCACGAACATCTTCTGTAATTGTCATTGCTTTCAATCGAAATTTCAATTGAAATGAATATTTGCGCTTTAGATATCAATTTTCATTGCAATTTTCCGATTTAATGTTCCGCCATTATTACAGCAGAAAGGATACAATGACGTCGTTTAGTCACGAGCTTTAGAATGCAGTGCGTGAACACAGCTTACTAATTACGCAAAACATGGCTAATGGTTTATTCAGTATGCAGCACTGTAGTTTTGAGCTTTCAGAGACTCAAACTCTTATTTTGCATTTGAAAAACTTACTACTTACAGAGATGACGGTGATGGTTCATAACTTCACTTCTTATCGCAACGCAACTTTAGAAAAGACAAATGAGCAAAATATATCAGGTGGTATATCCCACAGCACCGCATAGGGGAATAAGTGATGAGGTGTTTTAGACTCTATGAGCAGAAATACGGCTGAAATGTTGCTTAAGATGCAAATAATGGCCTTCGTAGTCGTCGCTACGTGGAGCCTTCTTTTAACTTACTGTCGTAAAATCTTTGAACGAATGAGAACTAGTCATGCACATTACATTTCGACCCAGATTGCCAGTACTCGTCTAACCGTTTGCGATATTCCAGGTTAAAAAATGGTCAACATTTGTCTTACATGTCTTACATGTAGAACACCACAAGTTTTTCTTTAAAAATAATTGCTCTCATTATAACAAGAACAAAAAAAGAATAGCATTTGGAGGCAATTTTTGATTTGCTTTGAATAAATTATAAGGCAGACTTTTCAGATCCAAGTTACGCATTGCTCAGGCTTTTGTGATTTTTAGAGACACCTTGTGGTGTTAAAACTTGCATGTGTAAATAGTAAAATATGTTTTTTTAAATATCCTGTTCATTCCAAATAATCTTGAACCCTAGTAAATATTACTCCCGTTTCTTTTTTAAAGGTTTTACCTCAGTGTTGAGCCTCCTGAGAAATTACGTTTACGTTTTTCCTGACAGGGGTTTTACCTGCTTATGTACCTCTACCAACATTTCATTTGTTTCTAAATTGCGTGAATGCACGCAGTCTACAAAAAAATCCAGTTGTAAAGTTGTAAATTAAGAGAAGCAGCATTCACGTCTTTGATATTTTCTATGTAAATTAATTATTAGGGACTTTTAATTAATGGCAGGGTTTAAAATGCCCTGTTTAGCCGCCTGTCTTATATACTCCATCCTTTAGAGCGAGATTTGTTTGCTTCCCCTTTAATTCTAGTACGTTATCCTTGTTTTCATGCTGGTAAAAGCTACTGGAAATAAAAATTGCGTGTTGTTTCCTCCCCCACCCCCTTCCCTTTCCATTCCCGGCACATCTAATCACGTGGCTCTCATTTCATTCTGTGTTAATTCCCATAATTACCGTACCCAAATTGTGAATTAGCCAATCAGAAGCCTTGTTTACTGTCATGATTTTCTACGATATCAAGTCACTGACCTGATATCCTACGATATCATGGACAGTTTGTAAAACTCGCATTTTTTTGCAGACTTTAGAGGCGAAAATTACAACAGAAATACAACGAAACGTAAAACTATTACATTTGTTAAACGAGAAAGTAATTTGTTTAACGGTAAGAGAGAAAAAAAGAATACAATTTCGCGCCAAAATTGGAAGCGGCTACACTGGCGGGCGCTCGCGTGAACTTTACGGACAGCGCTGAAACTTTTTTGGTTTCAAAATGAAACCGTGTTTTCCAAATTTCTTTCTAAACTTGGACTTCCAAGATTCAGAAAATGAAACTCCAAACAATAGAATTAAATAAAGTGGCAGATGAAGAGTTGGAGAAGAGTATTGACGACCAGAAAAGTGTAAATACGTGTCGTGTAAATAAGTTGTTGTTATATCAATTTGGTAACTCAGCGTTCTAACCTAAAGTGCAAGAATGACCGCCGGGACAGAACACTGTCCAAATGTTTGCCTAAATTACGCGTGCGTAATGACCCGCCATTCGTGGTGTCATCTGTACTTCTATTATTGAATTGATGATCAGCAAAGCCGAATAAAACCACACTGACAAATGCGTAAAAAGAAAAGAAAAGAAAAGAAAACGGCAAGGCACCATAAACTTTGGCACCGTGTCATCGCCAGCACTGCTAATTTTCAACAGGTGAGCACAACGATTCCAAGTTAAATGCTGCACTATGGTGTGGCCAAAATGTTTTGGGTACCAAGACTCACCTTCTGGAGGTAAGTTCATACATTGAGCTAAGTAATTGGGCTCAAGGAGGCACTATGCCGAATGATGTGTGCACGTAAACGCATAGCAGTGCAGTGTATAGTAGTGGTCAATTTTTGGCAAATTGAAGCCCTTACACATTGACATCAATCGCAAATGGCGGACCCAGTTGTACAGACATTTTTTTGGCGACACATGCAACAAGAAGGGGGTCCTTAATTTAAAAAAGTTTAAATCACGGTATTTAACAATTATCCTGCGAAATCGCGCGGGAATATCACCTGATACTTAGCCGACGAGGCCGTAGGCCGAGTTGGCTAAATCAGGGGATATTCCGCAAGATTGAGCAGGATAATTGTTTTATTATTCAACAAATTCGACTACCATTTTCAGAACGAGAAAAACTACGGCTCTATGATGAAAACGCTAAAAGCTAGCAACACATAAGCGTAATAAAAATCAAAACAGAACTTCAAGAAATCGAAGTTTACTACCGTTCACTTAAAAAAAAAGACTTATTTACAAACTCATGTTTGGAAATGACAAGACAAAGTAAAAAAATATTGCTACCTTACCGAGAATAAGTCCTCTTCCTGTGAATTAAAATCTTTTTAACTTTAGTCTTTACAACTTTTCGTGAGCAAGTGTGCTGCTTCGTTCGCAATAGCATTTTCTTGGTTGAGTTCTCACTGTGAAAATTCCAAGTCAACCTCTGGATATCTTTGAGAGCTGAAGCAAATAGTTGTTGACTTTGTGAGAGCATTTAATCGTGGAAAGTTTCTTCCAGGAGTTAAAATTTCCGGAGAACACTGCTAAAACTGCCTCGCTTTTCAAAATGTCCGCCAAACAAGCAACGAAAGAAAATCTGCAGTGCACTTCCAAATATGGTCATTTACGTATATCGCTGGATATCTGTCATGCACGGATGACAGATATTGAGGGCTTCCTTACCATATATGGGCATAGTGACAATTTGTTGAATAATAATAATAGTTATTGGACTAAAGAAGCCGATTGAAACTTTGAAAAACATTTTATGGGATGAAAAGTCGATAACATTCCCATCGTATCTCTGTAAAGCTGAGAAAGATCTTTACTCTCCTACGCGAGTGTTATATGTGTGACTCAGAAGTGGATAATAGTTAGAACGAAAATATTACTCATCTCGACAAAAAGTGAATTTTCTGGTTTCAAGGTAGTTAGGGGCACCGTCTCCAGTTTTTAAAACAAATCCTTTATATTTATCTGCGCGACCTAGATCGAAGCACGCATCGATTTAGTTGCTAGATCTGCAGTTATTTAACAATTTAGTCAGTATTTTGCAATTTTTATAACCTGTAGTTATTTGACAATTTTCATAGGATAAATTCATAATTTTGTTAATCTAGTTAAGCTGCACTTGGATTTATACCAGGCGGTACTATTGTATCAGCTGATCCATTCTGCAGGGTAAATAAAGATTATTATTATTATTATTATTATTATTATTATTGCTCGAGAGGAATGCCGTGCTTACTCTCCCTAGTCGTCTAGGCAGGGTGCCGAATTTTTGGTGCCGTGCCGCCCTAGTTCATTTTAAAGAGTGTAAACATGATAGTACTTAAACGTGACTTTTTCAAAGTTGTTCTACTTGTGTAACAAAGCAATTCAAACGTATATGAATTTTCTCAGTGGTGGCGCCCCAGTTTCAGATCTATTTATCTCAAAGAATAAATCGTTTCCCTTCTTAGACTTAATATAAGCAAGAATAACAAAAAAGCGTGATTATGTGAAATCTAAGCATACAGTGTTAAATTAACATGTTTAACCTGTTGATTTAACGTGGGCTTTTCCCAGTGGATATGTAAAGATTCTTTTTGTTATTCTTGCTTATATTTTCATTTACAATTCTAATCACTATTGCATATAAATAGCTTTGTTGTAGCATTTTCCTTGAACTGAGAATGGCATCAGGGATGCCGAAATATGTATTCTTTTAAACTTAAAAGTGTTATGCTTTATCTAAAAATCATATATTGATAAACTTCAGGCTGAACTCCTAGTTATTAAACACAGACAGAAACTTGTGTTAAAGGGAAGTATATTCCGTGATTTTTTTGCGTTTCGAGATGCAGAGTTTCTAGAGACCTCCGTACTTTGCGGTTGAATAGAAACTCTAGGATCAAAAATGGTATTCTTCAACTTTGTAAAGAATACCGCCCAGAGATGAAAGAAAAACTGTCGTTGTAAAATGGTGATGAGAAGCCCTACATTTGAAGAAATGAACCAAAACAAACTGTTTCCACCGCGGTCCGCATTTTGCTTATACTTTGTTTTTACACACTGCCTTATTTATAAAGAACACATTAAAATAAGAGTAATTTAGCAGTATTTTATTTAGGGTCTACCATGAGGACAAATCAAGTTGCTCTAAATGCTGTATCCTTAGTCGTTTCCTTATAAAATCTCACCTTGTGCAAACGGCGAAGCTGACCGCTGAAAGATGCGGGAATTATTATTTTGTTTCAAATGTTAAGAGATAAAAAGAGACATCTTTTATAGAGCTGTATTCTCTATCATAGTTCACAATTTTCCACCGGCCACTGAAAACACAATCATAGGCCTACATACGCTAAAATTCATGCGCATGCGAGAATTATGGAAATAAAAACCCGTTACAAAGGAAAAAGGTGACGGAAAGGAGGTACAAAAATCAGACCGAAACCAAAAAAAAAAAAAAAAACCCGGAAAAAAAAAGAAAAAATTGGAACGACAAAATAGTGAAGTGTGAGGTTTAATCGCGCGCCACCTGAGAAACAAAAACCAGCATCGATATGTTCGCGCGTCTATCTTAACTACACTACTACAACAGATCAGAAATTTGAGAGAAATGACGGGCTATCCATTGAAATGGTGGCAAAAATAACTATATTTAGTCTTTTTGTCTCTTGTAGAATTTAAGCTTAATTGTAGACTTTAAGCTGTACTCCTAGTTATTAAACATAGAGAGAAACTTGTGTCTGTGCGTATTCCGTGATTTCCTTGCATACAAGATGCAGAGTTTCTAGAGACCTCACGTAAAGAAACTCCGTACTTTGCGATTGAAACAGCGGTTGAATGGAGAAACTCGAGAATCACAAATGTTCTTCCTCAATTTGTAAACAACGCCGCCCAGCGATGAAAGAAAAACTACCTTTGTAATTGTTGAAAATCATGATAATATGTCCTATGTTTCAGAAAATGAACCAAAACAAACGGTTTCCATGGCGGCCTGCATTTTGTTTATGCTTTGTTTTACGCCCTGCCTTCGCGTTTTTATTTACAAAGAACACTGAAATAAGAGTACCTTAGCGGTATTTTATTTAGGGTCTACCATAAGCACAAATCAAGTTGCTCTAAATGCTGTTTCCTTTGTCGTTTCCTTGTGAAATCGCACCTACTGCAAGAGGCGAAGCCGAGTTTCTTTCACTCACGATCAGGTTCAGCATTTATTATGTTGCTCGATTTCCAAACGTTTAGAAATAAAACAAGGGCGTCTTTTATAGAGACGTACTGTACATCCTTTTACTTAACGCCTCAAAAAAGATGGTTTACACTGAAACGTTTGTTCGAGGGAAGTCCGCAATTTTTCACCACATGTTACCGCGCGAGTATTCAGACACTTCGAACATTTTACATGAGGTATGGTGCAATGGACGTCGGTCGTCGTAGGGTAACGTGACGTCGTGACCATCAAAATTGGCCCTCATAGATATATATATTTTCTACTGAGTATGGTTCTCGGCTCTGTGGCCTTCAGCCGCAAAGGAGCTCCGCTACTGATATGAACTTTTCATAAAACATTTAGAAAACGCCATAGAAATATTTTACCTTCTGCGATATATCCTTTTCTTTTCTTTCTTTCTGTTTTTTTGGAACACTACAATCTAATTTATTGAATCGCATAAACTGCAAGTAAATGCTCACCAAATTTGATAATAATCAATTCATCTGCATTTTCCGCCAAAAAAAAAAAAGACAGACACGATAGAATATTCTTACTTTGTAGGTTTCAGTACTTTTTATAGCAAATCGTGCTTAATATTTGTGCCTTTATTTTAACCTTTTTGGAAAACATTTCTAAGACATTTCAAAGGCTCGCTTGAACGAGAAAATTCAAGCACTTTATAACACTTTGGTATGCACATATAGTGGAAATTTTAAAGATGTAATTTAATGAATAGCATTAAGTCAGCCTTTCCTTATCTTCAGAGTCAGACTAAAAGATTCCGTGAATGAGTATTTCTTACCTTGACAGGACAACAAGGGAGCCAATTTCCAGCCTTTGAACAAGGAACTGTTAGAGCTATTTGTTTCTCGCTTACCCGTCTAGCTGTGGTTGTATTATTAAAATGCGCTGAAAATAGTAATTACTCTTCTTCAAAATAAACATGTAGGACAACCACGCTGGAAATGCTGTGACATTTTTGGTGAGCAGCTGTCTTCTTTATTAGCTACTGGTGCAAAGCGTCGCCTCTTATTAACTGGTGATAGTGCTTAACTACGTTCATCTTTAAATCTTTTGTCTGCCCAAGAACTCTGGTACTGAGTTATATATTTTTCGAAGGAGTTGGGTAAGTGCCGATGTCTGTTTAAATCGCACATCCAAGTATTCTAGGATCTTAACAGCGAGGATGAAACCCGGGATCTTCAGTATATTCATTTATTTAAAGCTTGTGTACGGAGTGCGACGGGTGGTAATGACACTGCGCCAAATATTCATGAACAGGCTCTTGAGTAAAACATTTGTTTTTGCACCTATAATTGCCAGTGTCTGAATTTTGTATTTCAAGAATTTTTGTTTTGAACAGTCGAGTTTACTTGGTAGAGTCTTCGAAAAACCCCAAACCTCAAGAATTAAGTGCGGATGTAGATTTGCTGAACAGACGTCACATTGCAGGCATCGTCCCTGGTCGTCTCCATGACGCGGGCAGCACGGAGTGCGAGGTCATGAAGACTACTGGAGAGGAGTCAGGTACAGAAACAACTTTTCACACAGGCTTTCGATCCAGAGTATTGAAGGCTTCAAATTCTAACAAGGACATTGTTACTCCTTTAAAAACTTATAACTTTCAGTAGAACTTGAAATCATAAAATCGGCTTCTGTAGTAACACAAAAGACGTTTTAACTGATCAAGGAGTGGTCAAATCAAGAAGCGTTGTGTCCTCCTTCAGGAGAAAAAGGGGACACAAAATCGCATTTTACAAATTTTAACTTCGATCCCGATCTATCAAATAAAAAATGATCCTGTTGCTCTTCCACCTTTCCGGCTAGAGCTCCACTTGATCGAGAATTCAAAGTATGTTGACATTTATACTCTTTTTCTCTTTGTTTTGTTTGTTGTTGTTGTTGTTTTGTTGTCTTTGTTTTTGTTTGTCTTATTTTGAGCGGTTTTTCTAACTGATGTCGAACAGCCGTAAATCCCAACCACTAATAATCCCAGAATGCACCAGTTTGGTTCAACAAGATATCGTTCCGAATATCCGAATACAAGAATACCCCGCTTCCAAAAGCCGGCAATGTTTAAAACACACAATAACAGTTCACTGACCACGGAAAGTTTAGCACCAAATCTGTAAGAAATTACCTAAAACAATTGACAACGACACGTGAGTTGACAATCACGTGTAGAAATGAACACGTGAAATGATATTGCTAACGTCTGACAACCCCTGATCCATTTGCGATAGAGATAACACGACGGTAACTCAATCCACAATAATACATTGAAGCACCCCTTGTACGTGCTGTCGTTAAAATCGCCGCTGCCGCCTGATTGAATCTAGAATATAATACTCCTTTAGGCATTTACCGGTCTTAATATCGATTATGTTCCTTTTTTGCTGAAATATAGATGCATCCGTTTAGAGTATGCTAGTCGGAGAGCTTTTTTTTGTCTTTTGAAACTGAAATTGTTTATTTGGGAGCAATTCAAAATCTTCCTGCTTTAATCTTGAATATTGCAAGTGCTTATATAAATGAGAACAATGACCAGTAATATGCAGAAACTTGAATTTTGTGAACAAACGTTCATACCACTGAGCTTTTGCAACACTAAGTTTCAATAAAAAAGGCTACACTGACTGCTGTACCGATAATGAAGCCTTTGAAGCCTGAACTTCAACAGGATTTCGTTTTTTTTTTTCAATTACAGTAACTTTAAAAGCCTTTTTGCAATCAAACGCGGTTTCCTGTAAGAATCGGATCTCCAATATAGGTACCATAAGCCAGACTGAACCGACACGGAAATGATTTAGCTCACGTTAACTTTTTTTTTTACATATAAATCATCAACCAGAGCGAACATAAACCCTAAAAGTATAGTGTAGAATTTTTTTTAATCGATTAGTTCGAGTACGGTGGATGACAAAATCGTACAAAACGGTATTTTATCTGCTGAAAGCACATCGTGTCATGCAGTGGGTCCTCCTTCACAAGAAAGTTGAACCTCAAAAGTACCAGATGAAAAGTTAAAAGTTAAGATGTCATCTTGGGGCAAAGTTTACCATTCGATTAGTAGATGTTATCTTCTTTCGAGAACTTTTCACACTAATCGGTGAAAGTGCGAATCTCTCCATTCGCACAATCACTGGTTTAACGATTAATTTACTATTTTCGGAGGGAGTATTGGAATATATTGCTGTTTTTCTTGTTCATCTACTTGCAAAAATTGCACGTCAATTATCTTCACCTGAAGTCGGAAAGAAAAAGATTGAAATGAATCCAAATCAAATTCATGTAAACTTTAAAATTAATCACGTCATAAAAAATTTAACGCCTGAGCTACAATTATATGCCACATTTTAGCACCGGGTTATGCCGTTGTTGAAAAAGGTCGCGTTGAGTTTTGAAAAATTAGCAGGCATTATACAAGGTAAATGGTTAAGCATTTCCATACTTTGAAAACGCATGACATATTTATTATGATAAAACAACGAGACGCTTAACAAGATGTGGTTTCTCGATCAGCTTTATATGATACTTGTTTAAGGCAATGACAGCTGTAAGGGTCTGACCACATCTCTTGCACGGCCACCATAGTGTACGATCAAGATTGAATTTTTCTTGGTGAGAGGAATCTTTGAATCCTTATACCATGTATAGGGCTGAGCTCATTATTTTTGTTTTATTTCGCCTCTGTTAAATGAGCAATCGATATTCTACATATATTATAACTAGCTTTTTTTAAATATTTTAAAGGGATTTTTCAAAGGGAGCAAATGTGTTGTTTGAAATAGCAACTCGGATCAATTAATGCAAGTTTGAACTCCCCCAACTGAACTTTCTTTCGTATTGCATGCATCAGGACATGTGAGCACCCTCACCTTTTTTTATTTCCTTATGAAGGATTTTAAACAACTTCACCCGGCACAGTGCACTTACATCAATGTGCGCACTGCTCTCACGTGCCGTCTAGGTCATTCTTTCAGGCCTCACTTTACATTTTTACGAAACCTAAATTACGGTCTCTACGCTTAGCGCGAGCAGTTGGTTTGACAAAAGTGTTGCGTGGGAAAAAACGTGACATCTATCAGTTTGTGCCTGATAGATATTACCGAAGGCTGGTTCCTGCAGGGGATATGAATAACGTAAACAAATGACTAAGAAGTAACGAATATAATTGCTAAAATAGGTATAATAATGGGGATTTTAATCAGGTATTCATAATACCAGGAAGCAAGCTAAAACAGGCGTTAACTTTTTTCTGTCGCACGAGACGATTACCTTGAAACACACAAGTAGAAAGGGTGGCGTTTTGTTTGTTAAAGAGTAAGACTGACATGTACAGTCCCTTTATAGCAACCTCTCTGTGCTAGAGGAGCGTACCTGTCACAGCTTTTGTAACTCCTTCAAAATCAATCGTCTGTGAGAGCATCAACAGGTTAATAGGAAGATGAGAAACGGTCAGACATCATTTGCCTTTCTTCAAATGACAACGATGAATTTTTTGGCTATCAAATTTTGACGTAAAAATTTAAACCGAAAGTAATCGCTACATTACTCAATCCCTGCGAAAGATATATACCAGAGGTCTTCGACAGACAATACATAAAAACAGGAACGCAATAAAAGATTAAGGCCATTAAGCACTTCCAGTCGTTAATAAGAGGTGACATTCTGGGCGAATAGTTAATGAACAGAGCAGCTGCACACTAAACTGAATGTCAAAACGTTTCCAGTGTTGCTGTGCTATATTTTTATTCAAAAGAAGTATAATAACCTTTTTCAGTGCCACAACCAGACAGTAAGCACGAAAAGGGAAGAGCTAGAAGAGTTTAAGCAAAGATTTGGCTCCTTGGTTGTCCTGTTCAGGTAGGGAAAACTCACTGACGAAACGATTAAATTTGTCTCTAAAGGCAAGAGCAGACTAATCTTAATGGCATTCAAAAGTCATATTTAAGATTTTCACTGTCTGTGTATTTTAAGGTACTTGAATTTTCTGTCCAAAGCTTGTTACAAATCGCCAGGGAAACTGAACGCACAACACCACTGAATTGTTTTCTGAAACTACTGAAACCTAAGAATATTAAACTATCTTTTTTGGGGAAGAATACCAGCATGATAATTGAGCATTTAACTTTATTCGTTTTAGTTAGAAAAGCCAGAATGATGGCAAGGAAAGGAAAGAGAAATTTTAGATAGTGAAAGTATGTATGAAGTCATCTTATGAAAATTTCAGTTTCATTATATGCTTTTTATACGGTCATTTCTAAGCTATCTTAATGAACCAGATAACAGAATACATTGTAAAATATGTCTATTTATTATGAATAATTTATTTTACCTACCTTCTGCTGACGTTGTTTCTTTATTTGTTAGATTAAAGAAATTATCTTTAGTCGGCGCGTTTTTGTGATGACTTATCCTGCTTAGAGCTTTCCTAATGATATTGCTGAACAATTTAAATAGATGAAGGGCTAACACGTTCTGTTATTTGCATTTTAAAATTTGCCAAAAATATATCACGCAATATTGCACCTCCATGAGGGAAACACCGCCCTAAAACCAAACATTAGATTTTGAAATTTTATCGACTCCAAAACTCGACTTCATTCAAACTTTGAATTTATCAAAAGGCAAAAATAATTCACACTGCTTTCCTCAGACAATGGATTGATGAACACAGGACATCCATCACGAATAGGGCTGTTCAAAATCATGAAAGGCAGCGTAAAATAAGAAAAATGCTTTTGGGTGGAGTGAGCTAAGACGTTCGAGTGTTGAAGATATCGCAGTTATATTGTACAATAAAATGTTTGAGTATTCTTTCGAAATCGATTGACTAAATTCAATACTTGCACTACATCAACACAAAAATACATTTCACGTATTTTCTTAGGGTGCTTTCACAGGTAGTTATCCTAACGAGCACAGTTGGAAGTAAAAGGAAAATTTGTGCTTGTATCTGTTTTGGTAAAGAACGGAATTCAATAAAAGGTGACAGAGAATATTTTAATAAAACGTTTGTTTTTAATATTTGGTCTAAGAGGGAAATGGTAATAATTAATTGTGACAAATTAATCTGGCATTGTGGCGCCACTCCAATGGAAATTCATTTTTCAAGTAACTGTTACAATCACGTAGTTGTAGTGCGTAGTATTTAGTGGCTTTTCCATTGTCCTTGAAGAAAATACGCACAGTTGCTTTTCGAATGGCGTCTTTAAAATCAGGTTGCGCGCAAGTGACCGTAGTTGGCACTTTGCGAGACTGTTTTGTGTTATCGTGTCTTCCTATTTTTCAGGAGGTGGGGAAATCGTAGCAAATCCAGGAAAAGCTTTAACTTTGTACAGCATAATGGAATGGAAGTAATTTTCTGTCCCTCAGATTAATTTAAAGAAGTACTAATTAATGATTTTACGAGTGCCATGATTTTGAGAATACATGCGTACTATGTTTTACTCAACGATTTTAAGTTGTATAAAGCAAAAACCTTAAATCGTGTGAATGTATATATACTTTTACAATAAACGCACGCATTTCAAAAATAAAGAAAATGTTAAGCGGTTAGCGCTTCAAAAGTTGCTTCTAAAAGATTCCATGTCTGTACTGAAAACAAAAGCAATATTTGCCCGAGCCGTTTCCAGAGCATTCATAGAAACAACTTTGGTTGTTCATGTCACAAATGCAAGTTTGAATTTGGCTGCCGAAAGCTATTTTTTCTTTTTAACTGAAAGCATGATCTTTAAAATTATTTTAAAGAAATAAACTAGCCGTTTAAAAAATAAGTTGACATTTAAGACCTCATTTAAGATTCGAAATGATCTGGAAAATCGCAAATGACTTTTCAAAGCGTAATCGCAACAACTAAATGAAATCATGATTTTCAAGAGTGTAGTCGTTTTTGAATGAAAACTTTAAAATTGCCAAAAATTGAACACACGATTTTAATCGTACCTATCTTTTAAGAACGCTTGCCGTCTGGCACTATAGCAAACTCTTATTGCATGAAATCAATACTCTAAAATACGCTTCACATTAATTTGTTAATAACCACGAAAGACAGCGAAACATGCAACATTAAGCAGGAGATTAGGGAGAGGTAATGACGTCTTCAGTGTTGGTAAAGGGCAAAGAAAAACAAAAACTCACTTCCAGTCAAATTGAGCCATGCCAAAGAGGGATCGTTGTACGGGATCAGGATTTCACTTGATGGAAAGAGGGTTGGAAAGAGCTATTTTGGACACCCGTGCGCAAACGAATGTAATTATAAGAAAGAAACTTTACTTCTCTTAAGCCCCGGTTAAACGATCAAACATTTTCGTGTTGGAGGAACATGTTTTACTGTTTAGCCGCCTCTTCAATTTTGCATTGAAATGGTTTTTCATGTTGACCTAGATCAAACATTTCCACCCAACATTTTCCCTTTGGAACAAATGTTTGATCGTTTAGCCACCTCTGCCAAAAAGGCTTGTGCAAGCGGGAAAAAGCAAACAATCAGAAACAGTGTACATATATATATATATAATTATATATATATATATATATATATATATATATATTAACTTTTGGCCTTCAACTCATCGGTAAACGTTCAGCATATATCATCAAATCGAACTTAAAGCCCCAGCTAGACGATCAAAGTTTTTCGTCCAGCATTGTGTTTGTCACACTAAACGTTCGGTGGCTAAACGGGCAAACAATGTTTGACCAAACATCGAACAATGTAAGCCCGGGTAACGCTTTTTGCCTATTGCCGCCGAAAATACATTCACGTCAACCACGGACAACGACCAACGACCAACGTATCAAGGTGTTATTACAAAGCTATCACGCTTAGGTACTTGCCTGCTATTCTCAGTTACATTCAATGTTTACAGAAATAAGTTTTCAAATTAATAAAAGTGTCAAATTTATATCGAGGATCGGAGAAAAGCATTGAAAACAAATAGGATGCCCTTCCTACTTCGAAGGTTGCGTTTGGGTGTAACAAGGATATAAATGTTCTAGAGTTTCTGAATCTAATGCATATTCATGGTAAGTACTGTTCTGGGACTCCATGCGTGCAATTATTGAAAAAATAACAAATGATATTTAAATTAGAAACATTCGCTCATTATGGATATCAAATTATCCTATCGCTGTATTTTTTTCACAGCAGTGGTTATTAAAAGAAGGTGATCGTGACATGCCATGGAAACGATATTACTCAATACGAATTTGCCTTAAAGCTTTCAGTTAGACAAAGGAAAATGAGATATTTATCAAATAAAAGTTGATTGTGTCATTTCATTCAAAAAGGCATAATGGTTAAATATATATATCATCCAAACATCACGTCCCAAGATATAATGCTTCCGTTAACATCGCATATTTCCTCCTTTCGAAAGAGAAAAGGTGACTTCAGAAACAAACTCCCGCAGTGCGTTATACCAAATGAAGATCGTATTTTGTCGGGATACTTGGGCTACACTAATTCCGTCACAATTGTTCTAAAGCAGTAGTCTTAATACTTCCTTTACAAAGGCTTTGTAAATGTAGGTTATGGACAGACCACGGTCATTCTGGAGTTTGTGCTGCCATAGCTTTGAAAGACAGCCGTTGCACCAAGCGAAATTCTAACAAAAGTTGCCTAAATCAAACCGATCATATAAATTGAACAGAGTCACATAAAGCAAAGCGAGAAAATTTTGTCTTTGGCCTTCGCACTTATTGCTAGTTCTTGTTCAAAATTTGTCCGAGATTTGACATACGTCCAAGAAGAATTACAATTATCTTGAGGTCTATAACTAAACATAAAACTTTTTTAAGAAATTTATTTTTAAAAGTAATCGAGAGTCAGACTGTCGATATACAACAATAGACTATTTCTGTTCACGGTAGTATTTAAAAAGGACAGACTGCAATTCAATGTGCATCGAATGCGTATCGAAATGCGACATTCAACCTAATCAACCAACCAAACAGATAACTCAGAAAAAGGTATTAGCAAGGTTACGAAAAGTGTCGTTGGGATTTATTTGCAATTTACGAAAAATAACGAAACATTGAAGTAAAGTGTCTAAAATAGTAGAGGTAGGAATACAAATTACATAACGGGGAGGACAGGTTTATGCTTTCGACCGTCCAGTAGTTCTTAATTAACCCTTTCCCGTCCGATTTTTTTCCTTGAAAAAAACCGCATTTTTTACCATTGAAGCGGTTCTTTGAGTGCTATGTTGCCAAATGCCACTAAACTTTGCTACAAAAGCGTTTTCTTACAATTAAGCTAGATTTTGAACCAGCTTCTGTTGTAAATTGTACAATATTTTACTTTCACGCATGCGCATAAGCCAAAATTTGGACTTTTTTTTGGGGGGGGGGGATTCATTTCCAATTTTTTTCTCGTTTCTTTTGCTTTCCTTTTTCACTCCCTTTCTTTTCTCTTTATCTTCTACCCTTTATCCCCTTTCTATTCACTGGAAAAGTTTTGGCCTCAGTCCTTCAAAAAACCTGGAAATGGAACATTGATCAACTAGGTGACTTGGCCTATTTTACCACCAACTTTGCAACCCAAAATTGGACACGTTTTTCCTGGTATAACTCTGCCAGAATTTGGTCGATATTCAAAATGGACACACGTATTGATGGATCTGTCCTTGCTGTATTAGCTGCTTATCAAAACAATTTGGTGACGTCAAAAATAATGACGTCACAAGTAGTTCAATGGTTCCCAACTTTAACGTAGGGAAAATACTAGTCTTGACGGGAAAGAATTAACAAGATCATTCGGTTAAAATCAACCCAATATTGACAAAAAAAACCCTTTTTTAACACATATAATGCTCTTTTCTGGTGAGAAAGGGTAAATGATTAGCCTGATCTTTTCTCTTTCAGAAGATGATGAACAACTCAACAGCGATCCCACCAACAAACCAGTCAAACCAGTTGAGCTGCAGTCCTCAGATACTAAACAGTGACACGCATCACTATGGACTGAACATCTCCATCATCGCCATAAACACACCGTTACAATGGATATTCAAACTCGACTACAACACCCAAGGGGACCGGGTTTCTGGAAACTTAACAATTCACTTTTGGAAGACAATGAATATACAGATAAATTATCCGAAAACATCCCATTGTTTATTAAAAAATATATACACGTCGAAGACAAAGGCCTTTTATGGGAAATGATAAAAATGGAAAT
The DNA here is from genome assembly GCA_964017195.1 of Siderastrea radians. Classification (NCBI taxonomy): domain Eukaryota; kingdom Metazoa; phylum Cnidaria; class Anthozoa; order Scleractinia; family Rhizangiidae; genus Siderastrea; species Siderastrea radians. The sequence continues at coordinate 53,532,631 of OZ024887.1, read as the reverse complement.
TAGGATGTTCACAACATACTATTCAAAACAAAAAGCCAAAAAACAGAAAAATTACGAGAAAAATCTTTTGCAAGAAGCCCAACGTTTACAAAAAACAAGCGAGAATCGCACAACGCCGGAAGCAATCAAGGAGTACGATATCATCAAGAATAAACTAGATAAACTATCTTTCGACCGCACTCGAGGAGCATGTATTCGCTCAAAAGCGCGTTGGCACGAGTTTGGAGAACGAAGTTCCAAATATTTTCTCAATCTTGAGAAGAGAAACTATGAAAATAAATGTATCACCAGTCTGACCAAAGATGACAATTCCACTATAACCGACCCGGAAGAAATCCTCGAGGAGCAAAGACGTTATTATGAAAATTTGTACTCGTCACTAAATCCACAAGTTGAGGACCCTAAGTTCAACTTATTTTTTGAGAACGAGAGTATTAAAAAGCTAGACGAACACCAAAAAGAATTGTGTGAGGGTTTATTAACAGAAAACGAATGTAAGAATGCTTTAAAAAGTTTCCACAAAGACAAAACACCTGGTACAGACGGTCTGACTGCAGAATTTTACACTTTTTTTTGGAACTCGTTGGGTAAAATTATGGTAGATAGCTTTAATTACGCATTTCGAAAAGGCGAGTTATCCATATCACAGAGACAAGGAATTATACGCCTAATTCCCAAGAAAGATAAAAATCTATCGTACCTAAAAAACTGGAGACCCATATCGCTTCTAAATACTGATTACAAGATCGCCACAAAAGCCTTAGCAATGCGTTTAAAAAAGGTCCTGCCAAATATTATTAATAATGCACAAACTGGATATTTACCAGGCAGATTCATTGGGGAAAATATTCGGCTCATATCGGACATTCTCCATTACACGGCAGATCAAAATTTAGAAGGTATCGCTCTGTTCATAGATTTCGAAAAGGCTTTCGACAGCTTAGAGTGGGAGTATCTAGACAAAGCCTTAGATGCCTTTAATTTCGGACTCGATTTCAAGGTGTGGATTAGAACACTTTACAACAATATCTCCAGCTGTACGATAAACAATGGTTACGCTTCCAAACCCTTCACACTCAAGAGAGGAGTTAGGCAAGGCTGTCCGTTATCCGGTCTCCTTTTCATACTGGCTGCTGAAGTATTATCTTGCGCGATAAGGTCTCGCTCTGATATAAGAGGGATCCTAGTTGCTAACAAAGAAATCAAATTATCACAGTATGCTGATGACACAACCGCCTTCTGTAAAGACGAAGCTTCCCTTGAGAAGCTGCTCGAGGTGCTTAACTTGTTTGAGGAATGCAGTGGACTTAAACTCAATTCTTCTAAAACAGAAGCGTTATGGTTGGGGAAAAACGTGCAAAACAAGGATACGCCATTTGAGTTTATGTGGCCACAAAGGCCAATAGTAGCTTTAGGAACCGCTTTCTCGTATAAGTTTAATTTGTGCGACCAAGTAAATTTTGTAGACAAGCTAATCAAAGTTAAGAAGTTATTTAATTTATGGTCACAAAGGGATTTATCCCTGTATGGAAAAATAACAATAGCTAAAACGTTAGGTTTATCCAAACTCATTTCTTCTAGCGCTTGTCTTCACACCCCACCTTATGTTATTGACGCCGTTAACAAATTGATAGCAGACTTCGTTTGGAACGGTAAGAAACCGAAAATAAAAAGAGACACGCTTATCGGAGCAAAAGAAAAAGGAGGTTTAGATTTGCCAGAATATGAAATAATCACAAAATCATTACTATGTGCCTGGGTAAAGAGAATGCAAGATGGTGCAAATGAGGATTGGATGATAATTCCATCCTGGTATCTGAAAAATGTTGGAGGCCCTCTCATTTTCGACTGTAGCTATGATCTAAGTCTTTTAGAACTAAAAAATATACCAGCTTTCTACATTGACATCTTAAAAACTTGGGCAGAAGTTCATGATGTTAAATCCGCCCCTCTAGATAAACATGACATTAGGGAAGCCATTATTTGGAATAATAAAAACATAACCATAGCAGGCAAATCTGTATACTGGGAAAACTGGCACGTTGCTGGAATTCTTAGAATCAAAGATTTATTAGAAGAAGACGGCAAATTCCTCTCATATGACAATTTTCTTAGAAAATTTGGCCTTGCTACGCCATTTACCAACCTCTGGGGTTTAATAGCAGCAATACCATTAGGGTGGAAGCGTGAATTACAATCTACGAATGGTGAGAATCGACAAGAAAGAAAATCGACTTTTCTTCCTGGTCAAATACTCACCAGTAAAAGTGCCCGGAATATTCTTATTCAAAAGAAATTCAAAGAACCTTTAGCTAGTTCTAGGCTACAAAGGTTAGGTGTAGAAGAGATGAAGATTAGCGCAATTTATAAACTACCATTTAGAATAACACGGGAAACGAAACTAAGTATATTTCAGTTTAAGATAATTCATAATATTTTACCGTGCAGAAACCTCCTATATAAAATGAACATATCAGAATCTCCCCTTTGCGAATTTTGTAACGAATTAGAAACACTGTCGCACATGCTAGTTAACTGCTCCCGTATACGCGACTTTTGGAATTCAGTCTTATTTCGGTGGAATAGTCAAAATGACGACAATTACAATTTTGATGAATTAGGAATAATGTACGGCTATAATCCCGGAAGTTCTGGCTCTTATATCTTTAATTATTATATACTACTTAGCAAAAGACATGTCTTTCTACAAAAATATGAGCACAAATTACCTAATCTCCTTCTCTTTCTTGAGTTAGTAAAAGGAAAAATGTTAATTCAAAGAACAATCGCACATGCGAAAGGACAAAAAGAAAATTTTTTGAATTTATGGAAGCCTTTACTGACAATAATTTAGTTACAATAGTTATGTAAAACGTGTATCGCAGTGTTACCTCTGTATTTTTTATTCATTTATCCTTTGTATTTTTCTTTTCGCGTATTGTTAAGTGTATTGTGTTGAAAAGTAAAAAAAAAAAAAAAAAAATTAAAAAAAAAAATAAAAAAAAAATAAACACACCGTTTGCTATTTTGGCTGTCATCAGCAATATTGTGGTTGTCATTACAATCTACAAGACTCGAGAACTTCGCATTCCCGCGAATATTCTACTTTGTTGCCTAGCCTTGACAGATCTGTTGGTCGGCCTGGTGACCCAGCCCCTCTTTATTGCGTGGCGCTTCATGCTGCATTACCCGACAACCATCTGCAGCTCGGAAGTACTACACGCTTTGTACGAAGCATTCCTCTACTTATGCGCCGGGGGTTCTTTTATTTGCCTGGCCTACATCAGCACTGATCGCACTGTGGCCATATCAAAGCCACTGCGTTATCGTGCCCGAGTCACAACAAAACAGACCATACGCAACCTGGCAATACTCTGGGGGATATGGATCGGCTTTATTGTTCTGCGTTTTTCCGGCATCGATGAAAGCACCAATCAAATAATAACTTCAGTAATTGCAGGGATTTTAGTTACATATCTTCTTGTTACTCAGATAGTGTTAGTGGTAAAAATGAAACGTAACAATATCCACTCGTTGCATTCAGACGAGAACAGCACCACGATTGCTTATAAACGGGAGAGGCGTCGGGCTATCACTATTGTTTACATTTTCTTCGCCCTATTGCTATTCCTTCTTCCTGCTGTTCTTGTGCAAATTATCAGTGGATTCAGCAGCGCCAATCAGAGTAAAACTGAGATGAATTTTGCCATCTCTGCATTGTTGATAAACTCCTCCGTAAATCCGCTAATCTACTTTTGGAGAATAATTGATATGCGCAGAGCAGCGCGTCATCTTTTCATTGGCGCCAAAGGTAAAGTCAGAGGAAGTGTCGATGGCTCTTCTAGTGGAATCAGCGCAAGATCTCAAGTAGAAACTTTTTGAAAAACCTCATTCTACAGCTCATGGTGAACTGTGTCGGTTAGATATTATGCATAAATGTCTTGCTAAGTAGCTAAACTGTGTCTTTTAAATGGCAAAATTATGTAATAAACCCTACAAAGGTTCACCGACTGTTGCCTAAGTTAGATTATGAGGCCCCTGGTATCAGGGTCCTTTCCATGTTTTCGAGGTTCTTCTCTTCCTTGGAAACACGGTCAAGCTCATTGCATGCTAATGGCCTCTAACATCTTTCAACTGAGCTATTTCGAGCCATGAGCGTTCTTTCGACATTTTCTGGGTGCTTGGCATGAAAGTCATCGGATAGTTTTACGTTCATGTGAAAAGTCATTGTCAGACAGGGTTGTTAAAATGTTCACTCTTTTGCTGCGCCCATCTTTGAAAAGTGAAACCTATTTGCTGCCGTATTTTTCCCTTTGGTAAACAAAGTTTACCATTTTACTTAGTTCTTACATTATTTTTTGAGTTTAAAAAGTTGTTACAGTTATTTTGTAAATTTTCCTAGTTTTTCTTATCTTTTCTTAAGATTTAAGTTAGAGAAACTGCAGACGAGCCCACGGCGTTTGAATTATGGACCTATGACGTCATCCAAGATGGCGGCCATCTTGGATGTTACCCAAATTTAGAAAATGTCAAAAAATGGCGACAATTGAAAGTTTTTCATGCTACACATGTAGAATATGACAAAATTAAACGCTTCGTTGCCTTATGTGAGTATTTTGTCCTTTTTTCACTTAAAAAGCTAAAAAATGTTTATTAAAAATAGCTTGACCACCTGCTAATTATGACGTCATATCTCGTAACCATAGCGATTGATTAGGGATTTTCGTAAAAACCGCAGGTGCAGATGAAAAATCGTTTTGGGAAAATTCAAGAAAAAACTTAAGAGGGGGCAACCATCCCCTTGTACATCCGAGGGTTAACACACTGGGATCGACACAATTCCACGCAGACACAATCTAATCGTTGAAAGTTTAGCATCATGAAAACACATAAAAAAATTGATAGCGACACGTGAGTTGACGATCACGTGTAGAAATCAACGCATTTGCAATGGAGATAACACCGTAAATAAATCCAAAATAATACGTTCAAGCGCCCCTGGTCCTGTTGTGAAAATCGCGGCTGCATCTGAGACAGATATCGTACTCCCTCAGGCGATTACCGGTCTTAAAATCTAAGGTAAGCTGCGAAGTTAAGTTCGCTTTTGATAAATTAAAGAAAAATTAGAGATGTATCTATTCCAGTCCGAGAGCTTTTCTTTCTTTTTTCGTCCAATGAAAATGAAATTGTTCATTTAAGAGCAAGTCAAATCTTTCTGCTTTAATTTGACAAACTTGTTTTTTTTTTTAGGGAAGGGGAGACGGGATGACGATAGCTGCGACATGTAGTGGTTATAACCAATGAAATAATGGCATGGACAAAGTTGAAATTTGTGAACAAAGTTTTCAAGTACTGAGCTTTCGTGACATGAAGTTTCGATAAAAAACAAGGTCACAACTGCAGCACAATATTCAAGCCTTGCAGTATTAGGTAAACATCATTTAAAGTCATCGATCTTTTTTTAATTACGGTGCTTTTAAAATTCTTTTCGCGATCAAACTGGTTTTCGTAAGAATCTCATCTTCAATGTAGGTACCGTGAGCCAATGAACCGACATGGAAATGATCTAGTTCACGTTTAACTTTTCTATAGATAAATAAACCCATCAACCGCAAGGACCATAAACCCTAAAAGTATGGTGTAAAAGGTATGCAGAAAAATTGACCAAGCTTGAATATGGTGAATGCACAAGTTCTCTACAAAATCGTATTTTATTAACTGTGAGCACATCGTTTCATATGTCTCCCTTCACAAGAAGATTGACCTTAAAAGTTAGAGATGAAAAGATCAAAGTTGAAAAGTTAAAAGATGGTCGTGGCGCGAAATTATCTTATAATCAGTAAATGGTATCTTTTTTATCTTTTTTCATCGGTGTTGATAGCGCAGCCCGCGCGGTAGCGCATCAGCAGAACACCATTGCTAAAGAAATTTGGTAACCTATCAAGCCAAGAAATTTTGGCAGTGACGTAATAGCCACGTGACCGTCCGTACGTCCGTACGTACGTCCGTCCGTCCGTCCGTCCGCACCACAGGGTCACCAATACACTTCATACACTGGATATAACCCTGTGCTGAATCCCGTCAGTTCTGGCGCGAAATCGCATGTTGACTCGCGTTGTAGCAAAACAAGCAAAGACAACAAAAGTCAAAAACAAATTTGTTAATGGAAAAAAAAGTTCAAAAGAATACTCAGTTGTCTTTTTGGTGGAAGGCGAAAAGTTCAATTTAGGCCAAAAAGAAATTAGGCGATAAAGTTCAGGCAAAAAGTTCAAATTTGCCTCGTCGGTTCTGTTGCGAACTCGGTCGGCACACCGCTTGAGTTCGCAGCTTTTCGCAGCGGTTTCGACGCCAAATATAGCAGAACTAGTGCTTTTTGGTTTTTTTCTGTCCACAACCATGCTTTGTATGGCGTTCCGAACGCAATTTGCCTGGAAAAACACCAGCATTTTCAAGTTGATAGGCAGCTTGTCACGAAGAAAGAAATAAGTATTAAAATTAACTTCAACCGAACGCCTACTCTAGGACCTTAAGTCGCCGTAGCTTTGGGCGAGTTAAGGCGATTTTAGGCGACTTAAGCAAAATTCTCCAAAACATTATGGCGATTTTAAGCGATTTTAGACGACTTAAGGCGATTTTAGGCGACTGAAGGCGATTTTAAGCAACTTAAGGGAAATTTTAGGTAAGTTGAGGGTGAATTCTAGTTGGCCCTGGCCCAACCAGCAACCTCAAGGATCAGGATTTGTCCTCTGTAAGACCTCTGCCCCCATGCCCTCTTTTGATCAATGCAACAAATTAAATTTGAATGTGCACAGGTAGTGAAGCCCCAGCCATCACACATTCACTTTTTAGACTGCAGGTCTTACCATCAGAACAAGGTCTCATGGCCAGATCTTATTATTTATACTCGACTTACTAAGATAACACTAACCAGACATGAAGTGAATCAGTCAATTCCAGGGTGTGACAATTACTGCAAATTCAACAGAGCATGCTTTAGGCCCACAAAGGAAATGATCACAACTGAAACTGCCTGATACATAATTCATCTAGTTGACACTAGAGAACTTCTTTTTTATATTGACAATTAAACTAAAAATACTGCAATAATATAACAATAACAGTCATCATATCAGTCATGATTATATTCTCAAATATATACACATCAATAGATGAGATGACATGCATAAAAGCAATGCTATGGCCTACACTGAAAACATAAAACTTAGTTTTTGGTAACCTTCCAGGACACTCCAGGGTACTCCAAAATTAAACAGCTTGGGTCTTTTCAGAAACTATAAATTGTAATCAGTTGGCTGCTTTCCTGTTACGTATAAAATACTCCACGAACACTTTTGGAAACAGAGGATAAATTTTTCCGCAATGTGATTTGCCTCTGAATTTCTCCATCTCCATCTTTTCATTCTGCTGCAAACTTGAGCATCATCTTGAAAACAATCACCAGCTCAACAAAAGTAAGAGTTCTGGACGATTCCACCGACCAGCGTTTTGCATGTCGCTCAAGCAAATGATTTTCTCTTTAGCTGGCAATATACGCTAGCCCTATCCCAAATTCGTCATCAACAACCATATCTCTAAACTCAGAAGAAAAACACTCATGGCATCGGCCATCTTTATTTCCTCTCTATCCAAGATTCCTGTTGACTCAGCATGCTCGTTCCCAGCTCCAAGCTTCCTTTCAAACATGTGCATTTGTTTACCGGGCTCCGAGATCGAACTGACTTAATTTCCAGCGCTAGCCTCATTGGAAACGACATTTCGATCTTCTCAGTGGTCGATTACAGGAAAAATTGATAACCAGGAATTGTGATGACAGCCGGCAAGGAAATGTGGGGTTTTTACATGTGTTTGTGTACGAGAACTGATCTGATAAGAAGAGCGCCTGGCAGATTTTCGTCTGATCGTGAGATGTTTGAAATTCGTCCCAGCTAACTTCAGGTTATTTGAAGTGGATTTTTCTTTGTATTGTCTTTATCGTGGGGAAACTATTTTAGACGATTTATTGCACGATAAATGACGATATTGACGATTTATTACGTGTTGTGGCATCTGATCCCTTTAACACTGGGTAAGTACTGGCTGTACTTGCGTTAGAGACAATTCATAGCACTTGGCAATATTTTGGATGCATGAAACAATGGCCACCATCTCTCAAATTCACAAATGGTTTCAAGCTTTTTTTTGGGAGTAGAAGCTCCTGTTGATTGAAGATTTCACGACGCTTTCACCTTCTCAAGGGAGATCACTTAGTAGAGGGATCAAGGAGATACGTTGTTTATCATTCACTGTGAAGTATTGACATAACCTCTTCATGAGAATAAAAAGAGTTGATAATGTATATTGTTTTATGTTAGTGTGCCATCCCTTTCGTTATCTGGTTATCTTCAATTAACTAGAATTGTTTAGAGCCTTGTTCTCACTTATATAATGAAAGCGGTCCTCGTGGTACCTGTTAGGGTGTTTGTTTTAAGGTGAATGGGGGGGGGGGGTATTTTTAGAGGTTGTTTTGACCACAACTAGAATTATCCTGGTGTCATTTATTTTAGATACTGTAAAAAATGTGACAGGAAATAGTCAACTGCCCATTAGAACTACAGTGTTGTACCTCCTGTGGGGGGGGGGGGTAAAACTGAATGTAAGCCATACCCATATAAGGCAATTATTTGTACTTTAAAGGGCTTTCTTAAGTGCATTACTCCAATCACTTCTGTAGAGGAGTTCCCCCAAAGGTTTTAGTGACCAGTAGTACAATTGCCAATTGAATCTCAAATTGAGTGGGTGTATTTTAGATTTAAATTGTCACAAAAAATGGAAGCACTTTCTCAGGAGTCACTCAGAGAGAGTAGTGATCCAATAAGCACTTCTTTGGCAGACAAATTATTTTAGAAATGGTGATGTACAACCTCTTTAATGCAATTTGAGTGTTTTAGGCCTTTTCAGAAATAAACGATTTAAGGCGACTTAAGGCGACTTTGGGTGACTTAAGGTTACTCTGGACCTTCGCAGGTGTCCTCCAGTGTCCTCCGGGAAAAAATTCGTAAGCGCGCCATTTTAACGGAAAGCACAGCAGACTATACATCGTTGTAAAGCTTAATAAATGTAGATTTTGGAAAAAAATATGAATTGCCAATTTTTAAATTCCACAAGAGAAAATTGGAAAAATGATCGCGAAAATGACCATGCGTCATTCAATCAAACAAATGAATTAATAGAGTACCAAAATTCGGCAGATTTCTGTGAAATTTGGCCTGAACATTCCTCAGATGTTGTCACACAAAAGCGTGTCAGGGATTTTTGAAATTTGTAATATTTTACCTGTGGCGATCTTCAATGCAATGCTAATGGCGTATTCTTTGCTGCTCGAACTTGACAGATTAATTAAAAAATATCCGGTCAGAATATCGAAAAATGCTGACACACTTTTGATGATTGATCCTTTGTGATTAACACTGTGCAGTTATTTCGCCAATGCGCTTGGATTTGATACCCTATTAATTCAATTGAACGACACATGGTCATTTTCGTGGTTGTTTGTGATTTTCTTTCGTGGAATTGAAGAAACCGGCCATTTTATATTTTTTTCTCCGAAATCTACATTTATTAAGCTTTCCAACGATATATAGTTTGCCGTGTTTTCCTTTAAAATCGCGCGCATACGAATTTTTTCCCCGAGGACTCCCGCGAAGGTCCGGAGTAGCCTTAAGGCGACTTAAGGAGGCTCGCAACAGTTTTTTTGGCCTTGGAGTGTATCTTTTGAAGTCAAAATTTCGCATAGAAGGTAAACTTCGATTTCCTTGATACTACACCACCTTTTCAACATATGATCAAAGTTTATTTTCTCACTGGTTTCCTAGCAACAGCTGTCACCATAGCAACGGTAATGGACAGCCCCTAATTTCAAATAATGTCGAATATCTCGAAAACTACTCAGACACTTTATGACGAAACTTGAACTATTTGAACTACTCAACCTACACAACTTGTATGCAAAATTAGGGAAAAATCTGTAAGAGCGTTTTCATGTAAATTATGATTCATTTTTTACGGGCTGATTTTGGTCATTCCTGCAACTTTCTCCAATATTTCAAGAAAGATAAAACTTAACACTTTCTCTTTTCAGTTGAAGGATCTTTTATAATATCAAAACATTCTTAATATACATTGAGCTTTCTAGGTGGCTGCGATTTTAAGATATTTATATTTAAAAACTGCTAAAATGCAGCACAAATCAGCCAAACAGTTCGTAATTTGCATAAATAGAAATATTTCTAAACTGCCCTTACAGATTTTTCTCTTAAACTGATTGCAGTTAGAATAATAATTCTTTTTGATGTTCCAGTGAGTTTTAGGCTGAATAAACATTTCTGTTATTAGATAAGAAGCCTGAATCTCGGTCGAGTTTCAGTCGTTATTAACTTTTCACGAGCAACAGTTTTATTTTGTTTTTCCTGGTCTATTTCACGGTTATTCACGTGCAATGAATAATTATACACGCTGCGCTTATGTCCTCTCATGCGCTTATAATTCCTTCTCATAATAAAAAAATATATTCGTCTTCTGAGCTTGTTTCTCTTCATTTTTCGTTCCCAGTGTAATTAAATCCGTAATTACTAATGCTGAAACGCCAGTCAGTATTTAAAGAATAATGGAAAAGAGTCTCCAGGAAGAAGCTCAGAAGACGAAAATTTTTTATTGTTATGAGAAGAAATTATAAATGCACGAGGGGATACAAGCGCAGCGTGTATAAATATTCATTGCACGTGAATAACCGTGAAATAGACCAGGAAAAACAAAATAAAACTGTTGCTCGTTGAAAGTTAATAACGACTGAAACTTGACCGAGATTCAGCCTTCTTATCTAATAACAGAAGTGCTTATTCAGCCTAAAACTCACTGGAACATAAAAAAGAATTATTATTCTAACGGCAATCAGTTTAAGAGAGAAAACTGTAAGGGCAGTTTAGAAATATTTCTATTTATGCAAATTACGAACTTTTTGGCTGATTTGTGCTGCATTTTAGCAGTTTCTAAATATAAATATCTTAAAATCGCAGCCACCTAGAAAGCTCGATGTACATTAAGAATGTTTTGATATCATAAAAGATTCTTCAACTGAAAAGAGAAAGTGTTAAGTTTTATCTTTCTTGAAATATTGGAGAAAGTTGCAGGAATGACCAAAACCAGCCCGTAGAAAATGAATCACGATTTACATGAAAACGCTCTTACAGATTTTTCCCTAATTTCGCACACAAGTTGTGTAGGTTGAGTAGTTCAAATAGTTCAAGTTTCGTCATAAAGTGTCTGACTAGTTTTCGAGATATTCGACATTATTTAAAATAAGGGGTTGTCAATTACCGTTGCTATGGTGGCAGCTGTTGCTAGGAAACCAGTGAGAAAATAAACTTTGATCATATGTTGAAAAGGTGGTGTAGTATCAAGGAAATCGAAGTTTACCTTCTATGCGAAATTTTGACTTCAAAAGATACACCCCAAGGCCAAAAAAACTGTTGCGAGCCTCCTTAACGTCTCGTCAAAACTGCGCTGAAATTGAGATTAAATGCCTTCACCCACAAACAAAATGCTCCTGGTACATCAGGAGGGGGATATCAAGTGAATTTTTGCAAGGAGAGCAAACCATAATAAGTTTTCAATGATTTTTGTAAGATACAAGCACAGAATTTGAAAACGTCCGCCAGACGTTTTCAAACTGTAATCCATTTCCATCTTGGCCATCCGTGGCCAAAGACACTTAGTAATAGCTTCACTGAATTAGTATGGTGTCTGAACACGAAAATGACCAATGTTTTTAGGCTTTCATATATGTTAATGTGACTATTGGCTTTTCAGTGGGGTCAAACGCGAGCAAAATCCTGGCGATGCTGCCCCTTTAAGGTCCCAGAGTAGGCCTAATCGACGAGAATAAACGCTCATGGCCTCGAGGACTGATTCCCGGCTTTTGACGCCGTCGATCCGGGTTCGGCTCTCAGGGAGGATATGAATTTTTTCTCTTTTTTCCTTTTTTTTTTTACATTTAACGACCTGGATGAGAGTATTTTTTACAAATTAATAAGTGCCAGCAAAAAACAAAACAGAACAAAACAAAAAAGGGGGAGTGGGGGGCTCCGCTTTTAGGCTTGGCTAAATCTATACATTAGGTGTATTAAGTAGCTCAATTCGCCCGATCACTGGTTTAACGGATTACTGGATTTGGAGGAAGAATTAGAAGATGCTTGTGTTTTTCTCGTTAACCTGCGTGCAAAAACGACAAGTGAATTATCTTGACGTGATGTCGGAAACAAAAAACTCAAAACGAAAAGCAGTTACATATTTGTGCAAAATTTAAGAAAAACTGCGAAATTAATTATATCGTAAAAAAGATAACACCCGATGTACAAATATACGCCACATTTTGGCATCAGTTCATGTCGTCGATGAAAAAGATCGCGTTTAAGTTTTAAAACATTATCAGACAGAAAAGATAACGTAAACCCATGATTTCTACATTCGTATCCTAACTCAACAAAACGGTTAAGCACTTCCATGCTTTGAAAATGCATTACATACTAAGTATGTTAAAATTAAAGTCACAAGAAGCTTAATAAGATGCGGTTTCTGGATCAGCTTTATATGATCCTTGTTGTAGGCACTGACAGCTGTAAGGGTCTGACCACATCTCTTTCACGGCCACTGTAGTGTGCGATCAAGATTGTTTTTTCTTGGTGTCGAGTGAAATCCTTAAATCCTTATATCTTGTGCGGCTGTGCTCATATTTTTGTTTATTTCACGCCTTTTAGATGGGAAATTGACATTCCATACTGGCATATATTTTTTTAATATTCCATATAGATTTTGCAAAGGCAGCAAATCTGTTGCTTTTAATAGCGGCTCGGATCACATACTAGTGCACTTTCAAATTCTCTCAACTGAACTTTCTCTCGTATTGCATGATTCAGGACATGTGGGCACCGATCCATTTTTTCTTTCTTTCTGAAAGACTTTAAGTTTTTAGCTGATAATCTAAGGCGCAGAAAATTTTCAGAAACGGAATCCTATCCGTGGAATTTTCGAGCTGCTACTGTCTTTCCGAAAATGCCAGCTGACCTTATTTCACACTCTAAACGACATATTTGTCCCTCTGAAAATAATAGGAATAATCAGTCACCTTTGCAGGAAAGTCTGAGGCAATGTTTCGCCAAAGAAATCTCCAGTTTTCACCGATAATAAAAAACGGAATATCTCAGGGGATTTAATTTAGGTCTGCTGAACAGATATTCCGCCGAAACGAACCGTTAGCTGCCCCTGGTTATTCTTCAAAGCCTTACATTATATTTGTTTTTACTGAAGTAAGGACTCTACGCTTAGTGCAAGCAACTTGTTTGACAAAAGTGTTGCATGGGAACAAACGTGACTATTAATCTAAGTGTATGACAGCTATCAGTTTGTGGATAGATATGATCAAAGGCTGCTTCCTGCGGGGAATGTGGATAAGGTAAACAAATGACTACGCAGTAAAGAATATAATTGCTGAATTAGTTATGGAGGATATTACTTAGATCTTCATAATGTCAAGAAGCAAGGCGTTCACTTTCTTCTCTCGCACAAGGCGATGACCTTGGACCACACAAGACGAATGGGTGGAACCTTGTTTGGTAGAGAGTAAGTCTGGCATGTACATTCCTCTTATAGCAACTTCACTGTATTTAACCGTCGGAGAAGCTTCGTTTTAGTGAGAACATACGAAGGTTAATAGAATGATGAAAAAGGACAAAAATCATATGCCTCTCTCTCAACTGATAGCGATGAAAGTTTTGTCTGCAGATAATTTAATCGACAACTTCAAATGTTCTTCCCTATATTCAGATCCCTCAAATTTTGACCGTGAAAATTTAAACTGAAAATAATCGAATCATACACAATTCCTACGAAAGATAGATACCTTGCTACTAGTGGTCTACCACAGACAATACATATTAAGATGAACGAAATTAAGCACTTCCAGTAGTTAATAGGAGGTGACATTTTAAGCGAATAGTTAATGAAGAGGCAGCTTCCCACTAACCTGAACGTCACAACACTTCCAGCGTGCCTGTCATACATGTTTATTGAGAAGAAGTATAATACTTTTTTCAGCGCATTCAATAACACAAAAACAGCCAGACATTAACCGGTTAAAACTGAGGAATGTTTAGAAGAATTCTTTAAAAGGAAGAATTTGGCTCCTTAGTCTTCCTGTTCAGGAAAGAAAAACTCATTATCGAAACGTTTCAATTTGCCACTAAGGATACGACCAGACTGAGGTAATGATATTCCATTGTCTGTGCATTATAAAGTAATTGGATTTTCTGTTTCAAGCCTCTTCCAGAGCAAGACGAAAAAGGGTAAAATAACTAAAGGCACAACAGTAGGGAGTTGTTATCTGAAATCGACGAAAACCTAAGAATATTAAATCGTGTCTGTCATTTTATGCCGAGAATGCCAAGATAATAATATCAAATTTGATAATATGTGAGCATTTAACTTGCCGTTTATACGGTTCAGTCGGGATCAGATTTAACAGTCAGAAAAAAACAAATCAAAGAAAGGAGATAGATCTTGTAGAAATTGAAAGTATGTATGAAGTTATCTTATGGAAGTTTCAGTTTCAGAGTTTTTTTAAACATGCTTTTTTTTCTGAGTATGTCGTTTCTACGCTATACTACTTCACCAGCTACCTGAATACATTGTTAAATACGTCTATTTATTATGAATAATTTATGTTAAATAATTTATGTTACTTTCCATTTTCTGGCGTTATTTCTTTTATTCGCGGCAGGTTAAAGAAATTATCCTTAATCGGTACTTTTTGTGAAAACTTATCCTTGTTGAGAGGAGCTTTCTTAATGATATTGCAAAATAATTTCAATAGATTAAGTGCTAGCGCGTCCAGTGTATTTGCATTTTAAAATTTGCCAAAAGTATATCACGCGATATAAAACCTACATAAGGTATACGACGTAAAACCAAAACATTTAAAAACTCTTCTTCTGAGGTGTGCATCGCTAAAAAACGGATTGGTGCATCCAAAATTTATGGAAAGTAAGTACTGTTTTAGATAATGAAAATTAGGGTAAAGAAATTCGAGTAAGTGAGACTTCGAGCAGGCTATCAAAATTCTTCTCTGTAATAAAATGTTTGAACATCCCTTAAGGGAAAATTGGCTAAAGGGAAATGGGAAGGGAAATAGTTGATTTCTTGTGAAAAATTAACCTGACATTGCGGCGCCACTTTAAAGGAAATTTCGTTTACAATCACATTATTCCAGTACACAGCAAGTCCACAAAATTCACGTTCAAGTTGGGGGGAGATCGGGAAGAAAAAAAACTATTTTCTTAGTCCTGTCAGTCAAGGAAAAATTCTTGCCAGATCAAGTAAACGCTCCAAATTTGGTACATATTAAAGGGGCATTAAGTCACGCTGTTTTAGTTCACTATAAAAACCAAAAATATGTCCTCACATCAATAAACGCCCACAACTTATGGTCTAGTTATGTTACTAAAGACTATATTACTTCACTGAAGCTATTTTTTGTCGTCTGTTGCTACGGATAGCACGGATGGAAATGGATTGCAACTTGAAAAAATTAGGCTAAACTTTTCAAAATCTTTAAGGGTGTTGACATTAAATCGATATTAAATGGTGATGGTTTGTTTTCTCTTAATGAAATTAAGTTAATATGATCCTTTAAATGTTCAAACACAATGTTGGGCGTGGATAAAGTTAGCTACCGATAATTTTAGCACAGTTTTGACCAGAAATCTGCGAAATACTCGTGACTCGTGCCCCTTTAATTACAGTTCTTATAAACAAGAAAGGCATAAAATAACGAAAATATCTTGCTTATTAAAGAGGCGACTGAACTGGCTACAAAACTAAAATTAATTTTCTGTCCCTGGCAGTAATCAAAAGTCACTAATTAATGATTTTAACTGAGACTATATGTTTACTGTGCTTTACCCAATGCTTTCCTGTTGTATGTGTAAATATTTTTACATAGTATGCACGCAATTCAGAAATTAAAAAAATGTTCGTAATCACTTGATTAGAGTAAACACACATACACCGTTTAGCTTGAATGAAAAGGCTTGAAATTCTGTCAAGACATATCTTGTAAGTTGAAGTTAAAAGATGTCACGTGTGTACAAATATACGACAAATGCGAGTTTCAAAACCAAGAAAGAAAGAGAGAGAGAGAGAGAGAGAGAGAGAGAGAGAGAGAGAGAGAGAGAGAGAGAGAGAGAGAGAGAGAGACAGAGACAGAGACAGAGACAGAGACAGAGACAGAGACAGAGACAGAGACAGAGACAGAGACAGAGACAGAGACAGAGACAGAGACAGAGACAGAGACAGAGAGAAGGAAAACGTTTCTCCCACAGTTAGCCGATTTTATAGGTTTAGAGAAAAACTCTTCTGGAACAAAATTGAAAATTAAGTTCAAAAAAATTTTGGGCATTCGCGCAATGTTAAACTAAATTCAGGAAGACGAATGCCCGTCCGGCATAATTATTATGGTTTCTGCGAACATGATAGTTATCTGTTTAAATATCTTTTATTCATTTTAACGTCGATAAAACCCTGACTCCGTTTTTACGTACTCGCAAGTGACCACTCAGTGAACACTTTAATATAAGAATGCACTTCTTATATTAAAGTGTTCGTTGGCCTGGGCATTTGCCAACCTCTTCTGTGATCGATAGACAATAATAAACTGTTCTGAATTCCCGAGGTGGTCGCTTACGAGATGGCTTTTTTTTTTCTGAGTGTGTCGTTTTACACTATTTTGATCCACCAGCTAACTGAATACGTTGTAAAAGAGGTCTATTCATAATGAATAATTTATGATACTTTCTCCAGTTTTTCTGACGTTGTTTCCTTTATTCGCTAGATTAAGGAAATTATCTTTAATCGTTATCTTTTGTGAAAACTTGCCTTGCTTGAGAGTTTTCTATACAATATTGCAAAATAATTTTAATAGGCGAAGGGTTAACACGTTCTGTTACTTGGATTCTAAAATTTGACTACAATATATCACACGACATGACACTTCCTTAAAGGCCTGCAACGTAAAACAAAACATTTGACATTCAAATTTTATATCTATTCGAAAACTTAGCTTAATTCAAAATGTCACTTTATCATAAGGCAAAAATAGTTCACACTTGTTTCTTGAGAAAATTTTAAACGCCGATGCACTTGAAGCATTCACTGTCCTTAAAAGGCAAAGAAGGGTAATTTTCGCTGAAAACACTTATGTGGCGAACCAATCAGAAAGTTAGAAATTCAATGACAAATATTGAGAATCTTAAAACAAATGTTACTAAACACGATGGAAAGCGAAACATTCTATTCTTCAGGCGGTATGCGGACAAGTATTTAAGACTTATATGTCGGTAAAATGCGATGAAAACAAGAAATCACTTCGAGCCAATTGACAAACAGGGATCGTCGAGCAGGATCACAATGGATGGAAATCGGGATTGGAAAAACCCTTTTTGGACATGCGTGTGCGAGCTAATAAAACTACAAGAAAGACACATTAACTTTTCTTTTGTTCGATGCAATGAAATATGCTGAAAGTTCACCGATGGCTAAAGGATAGCTTGAAAAAAAAATGTATGACGGACAACGACCAACGTAACAAGGGTGTTATCAGAAAGGCATTATGTTTTGGTATTTGTACTTGTATTTTATTCACAAAATGAAGCGATGTAAACTGCGGATGAAGATGTGACCATCGCAGTTGTAATTGCAATTTAGGCAACTGCGAATTAGAATGAAATGATGTGAACTGCGGAAATAAAATTTGCAATTGCTTAAATTCTTCTTCATTTCATTTGTATTTCCGCAGTTCACATCATTTCATTTTATGTTCGAATCCCGTTGAAGCCCCGAAAATCTTTTTTTTTCGGGCCTAATTCGCAATTGCTTTCATTGCGATTACAACTGCGATGGTCACATCTTCATTTCATTTGTATTTCATTCATAGTGAAAAAAAGGATGCCCTTGTTACTTCGAGGATCGCATTCGGGTCTAGCAAAAGATGTCACATTCTAGATTTTTATTATATTCTATTCCATATTCCGGTTAAGCACTATTCTTGGAAACACCACGTGAAGATGACATTCGTGCAATTATTGAAACAACAACAAACGATATTTAAATTCAAACATTCACTTATTATGGATTTCAAATGATGATATTGCTGTTTAAAAGCAGTGGTAGAGGACGATCGTGACTTGCCATGGACACATTTTTACTCAACATGAATTTCTCTTTTCAATTCAGACAAAGAGATTATCAAATGATAATTGATTATGTCATGTCATTGGAAAAGGTGTAATATAGACAAATATATATTATTCAAACATCGCGTCCCAAGATAACAACTCGTATCTCGAAAGAAAACCCGGTTCTGGATTCGTTATCCTCACCAGAGAAAAAGATTTGTGCAAATTATTCCTAACACGCAGTTCCGATTTTTTTTTAAGCCTACTTTATCGAATCCCAGTCGGGGCTTTCTAATGGTTAACACAAAAAATCTTAAGTCCAAGAGCTCTGTGCTCTTGATAGATACCATCGATGTTAACGTGATTTTAATTTGAGACAAAAATAGAAATTAATTAAAAGTGTGGTCATCCCCTGCATTTTTCAATTTACTGCTTATGTTTTAAAAATAAATATTTACCACCCAATTGCAAAATGGCTTGAGGCTTGGCATTGATCTAAAGATAAAAAAGCAAGCCGTATGTGAAATGTTTTTTTTGGGCAATGATGTAATGGGAAAGTGTAAAATTCACGCTCAACTTTTATGGTCCCTGTGGTGGCTAATAATTCTTCATTTATATAATGGCTATAGCAGATATATACGTAAATTTATATGGTAGCAACGTTGAGAAAACAAGGAACAAAAACGCATTTGGCGACATGTAACAGCTCATTAGATTTGGTATTTTATCGCACAATAACTACGGAAACGTCATTTAGGTTGCGACGTCAGTTTCGTCTCGCACGCATGCAAGAGCGGTGTGTTGAATCAAGACTTTTAAGCAAACTAAAGACCTTTTCCAAAGAAGAAATATTTTTAGTTTCCGCCAAGAAAGGTAACAAAGGTTCTTTCTTTTATTTTTTGTCTCGAACACTACATCACATGACAGCGTCTTGTTTAAAGATCACTTTAGAATTACACCTGAAGGTAAAGATTACTACTTCTCATCGCGCTATCTTTCGTGCTGCTTGTGCAACTATCTATATACACGTCTTCTGATAACTTATAAAATCTTTCAGAGTATCATTTGTATAGTAAATCCTCTTTACTTTTCCTTTCGCTTACACATTGTTTGTATTGATCATCTAATTTAATGTCACGTTAAATTTTCATTTAATGGTGCAGATTTCAAACAGGAAATTCTTATTTACCAACCTACGTTCTAAATCTGTAGTTCTTTTACTGTTCAAAACCCTTAACTTAAGTCTAACTCAATCATATCTTAGTGTAGTTCTCGCTTATTTCACAGCTCTCAATGGTTGATAAAAGTCTGCAATGGTTGATAAAAGTCTCTAAACCTCTCAAGATAGGAGCCAGCCATATCATATACTTGCCAAATTTAGCATATTTTTTTTGCTCTTATCGCAATATTTTTCTTGAAAACAGCAGGAGCAAACTGAAACTACACCATCACACAGTCTTTGCTCTGTATAAATATGTCTTAAAATTTCGCTGACCTATTGTTTTAAATTAATTGCAAAAACTAACTTCTCAGAAGTCGCCCTTATTTAGAGGACATAGAGCCTTCGCTGTTTTGGTGATATTCCTCTTCACCATCACAAACGTCCCTTACAAAGGCTAAAGGCACGTTTTTGCGAAACATGCCTTGACGGACCATGGTCCTTGTAGAGTTTGTTACGCCAGCACTTTCAGAGACAGCAGATGCACCAGGCAAAATTTTAACAAAAGTTGCCTCAGCTAGAGCGATCTTATAAATTGAATAGAGTTGCACAAAGAAAAGCAAGAAATTTTTCCCTGAGAAATTGACGGAAAATTTTTCTTTGCACTTGTTGCTACTTCTTGTTCAAAATCCCCCCCCCCCCTTTCCTCACGTTAGGTGACATATTTTCCAAAACAAGGGAAGACTATTAAATGGCCAAAACCCTATTGAAAACCGAATTGAGAACCAACTCGAAAAGTTGGTCTGGTACATTCTCGTTCCCAGAGCTGCGATCCTTTTGGCCAGGGTCACAGACCGAGAGCTCTGGCAGGGTCGGAAAGCAGGAAGTCCGCCAATCACGGACTTCCGGCTTTCTGCGCAGCCTCAGAAATTTGAAACAATAACGGTTACCATCGGTTACAAAACTGGGCAGCTATTGCACTTACGCATTATCCTTGAGAGCACTTGATCCGTGGCGCTGGCCAAAGGGATCGCAGCTCTGGGGGCGAGAATGGGTCTGGTACGGCCTTTTTTAGGCGATTTGAACTGTGTGCATGCCCAAAGTCAAATTCCCAAAGATGCCCTGGAAATTGAAGGGAAGTTTGGTTTTCTTGATGCAAAGTTTTAGACGTTTGGACTGGAATTTGAGCAGATAAAGGCGTTCATGGCTTAAAAGGTGGCTTTTTTCTGCAAACGCCCGGCCATCTGTTGTGAAACACAACTTTAACACGATAAAATTTACAACTTTCAGCAGGCTTGCAGCTTGACCTACTTTAAGAAACAATAAACGATATATGAAAACGCTCGTTTTCGTTCTTCAAAGTGGAAATGCCAAAATCCTAGATCAGATGCCCCTAAATAAGGCCAGCCTTCATATATCAACTTGATTTAGCAGTTTAGCAGTCTTCTGCGAAAATGCAGGCCATCGTCTATGTCCGAGATTAGACATACGTCGCAGAAATGTAACACGACTATCTTGAGGTGTATAATAAGCATGACTTTTTTAAGAAAATTACTTTTAAAAGCAATCAAAAGTCAGACCGTCCAAATTAAAAAATGAACCTTTATTTCTGCACACAGCAGTATTTAGAGAAGATAGAATGCAATTCAATGCGCATCGAAATGCTTACTTCAGCTGGCATCGAGATATTTAACCTACTCCAACAAGATCCTCAAATCTTCCCACCTAAGCTCAACCAAACAGATAAAAAAAGGTAATAGCAAGATTAGCCTAATCAACAACTGATCGGCAAGTATCATTGGGATTCATGTGTAATTTGCGAAGAATCCTAAAACGTTAAAACTAAGCGTCTAACATAAAACACTTAAGCTTCCGAGAGTTAAGCATACAAACTACATAACAGCGAGGAAATTTTGGTTAAAATAAACCTAATATTTACAAAAAAAAAACCTTCTTTATATATAATGTCCTTTTCTGGTAAAAAGGGTTAATAGTTAGTATTATGTTTTCTTTTCTAGAAAACGATGAACAACTCAACAGTGATCCCACCAACAAACCAGTCAAACCAGTTGAGCTGCAGTCTTCAGATACTGAACAGTGACACGCATCACTATGGACTGAACATCTCCATCATCGCCATAAACACACCTTTCGCTATTTTTGCTGTCATCAGCAATCTCGTGGTTGTCATCACAATCTACAAGACCCGGGAACTTCGCATTTCCGCGAACATTCTACTTTGTAGCCTAGCCTTGACAGATCTATTGGTCGGCCTGGTGACCCAGCCCCTCTTTATTGCGTGGCGTTTCATGCTTCACTACCAGTCAACCATATGCAGCTCGGAAGTGGTGCACGCTTTGTACGAAGCGTTCCTCTACTTATGCACCGGGGGTTCTTTTATTTGCCTGGCCTACATCAGTACAGATCGCACAATAGCCGTAGCAAAGCCACTGCGTTACCGGACCCGGGTGACAACAAAAAAGACCATACGCAACCTGACGATTCTCTGGGTGATATGGATCGGCTTCATCGTCCTGCGTTTCTCGGGCATCGATGAAAACACTAATCGAATAATAACTTCAGTAATCGCTGGTATTTTAGCGATCTACCTTCTTGCTGTTCAGGTAGTGTTAGTGATAAAAATCAAACGTAACAACATCCACTCGTTGCATTCAGAAGAAAACAGCGCCATGATTGCTTACAAAAGGGAGAGGCGCCGGGCTATCACAATTTTTTACATCTTCTTAGCCCTTCTGTTATTCCTTCTTCCTGCTGTTCTTGTGCAGATTATTAGTGGATTCACCAGCTCCAATCAGAGTAAAACTGAGATGAATTTTGCCATCTCTGCACTGTTGATAAACTCTTCCGTAAATCCACTGATCTACTTTTGGAGAATCAATGACATGCGCAGAGCAGCACGTGATCTTTTCATTGGTGGCACAGGTGGACACAGAGGAAGTGTCGATGGCTCTCCTAGCGTAATCAGCGCCAGCGTCAGCGGAAGATCTCATGTACAAACTTTGTGAAAAACCTCTACAGCTGGTGGTGAACTGTGTCGGTTAGATATTTTAGATGAATGTCTTATTTTAAGACAGGTGCGAGTACAGATTTTCAGATAGTTAGGCGGCAGTTGAACCCTTAAGTGTCAGGGTCCGTGCCATGTTTTCGAGGTGCTCCTCTTCCCTGCAAACACATTTGTACTCACTGTATGCTGATTCGCTGTTGCAGTGTGCAACCGGTCTTTAAACTGAGTCACTTTAGAGCCCTGACGGTTCTTTTAAAATATTCTGCATGGCTGACGTGGAAATCATAGGATAATTTTATGTTTGTGTGATGAAATCAATGTCTGGAAGGATTGTTCACAAGTTAACTTTTTAGCCGGGCTCATCTTTCAAAGGGAAACTTATGTTATTTCCTGCCGTCTGGTTGGTTTCGATTTCGTGATGGTTCCGAAACTGATTATCACTCAAGACCAGCAATTCCGCAAATTATAGCACGACTGCTTATGTCATTACGGAAGGAACTCTATTGGATGAGCCTAATTGGCTTTTAGTTAATCATATGAAACTGGAGCTTAATGTCACTCGGCCGCCAAAGGGCGTCTTTCCTTCTAGCTCACCACATGCGCGTCACGTTTCCACGCGCAGCAGACTTTTGCGCGTTTGCATGTTCTTCTTCCTCGACTATCCTTGAGTGGAAGGAGCGACCCCAGTTTCACCCTTTAAGTCCTGATATGAAAATGCATATTCTCCTCACAGTTCTCTATACATTTCGTATGGACCTAGGAAGGAGAATTTGTCTAAATGCTGAAGACATCTCGTCCTTGGTGATTGTTTACCTTATTCTCATCACTTAAATGTTTGAACAAGCAGTGATGATGTAAGGAGAAATTTTATTTTCGTCACTGTTAGAGTTTAAAGGGTTAAGTAAAGAACAACCGAATTAAGTACATCATACTTCGTGGCAATATCGAACATACTGTGTTATAATTCTAAAGTAACCTACAAGTTAGTGCAGAATAGAATGAACCACTCCAGGCCGAATTATCTTCGCTCACAACACACATATAGACTAGTACTCGACGTTTAAAAGCTCATCGACTGCGTATGTATCGGTACTCAAGCCGTTTTCACTGCAAAACATGCATTCTATCGGTGTTTAACTGCACTGGTCGCCTGCTTACGGCTTGTATACAAAGAGATTCCTGGGACCTCAGCATCTTGATATCTGTGAATCGAATCCTTGGACGAATAAAATCGTCTAGATTTATCCGTACTAAGGTTGATTTTCACGGTAATCCTACAAGCACTCTGTATTTCTTGCACGAGAAATTTATCTGGAACTTAGTCCTTTCGCGGTCAAGCCAATGTTTTGGTTCAGCATCTGAACCAATGAAATTGCAGGAAACTATATATCCAGTTCTGGTTGTGGCCCGGACTGTTAAAAAAACATTACAATTAATGTGCCAAAAAATATATAATTAAAACAAGTTAATGCGCAACAATCAGTCTTGAATGCTGATGCTAAAAGTGCCTGTAAAAGTGTAAAAGTGACGTGTTCTTTTCAGCATTTAAATAAAAACATCTCAAAGCAGAATTTTTAACTTTTCTTGAAATCGCGACATATTGTACTCGACCGTGTGCCATTTGAATTTATGTATTAAAAAATAGGGGTCACCGAGCTCGTTTAGGACAAAACGACCTGTTATTTCTCTGAACTGCTCAGCTTTCATAGGAAACCTATTAAATTCTGAAGGTGCGCGCGCTCGTGTGCTCGTAATCACGCAAAAAAATGATGCGGAATGCAGTTGATGGGAATCACCTTAAGACTATGAAAGACCTTAATACCTTTAATAATCAAGCGACTGCTGTGTATTTGCTGCAAGCTTTAAGCCCATTGTTGTAAAACAAGTCTCAGGAATAAAATTCTATTGATCTCACCAATTGAGTAACAAACGCTACGCAAACGTTTACGAGAGTTAGGTAAAACAGCTCCGAAATTCGTACCTTTGCTGTCAAAATGTTTGAGGATAAGCAAGCAATTTTCGCGCCACCAAAAAAGTTCCTTGACCGGGCGAAATGTTGCCAACAACTTTGTCGGCGAAAAAGCAAAGAGGAAGCAGCTTTTTGACAAATTTTCAACAAACAATGTATTGTAAAAAGCTGTCCTTTTTGACGACACCAACAACTAACTAACAACTAACAGTGTTAGTATCTATCTGATATGACTTTTTGTATGCCTTATAACATATTTGATAACGTCTGTATTTTTACCAGGTGGTGGTGGGAAGGGGGGGGGGGGGGGACTTTGACTAGGCCAATTTGCTCGGTCCCCCGAGTTTTTCAACCTTGCTACGGGCCTGATCTAAGAAGCCGGATCATTTTTTTGTGCAAGAAGCTTAGTTTATCGGACAATATCGCTACGTATTTTCAAGTTCAATGTTCTCTTGTGCAAAGATATTAAAATCTGCAAAAAGGTATCTGTTTCCATCAATGGGACCGAGACTTTTCATTTACAGAGTTGATTGCTTGGGTAGGAGTGTACTGCCATGATAATGATTGAGCAACTGAAACGATTACTCTTTTTGCGAACCACAGCATAAGCATTCGTAGTAAGACTAAATTGAAGCCACAAAAAAGGATCCTTATAAGCGTGCATGCAAAACAAAAGTTCCATGCAGATACACTATGACATAAAAACAACATTGTATTGTAAAATGAAATGCATATGCATTGTAAAATGGTAAGTGTTTTGCGTAATAGCATCTCACAATCAGTAAACAATTGTGTACGGTGGATTGTGTGGGACTGCAGGTTGCATACATAAAGTTGTTTGTTTATTGACTACTAGTTTGGGCACAGTAGTATTAAATATTTTTAGGAGAAAATTGAAGGGGCTACATTACCAATTTTCAGTATTAATGAAAGAAACCACAAGACATGTTTGTATTGATGAATATCCAAAATATTGGCCCAGGTTTGTTTAAACTTCTGTGCATGTACTAGCACACTGGAACTGTGGAGGTTCCTGTGAAGTAATCAGGATGGAAACGGGCTGTAACCTGTAGTGTCTCCTCACGTCTAGCAAAATCCATTGTATACTGATTGTGGTTTGTTTGCCTTTCAAGAATTTTCATATCTTGTTTTTGGTGTTCTAAGATCAAATGTTCTCAGTTTTGATTTATACAGAATTTTGACTTCAAGGCAAAAAATTTAAATACTCGCGACATTCAGCGGCAGCAGCTGTTTCGCTTTATGATCGGCAGTAGCAGTTTACCTCTGCCTTAGATGACGGGAAAAAGGTGCAGATGGATCTAAATTAACAAAAGCGACGTCTACTTTTCGCCAACATGAAAATTTGTTGCTCGAAGTGGTGGTAATACGCGCAACAAGCAATCCCAACATGCAACGCAACTTTGTTGGGCGACAAGTTGAACAAAAATGTCGCTCGTGTTACTTGGCCTTATATGAGTTAGTTTGGCTGATGAGACTTAGAAACTTTGTCCCTCGCCCAAAACAGTCTAAAGCATAGGCCATACTAGTGCCATACGCGATGAGTGGACTCACACATCTGTCTGTCCGTGGAGTGTAAATCGCGAGTAAAATGTAAACGTGACGATCGTGCTGACCACATTAGCTGATAAGCTTGGAAAAAACTCAAGACGGTGATTGCCCTGAATTTTGTAGTGGTATGTTTAAATGCCTCTTCCGCGATCCCTTTTCGCTTTTTTTTTAATATCAAAAAGTTTTCAGTACTTGTGTCACAGCGTGTCCTGTGCTTAATTTATGCAGAGGATATGATAACAAGTGCGAATGCCGGTATTTTTTAATTGAGGAGCCCACCTTTTGTTCTGATACAATCACTGATAATACAGTCTTGAATTGCTTCAAGAGATTAATATTGAAGGACATTGAAACTGATTGATGCGGTCTTATTTTCTTTCTTACAGAAAACCAATAAAGTTGCCGGAAGATGGCTTTGAAATCTGAAAAGAATATTCTCAACGAGTTTGACAGAGATTTGCCTTAAGATTTAGTATTTCGTAAACTAGAACTGACCAAAACGTGAGACCAAATCTTTGTCTTTGAGAAACCGCGAATAGGGAACTTTACGCTGTATGGCGAACACTAAAAGTCTCTCGATATTAGTTTTTTCTGTAATGTTTACCTTGTGTTGCCTGTGATTGTGTGAATTTGAACAAGACAAGAATAATTACCGCATACCCTATTTGAGATGTTAGAGAGATATATTGATAATTCCTTCCTTTGACCAATGATTAAAAGTTGTCAAACTGGGCTTTTTTATCGTGCCTGTAATATATTTTTTAGGAAATAGATGGAAAGTAAATATTGTTTCTGGAGGCCGATAAGAAATCACATTTTTCCGACGTTTAATATCCTTCTGTTAGTTTTTGGCAGTTTAATTTTCAGTTAGACGAAAGGAAATTGGTCACATGAAAATTGTCGTATGAAAGTTGCTCTTTTTTCATCTACCTGACTGCACTTATTTTCAGTCGTTACTTGCGATAGAAGACTGCTGTGCTGATTATTGGAAAGTAAGTGCTTTATTCTTACACTAAAGTAGAATGCGGTAAGGGTATATTCGTAAGCCTTAAATTAACACATTTTCTTGGCGTGAATTTTGCCAAGTTTTCTGCCAAGCGCTAAATAGCCTGAGTCTTAGATTTCCTTGTAATACAAGCCTTCACATGAAATTAAAAATCTGCCATATTCATGAGAGTCACACCTTCTTCCTCGGTTTAACATCGTCGATATTTATGATGGGTCAGTCAGTCGGAGCAAAAAAATAAATAAATAAACCGAGGAGAGAAGGTGGAGTTTTTTCATCTGAAAAGTCGTTTCTTGTCAAGAGTTGCAGACGATCAATCTTTAAATGCGAGTTCGTCAGTCAATTTTTAGTGATACTCAGCTAAAGCTAAATCGGATGCCTTATAAATTCCACTTTCCGTTTTAGCTTTAGTGTGGACCACTTAAGTGCGATTATTCAAATGGAAACTCTTCAGCAGTAAAGGTGCTGTTTGTCTTCGGCGCTGCTGCTCTCTTGTTATCGTTTTGGCCATTATTTCATTCTCCTTGACTTAGTTGAAAAAGATTCCGATAACCTTGACCCTGAAATCAAAATACGGGCCGATATTTTTTATCTGCATTTGTTACGCAAGAAAGTCAAAGATCATTAACCCTTAAAAAAGATAAAAAATATACACAAAATAATAACTAAAATCGCCGGTGTCTTAAGTTAGTTTCCCTTTAACACTGAGGCTTTAAAATCAGCTTTTCCTCTGTAGATCAAGCTTTACACAGCTCAAGACATCCAGTACGCAGGACTGAAAGTGGAGCAAGGGCTTCAGTTTATCCTGCCAAAAGCCCCTTCTTTTAGGAACAGAAACTTGCATTGGTATTGGTTGCATTGGTTGTGAATTTTGGACTTTCTCTCTCCTTGGCAAACCAATAGCCTTAACGTTCACATTCCAAGCAGGACTTCCGTTTGTTTGTTTGTTTGTTTTGAAATGGTAAACACACAGAGCAGAGACACTGCCTCTTCAGGATTTTATCCGCCTCAGAATGGGATTAAAAGTAGAGCCACATTGTACAGCAAGACAAACAGCATCACAGGAAAATAGCGTTCATTTTCAAGAAGGGTAAAACTGAAAGTTAGAGGAGCCACCGGAACAGCATAACACAGAGGGATAGCAAACAATTCTTAAAAACTAACGGTGCGGACATTGAAAAGAAATGGCACGCTTAAAATTTCAAACAAATACATAAAAGCTTGAACACATGGCACGCGCATACGCTTTGTGACTAAGAGTACATTTCACTAATTCCTTGTTCTTATTGTTTCTTCAGACTTGATGACCAAAGAATGAATCATTCGACAATATCACAATTTTCACTTCCAACCCGCAGCTCCTTCCAAGTGGCAATTGAAATCCTTGTCACGTGTTCTTTAATGGTGCTCGGGGCTTGTGGTAATGCATTAGTATTTATCGCAGTGTGGAAAGAGAAATCGCTGAGAACAACGCCGAACGTGTTTGTGGTGAACCTTGCAGTCACTGATTTTCTGTTTTCCATGGCTGTCCTACCGCTGACCACCGCGACATTCATACAGGGCGAGAATAAACTGGACATGCACGGCGGTTGTGAGTTTCAAGGTTTTATGTTTGGTGCTGTACTAAACGCAACTCTTGTAACAATGACAACAATAAGTATAAATCGGTTTGTCATGATACGGCACAGAGGCAGGTATAAAAATGTTTACACAACGAAAAACGTTTGCTGCATGCTGGCGTGTATTTGGTGTTACGCTATTTTACTCGCGTCTCGGCCGTTCTACGGTTTGGGGAGATACGCCTTCAATCCACACAATGCCTTTTGCTCTATTGACAAGAAATCTGAAAGCGCAAGCAAGATATCACGGTTTCTGGCTTACCTATCATTGTACGGAAATATCATCATAATAATACGATGTTATATTGGAGTATATCGCACGGTTAGTCAGCACAGAAGGCAAATCAACAGCAGCCATGACAGCGGCAATACACAGGGAACTAACAACCGTGAAATTCGAGGAGAAGACGTACACATCGCAAAGACATTGTTTATTGTTATTTTTTTGTTTGGAATTTGTTGGTTTCCGACTGCAATCGCTGGTATTGTAGTTGTTTTTGATGTTAGAATTCCTGGACTAGTACAAGAGGTTTTGATGCTCACTGTGTGTTTAGCTTCTGTCGTTAATCCCATTGTATACGCTATAAGGAACAGACGTTTTAGAAGAACGTTTAAGAGGATAATTGAGATGCACTGTTCTTTAAGTGAGCCAGTTGCAAGGATATTAGTTCGACCTGAGCAAGTTCAAACCACACTGTAGTACTATTGTAACTTTATTCTGTTCGATTGATGCGGAAAGAACGTAAAGCAAAATGATACGCAAACAGGAAGAAAATAAAAACATCCCAGCTTTTCAGAATGACATTAGCGACTCTCGAAGTTCCGTTGATTTTCAGTTCGGTGATATATACAACTAAAATTTCAAATCATAAAACGTTGTCCAAAATGACAAAAATAAATTGTATTTTGGTTTCCGTCTGCGTAGTTTGTTTCTCTGATATTCATCCAACTGATTTAAGAAGTGCACAGGAAACAACGGAATAAGTCCCCTCACCCACTCCCTTTAACTGTTTAGGATTTTTTTGATCAAGCTGTAAGGTGCATTTGCGTTTAATACGTTTTAAACCTCTTTTTTCCCCGGAAGCATAATTTCAAGTGCCATCGCAGCTGAATAAACATTAGGCGAGATATTCTGTATACCAAAGAGGCTGCTAACACTCAGGCTCACTATTTATCTTTTTTTTTTGGGGGGGGGGGGTAGATGAAGGGTAATGCCCGCTACCTACGTGGCCATAGTGCCCATTTGTGGCTACAAGCTTACCCAGACCACGCATGTGCGGGACTTGTGACCTTTTATTCTGTATACCCTTGTGTTAATTTGATTCTTTTTCTTTGAACATGATCCAATATCTCGCAACTACATGGATTGCCTAGCCAAAGCGCTTTTGATTGACTTATCGGCTTTCAACGCAAACTTACAGTATCTCTAATGGCGTAGTTTATAGCACTACTTATATAACAAAACAGCTTGCCTGAAGACCCAGAGGACGACTGAAAGAGAAAACACAACCGTGTTCACTCTCTGGATTCCAAAATAGACATGGAGTGGTAAGATATTTTTGCGGATCAGTTGCTTTAAAATCAACTTTGAATAGATTTCTCGTTCAAAATCCGATTTGGTGTGTTTTTTGGTGTGATTCTTAAATCTATTGTACAGTTAAGACAAGATACAACAGGGGGATGAAAAAGAGTGAGGGTTTTTTTAATTAGGCAGCCAATTCAAAACAGACATAATCCAAATGATACAAACCTGAGTGTTGCAGGTTCCCTGCATGCCCTTTAGTCCTGGTGCTCCTTCAGTGTTCTCCTTTCTCCCAGTATGAAAGAAAATAAACGCAGCTTCAAAGATTGCAGAGCGGAAGGCTGTGGCTCCAACGCCTGGACTAACCACCAATGCAAAGTCCTTAGGTTGGATTTCCACGATAATTAGTGAAGCAAATAAAGTCGAAAGCGAGCGAAGCGAAAACACCGTTGAGACAACACTGGTAAGAACACGCTGACTTCAGTTATCACCTCATCTCAGTTGGGACAATTGCGTCATGGATGGTGACGTTAAGCCGCTGCCCTTGCTTCGTTCATTTTTTGTTACTCCTGTATTAATTTGCAGGGGAAGTTAAGAAAACCACAGCACTTCATACTTGAAGTGTTTGGGAAAGCCGGAACCACGATGTTTAGGAGGGGCGGCTTTGAGGAATTTACACATTGGCTAGGGGGGTGCATTGACGGTGTTTGGTCGCTACACGCTTTGGTGGTTTTACGTATCTGTTCTATAATTTCATGACCATGCTAATTGAAAATAAAGGAACAATTATTATCCTATGAAATGCTATGTTGATATCAGGCGACACACGTTTTTGTATATCTCGAAAGGACGATTTTAACCTTCACCTGGCATGACATTATAGACAAGTAAAACCACCAAAGCGCGCGTGTAGCGATCAACACCCCCCTAGCCAATGTGTAAATTCCTCAAATTCTCATCAAATGCAAGGAAATTTGCATAGCGCTGTTGTGGCATTCAGATAACAACAAAGCCGTATACAGAACAGAGTTTCGATGGTGCATCACTTTCAAAAAATATATTGTCAAAACCAAGACCGCCCCAGCAAAGTAAAATAGCGCAAAGTATGTGTAAAAGATTCAGTGTCATGTCATTCGTCCAGTTAGTTTTCATATAATTCAGAAAAACGTGAATTTGGCGACTTCGTTATATTTTGGTGCAGAAAGTGAGTTCATAATAGCCGCCCAAACTTTTTCATCGTTGCAGATAGCCAAATGCAGTTTGGAACTAACTATAACGATACATTGAACTTACTTTATATGGAGTTATTGCGCTTTTCAGTCAAAATTTGGAAAGCGCTGGAGCGCTGTTTAAGCCGCCACGTCCATCGCGTCCTGAATGAGAAAAAATAAACATTATGTCATTACGATAAATATGTGGTGAAAAGTCAGGAAAATTGTGAATGTGCATGGTTTTGCCGTTTAGCCCATCTTTGCTATCTTTTCCTGCAAGGAAGTGACAAATGTTTGTAGCTTTTAATTTTCATTTCCCGCCAAGTTTAACAAAAAAAAATCCAATATTTTTATGCCATTGATGGCAACATACCAGCTCTGCAACAAACAGCTTGACCCTCACAGCTATTGTCTCTTGTTCCTGTAACAGTGGTCTAAAAAAAGAAACGGTACTTTTAAGGTCGGTGCCTCCTAATACAGATGTATTTTTGCAAAGGTTATGACTATGGGCAAAAAGTAGATCTTAGCAAGGGTTATTGGAATCCAAAAAGAAAAAAGTGGGTAACCACGCATTTTTCAGAGATAATTATCAATAAGCAGTCATAAATCTAAAAAAACGTCAAAATACAAAGAAGGTATGGCAATTTCTTTCCAAATTTAAGCTCGATTATGTCTTAAAGATGCGTGATTACCCCCAATTTTCTTTGTGGATTCTGATTGCCCGTGCTAAGATCTGCTTTTTCCGCATAGTCAAAAACCGCCAAAAATATTGTTGTATCAGGGGAAAATTCGTTAAGAAACCCGAATATCCCGAGATGCATAGAACTTTCGCGCAGTAACAAAAGGAGGCGCCACCCTTAAATGGTGTTAAAAAATACCTCTTATTAGCCGAGTTCGAGGTCCGTTCGAGGTCCGATGTATGACCCAGCGCGAAGCATGGATCCATAACTTACAGTAACGCCAGGGAATACGCCGGAGGATAATAATTTATATCTCTTTTAACACGTTCTAAAATAACTTGGGATATTCTAAAGTGTCGATTTCGGAAAGATATGGACATTATCGCCAACTTTTTTCCAATTTTTATAAGCAAAAATGGAAAGAAATGGCTATTTTTATTTCTTTTCTGACATTTAGTTTTTTGGTCGGAAAAGATGCACATAAAAAAGCTGATTTTGTTCGTAAAAACATACAAAATCTTGATGGCAGGACTTAAGTCTCGTAGGCCGATTTCTTCCATAAGTTCTTCTTCGAAATGTCTTCGGTTAAATTCAGCTAAAAAGCAACCAAACTTGACAAAATAACTGTTATAGCGTCTGGTAAACTCGTGCCAAATTTTTCGAAATGTTTCCATGACTATATTTCTTACTGCAAAATACTACAAGTATTCTGCGTTTCTTTCCATCAAACATTTGTCTCTAAATTGCCTAAAAAGGTGAGTTGAAATTTATTAAGATCTTTCCAACTTGAATGGCCTCAGAAATTTCTGAGCCATGAACAGAAAGTACCACAGAAAATACAGGGTGGCATTGGGCCGCAGAAATTTCCGCGGCGCAATTGGACCAAAGAAGTTTCCTGGTGCTGATGGGTCGCAGAAATTTCCGAGGCACAAATTCTTGGCACTGTTCGGCTGCAGAAATTTCTGAGGTTCTTTTGGCCACAGAAATTTCTGAGGCCCTTTCGGCTGCAGAAATTTCTGAGATCATTGGACCGCAGAAATTTCTGAGGCCCTTTTGGCCGAAGAAATTTCTGAGACTCATTGGACCGCAGACATTTCTGAGGCCCTTTCAGCCACAGAAATTTCTGAAGCCATTTCGGCCACAGAAATTTTTGAGGCAGAAATGAGTCGTAGAAATGGCTGAGAGACAGGGGTTCGCAGAAAAGGGCTACTGATATTTCTCTGGTCTCCTCTAACAGCAATTTCAATCTGCAGAAATTAGAAATTTCAAATGGTTAATCTCTCTCCGTAACAAATGGATATCTTAATAAATAGTCCCTTTATTTTATTTGAGTTTACCACTGATTTTCACTTTTTAGTACTTAATAGGCCTATTCAAAGAATACTCAAGAAAACCACTGTCTCTATTTCGTAATTCATACATAACAGTCTTGCAGTAAGTATCATATAATTTCCTTTCTCTAACTGATGGGCAAGGTAGTTTCATATCGATATTAACCAGGAAACACTGTTCTTTGTGCATAAAGCTGTTAAGACACACTTAATTTAGTATGAGGTAATGCTTTCACACTGATAATATTAAGACCAGGCCGATTTACTATCAGTTTGTGAAATTAAACCCGTACTAAACCCGTACTACAGTACCCTTTGACAACGTAAGGAAATTTTGGACGACCATCATCAGCTCCAAAAACAACAAACTTGCAGTGATTATTTTTTTAAATAATACAACAAACAATTATTTCCTTATACTTATAAAGTCCAATTTGTCAAATATCTGGGTTAATATGTCAGTGCAATAATCTTGGACTCATTACCAATCCCTTCAACTCCGAAATTAAATGTCCAAAAGATTTCAAAAAACTGAACGAACCCATTAAAAAAGCACTGTCACGAGAATTCTTGTGATACAGTTTGTTCTAAATTATGGGCAAACCTTGCACGAGCGGCCCCTGCAACACTTACGCAAAAGGGAAAAGCGAAACAATTAATTCAGAGTTTAAAAGAACGAGGCATATAACAAATGTGCTGTTTTGTTAGTCTTTTGTTGTCCAATGAGATGCAAATGAGTGTGCGGCGTTTTTCTGCAATCCCGTAACTTAGAGCATTTTTGCAATTTGCCCGAGAAACGATGACAGAACTTAAAACGCGCTAACTTTACATAAGTTGTAACCCTTTTATTGTCTTTGTCCGTGGCAAAATGCAATAGTTTCTTTTCACCTGCTTATAAATTAGTTTTTAACAAAGAAGAATATTAACATTTTTAATTAGTCTTTGGATTTGCCCATATCTCGTGACAGTACCAGTTTAATTCAAGAAACTTTTAGAAGGTTATTTGCCTGGAAGTGAAAATAGTTCATTCATCATGTCTCTATTTCTTCATGATTGGCTACATTGCAGTTGGTTCAGCCTTCTCCTGATCAACCTGGTCTTGTTTTTACTTTTCTCTATTATCATGCAGTTGAATCCTGTTCCAACTGATGCACAAGCCGCTGATCCTATGTAAAAAAAAAAAAGAATAAAGCTATTATGGAGATTTTATCAGACATACTGTTGTTTTATGCGGAATATATAAAACATCTTCTGTAGTTTTATTTTGAGATCAGTTAACACCTCGACTGTTTAAAGACGCCAAAAACAAAACATAAAACAAAGCTCTTACCATAATACCTATTCACCAAATTAAATATAAGGCAAGAACATCTTGCTTTTTAGTTAAGCTGATTTACTTAGGGTCTGTTTAGATGAAGAGGAGCTCCCAGGTAGGTACGGTAACACGCTCAACTGGGGTCGTAAAATCGTCGTCTTTACATGCAATCTGTACAACCCGGGGTGCTTGGGTGAGGTTCCGAAATGCTATGGCGCGGCTGCTAAGTACATATACAGACAAAATGGCGGGCAAAGGACGTGTTCTTGTGATTAGTCAACCATCTCACCATTATCATCGCTATTTGTGCCTCGGTTTGCTATTTTATGAAGGTAAACTCGACGAAAAAGTGAACCAAGACGATACTTGTTGGGGTGCAAATTTGAACTTTAAGACCCTGGATGAACCTCTCCTCAGGTAGCCGAGGTACCCCGGCTCAAGCGTTTACATGGAGAAAAATCACCCCAGCTAGGTAAGGTCCCCCGCCCCGGCTGACTGGGCAGGTACCCCACTTCTCATGTAAACACAGAAAAGGAAAGAAGATAGATTATATGGAAAGGCTCGGGACCTCATCTAGCCGTGATACCTCCATGTAAACAGGCCCTTAATTGAACCTCTAATCACACTTACCACATCCACTAAAAACATCCATGACCCAAGTTTTGGGCTTGGCAAATAGCTTGATGAGATTATTGTACAGAAGAACAGGCTTTTCACGACTGTAGTGAGTTCCCGTCGTTTCCTCTACGGTGGCTTTTGGCTTGGCCACTTGAAAAAGATTCGTGGAGTTCACCTTCCAGCCATGGTCCGTGGAATGAGCCACAAGGAAGTGGTATACAACACTACTCAATTTCGATTGCTCTAAAAGACAATTTTTACAACATTAAATTAGTCATGCTGACTTCAGCTACCCTGCGAGCAGAGGCCCTTCGATCTTCCTAGACAAGTCGGGAAGAGGAAGGGACCTCTGCCAGCCGCCTCGACTTTCTTTGATTCGCCGCTCATCCACCGAAACGGATGAGTCAGTTCGGTTTGAAACCAGTTTTTCCCGTTTTTGCTTAGTGCGCATGTGCCTTGTTTGAAGTTGCTGACTAAATACGCGCCCACGGTACGTTCGGTACGCTCGTGCACGCTCGTGAAGTTCACAACAGCGGACGTTTCCCTTTCGAAAGATGTCTTTGATAAAGCCGTGAAAAGTGCACTGGGAAGAGTGAATACTCATGGAATAAGCAATCTCACACAACACCAGTTGAAGGCCTTGCTCAATTTTCTGTGTGGTAAAGATTCTTTTGTCTGTTTGCCAACCGGCCAGGGCAAATCGCTAATTTACCAACTGGAACAAAAGAATCCACAGGCAGCCCAAGCTCAAGTTGTGTGTCATATGATAATTATTGCGAAATAGCGGTTAAAGCGAAATTATAAGAGTTTGTATGGGGATATTTACGATATGCTTTAGAAAACACAAATACTACAAAATTCTGAATAAAAATACCTTATCTTGCTTCCATGGTGTCTTACTTGCTGTCTGTGCCCTTACTTTCCCGATTTGTGACGATTTTTGCGAGTTTTAGCTCCCTCGGCAAGATAAGGTATTTTTATTCAGAATTTTGTAGTATTTGTGTTTTCTAAAGCATATCGTAAATATCCCCATACAAACTCTTATAATTTCGCTTTAACCGCTATTTCGCAATAATTATCATATGACACACAACTTGAGCTTGGGTCGCCTGTGAAGAATCTGGGTTGCGGTTGCTTTCGGACCAAAAAATTTTACTTCTGGTTTGAGCGGGAATCGATGCGAAGGGCTACACGAATGTGCACTTCAACGCTTATTTTTATGCGAAATGACATTTATTTTGGTCAACGGCGAGACAAGCAAACGGCAACAGAAACAATTATTTGCCGACTGGCGGCCGGTAATTTTGAAGACGAAACAGTCTCAGTACAAAATATAATTTACCGCATGACGGCCAAGAAGTTAAAATACGAAACAAACTCGACACAAATGCGTTTTGTTGAATGAAAGCCGAGAATGTTGAGGACGAAAGAGACTCAACTGAACACGAAAATACTTCTGAATGACATCTCGAAGACCAAGATTTCTACGCGAGCTTTCCGTGACTCGCTAATTGGAAATCACTGGACTGTCACAACATGTTGGCAGTCGACAAATCGCAGTTTCTTGATCGGCAAAAATATTTCGAGGCTGATAAGTCTTCAACCTGTGACATAAATTCGAAGAGAGTTATTC
Organism: Siderastrea radians; assembly: GCA_964017195.1. Taxonomy (NCBI): domain Eukaryota; kingdom Metazoa; phylum Cnidaria; class Anthozoa; order Scleractinia; family Rhizangiidae; genus Siderastrea; species Siderastrea radians. Next base: position 53,495,693 of record OZ024887.1, on the reverse strand, counting down.
TCAGTCTTACGGTTTAATTAAATCTTTCCTCAAATCTCTTGTGTTACGACCGAAGTCAGAATAGTTGGCTTTACCTCGGTGTAAGAACCTGTGAAACTCACGGATGACGTAAAACAAAGGAAACAAAAACATTTTAAACAATACCGTACAGCAAAACAAAAGCTAACAAGCAAAGAAAACCTTGTCAGGTTCTTACACCGAGGTAAACCCGAATAGTTTGTTGTGGACGCGGCTGTCATTCAGTAAACATGTTAATTGAAGCGAGGCCGACAAGGCTCGGTTACATTTGAATTTAGCGCATGCTCAACAGGGAAAGTCGAGGCGGCTGGCAGAGGTCCCTTATCTAGGAAGATCGAAGGGCCTCTGCTCGCAGGGTAGACTTCACCTGACAAAGTAAAAATTCTGAAAAGAAATGATGGAAATGAATTTTTCTTCATAAAAACTCAAAACTTGCTATAAGGTGTTGTTGTTGTTGTTGCCTTAGTGTTACAAGTCTATCCACCCTGAATTTGCATTAATTCTAAATTGACAAACCTTGAGTTTGCACATCAGTATAGGCGTAGTATGCACTCTCAACAGTGTAAAGTTCCTGTCTGGCCGAACTTTGTCCCACTGCCAGTGATTCTTGGGTTCCAAACAATATGACATGGAATCCCCCCACACTTTTCCTGCAATTTGATGCCCTGATGATGCGTAGAATACCACTTAAACGATCTGCGTCCATGTCCTTAAATGAAAATGAAACTTGAATTTAAAAATAATCGATTAAAGACTTTCTTCTTCTCCAAGTATATAGACTGAACGAGATATTAAAATTTTAAATAAAATTGAGGGATCTCTCTAACTTATATGCATTCCTGACCAGAACATATTAGGATTGAAAGAGGAGGCCTACTTTGGGATCTAAAGTTGGCTTAAGTTGCCTAAAGTCGCCCTAAGCCACCTTAACTCATCAGCATCCTTTAACTGCCAGAACATTGCATAATATTTTGAAAAGCCAAAGGGCTGGCAACTCCATGAGAACCATCAGGGAGTTGTATATTTTCTATCAAACAATTTCCCCACCCTAACCACCTACCATCCTTCTGGGGAGGGGTACTCTTTCGGCCACCCCCCAACACTACCTGCCCCCAACAGTGATCCACCTAAGAATAAAGCTGATTGAAGGGGTGCCTGGAAAAAAGGCCCAACTGATATCTTAACATGCAGCTCCTGGTTGTAAAGCCAATGGATAATGTGACTTGAGATCAAAAGTCACTTTTACATGTTGGGCTTGAAACATATTATTTTTGACCCCTCCCACTTTCAAATTTTGCAAGGCAGCAGGTGTGATTGCTCCCTGCTATGTTCAGGTCACTGATGCAATACATGCGTGTATCACTGTTATAGCCTGAGAAAACAGCCGACGTTTCGCGAGGTCAACACTTTAGCCCTCCCAAAACGACGTCTGAGTAACGAGTGCAGAAATTCTATACTGATGACGTGTCAATACCCAGATCTACGTAGTGCTTCTGATTGGTTGAAATGCGAGGGGATTCCGATTCAACCAATCAAAAGCACTACCTAGATCTGGGTAGTGACATGTCATCGGTATGGAATTTCTGTGCTCGTTACTCAGACGTCGTTTTGCGAGGGCTCAAGTGGCGACCTCGCAAGATGTCAGCTGCTTTCTCCAGCTATCACTGTTTATGATCTTCATGGTACCAAGTGAAACCTTATACTAAAGTATCCCATTATATGCATGTTGGTTTGTTAAAATGCTTTATTGGGAGGTTCAACTGTAGCTAGTGAGCCTTTTATTACTTCAAATTGATGCTTAAAATTCCCCAAAGTTGCCTTAAATCACCTAAAGTTGCATAAAATCACAATGGTTTTTGTGTAAAGTATGCTAAATCGCCTGAAGTCCCCTTAAGTCACCCAAAGTTATGAGGGACTTAAGCTCCCAGAGTAGGCCTAAGGGGAGGTGTAATTACCTTTGGTATGTCCATAAATACAACAGATGCCCCATTGTAGTCAGACATCTTGTTCAGAAATGTGTTGGAAATGCACTTCATGGCATCATCATTGATTACACGTGCTCGTACTACTTCACCGCTATTCTGCTTAAACTCAATGTCATTCCTCAGTTCCAGTGCTGCACCTTGAGTGGGAGTTGTTTTGGTAGATTCCCACTCTAAGGCCCTAACTATAAAGTCCTTCATGGTTGAAGTTCGCGCCTGTCCCTGAAACCGTTGCAATGTTTCTTCTGAAACCCAATCTGAAAATCTAAAACAAACAAACAAACAAACAGAAACAATCAGTTTTGGTCATCTGTGTTTCGAGAGAGGTAATGTTTCAGGCAGGGCCTTATTCTTGGCTAAGTTCTTAAACTATAATCATTTAAAGGGTTTTTAACATGTTTTTGTACATATTTATATTTTGTTATAATTTGCAGGACCCCACTGAAAAACACCTGGGTGGTGTGGGCACCCTGAATAAATATTATCATTATTATTATGATCATTATGATTGTTATTTTTATTAGTATTTTGAATGCATAGGCCATTTTTGACTTGCCCTGAGCATCTTTGTCAAATCAACGCCTGCTGGTGCACAATCATTCCCATGAAAATGAATTTTAAACTGAATAAAAGCTGCATATTGCTCAAATGCAATACCGCAAAAAGTATGTTTCCTTGGAAATGTTGTCTACGTTACCACCGATACTTAATTCAAGTACATATGTTTGCAGCCTGAGAGGCTGAATAAGTACGTATTAAATAATAATAATAGCAATATAAATGATGCGCAAACAACGTACTCATAAGATCTACAAAAATTTTTTTGTGTTCATATTATCCAGAAAAATGCTAAAAATGAGTGTTCAAAAAACATAATTCCCTTTAATCTCTCACCTTTCATTAGCTTCTTCCCACGTTGTGCATCCTGTCTCACCCATAAATACGCGCTTTACATCCCTCATTTCTTTAATGCGGCGTGCCTCTGTTTCCATCTCTCTGAGCGTTATTTCTTTGGTGGTCAGGGCCTTAAGTAGATCATGAATCTCTTTGGTTTGAAGTTCCCCCCTCAAGCACTTGAATCTGTATGGAGGGCAGTCTGCAACCCTCTTATGCAAATTGCTGACTGATACTTTTTGCCCTTTCAGCTCCATCTTGCTGTACAAATCGAGAGCTTTGATGAGCAGGGAATACTCATCTTCTTTAAGACCGCTAAGGAAATACACGAATTCCAACTTTGCAACCTTCAAAAATAATGTTTTATTTATTAGATCATTAAGAATGACAAGGTGAAACAGGAATGACAGAAACAGAAATAACGACAGTATCTGACTTAGCAGTGAAATGCGTTCATTTCCACTAGTTTATGGCGGTTGTTGTTGTTTTTTTTTTCTTTTTGCTGTAAGGGGATTTATTTGTGAATCAGGTAATTTGTGTCTCTGGCCATTGGTACATTAAAGGTTTTGTTTTTTAGCTCTGAACAATCTTTTTCTGTCAAAGCCACAGTAAATAAACAAATAAATAAAACAGTCCAATTTCCCATGTCTGATCAGTGTTTGCATCAGCTAGAGCTGGACAATAAATTTCAGAGCAAGAATTAGTACATTTGTTTTCTGAAAACTAATGATGATGTTTACATTATTCATTACCGACTCTCCAATCACGGCAGAAGTTGCTTCTTTCCACGGCTGGTTTTTCTTTCCCTCGAAAAAGGAGTTCAGTAAGTTTCTGCAAATTGTTACCTGATAATAAAAGTATGACAATGAGGCAAAGAATCAACCATCTTCCTTTAACTATGTACACAATTTTGATTCTTAATTAGGTTACTTGATATCATATCAGATCTCTTTGCTTTCATTCATGTGAAATTATTCACTCACCTTTTCTTTAGTGTTAATTTCATGATGCAATGTGTCCACACGGTTATGTAGACCAGCAAGTCGTAATGCATCAACATGGGGAATCTCTGAAAGAGAAGGCTATCCTGTTTTAGAATTGGAACAATCAACTATCGTTATTGTTGAAAATGGTATTTAATTTTCACTAATAGTGAAACAGAGCAATTTGGTAATGTGTTGAACGAGAATTTTGTTATCATTTGGAATCGTTTAAGGACTTTCTTATTTCGTTTGACCTAAGATTTCAAGGAACGTGTTTTTTATACTCGGAGTAAATGGAAAACATTCAAGAAAAAGTTGAACAGGTTCATTTGACTGACGTGCGTCAAAGAAATGAAATAAACGACCGAATTTCATTGGCTTTTGAAAATCATTGCTCGTCTTCAGCGTGAACTGGAGTAATTGAATGAAAACTTCACGGCTTTATTTTTATTGTTTTGTTTCTTCGCCCGAAACATGTCCACAAAGCAAGATTAAGATAGCAAAAAGACTTCTTCGTCACTGAGAAGACAAAAACATAGCAAAATTTCGTCGCAATAAAATTGTAGAACATTGAAGTCGTGTTTTGTCAACGTAGAAGACGGCGGCATTCTGTCAACCTGAGTCAACAACAAATCTGAATGAAGAAATTTTCAAATGACAAAGAATATGCTGGAAGAAATCTCTACAAAACCAACTTCCATCTGCCTTTGGGTCTCAATTGTGCTAATGTCGTTTTTCGAGTATATACATATGCTGGACGCTGAACATCAAGGAGTTGGGTCGGAAATTCTGGGTTTTACTCGGCTAATACAAACGCCTGAGCGAAAGCCGACTTTTGAAAAAGTGATTTCCATGGAACTCCACTGCAAGATGAATCAAGGTACTTTAGGTTAACAATACTGTTTTGTTTCCGTGACAGCAAACAACTAAAGCGGTGTGTTGAAAGTTTCAAGCTTTATTTGATCAAAATTTATGTAAACCGGTCAGAGATAAACAATTTTGCGAGTTGTTTTGTGGCTGAATTTTTTCCACTAAGAGAACGGTTGCTAATGAGGCGATTGCTGGAAACTCGGTAGAGCCACTTTTATCACTAGCTTTAGCCTGCGAGCAGGCTCTCGTTTGCGAGATGCGAGACGCCCACGCCCTCGCGGCTTCGCCACTCGCGTCTCGCATCTCGCGCATATAACCCAAACGAGAGCCCCCTCGCAGGCTATGCTAGCTTTTACGTTTATTTCACTCGTTTAAGCTCCTTTTTTAGCGATTGTTTTAACTAACCAATTTCAAAACAGGCTCCAAGGTGAATTTATAAGTTTCGATGTACATGCTTTAAGCTTCGCAGTTCCTGTTAATCAATTGCTTTTCTTTAACTGAAAGCTTTCAGAGAGTTTCGGTCAACTAAAACGTTTTTAGTCCACCTTTTTACTTGTTTTGTATCCCGTCTAAGACATTAACCTGCTATTTTTTCAAGTTATGCTTTGATTTCTGCTAAATCGACGATTTTTGCTGCATGTTCGGCTACATAAGCTCGTGAACTTGGAGATAACTTACTCAGTCTTTTCGTTCTCAGCTCACATCAACTCTTGTCAGAACTTTCTTCCAAGTGGCTTAACAGGCCGATTACATAGCAAATTTCAGCCCGGGCCAAATGTGTAGAATTGGGCGGGAAAAGTTTGCAGAAAATTGTTTTACATTCACAACACGAGCGGTACGCATTCACAAGCTCATATTTCGGCCCGGGCTGAAATTTGAGTGCGATTACATAAGGTTTTTCAGCCCGTTTGACTGGGCTGAAAGTTCCAGCCCAATTTCACAAACCGGCCGGCTGGAAATTTCAGCCGGCCGGTTTGTGAAATTGGGCGGGCTGAAAATCTCTTCATGTAGTTTTAAGAAGATTTGTTCAGGGTCTCAGCCCGGCTAACCGGGCTGAAATTGGTCATGTAATCGGCCTTCACTCTTCCGAGTAGAGTGCGATACTATCTGATAACGCCTTTGCGTTTGTTTTCTAGAGGCAAAGCTGCCAGTTGGTCGTTTAACACTCGCCCTTCGAGAGCGTCTCCACGAATTATCAGGGGATTTTTTTCATAGAATCTGGCGATCGTAAGTTTTGTCTTGATGTAATATGTGTTCCTATCACGTGGTATGTTGCGAGCGGAGCTGTTCTATAGCTTGTGACAGAAGGTACATCATGATACCCGGCAGTGTAACCAGCATGGTTGATATTACGCAGCCTTTCTGCAGTGGTTTGATCGTTTTCATGGATCTCGAATTTTGGTCTTTTTACCATTTTTATTTCTTTGTTTCGTTTAGTCCTTTGGTCTGATCTGCCATAGGGACAACGTTTTGCTCTGTATCGCTTATCAAGGATATGCGTGTCCCTGCGCACCGCCTATAAATTTATTTTTCTTTTGCATTTTATTTATTTTTTAATTTAATTGGTGGATGAGGTCTTTTGACTTTTTGTGTTCGACACTAGTCTTAGACAATTCTCCCTTGATTCTTTACGTCATCGTCCACTTCAGCTATTACTGTCAACTTAGTAGTGTCTGTATATTCAAAAGATCGTCCCCATCATGTCCGCGGCAAAAGTCGGGCGCGGTGGCAGCTGCCTGGTTTGGTGAGAAAGGAGCATCCATGAAATTATTACTGGTGTGCTGTGTGTTGTTAACGATGTCGCGTTGATTTGTTGTAGTCGCGTTCTAATGATGCAGCTTGATCACATCGTTATACTAATATTTATCATAGCTGACTCGGCAGTCCGAATCAGAATTTCTAAACTTTGGCAATTTGTTTCTAAAGGATAATTTACTTTAGTCGCTAGACCAATTTATCAGGACTGACTCAATCAGAATATTTCTTAGGTTTGGCAATTTGTCTCCATGGTAATTTACTTCAGTCGGATGGGTTGGAGTTAACGACAAAGTCAAAGGAATCCAGCAAATTTCTGCCATTTCAACAGCTCAGTTGTTTCATTCGTTGTTTATTTTCAGCCTTTTGTTGTACGAATTCACACACCTTTTCTTGTAACCAACTCCCTTGTCTGAGTTGAAGTCTTCATTTACATTTTATGTCGAGTTTCGGCCAATTTCAGTAAGACCTTCTTCTCGTGGTAACTAGTGCTTTGGCCTTTATATAATTGATCACCACCTGTTCGCGGTTCGCGTTTCCTATGGTTCCCATTGCGCATAGGTCTTTGAACACAATGGGATGTTGTTTATCCAATTGTTTAAGATAATGCCATTGAACGCAGACGTTGTTCAGCGACTAAAATGCAAAAAAGGTACAAACGAAACGCGCTGAACTATGATATTTATACAGCACAACAATACAGTATCAAGATAGTTTTGACACGTTGACAATTACGCTGAATTCGAAAGCCAGTTTATTTTGGCGACACGTGAAGGACGGGTATGTAATTAAGCTTCCTCTGTTTTTCTGGGACTTGCTTTTTTAACCAGTATACGAAGCAAAAAATTGGAAACCATTCTTGGTGCGTATTTGCTATCAACCCGTCTCTTTTCAAGAAAACTGAGTCGTCTCAAGACAGTTATTGGATCCACTAGAATGGGAAGATGATGACTGTACAAGAATTAAAAGGAATGAAAACATAGAGATCTAACAGTTTCATCAAATATCAAATTCTCAAGTATAAACTCAAAAGGCGGATAATTCAACTTGAGGGATAAGTAGAGCATCAGTCTCACTTACGTACAATTGAAATGCCGATGGAAAATCAAGCAGTACAATAATATTTAAATAATAAACTCATATAAGCTCACCTTGCTAGTTGCTTTGTTTTGAGAATTTCCGAAAGAACCCAGGACAAATATCAAACATAACACGAGCAACAAGCGAAAAATCTTCCACGTTTCTTCGGGATCGCCAAATTTAAGTTCAGGCAACTCACGAGAGGGATGAAATAAAAGTCCCCTGTTCACAGCACACAGGTTGGTGAAATTGGTTGCGTTAAATCGAACAAGAAAAAGCGACTTGATTGAGAAATGACATCCCATTGCTTGTTCTGATAATTCGGTCGACTGCTGGAAAGCAGTACTGTGTGACTTTCATCAAAACTACTGATTTCATCGATTGTGGCTTGAAAAAACCGAAATTTCTTTTCCTTCTGATTCCCTCATTTTTCAATCAATGTTCAGTGCAATTTCTCTTCATCGCAACCCCAAAAAGAAACACGAAACAGCGAACCACGTTACTCTAGTCAATTTTCCTTTTTTTCGGAATTTCTGTCCTACATTTCGATTTTTAAATCGAAATAACTTTCATTTATCGTTATTCAAATTATATAAAGCGCAAAGGCAACATAATATCAAGACAGAGGAGAATTTTCACTTATCCTCTTACTATGTATTGGCAAATTGACGTCCTTGAAAGCCTTATACAGTGGAAGCTCTCGTAAGCGACCACCTTGGGAATTTAGAAAAGTGGTCGCAACTAGAGCTGGCCGTCTACGAGAATAGGCTCTCGTAAGCAACCACATGATGAAACAATAGAGAGTGGTCGCTTATAAGAGCTTTGAGCGTGAAGCTTGGCATATGTTAATGGTCACTAATAGTATAGTAGTAATAATATTGAATAGTTTTTTCATTGCCTATCACAATAGAGGTCTGCGTAGGCACAAGTCAAAGAACCATTAGCACTTGTGTTATGTATTACTCTGAATGTGAACAAGAAACGGGTGCTTTTAGTTAAGTGTTGTCCGAGTGGTCGCTTACAAGCACTTAAAAACAAAGGAAAAATCTCGATGGTAATTCAAACAAGTGGCCGCGGTCGCCTACGGGAGCGGTCGTTTATGAGAGCTTTTCACTGCAGAGTTTTAGTGACAAGTCAAACGGGGTTTCACAGTCCTGGTCGTAACTGGAGCTGGTCGCGAATGAGAGTGGTCGCCATGAGAGCTTTGACTGTATTTACAATTTAACCCAAATATACGCGGTGAATACACGTCCTGTTTGACAATGAAAAGACGGTGTATTAGAGAGGAATGATTCGTACATTTTGTGCCCGAAATACTAAACTCGGGCGTTTTAATTAATATCAAAGCTGCAAACGTCCTAGGGACATGCAGTTATTTTACTGAATTAAAAAATAATAATTCTTCAGAGACATATTTTTAGCTACTATAGTGTAACGTTCAGTTTTCAGACAAGTTTGCGTGTGGACCGAAATTTGCATGGGTCTGGTAACGAATCGTTCGCCTCGCAGATCAAAAGGGACAACAGACCATTTTCTTGCGCAAGACTCTTTTAGTCAATATGGTGAAAGTTTGATGTGTTCTTGAAATTGTTCAATACCTTTACCTTTGTCCCAGGTCCACATAATCAATTGTTAATCTGATGAGATATATGGTAAGATGTTTGCACGTTGCCTCAACACTAATAAACTAAATGCATGAAGCGCGACCTGAGGGATTGAGTGAATGAGCCAATGTGCATGTTATCTGGACATAAGCAGTCAAACAATGTATTAAGCTATATTGGTTGCTTGTAAATTTAAGCAACTTGTTAGTCTGGTTCACTGGACTGGGTTGACTGTAGGTTGGCCGTTAATTTTGTCAGCCAAGTTGCAACTGAGAAAACTTTTCCCGGATGGGTTGTCATGGAAATGAATTTTACATGCCGTTGCTACCACATCACACGACTGTCCGCCATTAAAGAAAATTTCTATTATTCGAGTAATTTTTAAATGCCTACAATAAAATATTGAAGTCCCATTTTTGCAATCGGGCCCACATTTCATATTCTGGCTAATGCTGGAGTGTTCCAACCAAAGAAAACGAATCGATTTTTTATATTCGATTGCCAGTCCCCTGCTCGTTTCGAACATGGCTAATTGATTCACAGCTACATAAAAGCAAAAAGGTTGATTCCATTTATGAATATATGAGCTCACACGTTTGAATGTAGTTTCTTCTAAACAATAATGTTGCAAAACATATTAACCATTTGCCAACTTGTTCAATTTTCATAGACCAAGAAGTCAGCAAAGAAAAAGCTTGAACGCCAGAATGGCACGTGCATTTCCTACAGTTATGGGAAAGATGTACCACAGGATGAGTTTCCAGTTTTCCCCTTGAGTGACAGGTAAGGAACCACAGGCATAACTGAATACTTCTCATGTAGGGACCAGGTTGCATTTTATAATAAGTGAATTTAAGGCAATATCAAATTTTGTCACTGACAGTTTTCAGGCACATAGTTGTCAACTTCTTAATCTTTGACCTTGCAAAGCCATTGGTTGCATCCCTTGATTAACTCATTTCAGTCAGCATCATTGATTGCAATCTTGAAGAACTTGAACGTGAGGCCTACAATGTACCTTTGGTGCTTTCTCCAGAATTGTTGCCAGTTGCTATTAATATTATGTATGTCAATCTTCGCTCTGAAAATAAACAGAAGGAAATAAACATGAAATAAAATTTTGTCAAGTGTGACCCACTCCAAACCTCCAACCTTTGCATCACACAAGAGAGATAAAGGTAACAACATAACAATGTTATTTTGTTAGATGATGGAGAATATTTCATAATCTACTGGAGACCCTGTGTCTTAGTGCACTGAATGAACCATTTCCACTCCATTTTCAGTCAACTATCTCAGAATTTCTTTCAGTTTGAAAAACACCATGTTAGATGCTTTTTAAATAATCCATGATTATACTTCCAGTTCCAGTAAAGTAAATCGTAAACAAACTATGCTAACAACAGACTACCTGATTTTCAATTAGAATGGTGATACTGATACACTATAGACAAGCATGTATGAAACTGACAATGCCCGATTCAGCATCTGTGAACAAGTTGAAGTTGAAAGTTCAGAGTCTCACTCAAATGTTACCAAGAAACCAAAAGCTTTTCTTCAAGGGCGCACAGGTTAGTGTAAGCTTAGTTATCAAATTTTATTACCTTCCATAAGTAATTGTTTAAAATGAATGTACCCTTATTTTTAAAATAAGTATGGACTCAATGGTGAATTAGAAAAGGGGATGAAAACGGAGAGAATAAAAAAAGGGGGATGAGTGGGATTTTAGATTAAAATTTGTAATTTCTCAAAAAATACAGTACACTCTACTTAGTAAATGGAAGCAAGTAAGCACATCTTCAGACTTAAGATAAAAAAAGACAAGATGTATAGCTCCTGAATGGATGCATTGTAGCTGCAATGTCTAAAGGGGGAACATATCGCTAGCAAAGAAACTACTTGCAAATGACAAAATCACAGTTTCTTCACAAAAACTTATAGGCTGAACCATTTTCAAAAAGGTCAATTACATTCCGTTTCATCGGTGCCTTCTGTATATAAGCAGTTATGTTTACGTTTTGCTAAATTCAGGGGCCAGTTCCCACCGACTGAATACCGGTATGGCTTAATTTCATGACACAGCTCTGTTAAAGTGCACCTAACCCCAAAATATATTTTACGCTATTATAAAACTTTGCACCTATTTTAAAAACATTTCGCCATAATTTGCAGTTTTTGACTTTTTTACGGACTTCAAAACTAAGTACGAAAATCTAAGCACCATTTGTCGCACGATTGAGTCAGAAGGGGCATGGGTCTATTCCTGATTTGACGTCACTTACTGCTTTGCATGCTTGTTCACAAAGACTTAAGGAGATGCAAATCAGTTTGTGATGTCAAATCAGGAATAGACCCATGCCCTTCACTAGCTCGATCGTGTAACAGATGATGGCTACATTTCATAACTTTTACAGCCTATAAAAAGTCAAGACTGAGGGGAATTCAATAAAAAAAAGGCACAATGTTTTTCTAACAGGTGCAAAGAAGTATTTTAATAAAAAAATATTTTGGGGTTGGGTGCACTTTAACTCCCCTGTGTCATTTGAGTGGGAAACATGCACTTTTAATACTTTAACGGCAGCTTGTAACTGAACATCAAATTTTTTTTTCATTATAGAACATGTTTTAAGAGCATGTTGTATGGGTACATTTACTGATAATAAATTATCAGTTAATATCAGTTGATAAATCAAACCTTTCACTCCTAATAGATAATCATTATCATTATCATTAATTATCATTAAATTATCAAATGTTCCTGAAAAGCCACTTTGGGGAGGAGACAATAAAGTGTGTTCATGTATTATTTTAACTTTGTGAAAGGGTAGAGATAATTTACTCCATGTCCTGTTTTTTTTCCTGGTTAACAGCTACTGGACAATCAGATTCTTAAAGAGCTTAGGCAAGATGTTGTGTCCCTCTCTTTGGTAGCTGGTCCAATTAAAGGAGGAGGTACCTATTTAAGTCAATAATTTGTTTGGTCACTCTTTGAACATTGCCATCCTATGACTTAACATGAGCTACACCAAACCTCATGTTAATAGGAAACTTAAATATAGGACAAAACAATGTCTGTTGATTTTAAATTAGCAATAACATAATCCAGCATTCCAGTGGATGATTAGACTGTTCAGAAAGTTAAGAGGTAGGGTGCCCACATACACAGATACACATGTACCACTGAGTGTATGTACATTTTCGTAAGTCCTCCACTTGATTAGTCTAGATCAGTTGGTCAGTTTTGTCAGGTCTTAGACCACAGACTTGCCACATATCTGGGACATGCTACACATGGTCTTGAACAAAAAACATCCCTAAATATTGTGACAAGATCTTCAGAGGGGCAATTTAGATTTTCATTTCAACTAAGATAATAAGTGTAAGATTGTGTTAAGAGTTAATTGCAAAGAAGAGTGTTATAATTTAAGCACCTTCTTACTCACAAACAGGGAAAGAATCTCTTCCGTCAATTAAAGAAGTAGAGAATTGGTTTACAAGATCCTACAAGAAGTCAGTTGGGAGTACTGTCACCAAAGAAGCCATATTTGCCAGTGCCTGTCATTATTTTGAAGGATGTCTCGACAAAGAGGCATTACGTCGCTTCATTTTTGAAATGCTTGGCAGAAAGATATTTAATGTTCATGAGGACTTTAATGGTATAAAAATGAAAAAAGGAAGAAAGACCATTAACCTCATAAGAACTAAAGTAGTCACAGATACAGTCATAGATGCAATGCCAAAAAAGGGTGAAATGACTAGTACAGATGTCACAGGCCTGGGGGGGACACCAGAACTGGGTGAAATGACTGGTACTGATGTCACTGGCCTGGAGGAAACACCAGTACAGGGTGGAATGATGAATAAAGATATCACAGGCCTGGAGAAAACAGCAGTGCATGGTGGAATGACAAATAATGATGCCACAGGCCTGGAGGAAACACCAGTGCAGGGTGAAATGACAGATGTCACAGGCCTGGAGAAAACAGCAGTGCATGGTGGAATGACAAATAAAGATGCCACAGGCCTGGAGGAAACACCAGTACAGGGTGAAATGACAGATGTCACAGGCCTGGAGGAAACATCAGATCAGACTGAAATGACAGATGTCACAGGCCTGGAGGAAACACCAGTACAGGGTGAAATGACAGATGTCACAGGCCTGAAGGAAACACCAGTACAGGGCGGAATGACAAATACAGATGCCACAGGCCTAGAGGAAACACCAGAACAGATTGAAATGACAGGTAAAGCTATCACAGACCTGGAGAAAACACCAGATCAGACTGAAATGACAGATGTCACAGGCTTGGAGGAAACACCTGTACAGGGTGAAATGATAGATGTCAAAGGCCTGGAAGAAACACCAGAACAGATTGAAATGACAAGTGTAGATACCACAGGCCTGGAGAGAACACCAGAGCAGATTGACAAGACAGGTACAGATGTCATAGACATGGAGAGAACACCAGAACAGAGTAAGGTGCCTGGCTCTGATGAAACCGGCTTAGGCATTTCACCACAACACAGTGGGATGAGAGGATCTGAAATCAACCTGACTGATTTTGAGGTAGATTTTGATGTTAATGTAGAAGAGGTAGATGAGGAAAAAGAAAAAAATGACCTGGTTTCATTGAGTGATGAAAAAATGTTACAGGGGATAACACCCAGAGATGGAGTTTTTGAACGAAGATCTTTTCTCTCAAGAAGCTGGAGTAACAGTCAAATTAAAGAAATTAGGCCAAAGGATCTCAACTGCTCGAGCTTCGAAGAATTGTTAGCAGAGAGCATCCCTTGTCCATCACAGCGAATCAATAACAGTGAACGAAGTAGAATTTATCAGGAGTCATCTAAATGTAGCAATAATTTTAGCAATATGTTTCGGGCATTCTTGTGTCATGCCTTCCCTCCAATTCAAATTACAGAAAGGGTGGCCAAGGAATTCAGGGACATAACTTATGAATATGACCATTTCCCACAGTTTACATGCGTATGTTCGTCAAGTGTGAGGAACGAGATCAGAGTTTCTATCCGTTGTGAAATATGCACAATCTATGAGGAAAGTTGTGTTCGAAGAGGATCATTTATTAATTTGGGAAGATCTTCACAAAAGGTGTTTGACGGAATATCTCAGGTGGTGGCCCATCAACAATCCAAAGTACATCAAGCTGCTGCTTTATATCTGTCAGGATTTAAAGAGCTGGATAATGACGCTAATACTATAAAGACAAATAATGTTGAAAGGGATGCTAAGCAGCCACTTCGACAGAGAACAATAACTGAAGCTCTCAATATTGTTAAGCCAGATAGTCGAAGCTCAGAGTGCCTCCATTTCTTTGAAAACCCTGATATTGTCGAGTCTTTTAAAGATGACTGTTCAATTAGAAAAGTGTCAACAAAGACATTATTTGGACGAGAGAGATCAAAAGGCAAATTTAGTTGTTACTTAAGAGAAGAGGGACATAAAAAATGTTTAACTTTCAAGGGTTGGAAGGAAAAGCACCCGAAGGAAGCAGAGGAGCTTGGAAAGTCACGACCTAGCAGGGCAATATATGTGTTATTGAACAGGGAAGTTACCTACAAAGGCCAGAAGTTGTTTGTCAAAGGAGCAATCAAAAGCCTAGATCCACCTTGCACAGGAAAACCCACTGGGCTTCCACGTCACCCTTTGACCTGCCAAAATTGCTTCAAACAACAACAGTATCTAATGGATTTAAGTAAGAAGCGAGATCAAGCAGTGTATGACTTGAGCAGTGAGAACAGGATAGGAAAAAAAGGTTTTCGTCATGACTATGCACTCAAGACGGAAATGAGGGAGAAAGTCGCAGAGCTGCAAAGTTCCAACCGGAAGCTTGGAAAAGCGGTGTCCAGTTTGTCATTGACGAAATCTAAAACTTGGGAAGAAATGCTCCAGGAGAGTTGTGATGAAAAATACCAAGAAAAACTGATTGTAGATTTGTTGCACCTTTTCAAAGGGGACATAGACCAAACAAATCCTGTTCAAGTGTCAATAATAAGAAACCTTGTTGGGAAACTAAAAAGAGGTGTTAACCATCAGTATCTTCCACTAATGAAAACTATTGGAAAGATGCACAAAATCCGCCTTGGGGAGACCAACTATGATCTCATGAAGGTATGCTTTTTGCCATCTTGGATCAAATCACAAGTTGTGGTATTGTCGTTTATTGAAATTCCCCAAATTGCCTTTATTAGCTATAGCCAAATGTTTCACAAAAAGTTAACTAATAAGCTGTTATTGAGTTTTTGAAAAGTTTGACGTTGTTCATTGAAAACCTGAGTCCCTCACTGGACTCAAGGCAAACTCCAATTTGTTCAAGTCTATTAAGTCCACTGTATATGTTTATAGAACTTAATATGTATATATTTTGCGATGCTTAGCTAGCTTCTTACTGCAACTGAAATTACCAGCATTTTCACCTTTAGTTTCTTTATAGATTCAGTTTTTCAGAGTAAGTGAGCTTCTCAGCACGATAATGCTTACAGTTGTCACAAAATATGGCATTTATCAACTCTGTGATCACAATTCCCAAGAAAAGACAGAGATATGTGCCGTAACAAAAAAACTTACTGATTTAAAACCACAGAGCAATTCAAACTTTAAAAAATGCACCTGAAGAAAATTGCTTAATCATATTGGGATAGTCTAGAAAGAACTATTAATATTTGCAAGGTCTCGAATTTTAAGCAATCAAGCATCAGCTTCAGGATCATTCAACTGTATTTAATCCCACAAATTTCAGACCTTGTGACTAGAGTTTTCTTAGACTATAACTTTTCTACAGCAAACATACCTAGTAGTCTTTTACAAGTCAAATATTTGTATCAAGGGAGGAGTTAAAATTTAATTTAACTTCTAATTTTAAGCAATAAACTACCTTTTTTTAGGATTTGTTTGGTCTTCCATCCAGCACATCATGTGATAACTTCAAACCTAACAAGAAATTGCAGCCAGGTTACAATTCTGAGGTAATCACTCAAGCAGTTGAGCTGTACAAGGGAGGACCAGTCATTGATGCCAGCGATGAAGCCAGAGCTTTAAGGTTTGTTCAAATATTAGGCATTTTTGCAACCTTGAACTTTACAACAATAGATAACTTTTTTTAACGACCTGGTAAACACTTTGCGGAGGAAGGTGTCGCAGACACGTACTAATCGATTTGCTAAATATTCTGGGCATGCATTTTCCATTTAAGCATTTAAAAATGAGACATAACTTTTATATTAATCTCATCATAAAAAGGTATCCAGTCCAGTTTTTTAAAATAGATTGACAATGTGTTCTTCTCTTCTTTTTACACCCGCTATCACCATAGCAGCTCTTTTCGTAGACTCGTTTGATGTTATTTTTAGCGGTTGAACCCCCAGACTACCCCAACATACAAAAGTCAGGCTTTTTAATTGTTGCATTTAAAAAAAACATGCACTCATTAAAAGGCAATTATTGTTTTCAAACTTGACTTCCAACCTTGTTCACCAAAGGTGGTATATGTTGTGGTTTAATTTTATTCTTGGTTCAAATTCTATTTTCCTTTGTTCTAAGTTTATTTTCAACATTACCATTCTAAAACACAAAAGAAAAGAAAATTTGAACCAAGGGTAAAATTGAAACAAAAGATAACGTAAAAACAAGGAAAAGAATTAAGAAGTTGTCAACAATGTGTATGTTGTTTAGTTGGAATGTTGCCCAAATCATGAGTTCTCCCTCAGTCAACCTAACCGGCCATTTGAGAATGTTATACCTACCAATGTTATATCTATCATCTGAATAGAAGCATTATATTTTGATTAAAATAGGTATCTACAGGCAATAAGAACTGAAAAAGACGATGTTATTCTTGGGGGAAAAAGCTTCAGCCCTGACATTGAAAAGTGGACAGAGGACATAGTTCATATACCAAGAAGAAAAGAATCAGAAGGTGTGTTGACATAAGCAGTGATTTGCATATTACCTGGTGAAGGTTTGGTAATATAATAATTATTAATTTATGTTGATTGCCAAGCACTTAACTATCACCTGATTTATCTGGCCATTAGCAGTAATGTAAAACACCACAAATGATCCCCAGACGTGACAGCAGCTGATCCCTGACTGCAACCGACCACCAAATTCAACTGAAAATTATCCTGCTTAAAAATATGTGGCCATTTCTACAAGTGATCACAAGAGAACAGAAAAGTTTGAACTGAACAAATGGTCTTATGTGGTCTTTTTCATGACAACACAATGCATACATATGAAAATAACTTTTAAAACACCTCTCTCCCTTTGTCCATGACACCACTGTTCCATACTTCTAATGGATCATTTGCAACCAACCCTGGGGATCACTAGTGGTCAGGGATCATTAATTTTTGTGGTCTTGGGATAAAAGAGTTAGTAAGTAGCCGGTCCCTAAAACATAGTTTTTTTGGCCGTTGACAAAACCCGGATCACACCGGATCTGATCGGATCGGACCGGACTGACAAAACCAAGATTGGACCGGACCGGACTCACAAAACCTGGATCGGGTCGGATTCTATTAAACAAACCCATATCTAATCATTGAAAGTAGGCGCATTTCAAATTCCCATTAAAAAGTGGTCCTGGATCAAGATGAGGGAGAGAGATCAAGAAAGTGATTGCCATTGCACTGTTTTTGCTTTTTCCTTCTCCATTCTGTGGTTAAGACTGACTGTTTATTGTTATGCATTTAAACTACTTCATTAAACGAGAGAGAGAGAGAGAGAGAGAGATCCAAGCGGAAAGACAAAACGAGATAGAGCCTAAAGTAACAATGATCGCGTCTTTGCTGTCCTTTACTTGAAATTTAGCTATTAATGAATTGACCTGTAAACTGTCTGTCGGTGAGGTTTTCGATCTAGCCTGTTCCAGGCGTTCAGATAGTGGAGCGCGAGCGAAAACTAAAGCGAGCGAAAGAGGGGGAAAAAACGAGGGGAGACTGGGGGAGAGGACGAGGGAACGCCTGTGAAATTTTCTCAAAGGAAGCCGTTCCAGTATACCAGAATCTGGTATACCCTCTGATTGGCCAAATTTGACACCTCCTGTCAACACCAGACGGTTGTTGACGCAGACAAGAAATGCGATATGGCGTGCCCGTGCGAAGGTCATCCTCCATCGAGTCACGCGCGGTTAAATATCTGTTTACGGCAAGCGCTTAACCATTTAACAAATGTGGATACTTTGCAAATGGAATAAAAAGATTGTCTTCAAAACGTGTTTCTGGGAAGAGGTCTCATCGCCATTCTTCCAACAGGATTGGAAATAGCTTGATCTTTCAACTATTTCCAAGGTTAATCAACGCATTGCAAAGAAACGCTGTTTCTAAGATAATTGTGGTCACTCCGCTTGTCGTAATCATGAAAGACCAAGTAGAACAGCTTCAAAGCATCGGAATTAGAGCACTGGCCATCGAAGTAGACGAAGAAGAAGCAGGAGAAATGGATCGGCTAGATTATTTATGAAAGTCATGAAAGCCTGCTGTCGAAGTGGTGGAGGAAAGAACAACAACAATCATATCGAAGCCATCGCAATCGATGAAGACGACGAAGTTCATTCCGTCACAGAGTGAAAAGCTTTCTATTCATCAATTTGATAAACCGATGTGTATATAAAGTCGTCTGTGATTCTCGTTACCTTTATTGGTCCAGTAGTGGAGATGACATTTGCGTTTCCCTATCGCAGAAAATTTTGCAATGTCCATTCGGCATGTCAGATTTCTTAAAGCATCACCAGTACTTTTCCCAACGCTTCAAACTCGGGAGAAACCTATTTCGGTGAGTATAATTACATAACTTTCTTGTTTACTTTGACCTGACCTTGGGTTTATGTTTCTCTGCCGCTGTTGGCGGTCTAAAGTGGGCGGCATGGGCTTTTTAAAATTAATTTCACAGGCGTTCCCTCTTCCTCTCCCCCAGTCTCCCCTCGTTTTTTTTCTCCCGCTCTTTCGCTCGCTTTATTTTTCGCTCGCGCTCCACTATCTGAACGCCTGGAACAGGCTATTTTCGATCTCACAGAAATTGAAGAAATTGATCATATGACTGAACGATTTACGCCCTTCCAAAAATCAGTGACAAAAATAAGATTAGTAAGGACAAAAATTCCTGTCTTGTCATGTAACAACTAATGAAATTTTGTATTTGAACTGTGTCTTTGGTTTACGATAAATCACATTGTCAAAATGAAACAGAAAGACGCTAACTTATTATTCTTTTATACAATGTGGATGAATAGTTGTGTTCACTGTAATGTCTTTGAAACTTTTTGCATGCAAAAGCTTGCAAAGCTAATATAATCTGATTAGACACTTTGATTGTGAATATGGAAATGAAACTATAATGCTTCTGAATGAACATGGCTGTCACTTGAAAAGAAACTTCAAGTATACTGTCATTACTTGAAAAGGAATTTCCATAAAACCTGGAACAAAATCAATAATCAAACCTACATTAAGGTTAGAAAGCAAACGGGTTGTTTTCTTATACAGTGATAGCTTGTATTTTGAAATAGGTCTAAATTTAAAGTACGGGTAATTACTATTCTATACTTATTACCTTAGCAGATCACAGTTTTTTTTTCAGTTTTGATAATGTGAAATAAAACCTTTTGCTCAAACTTGAAACAATTTTCGTCATGCGGGATTACCGCGAACTCTAAACCATTGTGTGAATCAGGCTATCGTAATTGTCGGCACAGATCTCATATTCCACCATTCTAGAATCTGGACGAAAAACGAAAGCGGGTATCCTTGTCACACCGCCAATCTAGGAGCTTTAAGTTCCATTTTATTACCCTCTGTGAGCTAGCTATGGTTACATTCTAAAAACCCTGTAATCATATTATGTACATGGTTCAAGTTCCAAGTAAAGAATGAGAAAGACGCGAGTTATCTTGATATCATTGTTACTTTATGGTAAATTCGGCACTGACTTATTGTACATACTCTGGCACACGCTATTGAAGTTTCCTCTTCATAATGCAGTAGTTGAAGTAATGAAGCAGTTCACAGAATGTAAAACCATAACAATAAACAAAAAGTCCTCACGACAGAATGCAGAAGAAAAAGCAAAAAAGTGCAATGGCAGTCACTTTCTCGATCTCTCTTCGTCATCTTTATTGGGAATTTGAAATGCGTCTACTTTCAATGAGTGGATATGAGTTTCTTTAATAGAATTTGACCCGATCCAGGTTTTGTCAGTCCGATCCGATCCGAACCGATCCGGTCCAGTCCGATCCAGATTTTGTCAACGGCCGTTCTGTTCAGCTCCGTTCTATAATGAATGAATTTCTTCAACTTAATACATTTAATACATGAAAGTATACATATTAGTATAACCTCCAGAAGCCACTACCTGTGCAGGTATTGTACTGTACAGGTATCAGCCTTGTGCTCTTACAAAACAAACTTTTGGACAACCTCTCAACCTGATTTTTGGTTCATTTAGGAGACAGAGATGATTTTTCTGCATTGAGAAGACTGGTAACAAGGGTGATAGATGAAAATGCCTTAGCCTCAAAGGTGTCCATACATAATTTCAGCTCTCTTGGTTGCTCATCCCACCACCCTCTTATTTATATGATGTGGCCTACTCCAAATAAAGGCTACAGTGGTCGACACCTGCTTAAGATTTGGGAGAAAGTACGGCAGGATTGTGCTACCAGGGAGCCCCCCCTGAAGCTAGTGGGGCATTCAACAGACTCGGCAGGATTTTCCCTCTCTGCACTGGTCACACTCATGACGCCAACAAAAGCTACTGTAAATGATGGAGTCATCTACTTGGGCCTCTGTATCCCAGATGAGAAGTTTGTGGCTCCATATTTCTGGTCCCTACCGAGTATTGCATACTCAGACTTCGACCACCTGAGAAGAACACTTTTACGAAATCTAAAATATGAGACATGTGACCTGACAATGTATAAGGACTGTGATGGGGCTATGGTGGCCAGTATCAATCACCTCCATGAACTTATGGAAATCTGCATACAACAAGGAGAAACTATTCCATTTTCGGCTCAAGATTTGGTACTGACCAACTTTTTTGATCAGAGACCAGATACTGCCAACAGAATATTTTCTCTTAAAGTTGCTGATATGCTGGAAAGCCATGTCAGAGGTTCACAAGCTACATGCCTTTACATCATCGCAGCCCACCATCTCACTGAACCCTTTTATAATGCAGACTTTGGTACACCAGAAGACATTCAAATGTCTGTGTCCACAGGAATCACCATTTTTCGTTTGTGGCGCAGATACCTTGAGTTGAAGAGACTGCGCTTACATGCTCTTCCCAACGCCTCCAAAATAAAAGAAAGAAGAGGGCATTTTCTAACTTATGGGGCTTACACAACCGCTGAACTGATCTTCTCTGCCGCTTCCCTGCACTGTCTTGCTATGTTTCTGCACTTTAAAGACTTTGGTCCATCACTATGCTCACCTCACCGTTCTGGTACGATCTCAACAGAAAAAATCATTGGTCAGTTACAGGGGAAAACTACCAACATCCAGTCTTTGGACACATCACCAGCATTTGGTATTATGTTGAATCGTTCAAAGGACCTACAGTTTATAACAGAAGCTCTAAATGACCTGTCGAACTATGAAGGAGTGAGAATACCATCAACTAGCAATAGAAAGATTTCTCATTTCCGTACACCAAGCACTGCAACCTCAACAAGTTACCAGTACCCTGGCAGTTATCAGGAGTTCCTTAAAAAACAGCAGGAGATGCATAGGGAGGGTGTAAAAAAGGCTCAGGAACTTGTGCGAAAGTTTCGTCCTGTGGAATTTTCAACTCTCTTAGAGTCCAATGGGGCATGGGATTTACCATATTCTTTTCAGAAGCCTACAGGCATAAAGATGGTACGTACAAGCTCACCACCTCCAGAATATGACAAACTTCATGTGTTCTTACCCTCAAGCTCAGATTCAGAAGCTGTCATCAGCAAGATTGAGGAAAACAATGCAACCGACACCCGAAACATGCAGCTTGAAAAGGAAGAACAACCAAGTGGATACATGACAGACAGTGAGGAAGGTGATACTTCTCTGCACATGTCCAACGATGATGTTGAAGATAGCAATAGTGACCAGGAAGATTTCAAAAGTGCTGAAAGTGTCCCACCTAACATGAAATGGTATATTAAGAAGGATGGAAATAATGTGCACATCTCAAGAGCTATCAAGGTGCTGTTGCCTAGGGAGTACATTTCAAAGGAAAGATCCAGAAGACACTGGGTAGGAAAGTCCCTTCTTCAAGCTTGGAAGCAGATCGATAAAAGCCATGATGTGATTAGGTTTCGAGACGTCGCTGTCAAGGGCAAGGAAAATATTGAGTTTCTGCACATTCTTTCAATACAATCAGAAGAAGGGAAAGAACAGTTAAGTGCAAGTTCAAAAGTCAAAGGAGCAATCAGAGGTCGGCCATACACAGAAGTCAGTGAAGGTAAATATGATGTACCTTACCAAATTTTATTGACCAAGTGGATTCCTCTTAATAAAGTGGTCTGTGAAATTGAAATGGTGAAGAATGATGATGGTACATCTTCGTTATCTGAAGACAGCAAGGCAAAACTGCAGTCACAGCAAAAAGACACCTCATCAAAAATAACTAGTGTTGAAGATGGTGACGTAGATGACGAGTACTACGAAGTGGAAAAGGTGTTGGAAGTAAGACTCAACAAGCACTTCCACTCGGAGGAATACAAAGTAAGGTTTAAAGGATACACGTCTGAGGATGACATGTGGCTGCCTAGCTCTGCCTTTAAAGAGCCTGTCACATTCCACACAGTGTCGAAGAGGGGTCGACTCAGGAAGCACAGGATGAAAGAGGGATCATCGGCTCTTGATGCCCACAGAAGTAGTCAGACAGAGACTCCCACCAACAAGAGTAGCCTCAAAAGGAAATATGACAAGGTAACCAATGAAGGTATTTTGTTTGATTTGTTTTTCTTTTTATTCCAATTTGCCTTGGATTGAAACACTTCCGAAGTCATAGTACAAGTAATGGGCTCTGCCCAAGGTGAATCTAGCTAAATTTACCACCTTCTTTTTCAATTTAGGAGAAAACTCTGGAGAACAGAAAATCAAACTCATGAAAGAGGACACAATGAAAGGTATCTTATTCTTTTTCTGGTTGATTGGGTTCTAAGGAAATTGACAAAAATGTTTGAAACATGTACACTATAGTCTGTTCAGATGCACCATTAGTATGGTTTAAATACGCTAAGACACAAGTCAAAACCAGGACCCATTTTTTGTGAAATCCTTGCATTAACAGCAAATTCATTTTTCACCTTGCTCCTCCATCCCCCCTTACTAAACATGTAAACAACTTCAAAAAAAAATATCTGTCCCTTGGTCTTGTCAAAAAAAAGACTGCAAACTAAACTGCAGAAACAACTGTGTTCTCGTTTTAATATATTGTAGGTAATCAGAATTATGGTAGCCAATAGAAACACTGACAATGTTGTTTATAATTTATTATTATTTATTCATGTAGATGATACGAAAGACTTGAAAAGAGGTTTCAAGAGAAAAAAGTCTCAAAAAAGTTTGCCAAAAGGTAATATTTCTTGCAGAGCAGACCTGGAACTATGATATAAGGGGTTTGGAACTCAGCTTTGAATAACCTAAAACACAATAGGCTGATTGACAGAGACCTTTCACAGCCACTGTCGGTGAAATAGCCGAAATAAGAGCATTTGTTCAATGAAGATTTTGCTTAGATTTTAAGCTATAGGCCACCAACTTGGTTCATTAAAAGGGGATTGAAAAATCTAAATTTATCCCTCCAAGCCTTACAGGTAAAGTGTGAACCCTTAACAAATCTGAAATGATGACTGGATCCAAAACATTGTGATAATCCTTAAAAGTTAGCTCATTTACTCCTGCCCTGAACGCAAGATCATAGTGTGTGTGTGTGTGTGTGTATGGAGGGGGGGGGGGAGAGAGAGAGAAGAGAGACCACTTTCCAGGTTTGCATCTTTTTCATGTGTTGGAGGAAAATAAAGTACTAAGTGGTAAGAAATTGGAGTTGTTCAAGTTGTGACATGGTCTTCATTTTATGTTAACAACCAGGTAAGCAGCCCAAAAAACGCAAGCAATTGAGGGATGGGAGACATTTTCGCCAATCACTTGGCCAGCTGACTGAGAACAAACAAGATGTTTCCCTGTCTTCAGAGGATGAGGAAGTCTCCTGGAATACCCCTTCAAAACGATTGGTCTGCCATGCATCTAGCCATCAGGGGGACAGTGATAAGCTTCTTTATCACTATCCAGGCCAACAGTGTGCTGGAATTGCTTTCACGTCTCTTCTCTACAGCACCATTCATCCAGTTGGTTCCTGGACAGAGTCAGATTTGGATAAATTATTGATTGTGGGAGATAGACTCCACTTTTTCCAAGTCTGCAACCTGAGATACAAGGTTGGTATGACCCAAAAGTTGCACGTGGACGAGTTGCCAACCAAATTAAGAGCTTTTAGGTATGAATTTCATGTAGATACAGAGATTTTTGGTGGTACCACCACACAAGAAGAAGTAGACGTTGAGGGCATGTGGGAGTTTGAAAGGGTCTTGGAAAAAAGTGTCCAACAAAACTACTGTGGCCTCATTCTTAGATTTCAGGACTACTGTGTGTCTTGCATAAACAGCTATGGTGAGTGGTTTCTGTTTGACTCACATGCAAGAGACAAAAAGGGGATGGTGGATGGAAATGGAAAAGCAGTATTATTAAAATTTGAAAATTCAGGGGCCCTTGCAAAGCATGTTAATGATTTCCTAGGGGCAAGCCATGGAACAGACACATCGTTTGAGGCATTAGCATTAACAAAAATACAGCGCCAAAGTTGTACAACCCAAGACGAAATGCGTATCAACTTTGTTCCTTCTGTTGTTCTCACAAGATTTAAATCAAAGTACGGAAATGTACAAGTAGACAGTGACAACCTTCAGAATTTAGAACAAGGATTTTTAATTGATGATAACATAATTGACTTTGTGTTGTTCTACAAGGCCGAGGAGAGGAGTGCTTATCCAAACTTTCCAGCAGACTTACTTTACATATTTAGTTCATGTTTTTACAAAAAACTCACAGACTTTAATCCAAACAGGATAAGACATTGGACTAGGGGTGTGAACATTTTTAGCAAGGAGTTTGTTATAATTCCAGTTTGTACTGGAAGACACTGGATGTTAGTGATTGTTAAAATGAACTATGGAGATGGTGTCTCCATCATGATCTTAGACTCAGCAAACAGGCCTTCATCAAGGTCAAACGCAACACGTCGTCCTTCTGTTGAGCGTCTAGTGAGAAACTATCTACAGGATGAATGGGTCGCCAAATCCAAACAAAGGGCACCGCAAATTACATTTGAGGAAGTTAGCTACCCTGATGTACCTCAACAACCAAATGACACAGACCGTGGTGCATATGTTATGACGTTTTTCACAGAGTTTTTGAGTGACCTTCCATTTGATCATTGGCCTAATTGGAGGCCAAGGTTCACTCATGATGAGGTTGAGCAACTGCGTAGGAGTACACAGTTTCTACTCCAAGAACTTGCCTCTAAAGAAAAGAAACACTAGATTACTTCACCTTTTCCAATGTGAGCAAAGAGACTCATGTGAGCTTTCAAACATCAAAAGTGGAGTTAAAGTAGTGGTGGACTTTAGGTGTGTACAATCCACACTGAAAAGACGATAAATTCCATGACTAATTTTTTTTAGCTGTTTTTTCTTTCCAGATGAAGTGAGTGATAGCTGGCTTGTTTATGACAATCAAATACTCCAAAGGAATTTTTATGCCACTCCTGGGCATATGAGCGAAGGGTAACTAAAGAAGCAATTATTCCGTCGCGGGCCAGTGAGCAATCAGCATTAGCAATCAACATGATGTTATATTTTTTTCTTATATAATGGTGAGTTTTCACTTGAAACAATGGTGTAACAATCATGGCTTGATGGTGGCCACGATCAAACAGTTAGTAATAATGACCTTGACAGCCTTAATGCCTTGAAGCTAGTGAATGCTGATGGATTAAACCCTCGGGCAGAAGGAAACTCCCATTGCATGCTGCAAACTCCCATTGCATGACTACACAGTACAGGCAAAGATGAAAAGTAGGCTTGTTTATGACAATTAAATACCGCAAAGGAAACTCCATGCCACTCCCAGGCGTATTAGTGAATGGGAAACTATAGAAGCATTTATTTCATTGGGGGCTAGTGAGCAATCAACATTACAAGTATCTCAACAATGCTATATTTTTTTGCTTATGTAATGGTGAGTTTTGACTTGAAACAATGGTGTAACAATCATGGCTTGAAGGAGGCGAGGCGACGATCAAACAGTTAAATGTAGTAATAATGACCTTGACAGCCTTGATGCCTTGAAGCTAGTGAATGCTGATGATAATGCTGGATTCCTCGGGCAGAAGGAAACTCCCACTGCGTGCTTCAAACTCCCACAGACTCAACAGTACAGGCAAAGATGCAAAGTCGGAGGGGAGCTGAGTGAACCGGACCAACCCCACAACTATCAAGTCATTATCTAGACCAAGATGCAAGCTTGGAGGAATAACTCAAGAAAAACAAGGAGTCTTCCTGGATGACCTCATAAGGCACAGAGACAAAAACATACATACATACATACATAAATAAAGAGACCTTAACCTCCAAATGGACATAGGTAATTACATCCGTTGACAAAGAACCTCACTTTGTTTAGGTGGATATAACCTGAAAGTCTGTATGGTAGAACTAGTAACAAGTTGCTAATGTTATCCAAAAGCTGAGCTCATTTTTGTGAGTGGGTGCAGATGAGTTCCCTTTTCTCTAGAAACGTTGCTTAAAGGCAATATAATCATTAAGTTTCCAGAAAGTTAATTTTCTTTTCATTGATGCAATTCTCTAAGATCATTCTTACTATGTATGCAGATATAAAATTGTCAACCCTATTCCTAGGGCTTTTTATCCTGGGCGAATTAATTTTCCTGTTCTGTGACTAAAATTATTTCCTTCCCAGGTGATAATTTGGCCAAAGGGAAATCTGCTGTTTTGCTGGAGAAAAGAGCATCTTGTGGCCTGTCCTACCCCAATGTACATGTAAAATTCAGCTCAGTGGGCAACAGTTTTGCCTTCAAGAAAGAGGTTTACAAAGTTATTAGAAAAGCAAATGTTCACTTAGCCAGCTTATTGTGCACGTGTTTTGATTTGAAACTGTTCTATTGTCCAATAAATGCAGCAATACTTACATTATTTACATAAATAAAAAAATTAAAATAACCCCCAACGTTTTTAAGACCATTTTGCCGATGTAAATTTTTCCTTGTTCAATTCCCTTGTGGGGCTATAAAGCCATCAATTGGTCAAATATGGCCCGATTAATCAAGTAAACATTAAAGAGGCAACTAGATCCAGTGGTTGGCATGTTGGACTGGCAATCCGGCAGTCCCAGGTTCCAGTCCCGGTCCGATCACTAAGTGGATTTGTTCCTTGGTGGTCCTGAGTTCAAATGCCTGACCATCCTTGTAAATATAACCAAACAGCTGCCTCTTGCCAGTTGGGTTTTAGATTCTGCTATGCTTCACTTGCCTTTTATTTGTCTCGGTTTATTAGCTAGAGCAGCTAAGTCCACTATAAATAAAGCATTTACCATTTGACATCAAAGTTTGCCACCACAAGGCATTAGGGCTAGGAATAATGGGCATTAGCAAAATGGTCTATTGATTGCAGCCGTTTTCTGCTCACCTGATATTTTGCAGATTTTGCATTTAGAGGAAATTAGGAGAGCTGTGCAATGCAATCTAGGTGAACATGGGCCTTTCATAAAGAGTAAGGAAGGCAAAACTGTTTCTGAGTTGGCAGTCTTATCAAATAGTACTGGAGTTGTTTAATTTATAGTTATCTTACTTCAGAAGAGGACTCTTGTTTTAACACTCCTCAAAACATGTAAGCAATTGAAGCATTCTTGAGGTTTTTTTTTTCAACAAAGGCTTATTTTTCCCTAAGAGTTTCTAAGCCATTCGCCAATATTGCTAAAGCACGTGCCTTTGTCATATGCACAATGATGTCATAAAAGAAATTAGGACCATTGGTAAACAAGTTAAAATGCCTGGGAAATGTGCAGATAGCTGGGATAGAACAATAGAAGTCCTGTTCAGAAGTTAGCTCCGATTCTAGTCAGTGACTAGTCAGTATGCTCAATTTTATTACTGCTCACCTTTAGCTTACCATAGCCCCTGGTAAGGAGAATACAATTAAAATCTAAATCAACAGATTAAGTAAACAAAAGATCTTAGTTCATTAATCAAGGCAAGAGTAATGCTGTTGTGAAGTGAAATGGTGCTTTAAGATCTGTAAGATTTAGTCTTGGGAGTCAAGAATAATTCATGCTCATAAATTTCAATGTCCTCTGCAATACTTTTCATGGTTATTTATTTGTGAAACATTGTTATTTATAATTATCACAGAAACTTGAATATCTATGGAATAAGGGAAACCATTTCAAGGAGATATAACTCCATTTTTCATAGAAACTTGGAGACACGTTGCTATATGGCTGGAGCCCACTGGATTCTAATATACTGCATCTGTCTTGGTCATGAAGGAAAAGATAATTAAGGGCTGTAAGAGGAAATTACGAGTTGCACAGCTTGTGGGGTTAACCTGCCATTCACAGTGTGAAGGGTGTCCGAAATTTTAAACGTGGTCATCTAACTTACTTGTATCCAGGCATGATTGGTGATGGGAAAAAAGCCATGTTCCCCATTCATCCTTGTCATAAGTCCCTGCACCCTTTTCCCTTAAAAACATGGGATTGAATCGGGAAAAGTCAAGAAATGCAATCAACCAATAATCAAACAACAAGTTGGAGAAAGGATTTAAGTGAATCAGTATTATTGACACCAATGGCATGTTTTGATGCTTGAATGTGTTTTCCAAAGCCAGTGACTGCACTTTACAGTCTATACTAGAAGGCAATATTAGTCACTATAAAAATGCACCAGTTTCGCTATCATTTAAGAACTGAAAAGTCAAAAATATAGTATTTTTAATTTATGATGGGCTAATTATCTGTAATAAAGGATTAAACTTAAATGAGTGTGTTAATTCTGCATTTCGTACGTTTCCCTTTGGGTCCCATTTCTTTCAGGGTTGTGGTCAGCAGTGAACAAAATCGTACTCAAAATTACTAAAGCAAGATGTCTGCACAGCTCCATACATTTGTTATGCATGCAGCAATCTCATCTATTGTACACAAATACCATATATACCCATTTCAAAAAAGGTTGCTTCAGTGATACATGTTTCACAGACCGCAGTGCATCATGATCGTTAAATTTATGACTGCTTTTCTCTAGCTATTAACCCTGAAGCAAGAACAAATGTATATTTTTATGATTTGGTTTTGTCCTAGAGTTCCTTCAGCGAGAAAAGCGATCATTACATTTATTTATAGCAAATATGATGCTTTGCGATCCATGAAACAAGGATCACTAATCATGCATCACTGAAGCAACCTTAACTGAAATAGGTGTAAAATATGTTAGAGAAGCATGTATACATAATGAATAGATGGGGCAGAACGGAAAACTTAAGTTGAAGACCACACTAATCGAATTCGTTCGATTTTGTTTGTCCAAAAAAAAAATCTAAAAACTGAAATGACAAAAGACACTGACAAGAACATCAACAATTCGCGACTACAAAGAAAGAAACCGGTTGTTTTTATGTGGTTGCACGGTTAAAAAGAAACACAATTAAGGTTGACACCGTACTAAAATCGGACAAAATGTAGCTTACCTTTTTACAAACCCTCTACATTTCAGTCCATTTATCCCGTCTTGCTTCATGAACCAGCTCAGGTTAAACAGCGAGGAAGTCACACATGTATCGTACATTTTCGTCCGGTCACAACGAAGCAAAATTTACGCAGAGAAAAAAAAATGTCGTCCCGACACGATAGCAATTCAAGAAGCCAGGCATTCTCTTCTCGCTCACACGACTTTGCGCGAGATTTCGTGACGTCACCAAATGGCATACCTTCAATGACGTCATGGCATTTCGCACCAAGTCGAGTCGAGTAAGCGAGAGGAGAACGAGAGCGAGAGGAGAACGCCTGGGTACTAGGCTGAACACATCCCAGAATAAGCCTAACAGGGAATTGATAGAGCGATGGACTGTTTGGAACTTGTCACCATTGCAAAACCTTACAAATCTACCTGAATTCAACCTCAGATACCAATGAAACAAATTAAACCTGTAAGTAATGGAGCGCTTTCCATTTGTACTGAAAAACCGGTGAGAATTCTCTGCCAAATGAAACAATAAATTTTTCCACGGTCAAACCATAGTTAATAAAAGAATCTGGTTATGAAGCTCAGCTAAGTCCTTTGTTTTATGTCTGTTACCGTTTTTAGCCTTGACGGTGCACAAACAACAATAGGTTTTGAATTTTGCATGAGCAACTAACCAATAAGAATGTCATTGTTAAGTTATTCAGCCACAGTGTGCGAACGTAAAACAAAAGATTGTGCACTGTCGTGGTACTTTCAACATAAATTGCAGCACCTTTCGTTAAGGCCTTTGAAACTTGCAAAGTTTCATAACCAGTCCCTCGAGTAACTATGGTCAAACCGCGTATTCACCAAATCACCGTCACTACATTGATCAAGGAGCATGGTACTAGTATGGCGGGGCAAATGGAACAGTTATATTTTGACCATTTGTCTAAAACCGAAGGTTTTCTCTTTTTTTCGGAAAATTTGCAGTGAATTAAAAGGATCGTTCCATTTGATTTCCCACCAGAACAACTGGTTTTCTACGCAAAAGGAAAACGCTCTAATCTACTTGGCGCTACCTTAAATTTAAATTGCCAGGTGAAAACCATAATCTGGTTTCTTCTTTTAAAAAATAAGACGCAAACTGTCAGCCTGAACTGTAGCAACTACAAGCACATTATACCATGCGTCTTAGCTGAGACGTTCTTATTTACCTCGAAGATACTTTCTATGTGCCATTCATTCGACAAGAGCGCTAGGTGATAAGGGAAGTCTTATTTTTCCTCCTTCTGAATGACCCCAATATAAGCTTAATCATAATACCGTAGCCACCATTGCAAATGTGTGTAAAAAGGTTTGAAAAAAAAACACAAACACATATTTAACGAAATTGTCTCGCCAGCGTTTTATTTTCACTCATGCCTAAATAAAAATCTTATCAATGGACCTTTTTTTCCGATGGATAGAGAAACGATAGAAAATCCGATCCGAAATTCCGAAATTCTTAGGAGTCAAAATTGAAAAAGCAGCGAGAAAGCTACGGAAATCGAAAAATCTTCCGAAATTTTTAGATGAACAAAACAGACGCTGCGAATTTTTTAGCTGTTCTCGAGTTATCGAAATTTCTAGGCAACCTAGACATCTCCGAAGAAATTTCTAGGCAACCTAGACGTCTCCGAACAGATATTTAGCAGAAAACCGTCGCTGGGTGCCCCTGATGAATAGGTTTTGACAAACGAAACCTCAACTTCAAGATAAGATGCGTAGGGTGTCATTTAATTTCCGCAGTTAAAATCAGTTTAAAAAAGAAAGAAAGAAATAAAGAAAGGTCCGGTGGCGACTTGCTGATATAAATATAACTTGTTACTGATTCCATTTTTCGCACTGCGCAATACATTAAGCCATTTTGTCATCTTTTAAGGGCCTCTTCATATGAGCCCGGTTGACCGGGCTGGCCCGGTTTCCGAGATCTCGCCTCACTCCTATTTCCTTTGTAAAAATTGCGATGTGTTCATATGAGAAGGCGGGCCAGCCCGGTTACCGAGATCTCGGTTTCTACAACCGAGATCTCGGCAACCGGGATGAAAATTTTCCCATATGAACACTCCAGCCCGGTTACCGGGATGAAAATGTTTTTGACAAATTAGCTTCGCTTTCGAAACTGGGCGGCCAAAATAGCATAATTTTGCCGTGTGTGCATTTCCACTTCAAAAGTATTCGAATTAGCTTTATTAGTAAAGTTACAAGAGTCGGCAAAGCTATGATAGTCGCGAACAATACTTGTTAATGTTGCGCCATTTTGGTTTTGTTTCTTGAATTTCATCCCGGTAACCGGGCTGAAATTTCCCATATGAACAGACGACAAAATTCATCCCGGTAACCGAGCCAGCCCGGTTACCGGGATCATATGAAGAGGCCCTAAGTCAAGTTACAAATTAAAATTACAAAAGCCATTTTAATAGCCCATCTGGGTATTAATTTATTGAGACATCTGCCATGTTTACACGCTGTAAACAGTTTATTGCACTGAAAAGAGAAGTGGTGGTATTAATGGGGACACGATCGAAGCACGTAACTGCAATATGCAAATTTAAATCTTTGACCATTCTGGCAAGAAAATCATTCATATTTGCGAAAATTATGGAGAAAACGGGCCGATATCAAAGAACGTGATGGGCATCGGTGATAGATTATCCGGTCTTCCTGTTAAGCATCTACCAGTTTTTATCTCTAATCATCGATTAAACTTCCGCACGTCCTCTTTTTGGCATTAATATGCAAACATGTCCAACATTTGTTAAAACCCTAAGAACTCAATTACCATGAAGTTCAAGTGGTTCTTCCCTTATCATCTTACAAGGCGTTCACTCCTTATATAAAAGTGGAAACGCTTTTACTGTGATAGTCGAACGCCCAAACAGTGATGGACACGAACAATACGTCTTCCCCATCCACGGATCTTCCTTCTAAATCAGAAGGCATCGTATGGTGCTGCGTTTTAGCGTTGGAAGCTGTTTTAATCGTCGTGGGAAACTTGCTCACTATTGTTCTTTTTGCAGTAAACAAGAATCTTCGGAAGAAGAGTTTATTTCTAGTCATCAACATGGCTTTTGCTGATATGCTTGGGGGTGCGTTTCTGCCTCTTGATATTTACTTATACATCGGGGATATTTACCACCCATGGAAAACAAGTTCATCCACGTCTTTGTACTTTTTCCACAATATGATATTCTACAGTTTTTTCCTGGCCTCATTAATTTCTGCGGCCTTGATATCTGGTGAGAGATTTTACGCCATCTATTGGCCGCTGAAGCATCTGACACTGTCAAATAGACGATATCGCAAGATTATTTGTATATCTTGGACAATAGCTTTCCTAGTGTCCACAGTTTGTGCTGTTTTATCTGTCTTAACGTCGATCAAGATCGCTATGAACACTTTAATGTCGTGCTTTTTAACTCTACTCTTTATTATCTGCGGTTGTAATATTGGTATTTGGAAAAAGTTTAAACAAGGAAGTATCGCTTCAGAAATGCAAAACAGGGCCTCACAAAAGCGACACCTGACAAAAACATTGCTGTTGGTTTCCTTTATTGCTTTGCTCTCGTGGATTCCTATGATAATTGTCTCTTTTTTTAATGAGTATGAAAATTCGTTGTCACTCAGCATCTTTCACACGACTTACGCACTGAGCGTCACTAACTCTTTTTTCAATCCCCTTGTATACGCATTAAGAATTCAAGACTTTAGGCAAGCGTTAGGTTGGTGTCGTGTTAAAAAACAAGGGGCAGTAAACACAGAAGGCCTAGGGAGAAGAATTAACAGAGCTGCTGCTATGCCATCATTGATACAGTTAAGAACTTTGAAGAGGGTTTCCGGCCATCCACAGTCGGCCGAAGAAGACGTTGAAGACACCAAATGTTGATTAACCAAAGAATTAGTTTGTCTTATTCTTCGAGAAGGTGTATGCTGATCGGCACTGTATGCATGTAATGTTTTTTTGCTTGTAGCCCTCAATTAGGTATACTCGTTTCTATTTATATGTAAGATAGAGTGCCTAAAAGAGATTTTATTTAAAAGGTATTTATAATTAAATTTCGGGCTAATAAACCTTTCAACAGCGTTGTTGCATGGCTTTTATATGGAATTGGCAAAGCAGGTGAATCGATTGACGCCGAAATGTCTGTACTGAGAACAACTCATGTAGCCTTTGATGACACAACATCAACAATAGGACTTGATTCTTGATAAAGCTTCATAATTCTATTTCTCTTGTCCTTTATTATCTTACATTGAAAAGCGAAACCTTTCCCCGCTTGAGTAAATATATTACCGTACTAGTGCAAGATATTTGTAAAAAGAAAGAATAGGGAGAGTGCACGTGACCAGCAATGGCGACGGTCGTTTAGTTTTTCGCTCCGGCAAGGTCTGGCTTTTTTTCTAGTTATTTTGACATGAACGCCAACAAACGCCTACGTGAAGGTAGCTCAAGTTCTAGCATGTCGGACATATCAGATTCCGAGCTCTCGCTTAAATGTATAATGGAAAAATTAGAGTCCATCCAACAGTCATTAGACTCGAACTTTGCGGAAGCCATGAGTGAAATCAACAGCTTACGTGCAGACGTCAACGCCCAGCTTTCGATCCTAAAGAACAACACGGACGACTTAAAGACATCTCTAGATGCTGCCTGGATAGAAATAGAAGCATTAAAACAACAAGATGAGCAAAATAAGGTTCAACTGACTCAACTGGAAACGGATAATGCACGCCTTCAAGCTGAAGTGTCTGCCGCCAAAGCTAGAGCGGTAAAACTGGAGAATTATACAAGACGAGAAAACATACGGCTCCTTAATGTCCCAGAAAACGAAGACGAAAATTGCAAAGAAATTGTACGCGAGGTGATGGCCGCGGTCAAAATGGTGGGCGCGAACACGGTCGAGTTCCATGCAGTTCACCGTACTGGTAAACAAAGAGATGATGGAAAGCCTCGAGCAATAATCGCTCGCTTTGTTAACCGCGAAACAAGAAATGAGTTCTGGAATAGACGAAAGGAGCTAGCTAACTCTCCGAATTATCAAAATGTTGTCGTGGTACCTGACTACGCGTATGAGACCGCAAAGGAGCAGAAGAAATTGTCAAATGCCTTACGAAACGCCAGGAAGAAGAACTTTACTCCAGCATATATCAAGAACGGACGGCTATTTGTTCAAGGAAATTCATATCGAGCGGATAATATTCCGGACTATTTGAAAAATGAAGCTGCTTCAATGGACGAGTAATTTATATCCTTTGCACTTATTAATAGATTGCTACCCATATGCTATACAAGTTGGTTATTTACTCCTTATGATAAAGTACAGCCAACCAATGGCCGAGTGAAACCTATCGCCGATAGATACATCTAGATTTAATGTGCCCTAAGTATGAAATTTTAGCTAATGTTAATTTTTGTTTACCTTTTTTGTCGCTAAGTTATGTTGATATTTGTTGGCGTTTTTCTTTATGTTACGATGCCGCACTCCCGATCCGTTGTCAATATATTTTGAAATATGTCTATAAATTCGTCGAATATTTCCAAAGTAGATAAATTAGAAATATGTTCCTTGAATGTCAGGGGACTATCTAATGATGTAAAGAGAAGAGAAACTTTTAACTGGCTAAGGAACAAAAAACACTCTGTTTACTTTCTGCAAGAAGTACACAGTTCAAGCGAAACGGAAAAACTCTGGTTAGCTGAATGGGGTTATATTGGTCTATTCAGCAGTCTTTCAAGTTCTAGAGCAGGGGTTTGCATCTTGTTTAATAATAATTTTGCTTTTGAGATACTAAAATATTACTCAGATCCCGAGGGAAGATTTATCACAGTCGACATCAAAACACAAGACAAAATTATAACTCTACAGAATATTTATGCACCGAATAATGATGATCGCGATTTTTTTAAAAACGTCTTTAACAACCTGTCCACCTTCGAATGTGAACACATAGTGTTAGGAGGAGACTTTAATCTAGTACAAAACATTTCAAAAGACAAGAAGGGAGGGAACCAAACCACTCATTTTAAATCACTAGAAGAAATTGAAATGCTTAAAGAAAATATGGATCTGACTGACATTTGGCCCGATCTACACCCAAGTACACAGCGTTTCACGTGGAGAAGAAATAAGCCAGAAATCCACTGTCGATTAGACTTTTTCTTAATCAGCTCAAGCTTATCGACCGATGCACTTGAGGCGAATATTCTGCCGGGCTTTAAAACCGATCACTCTCTAATCACTTTATCTCTTGCCACAAAAACAAACCCCAGAGGGCCAGGCTTCTGGAAGTTGAATAGCCACCTTTTAAAGGATCTTGAATACATTAACCTTATCAAAGAAACCATAAATGAAGTGTCCAATGATTACAAAGAGGACGAGACAGTAGACGCAATACTTTTATGGGATGTCATGAAAATGCAAATCAGAGCAAACTCAATTAAATATGCAAAACAACAAAAAGCAAAACAAAAACAAACTGAGAAAACCCTGGAGACTGAAATTTTAAAGCTAGAACTAAAGCTGGAAGATAACATTTCCGATGATGAGAAGTGTGAAATTCGTACGAAACTGGAGGTTAAGAAACAAAACCTTGAGCAAGTGATCAGCTATAAAACCCAAGGTTCTATTATTAGGTCCAGAACACGTTGGTACAATGAAGGGGAAAAAAACACAAAGTATTTCTTCGGTTTGGAAAAAAGGCATTATAATAGTAAAACAATAAGAAATTTGAAAATCGATGATAACACCGTCCTAAATACAGATCAAGAAATTCTGAATGAAGCGAGACGCTTTTATCAGACACTTTACACTTCAAACAATTGCTCTTCACAGGAAATTACTGGTGAAGACCTATTCTTTCAACAAAACAATCAGTGTAAAATAAGTGACGACGAAAGAAAACTTTGTGAAGGTTTGTTAACGGCTGCAGAATGTCTGGAAAGTCTAAAAACTATGGAATCAAACAAGACACCTGGAACGGATGGAATTCCAGCTGAATTTTATAAAATATTTTGGAATGATATTAAGTCCTTTTTACTCGCCTCCATTAACGCTTCCTATGCGAAAGGCCTCCTTTCTATATCACAACGGAGGGGATTAATAACTTTAATTCCAAAAAAAGATAAATCTTTGTGCTATATTAAGAACTGGAGACCCATCTCGCTTTTGAACTGTGACTACAAAATCGCTGCAAAATCAATCGCTAGTAGAATAAAAAGAGTCTTGCCTTCGGTGATAAATAGCGATCAAACAGGCTTCCAAAAAAATAGGTTTATTGGTGAAAATATCAGACTGTTAAATAGTATCTTGAGCTATACAGACATCGAGAAACTCCCAGGACTTCTTCTCTTTATTGACTTTGAGAAAGCTTTTGACACTCTTGAATGGACCTTTGTTGAAAAAACTCTAAAATATTACAATTTCGGAAATTCTCTTATTTCTTGGATCAAACTCTTTTATACTGATATCAGTAGCAGCATACAAAACAACGGTTGGACATCCGATTTCTTTAATTTAAGTAGAGGAGTGCGTCAAGGCTGCCCCCTGTCCTCGTATCTGTTTATTTTGTGTGCTGAAATTCTGGGGGCGGCAATAAGACGGG
This sequence comes from Siderastrea radians, assembly GCA_964017195.1. Taxonomy (NCBI): domain Eukaryota; kingdom Metazoa; phylum Cnidaria; class Anthozoa; order Scleractinia; family Rhizangiidae; genus Siderastrea; species Siderastrea radians. Next base: position 53,458,069 of record OZ024887.1, on the reverse strand, counting down.
ATAAACTAATCTATGGTATTAAAATCTTGGACAAAGAGTGTAAAGTCAGCCAATATGCTGATGATACTACGCTCATATTGGACGGCACAAAGCCCTCAATAGATAGATCTTTCCTGCTACTTGACATATTTGCCAAATTGTCAGGCCTAAAGGTTAATTATGAGAAAACAGAGGCACTCTGGATCGGATCCTTTAAAAACCGAACGGATAAGCTAGCAATAAAACAAAACATTAAGTGGACTTTTCGGAAGGTTAAATCCCTTGGAGTATGGTTTTCAACTAGTGTGGAAGAAGCTGCCATGCTAAATTACCAGGAAAAAAAAGAAAAAATCTCTAAAATCCTAAATTGCTGGCAGGTAAGAAGATTAACTTTGTTAGGGAAAATAACTGTCATAAAAAGTTTAGCTGCATCTCAGCTTGTCTATATCATGTCACCTTTGCCGTCCTCGCAATCACATCTAAAAGAAATTCATCAAATTTTGTATAATTTTCTGTGGGATGGAAGAGGGGATAAAATCAAAAGGAGTGTGATGTTAAACGAATACAAAGATGGTGGTTTAAAAATGTTAGATATCCAATCCTTCAATTGCGCTTTGAAAGCTAAATGGGTACAGAAGTACCTTGATGACAGTAATCAAGCAAAATGGAAACTTTTTTTTGACTATTTTATTAAGGAACATGATGGTAAATTACTCCTGACTGGTAACTTAAACCAAGCTGATGTAGCCGGTTTAAATATTCAAGACACTTTTACTAAAGAGGTAATCGAAATTTGGTCAAGCCTAAATTACGAAGAAAACCTAACAGACTTTGGAAATGCACCGATTTGGTATAATTCTCTTATAAGGATTGCAAACCAACCCATCTTTTATAGAAAATGGTCGCGTGTGGGAGTTAACCAGGCCAAAGACATTTTAGACCATAAGTCGGACTTTTTAAAGTATGAGGATTTTGAATCCCGCTATAAAGTAAAGACCACTTTTCTAACGTACTATGGTGTTGTGTCCGCCACGGCAAAATTGAAAAAGTCTTTTCAAGATCAGGATACGATGAATTCCAACCAACCCACTTGTGGCCAAAAGTTACTATCGGCTTCAAATATTTGCAAAGAAGCTTACAAATTAATCGTTAAAAAAATCTCTTCAACACCGGCCAATAGCCAGACAAAATGGATAACAGACTGCGGAAATTGTGCAAATTCGATAAAATGGGATAAGTCGTATAATCTGCCCTTTTACTGCACTAGAGAAACTAAACTTCAAACTTTCCAATTTAAACTCCTTCACAGAAGAATTGTTACTAACAATTACCTTTATAAAATAGGTATTTCTTTGACGGACTCCTGTACTTTCTGTGAACAAACCACAGAAACCCTGATCCACCTTTTTTGGGAATGTGAGTTTGTTCAAAAGTTTTGGCAAGATATACAATACTGGTTAATACAGCATCAGGTTAAGCCACAAGATTTCTCTCTGAACCTACCCACCTGTCTGGGATTAGTTGACAATACTGAGGATATACTTTTACATCATGCACTTCTAATGGGCAGATATCACATTTACTCGTCGAAAATAAAGAAAACCCTGCCGAATTTACATATATTTTCGCAAACTTTCTTAAAGTGCCAGGAAATCGAAAAATATTTTGCTTATAAGACGAACACTGTTAAGGGAACTGGTCAAAACTATTTTACATGCTAGGGACCCACTTTTCGGGGGACAGGGCAAGGAAGAGACCATGGGTCTCTCAAGCTGGGTGGGGGGATATATGAGAGAACATGGGTCTCTCAAGCTGGGTGGGGGGATATATGAGAGAACATGGGTCTCTCAAGCTGGGTGGGGGGATATATGAGAGAACATGGGTCTCTCAAGCTGGGTGGGGGGATATATGAGAGAACATGGGTCTCTCAAGCTGGGTGGGGGGATATATGAGAGCACATGGGTCTCTTAAGCTGGGTGGGGGGATATATGAGAGAACATGGGTCTCTTAAGCTGGGTGGGGGGATATATGAGAGAACATGGGTCTCTCAAGCTGGGTGGGGGGATATATGAGAGAACATGGGTCTCTTAAGCTAGGTGGGGGGATATATGAGAGAACATGGGTCTCTCAAGCTGGGTGGGGGGATATATGAGAGAACATGGGTCTCTTAAGCTAGGTGGGGGGATATATGAGAGAACATGGGTCTCTTAAGCTAGGTGGGGGGATATATGAGAGAACATGGGTCTCTCAAGCTGGGTGGGGGGGATATACAAGAGACCATGGGTTTCTCAAGCTGAGTGGGAGGATATATGAGAGAACATGGGTCTCTCAAGCTAGGTGGGGGGATATACAAGAGACCATGGGTCTCTTAAGCTGGGTGGGAGAATATATGACAGAACATGGGTCTCCAAAGCTAGGTGGGAGGATATATGAGAGAACATAGGTCTTCCAAGCTTGATTTATATCTTTCAATCTATCTACAAGAATACGTTTATCCAATTAAAGAAAGGAATGCGCACGTGAAGAATGCAATCTTCATTAAATGACCGTCCATGCGTGAAGCGCGTTGACTGTAAAGCTGTGGAAGTCCAAATTTAAAGGGGCATAGTCACGCTATTTTAGTTCACTTTAAAAATGAAAAATATGTCCTCACATCAATGAACGCTCACAAATAATGGTCTAGTTTTGTTACCAAAGACTATATTACTTCACTGAAACTATTTTCTGTCGTCTGTTGCTACGGATAGCACGGATGGAAATGGATTGCAATTTGAAAAAAATAGGCTTAACTTTTCAGATTCTTTCAGCGTGTTGACATTAAATCGATAGCAAATGGTCATGGTTTGTTTTCTCTTAATGGAATTAAGTTAATTTGTTTCTTTAAATGTTCAAACACAATGTTGGGCATGGATAAAGTTAGCTCGCGATAATTTTAGCACAGATTTGACCAGAAATCTGCGAAGTCCTCGTGACTACGCCCCTTTAACAACTCTTCCTCTGTTATGAAGAACAGCGTGGTTCTTTTAGCAGAATAATAGTCATAAACTACTTTTATCTGTACGGGAGCCATCTGTGTTATTCTCGATAAAATCTGAAAACCTAAAACTTGCCAGCCGATCAAGAGATTATATGAGGAAAGGTACAGTCGAAAACTTGAAAACCTGCCAGCCACGTGAACAAAACATGCAACTGTTGTTTGACAAATGTTGTTCGTTTCCCGCCCAAAACAGCGCATTTTCATTGTGCCAGACGAGACTGATGTCTGGGAAACTGTCACGTTTGAAAAGTAAACATACGCGAAAAAATCGTCACGCACGCTTTAGGGACGCCAAGTTTAAGAAAAATTGTATGTGGGGAACCACGAGTTTCCGAAGATGATGAGATCGAAAGCGATATTTTGCCTTGTTTTGGTCGTAACTTTGACAGTTTCATCAATCATTTACTCTTATTTCATTGTTTTGCGCAATATGCAGCATCTATTTTGGATCTGGTTCACACGCAAAACCACGCAATGAAATATGACAAACATCGTGACATTTTGACTACGCAGTTCGCAAATAAAGTCCGCTAGCTAGCTATTTCTTCGTTACCTGTTTTTATAATCTTAATGTTTGAACATTTTTCCCGACGCCAAAACATAAAGCTTGCACAGAAACGGTAATGTGAAAACCCCCGGAAAATCTTAACACGACGTTGAAGAATTACATATCGGTAGGTGACTTCATACTCAGTACACTAGGCCACAAAAGTTTCTGGTAATAAAATCCGTTTTACCTTATGTGACTGGTGCTATTAAATACTTAGAAATTACAGTCCCATTTACCCACTCTCCGAGATCACACGGGAAGGGATACGCGCCAAGGCACAGAAAGCCTAATTCACTTGACGGCGATCAACCGGCGAGCAAATAATCATCCTAAACGATCTCTAGAATCCCGGAAAAGTGACGAAAATACATAAGATACACAACAGACATGGGTTTTCAAATTTTATTTAGAAGTTCATCGCTTCGAAAAGGAAAACTGAGATTATTTAGACCTACCTTCAGAGCATTCGAACTCTCATATCACTCTTTGGTTTATACAGTTCATAACGGTGATCCAAATTAAAACAAAAGCTACTGACCTGTGCATTCGTTCGATATTTACGAGTTGAACCTTTAAATTCGATTCTGTAGGCACGCGCCACACAGAGATTTCGCCCCCAATCATTCTGTTTCCCACCACATTGCATAATCCCACAAAACGATAAGCCCAAATGGAACTCGATCGCTTCCTCAGCTTTCTACACGGTGGTATCGACTATCGGTATCCGGTCATTTCGTTCCATGGTCATTTCGTTCCAAGTCACTTCGTTCCACAGTATAGTCAGTTCGTTACACAAAATAGTCAATTCGTTCCACGAGATAGTTAGATCGTTCCACGAGATAGTTAGATCGTTCCACAAAGTATTAAAGTAGAAATAAACTTTTAACGCTTGAACAAACGCGGGAAAAAAGTTAGCCGTTCACAGCACAGGGCGCAGAGGAGTCATATTTGACCGTAATGCTGGCTAAATATTCATCGTGCAAATCGATCTTGTTGATTCAAAACAATAAACGTGACTGAACAAAGCATCATGCTATCTGGTTACGCGTCTAGTGAAATTCCATCGGCATGACGAAAACCGCATACAGCAGTTGCTGTGGGCGTATCACCAGTTACTAACAGCCGATTAACGGTAAAAAAAGGAGACAAGGGACGAAATAGCCTGTTCCAGGCGTTCAGATAGTGGAGCGCGAGCGAAAAATAAAGCGAGCGAAAGAGCAGGAAAAAAACGAGGGGAGGCTGGTTCCCTCGTCCTCTTCCCCAGCCTCCCCTCGTTTTTTCCTGCTCTTTCGCTCGCTATATTCTTCGCTCGCGCTCCACTATCTGAACGCCTGGAACAGGCTAGGGACGAAAGCAATTTCGGTCCAATTTTCAATCCCCAATAAATCTCCACACTTCGAACAAAAAGGCCTCGTCTTTGGCAAGTGAAATGAAAATGATACTTTCTACCAAGGTGGATTAAAAGTTTAATCAGAAAGTTCGTTAAATCTAACTTTTGGAGAGCGAATTTTTGGAGTTGAACGGCCCGCTTTCGTTCGATGTGAACCGGAGGATACCGGTGACGGAAATGCGTCATCAACTACATAACAAAGCATTATGCGCAGGATTGACAGGTCGGTCTTTCAGAACATACGCAAAGCTTAGCAACGCTATCCCGTGACGCGTAACAAGATAGCATGACGCTTTGTTCAGTCACGTTCAGTTGTTTTGAATCAATAAGATCGATTTGCGCGATGAATTTAGCCAGCATTACGGACAAATCTGACTCCTCTGCGCCCTGTGATCGCATTTGATGTTGTTCAAAAGCCTTAAATAAAATACACTAAATATTTAGTCAAAGCTTCATGTTTACACCGATTGAGACTCGAAACATTTCACCAGAAAATCAATTACGTCGCGTACTAAAATTTCTCACCAATTTTTAACCGACGAAGTTGGTCGACTGGTTTGGTCGGTCAAAATACTTCGTGTAAGGCTCACAAGGTGTGTATTTCGCTATGGCCCACGGGATGAGATGACGTATTCCGCAGTTAAGCCCATCGATTAGTACACACACGCACGCACGATAGGACAAGGGTCCACATAAAAAGTATCGTAGGTATAGAAGGACACTTCCGCCGAGCAGTGTTGGTTTTGACCGGACTGAAATATCTGTACAATACTAGTGAAAGAAAGCAAAGAGGACTGATAATAACAGGAGGTGAAGTCCAGTGGCACTGTTGATGCTGGTGGGACCAAAGTGTTGCTGAGACATCGTAAGGATAGAATCGTTCTCAGTAAAGGTTATGAAAGGAAAATTCTGGTGTATGTTGTTGTGGTTATGTTTATTACTTGAAAATGTCTAGCTGCCAACGTTAAGAAAGGTTATTGGCAGGTGGGAAATGAATTACGACACGAGGCTGGATCTTCTTGGATAGTATACTATAAGCGGCACAGAAGGATATACCAGTTAGTGTTTTTAATTTTTCTGCTTTACTTTTGATTTTGAACCGATTTGTTCGATTTTAGAGTCCGAGACCCTGACTTGCTGACTGCGGAAGAGGAAACCAGATTTAACGATTACGTCATAAGACATGCTTTAACGTGTTTGAGATAAAGCGACGACTTCGCTTTTTACTAATTTCTCCAGATCGATAATCATGTTTGTATAGTGCCATATTCACAACAGTATATAAATGCTTCGCTTACAACTCTTGATAACGGCATGTTCAGTTGTGGACAAAATTTATCTTTAAATTTTAATTTTAATTCAACAAAATATTAAAAGCGATAAGACAGATGAGCTGAGTCGTCCGATTTTAAACATTACGTCATTCGGTAACGCAAAAGACAAAATACTGTCACAATTTTCGTCACGCCGGTTAGCACGTTGAGATTCTGACGATGTCTTTGTCTTTATCGATAATCATGTTTTTATAGTGCCCTATTCACAACATTATATAAATACATTGCTCACAACTCTTGGTAAAAGCGTGTTCAAGTTGTGGACAAATGTATATCAGCATTTAATTTTTTAATTTAATTCAACAAAATTAAATATTCAAAGCGCTAAGACAGATGAGCTGAGTCATCAGATTTTAAACATAACGTCATTCGGTAACGCAAAGGGCAAAATACTGTCACAATTTTCGTTACGCCAGTTAGCACGTTGAACCAAGTAAAAACATTTGTTGAGGGTGGAGTGGCTCAAAACGACTGGTAAATGCCTATAATGCGCTTTCTTGTAACCTGTACGATAGAGCATAGTAATGATTTATTTCGTAATTGCATTCACAATTTGGCTTAAGGAGCACTTCACATGATTAAAGGAAACTGTGCACAAAGCGTGGTTCCTAGATATGGGGAAAAGTTCAATTCTTTTGGACTGTTACGGTGCCCATACTGATCAATCGTGAAGATGTGGTTACTTTTATATTGGGAAATTTGTCGCCCATTTTTTTGAAATGCGTCTGTTTTGAGAATTTGTGTTCCGGGTTTTGAGGAAGACCGACCAAAAGACAGCGAAAAATGATCTTGAGTGAAGAATGCATGTGGTCATGGATGTAGTCTGTGGAGCTATGTTTGGTGGGGAGAGGGTGAATAATTCAGTTGACCTCCTTTCCAGGGTACTGGTCGCCTTTTCAGTTGGTCAAATTTAAGCGTTAGTTACAGTTACACACTTTTACTGCAACTTGCTGTTACAGATGCTTGAATGTTACTGAAGCTGCAGTCACGCAAGGCTCGCTTGCTTTCTTTTCGAGACGAACCAACACTTCGTCGGTTCTGCACGCATTGCGGGCCTATGTTTGATAACATCGCCCTTTGGGCGACCATTGTCGGCCTTTTGTCTTGCGGATAGAATTTCACCAGACGCGTAACTAGATAGCATGCTTTGTTCAGTCACTTCATTGTTTTGAATTCAAAACAGATCGATTTGCGCGATGAATTTAGCCAGCATTACGGTCAAATATGACTCCTCTTGCGACCTGTGTTCACAGTAACTCGCAAATGGTAGTAAGCGCGGAGAAAGAAGACACGATCTTTGCGCCATTGTTAAGAGCGGTTCACCACTCGCATCCGGCAGACAATTCATATTTGGAAATGTATGTACACGATTTGCATTTGCACTCGCCAAAATCAGTTCGCTACGGAATGCAAATGTTACAGAAGAATTGATTTAGTGACTGAGCAATTGGAAATCAATTCCATCCGTTGCAAGAGAATTAATTTATACCAACGGTAATTTGTATTTTCTTGCGGTATACATAAAGCTGAAGCAAGCCGAAGTCCTGAGTCGTGATTGGAAAAAAGGCCCAGTCCATATTTCGGGCACGTTCGCTTTGTTCTTTTCCTCCCGTTTTTTTTTCCATCTTGTAACCTGCTAAAAAAGAACGCCTGATCGCAGGTTATTCAGCTTGTCACTCACTGACGCTTTAATATTCGTTATTTTTATGAATTCGACAAGCATTTTCATATTTTGTGGCAAACATCGAGCTCCGATTCCCCACACCCTGCCTGGTTTGTCATGTTTCTTTTTATAGCCTGCGGAACAGGCTTTTTATTTATTTATTTATTTATTTATTTATTTTTTGTGTTTTGGGGGCAAACAAGCGATCACCTGTCGCCCACGCCAGAAACGTTTTCCAAAAAATGACGCCTGTTCTGCAGGCTACGTTTCTTTGGGCAAGTCTTGATGAACCAAAATCTCGCGCGATATGTATGACATGATTGGAAAGGTGAGATAAAACTGGTGAAATCATAACCAACATCCCCTGATTCTTCACACTTCACTGAGAGAGGCGCGGCTGGGATAACGGAAACAAACCATTTATGTTAACCTAAAACGTGTTGTGCTCGAATTGTTCCACAAGCTGTCCACGGACTGACTGAGTTCATCCGTTCCCGGTGCCAACGTTTAACAGAGATACCCAGCTATATTCGATTTCAATTGCGAATCTTATCGAGGGCACACATTCGTCTAGAACGTTCGACGTGTTTTTTGTGGATGTGGATGTGAGACTTGACTAGAACGTCATCTTTTGATGAAGTAGACAGGTCGCGGCATTCGTATTTATACCGAAATGTTCCACTCATTGACGGAAACCTAGGATTAAGTGTTCCCGCAAGAATATCTCGTCAGAGTGTGAAGTTGCCCACTACTGTTGTGAACAGCAGTGCCGTTAAGCGTGTGCCTCCGTTAAGTTCCTGTCTGCAAGCCAGGGCTCAATTGCAGAGTGAAACAGCTTAACTCCAGTGAGATTGTATAAGAGAGAAATCCAAGCGCAACTTAAAGGGGATAATAAGAATCGGGCGTGTAATGTTTGTTGGGAATGAGGAACACATTTCGATGAAATTTGCTTTCGATATAAATCCCGAATAGATTGATGTACCTGTGCTACGGAGTTTCCTAACGAACGTCGTGTGTGAATACGATCGACCATTGATAACTTGGTTAACGAAGTAGAGGATCAGAAATGTGATACGTGTTCTTATAACAAAACCGTGCGGAACTGAATACGTAATTAATTTTTTACGCAGAGAGAGGGGAAACCTAAAATCTTTTAAATTTCCAATTACGTAAGGGGGTTCTGGTACGCTGTACGACTTGCATTAGGTCTGATAACGCACTTAAACGCACTTAAACGTTAACGTTGCGTATAAATCGTAAGATGAAAAGAAAGCGTACAGGGCAGCCCTTCACTTCCAATATGCATGGAACCGCTAGCACAAAATCATCTATTGACGGTGATTTACTATCTCATCAGTTTCGTTTGTCGATATTATATATTATGATAATGTACAGCCTTATGGTGAAGGCAACTATTAGTAATTAATGTGCAGATATATGATTGGACAATGATTGTTATTTGAGGGATTCATTTACCGTAAATCCTTTATTAAGCTGTCATCTTTAGAAGAAGAAATTTATTAAGCCCCCCGCCTCTCTTTTTAGCCACCCACACCTGCCCCTTCTGAAAAAAATACACTGCATGTGAACTAAAAGTACGGTACTATGACTTTGTCTCGTCTTGGAAGTTCAGTTTGTAACGTGATTGCATCAATTGATTGGGCGAATGATAAACATGTAATCATGTGTTACAAGACTGAAGGCATCGATTGTATGCAAAAATTACATTACATCCTGATAGTGTACATCACGCTGCATTTTGCTAAATAAATAAGCCCCCCCCCCCCCCAAAAGTACCTTAAATAAATTTATAGCCACCCGGGTGGCTTAATAGAGGAATTACGGTGTATCAAACATTATTTTTATCTACAATTACTGTAAAGTCACTAATAATAAAACCGATAATTTTATAGATATACACAAGGTTGTTTGTATGCGTTGTTATTTCTATCATAGTGTAAACTGTATGGCAGGCCAAATATTCATTCCAGAGGTAACTGTTATATTCAGTCGATAATGATCAGTTATCCGTCTGTTGCAGGAGTGGAGGAGGGGGGGGGGATAATTGAAGATACCATGGGTCTCCTTACACAGGAGGTGGGGTCGTAGAAGATACCATGGGTCTCCTTTCAAGGGAAGTGGGGTCGTAGAAGATGCAATGGGTCTCCTTACACAGGCAGTGGGGTAGTAGAAGATACCATGGGCCTCCTTTCAAGGGAAGTGGGGTCGTAGAAGATGCCATGGGTCTCCTTTCAAGGGAAGTGGGGTCGTAGAAGATGCAATGGGTCTCCTTACACAGGCGGTGGGGTCGTAGAAGATACGATGGGTCTCCTTTCAAGGGAAGTGGGGTCGTAGAAGATACAATGGGTCTCCTTACACAGGCAGTGGGGTAGTAGAAGATACCATGGGCCTCCTTTCAAGGGAAGTGGGGTTGTAGAAGATACCATGGGTCTCCTTACGCAGGAGGTGGGGTCGTAGAAGATACCATGGGTCTCCATTCAAGAGACGTGGGGTTATAGAAGATACCATGGGTCTCCAGATTATGGAAGTGGGGACACTGTTAAAAGAGGGGAGGGGGGCTATGGAAGTTGCCATGGGTATCTGCATATGGGGAGGGGGCTATAGGAAGAGGCAGTCATCTTCACTCATTCTGGTGGGTCCCGAGCATGTATAATAGTTTTGACCACTTCCCTAAGAAATATAACTCAAAATGGAACCGTTTCAAATGAACTGTGACTTCGATCTACCTGTTTGTTAAAATAGTCCTCTATTGTATTTCAATCTTTGTTTTAACTCCACTCTTCTTCCAAAACCTTCTCATTAGGATTGCGGCCTCGCTCCTCTTTTCAATTTCCTTTTTTTTTTTTTTTTTTTTTTTTTTTCTTTGTCGTTACGTCCTGCTATTATCCTATACGCGTATATAATGTGTACTTTTTCTGTTATTATTATTAACAATAAAACAATAAAAAAATATATTTATATATATATATACAGCTGTATACTGTATTAAGACAACAAAATTATAGACGTATTGTAAGTTTAAAAAAAATATTTTTCACTGTAAGTAGTACAAATATAGTATTATAAGAAGTATAAGTATCGTATTGTAAGTACTTGTAGGTATTGTATTGTAAGTAGTGTAAGTGTTGTAAATAGTATACAGTGTCGAATTTGTAAGAAGCGTAAGTATTGTATTGTGAGCAGCTTAGCATTTGTACAATAAGTAGTGAGTAGTGGACGTATCTTTTTTTTTTTTTTTTTTTTTTTTTTCGTATTTTTTCGTAAGTGACGTCTTTTCGTGTGTTGCAGTAAAAAAATAATAATAATAAAAAAAAAAATAAAAAAAAAAAAAAAAAGAAAGAATAACTAATAAAAGAGTAAAAAGACCTCCCGCCTAACTTTCTTAGATCCTGGTATATTCCAAATTGCGGGTTTTTTTTTTTCAAAAATGTAAAAAAAACGTCGCGATGTCTCTAAAATCTGAGTGCACCAAATTTTCTTCAGCTGAAAAATCGCTTCGCTTATGATCAGTCCTTCGATTATGTGTAGGTTGGTCACTGAAGTACATGTTATCGGCAATAATGATAGCGGTTGGAAGAAAAAGTATCGACATTTTGGCAGGCGGGATTCTTGTTGCATCGTCTGCTCAAATATCGGTTAATGTGATTGGCTGTTGAATAATAATACGCACGTCATCGAAAGAGAAAAGCTTGAGAACGAGGAGTTTGCCTACCCTACACATATGTTAGTAAAAAGAGCTGCCAAGTTTTTGCTCGCTCCTGTACTTTTCCAGTAATTGGCGACGCTGAAGCAGAGCCCGGTTAGATGCGCTTCGAATCATGTGTACTGACTTCCAATCAAGAGCTAGCGAGGAAATAACAAAAGTCGGGAACGATTTGTGTGCAATTTGATGGAAGGCTGCCAGGTAGTCTCGATACCTGTTTCGAACAGTCCACAATTCGGTGCAAACAGCGAGACGTTCAAGGTTTAATTTTGAACTGGGGACAGTCTCACTAGAAAATTATTAAAAGCTATCCAGACTGTCCCCTTAAATTTCAATACATCTTTGCTTTATTCGTCAATTTAATGGCTTCCATTGATCCTCGCACGTTGAACCGAAAGCCTAAATCTTAGTCTTAACATTCATAAATGATTCTAACTGTATGTTCCTTTTTGATTGCGAGGGAATGAGAGACAGCCAAGGGCTTGTCTTCAATGATGATGGTGTGATTACCTTGATACAAAATAATTTTCAAAGAGCTACAGAGATTCCCTTGCATACATGAGTAAAAAGAATGACATAAAACATCACAAAGGAAGAGAGCAAAGGCACATACGAAAGCCGAAGCCTTGCCTGGACTTTGAAGTAGTATCTCAGAGGCTTCGATGAAGATGTTGGCAGGTGTCTGACCAGGTGTCTGAGTCGTTTGACCACCGACGACAAGTAAACATAGGCATGACCATTGCAGTCACTCTCTTGTAAAACACAAACATTTGGGTTTATCAGCTGAGCTCAGTTGGTGGTACCCAATTTACCTTATAAACTCAGTCGATAAATCCAAATACTTGTGTTTCACTCCTCCACCGGAGTAGCACCACAGTTTCGTTAGAAATTAAACCCTCCATTACTTTGTTGTAAGTGCGGCGGATTTAGAGCAGCATGGCTAATTGGACACCGAGATACCTGTAGCTTGTTGCATAATTCTTCTGGTAGATATATTCTTCGATACCAAAAAAGTGTCTATGGCCGTTAAGGTCCAAGATGCAGAATTTTTCCTTTTTTAAGCTTTAAAAAGGAAAAATTATCATACATGTTTCCATGGTCAGTTTATTTACAAAGAAACCAATTGTCTGGGAAATCTATAACATTATTTGTTTTGGAAATCATCCAAATTACTAAAAGAATTACATATAACTGTGTCGTTTGCAAGGGAATAAAGGCGACTGAAATTATTTACATCATTATTAATGATATTACGTACATCATCAACGTCGTGCTATTATAACCCAGTGAGGACAGGGACGTACATGTTTGCAATGTGTTTTTATTTCCAAGTTTATTATTTGCTTAAGGGTAAAGATGTTTTGACATAGAATGAAGAAACACTAATATGATATTATTTAAACCTGGAAACCCATCTCCTAGTTAATCACGATTTATCATGGATAAGTTCCGTCACTACGCACTTTCTCACCACTATTTTGCAAGACCTGTCTTGTTAATTCCAAATGATCACTTCAAGTTTGTTATAAGGTCTTCGTTCAAAGCCAATTTTACTTTTCCCAATGATCAAGCTCTGACAACTTGATCAAGGAACCTACTAAATTAATTATCCATAACTTTCTGTTTGCATGCCAGATGTTTTCCAATAGGATCGGTTCCCAACGTTTCTAACTGCAGGGCGCCGTTCAAATCTGCAACCCTGTTATTCTTTCTCCCATATCTTTCTCTGTTTATCCCTGCTTGCTTTTTCAAAGAGAATAAACCAAGCGCCCGTCTAAACTCGGGAAGTCTTAATGCATAGACAACTGGATTGGCAAACGAGCTGGAAACGTGTATAGCAGCCGTAATGTCATAGGCGCGCCAAGGTACTGAAAGCTCATGCAAAAACGTTAAAAAGTTAACAATAATTACTGGGAGCCACGAAACCAAGGTAAGAACAGAAACAAGTAGCAATGTTTTTGTCAGGCGTTGGTTTTGTAAAGTTCTGTTCAATTGTTGTGAGGCAATACGTCCGTGTTTAAACTTTCTCCAAATACAAACGTTACAGCCGCAGACGATGGACAGTAAAATCAAGAAGAATGACATCAAAATAATAAAAGCAAGTTGTCTCAAAGTTAATAAAAGTAGTATCGTGTACACTGTGGATACAAGAACAGTTAGAGTCCAGGCTATAAGAACAAATAATGTATATGCTCGCATTGACAGTGTTCGGTGCTTTAGGGGCCAAAAGATGGAATAAAGTCTCTCACCAGATATAAAGGCAGCAGAAATTAAAGAGGCATGAAACAAAACGACGGCAGCAATTTCGTGGAAAATATACAAAGTCGTCGACGAATTTGCTGTCCATAGAAGATAACGATCCCCAGTGTATAAATAAATGTCAAATGGCATAAGAATGGCTCCTAACATCAGATCAGCAAACGCCATGTTGACGACTAGAGCTAAGCTCTTCTTGCGAAGATTCTTGTGTACTGCAAAAAGGAAAATTGTCAACAAGTTTCCTATGACGATTAAAACAGCTTCCAACACAAAAACGCAGCACCATACGATGCCTTCTGTTTTGGAAGGAGGATCCGTGAAAGGCGAAGACGTACTGTCCGAGCTGGTTACTATGTTCATTGCTTAGACTTTACTCAACGATGAAAATGTTTTTCTGAATCTATGAGGGGGCTGAATAGGTTTGTGTAATGACAAGATGAACTCCTCAAGAAAATTAATTGTAGGTTTTTTATTTAAAAAATGATTGACATTTACGTCTTTGCAAAATGGGTACGTGCGTTGTGAGGACATCTAAAATGCTGGCACAAAACCAATTGTGGCAAAGAACGTTTTTTGTTTTTGTTCTTTCCCTTTTATGAGCTTGTGTGAATAACCCTGTAAATAACCTTTCGTAAGGCTGGCATCAGTCCTTGCTGGAAAACGAGGGCGAAGGCAACTTGGAAAATGACTTCTTCGAATAGCCTATACTAAATGATGACGTTATATGCTGTATAAGGATAAACAGGAAGTCGACGACTTGCAGAACAGCTGGTTATCTTACCCTTGCTAATATCGGACGCTTTTTTCTATGAATAGTTGCCACCTGTAGCACTATTCACTTGCAAAAGACTTCATTGTTTTGAAAGACATGTCTACTCCTCATAGCAGTCACCAGTACGAAATAATTGTTTACCAAATGTTCAAAAACATTGAAAGTTAACGGTAGTGTAGCACCTCTCAAAAGCTTGTATTTTCATTGGACCGCTATCTGTAGCAGCTCTATTGTTTTTACGCCTCGTTCTTTGTTTCTTTTGTTTGTTCTATTGTTTAGGGGACTAATCATGGAAGACCTTACGACAGCTGCTACATCGCCCAAAGTTAACATTCAGTCAGGCTTAACGTTCTTTTCAGTACTGTTTTTTGCACTGCGTAGAAAAGCAAAATGCCAGTCATGTAAAGTTTCAGACTCAGGCAAATCTCCAGCGACAAGCCAAGTAAAACTGTACAAAGAAGTTGTGCTGTTAAAAGAAAATTTGGTTTTCTTGTATTTTTTTTTCCAAGGAAATAAAAAAAAAAAACTTCCCCGAATACTTTATCGTGTGCTTTCCCTAAAATTTATTTACTTGTTCACAGAACTCCCAATATAAAGCTTTTGAGTCAGCCGCCTATAAATATGCCTGATATCTGTATTTTGTTGGCATGCAAATGACTTCATTGGGTTTGGTTTGGACCCAATGCCGTAGGCCAAGTTCAATTCAAGAATAATGGGGGCAAAATGGAACACTAGTGAAAAACTGTTTTACCTAATAGTGGAATTTTGGTGAGCTTTAGCTAAAAAAAATAATGAGAGTTCTATCGAGTCATCGTTAGTACTTTGTTGTATGAGGGCTTGTTTCTTTGCTTTTTCCTGACGTCTTATTGTTCCCACTTAGCAAAAAATATCTGGATGAGGCATTTACCCAGTCTTTAATTTGAGATCCCTTAATACATTTACTCATTGATGATGCTATTTAACTTTCACCTAGACTAAAATTTGTCGTGCTCTGGGCCTTTCTTTAAATTTTCCCTATTATGGTGCCTCTGCACACTGGCGTGTATGAACTTCGCAGCAACAGTTGGAAAATACGTTGGCAAATTGCTTTCAACAACTTCTAAATGCGTGGCAAACTAAAATTTGTGGCCCAGCGTTCTTTGAGAGTTTGTCAAATGTCCCACACTCAGGGCTATGCGGTTAGGCCTGAGTGTGGGACATCTTGCGAGGTACACAAGAACAAGCCAACCTGATGTCCTGCCTTGATACGGGGGGGGGGGGGGAGAGGGGGGGCTTGAATAACACGACGACCCCCAGAGGCTTGCTGGAGTCTGCACTCCTGGCATCCAAGTTCGTCCATGTTGGGTTGGACTGTTGAAGAGGGGCAATCATGTTGGCCATCAGGAAAAACAAGCGTGGCATGTGTTTCTCGAAAGCCCTGAGACTTTTCGGGTCGATTTCGGGCACGATAATTCACACTGTATCTTGTAAACGAAGATGTGTTTAAGCATGAAACTTTGTTTATTAGTTAAATATGTCTTATCTTAAAGGCAAGCTAAAATAACAGCTTTGTAGAATGTGTGGTGCATATTATTGCGAATCGCCTTTCGCTATGTAAAAGCAGGATTCAAGCACTAAAATGTTTTGATAGCGTAACAGCGTAGTCGAAAGCAGAAGAAGGATCTTAAGATCGGAACTGGAACCTAATTAGGTCATTAGGGAAATGAAGCAGTCAAATAAATTGGACGAAACTGGTGATAAATGGGAGGAGTTATCAGGAATACGGCAGGGTAGTACAACTCAGAAAACCGTTTGAAGGCCCTAATTGCCGCAGAACATAACGAGAATGAGTAAGTGATACATGAACAAAAAAGCCACAACTAAGGACACCAAAATTAGATCTCGACGATGATGTGTTTGTTGAGCTGTGGAGAATTAACTCTACAGAATAAGCTAAACTGCTGAAGTGAAGTCATAAATTTTCTTACTGAATATGGCCCTATTGTGATATAAGTGAGATTTCTCAGTGCGCTGTATAACCGGTGCTGCGCGCCGCAATATTTTATGTGCCCTTCATGTCTGCCCTTCATGTCTGTGGAGGTTTATCGTGTGAAATCACGAGTATGCCTACTTGTGTTAGCAAACTCAAGTTTGTCTTTTGAAGGCATCTTAGGCGGTACATCAAATATTGGTAACGATTGGATAACTTTTTGAAGTAGTTGTGCTTTGCTTTCTTGGTTTTAAATTTCCACACTTTTCCACTGACAGAAAAGCCGACAGCAGTACGTGGAACTTTTTTGCTTTCTCTTCGAAACCTTCCTGCTATTAATAAAAATGGTTTATCAGTGAAAAAGAGCGAAACAGGGAAGTCCACAAGAGTCCCAAAAAGTTTCTGAACATTAATAATAACAAAGCCTTTAATTAATTTTATCAGGTGTCAACGGTTACACTAAGCACTTTTAGTATACTACACAGTCAGGCTAATCAAAGTAGACGCGCATTTGCGAGCAGCGTCTGTCGTCACATGGTGTTCGGGGTTAGGGAACTTTTTAAGTCTGAAGCATCCCAAGATTATCCAAATCTATTCAACTATGCCTCTATTCAACTATGCCACGATATATCAACGTTTGAATTTGCAAAGACATCGTTTGGGGTAGAAAAAGAGCAACATGGAATTTTCTTCACTCTTACTCACGCTGTCTGCAAAACCTATTATTTGGTCATTTGAAAATCACGCCCGTTTGAACAGAACTGGTTGTACAGTTGGACACTACCTGCACCAAGATGCCTAACGGACTTACAGGCCACCCAGTCGCCATAACTGTTGCGGTTTTCCTTAACTCCCGACATATGAAACTGGCCAGTTCCATTCATAAGAAACATTGTATCTACCTATACGATTACAACACTATTTGGTTCAAACTGGACCAATGCACTCGAGAATACTGCAAGCTTTGAGGCTGTAGTCTCAGGTTAACAATGAAATCGTTAAAAAGTTAACAATAATTACTGGGAGCCATGAAACCAAGGTAAGAACAGAAACAAGTAGCAATGTTTTTTGTCAGGCGTTGGTTTTGTAAAGTTCTGTTTAATTGTTGTGAGGCAATACGTCCGTGTTTAAACTTTCTCCAAATACAAATGTTACAGCCACAGACGATGGACAGTCAAATCAAGAAGAATGACATCAAAATAATAAAAGCAAGTTGTCTCAAAGTTAATAAAAGTAGTATCGTGTACACTGTAGATACAAGACAGTTAGAGTCCAGGCTATAAGAGCAAATAATGTATATGCTCGCATTGACAGTGTTCGGTGCTTTAGGGGCCAAACGATGGCGTAAAGTCTCTCACCAGATATAAAGGCAGCAGAAATTAAAGAGGCATGAAACAAAACGACGGCAACGATTTTGTAGAAAATATACAAACTCGTCGACGAATTTGCTGTCCATAGAAGATAACGATCCCCAGTGTATAAATAAATGTCAAATGGCATAAGAATGGCTCCTAACATCAGATCAGCAAACGCCATGTTGACGACTAGAGCTAAGCTCTTCTTGCGAAGATTCTTGTGTACTGCAAAAAGGAAAATTGTCAACAAGTTTCCTATGACGATTAAAACAGCTTCCAACACAAAAACGCAGCACCATACGATGCCTTCTGTTTTGGAAGGAGGATCTGTGAAAGGCGAAGACGTACTGTTTGTGCTGGTTGCTATGTTCATTGCTTAGAATTTACTCAACGATGAAAACGTTTTCTCTCATCAGAGAAGGCAAGAAAAGTGTGGTGACTGAATTTATGCGGGGGCTGATTATGTTTGAGTAATGACAAGGTGAACTCCTCAAGAAAATTAATTATAGTTTTTTTCTTCCTTAGAAAATGATTGACATTTTACAAGTCTTTGCAAAATGGGTACGTGCGGTGTGAGGGCATAAAGCTGGCACAAAAACCAATCATGGCAAAGAACGTTTTTCTTTTCGTTTGTTTTTGTTGTTTCCTTTTTAAGTGCTTGTATGAATAACACTGTAAATAACCTTTCGTAAGACTACATCAGTCCTTGCTGAAAAACGAGGGCGAAGGCAACTTCTTCGAACAGTCTATGCTAAATAAAATAATGATAAACAGGAAGTCGAAGACGTTGGTTATCTTGCCCTTGTTAATATCGGACACTTTTGTCTATGAGTAGTTGCCACCTGTAGCACTATTGAGTTGCAAAAGACTTCCATTTTTCAAAGTCATGTCTACTCCTCATAGCAGTAACCAGTAAGAAATAATTGTTTATCGAAATGTTAAAAAAGATTGATGCTTAATGTGTTTTTTTTAAATACAGTATTTAACTCAGACAAATCTCCAACGACAAGCCAAGTAAAAAGGTACGAAGAAGTTGTACTTTTATATTTAAAAAATGGTTTTCTTGTAAGCGTTTTTTCAAGGAAATAGAAAATAAACTTCCCCAAACATGATGAGACTTAGAAACTTTGTCCCGAGCCCAAAACAATCTAAAGAATAGGCCACAATAGTGCCATACGCGATGAGTGGACTCACAGATCTGTCTGACTGTGGACTGTAAAGCACGAGTACACTGTAAACGTGAGGATCGTGCTGACCACATTAGCTGATAAGCTTGGAAAAAACTCGAGGCGGTGATTGCCCTGACTTTTGTAGTGGTATATTTAAATGCTTCTTCCGTGATCTCTTTTCACACTTTTTTTTTTCATATCAAAATTATTGACCGACTGAGACGCAATGGTTCCGACCCCTGTCCCTGTAAAAGCTCGGGAAATCGCGGAGGTCATCAGCCAAAGCAAGATCTAAGTCTTTGAATCGAGTTTGAAATTAAGCTGTCGTTGATGTGAAGTTTTCATTACTTGTGTCACAGTGTGTCCTGTGTTTAATTTATGCACAGGGTATGATAACAAGTTCGGATGCCGGTATTTTTTAATTGAGGAGCCCGCCATTTTGTTCTGATACAATCACCGATAATACAGTCCTGAATTGCCTCAAGAGATTAATATTGAAGGATATTGAAACTGATTGATGTGGTCTTATTTTCTTTCTTACAGAAAACCAATAAAGTTGCTGGAAGATGGCTTTGAAATCTGAAAAGAATATTCTCAACGAGTTTGTCAGAGATATGCCTTAAGATTTAGTATTTCTGTTAAACTAGAACTTACCAAAAAGTGAGACAAATCTTTGTCTTCCAGAAACCGCGAAAAGTGAACTTTACGCTGTGTGACGAACACTAAACGTCCCTCGATATTAGTTTTTTTTCTGCAATGCTTACCTTGTGTTGCCTGTGATTGTCTGAGTTTGAACAAGACAAGAATAATTACCGCATATTAACCTATTTGAGATTGAGATATGTTGATAATTCCTTCCTGTGGCCATTGATTAAAAGTTGTCAAACTAGGCTTTTTTATCGTGCCTTTAATATTCTTTTTAGGAAATAGATGGAAAGTAAATATTGTTTCTGGAGGCTGATAAGAAATCACATTTTCCAGACGTTTAATATCCTTCTGTTAGTTTTTGGCAGTTTAATTTTCAGTTAGACGAAAGGAAATTGGTCATATGCAAGTTGTCGTATGAAAGTTGCACTTTCTTCATTTACCTGACTGCACTGATTTTCAGCCGTTACTTTCCATAGAAGACTGCTGTGCTGATTATTGGAAAGTAAGCGATTTATTCTTACACCAAAGTGGAATGAGGTCAAGGGTATATTCATTAACCGTAAATTCTCATATTTTCTTGGAATGAATTTTGCCAAGTTTTCTGCCAAGCGCTAAATAGCCTGAGTCGTACATTTCCTTGTAATACAAGGCTTCACATGAAAAATCTGCCCTATTCATGAGGGGCATACCTTCTTCCTCAGTTTAACATCGTCGCTGTTTATGATGGGTCAGTCAGTCGGAGTAAAAAATAAATAAATAAATAAATAAATAAATAAACCGAAGAGAGAAGAAGGAGTCTTTTCATCTGAAAGGTCGTTTCTTGTCAAGAGCTGCAGTCAATCAATCGTTTAATCCGAGTTCGTCGGTCAATTTTTAGTGATACTCAGCTAAAGCTTAAAATCGGATGCCTTATAAATTCCACTTTCCGTTTTAGCTTTTTGTGTGGACCACTTAAATGCGATTTTTCATTATTTGCTGGTTGTCTTCGCGCTGCTACTCTCTTGTTATCGTTTTGGCCAATATTTCATTCTCCTTGACTTAGTTGCAAAAAATTCCGATAACAGTGACTTTGAAATCAAAATACTGGCCGATATATTTTGTCTGCATTTGTTACGCAAAAATGTCAAAGATCATCAACGCTTAAAGGAGATAAGAAATATACACAAAATAATAACTTTAAGAAATATCCGATGTCTTTTGTTAGTTTCCCTTTAACAATGAGGCTTTAAAATCAGCTTTTCCTCTGTAGATCAAGCTCTACATATCTCAAGACATCCAGTACGTAGGACTGAAAGTGGAACAGGGGCTTTATCCTTATTAACTTCATCCACTCAGTTTATCCTGCCAAAGCCCCTTCTTTTGGAAAATAGAAACTTGCATCGATATTATAAATTCCTTCTGGATACTCCGGTTGTGAATTTTCAACTTCCTCTCTCCTTTGCAAACCCAATAGCCTTAACGTTCACATTCGAAGCAGGATTTCCGTGTTTTTGTTTGTTTGTTTGTTTGTTTTAAAATGGTAAACACACAGAGCAGAGTCGCTGCCTCTTCAGGATTTTATCTGCTGCAATGCAATGCCTTTTGCTCTATTGACAAGAAACCTGAAAGCGGAAGCAAAATATCACGGTTTCTGGCTTACTTGTCATTGTACGGAAATATCATCATCATAATACGATGTTATATTGGAGTATATCGCACGGTTAGTCAGCACAGAAGGCGAACTCAAGAGCAGCCATGACAGCGACAACATACAGGGAACCAACAACCGTGAAATTCGAGGAGAAGACGTACACATTGCAAAGACATTGTTTATTGTTATTTCTTTATTTGGAATTTGTTGGTTTCCGACTGCAATCGCTGGTATCGTAGTTGTTTTTGGTGTTTGAATTCCAGGGCTAGTACAACAGGTTTTGATGTTCACTGTGTGTTTAGCTCCTGTCGTTAATCCCATTGTATACGCTATAAGAAATAGACGTTTTAGAAGAACGTTTAATAGAATAATTGAGATGCACTTTTTCTACAAATGATCCAGTTGCAAGAATATTAGGGTGCGTTTCTTTGGGAAAATCCGAAAAAGGATTTGTGATCCCAGATCATATGGATTCTTCGACACCAAAGAAACGCAAAATCCGAAAAAAGGATTATTTTGTCATGACAAGACAGGCTGGAGGCACGCGATATATATGTCAGAACGATATTTCTCTCGTACTGCCCAAGAATTCAACTAGAATGGAATACAAATAATTTATAAACAAGGACAGTATCTGCAGTAGTTCAAGTGAATTCGCTATTTACGTTCACAGTTAGCAAAATCTGGTCCCTGAATTACAGAACTGGTACACAAATGAAGTTATCCTGACGTGTCAATGCTTCTGTCCGTACTTTTGGAGAAAACTTTTCAAATATACGGAACGGAATAATCACCTGAATTTTCTTTTTCACGATCGAATGTTTTGTCACGCAAGATCGAGAGAAATTATTGCGAGACCAGTAAATTTGCATGGAAGACCGCTTGACAGATGTACTATTTTCGGATCCGTCCCCCAAAGAAACGCACGGATCATGAATCCTAAAAATCCGGATTTAGATTTGATCTGATGTATCCACTCGGAGTGTGGATTCTTCAGATCACTAATCCGTGATTAATCCATTTTCGGATTTAGGTAAAGAAACGCAAAATCCGTTTTTGGATACAAGAATCCGGATTTGGATTTTCCCAAAGAAACGCACCCTTAGTTCTACCCGGAAGTGGACATTAATTCAAGCAACACTGTAGAATATTGTAATTTTAGTCTGTTCGATTGATGTCCGTTTGCGTATCCTTTTGAAAATGATACGCAAACGCCAAGAAAGTAAAAACATCGTAATTGTTTCATGATAACATTGACTCTCTCATTTTTGTTGATTTCAGTTCGGTGATATATAAAACTAAACCTTCGAGTCCTGAGACCAAAATGACATTGATGACATGACCAAAATTACCCCTTCTGGTTCAAAAGCCGTTGAGAAGCTTTACAAAGGATCGCAGATTATGTATCATATGGAGCTATTACTAGAGACAGCAACAACAAAAACGACTTAAGATTCTTCTTTAGCGTTTAGGGACCGCTATTCGTCGCCGCTAAATTCGTTTCCCTTACCCAAGGATGCCAGGGGACTGGGACTGGGGAATGCCTGCAGGAATGAAAGCATCCTCGTCGGCTAGGAGGGCCAGCTGGCACTGGGGACGAGAATGGAAGGATATTCAATGGTTAAAGTCCATTACTTTCCATTCACTTTGAACCTCTTTAATTTGGATTGTTAAAGGTATATAAGGTCAATGATTTTCCCAGCACAACTTAATTGGGGAATAAACTGAGCGCAGTTTGCTTTGAAAACGATAAAAAGGCCACAGCTGTTAGCAACAAAATGCAAGTTCGACGCTATGTAAAATCCTGTATACTTATGAAAAATGACAAAGCCGTTTCAACCCCAATTAATCCCCACTCAACTAGTTCATTCAAACGACATACTGCAACAGAATCCCAATTCTGAAAACGATTCTTTAATTTGGATTGTTAAGAGCGCTTGTCTGTAAAAATCAAACATAACGCGGCAAGAGTGGAAAATTCGATTTCTTTCATATTTTAATGTTAGATAGGTTACTGTATAACTAAAATCACTGGATACTTTTTTTGGTAAAATATTCTTTTATTTTAAAGAAAAATGCAAATAACGTACTTCCGTTAAAATCGCCATTTGAAGCAGTAAATTATGACAACAATTTGAGGCGTTCGCGTGCAGAAACAAATCCCTCTGTCGTCTTTAAAACACCCAAATCTACACAAACTGTGGCATTGTGAACAGAGTTAGTATCTATGTGAGTATGTATTTTGAAGGGGGGAGGCTTTGACTAGGCCAATTTGCTTGCAGCATTTATTTCAGCCTTGCTACGGGCCTGCTACCACAAGTTACAAGCCAGCTTTTACAACGAACGCTTGAATACAATGACGATATGTCCCAGCCATCGTGCAAAACTTGGAATAGTGTCGAGCAGAAGCTGCAGCACAAGGGGCCGGGTCCCGGGTCACGGTAAGGAAAAGGGGAGTGGCCAAAAAGTGAAAGAGGACTGGGGAAAAAAGGATCTGAAGTTATCTTTCGCGAGACTGGTTCGCTTGTAAAAGTTGGATCAGGTGAGTTTTATATTCGCTTGTGGTCTATCCGAATATTAGCCAGGTTATCGATGGAAGCCTCACTCTTCTCTTCGTCCTCATTAAGGTGTATGTAGAACGTGAAAGAGGTAACAGACGTTTAAGGGCAATGCTTGACGTACTTCTGTTATGATATCCTCATATCCATTATGATAAATATGCTGGCTGCTGTGAGAGATCTCGCTAACTGGGAACCTGTCTCAGTAAGATTCGTAAACAGAAATTCAGGAACAGAACCTCATTTTTTGTTACCATGGTTATGTGCCATATTTCACAGTCTTCAAAGAGCACTGGCGTGCTGTTAGAAGCCCAACTCATTAGTGAGGACACACTAATGTAGACTATGTCAAACAGCTGACAAGAAAGCACAGTTAAAAACTTCGATCGCACCCATTTGTTATGAAGAGAGAACCCTTCCTGTCCAAAACTCCATCCAACACATTAACAGCGAGCTGACTTTCACTCCTGATATAACTGAAACTTGTGCCGGTCCTGTGCCAGCTGAGAACTAGCAGACTGACACCAATGATCATAGGTAGAATACCTGCTCGTCAATTAACAAAAGGGAGCCCCTTGTAGTTATAGGTTTTCTCCGTATTAAAGTTGGGTATAGTTAATAATAGCGCCACTTCTGTTGCACCACTCATACAATTTTTGATGGTTGTAACAACACTGGTAATAACTAAGAAATACACACAACGCCATTAAAACCACGAATAGTCCCTGCAATTAACACTGGATGTTATTTTACTTCACCTCAAAGGTTTTGCCCTTCCCCTACCCCCTAAAATGCCTTTGATACGCATTGCGTGACAAACCACTGAAATACGCACGCGGCGCCATCTACGTTTGGTCCCAATTTAGCAGTCAAATCTCTTAATGGTTTTGTTCACTGAAAACTGAGCAACACTCGTATTAAATCAACTGAACCGTTGAGTAAGATGCCGTAGTGCAGAAAGATGTCGAACGTTTTGCAAGAAAGGTTGTTGTTGAGCTGTTCGACCGTTTACAATACACTGACCCAGTTGGTGGTGTTCATTGGACGTCATCAACAGGACCAAAATACGTCGAACGGCAAGAGAATCACTCGGAAATGGCCTCTGGACCTGTCCTCTACAGCAAATGAGGTAAGAGCATTTCGAACTGTTTTTCTGTTTGACGTTTTCGATCTCATATGGGTCGAAACACATTAAAATATGAGCGTGACTCCCGAATGGAATGTTGCCAGGAAGAGTCAAATAGCCTGCATTTTAACGAACTTTGAAAAGCTCTCGCGTCGCTCTCAATCACTTGCCCAAAGAATTTTTTGCAGCAATCCTGAGAACATCTTTTCTTAATTCAACAGCCAGAAGCTGAATCGATTTGAAGATTTAGCACATGGTGAAAAATAATTTAATTCACGAAGTACTTTTTCTGATGAGAAATATATACTTTCAAAATTAAATTATTTCAAACACAAAGAACAACGCAGTTTCTACCAAAATCATTTTTGAAACTCTTGAGAGATTGCAAAAGTAAAATTGAGTGTTTAAAAGCCGACAGAGGGATTTGTTTTTGCACGCGAACGCCTCAAATTGATGTCATAATTTACTGCTAACTGAATTCCGTTATTTGCATTTTACTTTGAAATAAAAGGATATTTTGCCAAAAAAAGTATCCAGTGAGTTTAGTTATACCCTAACCTATCTAATATTAAAATATGAAAGAAATCGAATTTTCCACCCTTGCCGCGGAATTTTCACTAGGCGAAATGGCAAATTTAAACGACCTTAAACATGACTTAACCCTGTCTTAAACATAAGTTTAGTAAGTTTAAGTTGCTGTTTAAGCAACTTATACCTAAGTTTAAGTTTTGCTTAAACCAATATTAAAATAACTTAAGGTTCATGTCTAATGTAGGTTTAAGTCGTTCTTAAATGTACGTTAAACAAATGTTTAGTGTCGTTTAAGTGTCATTAAAGGTATTTTAAATGTATGTTTCAGGCATGTTTAATTAGAACTTAAACCTGCATTAGACATGAACCTTAAGTTATTTTAAGGTGGGTTTAAGCCAAAATTAAACTTGGTTGTAGGTTTAAGTCCTAATTAAATGTAACCAAAACAAATTTTTAGCGTCGTTTAAAGGGGCTATGTCACGCTATTTTAGCATCTTTTAAAAAAGCTCAAAAGTGTCTTGGCATCAATTGAATTCCAAAAATAAGGGTCTAGCTTTGTTATTAAAGACTACCTTACGCCACTGAAACTGTTTCCTGTCGTCTGTTGCTACCGATGGCAAGGATGGAAATGGATTGAAACTTGAAAAAATTGGGCCAATTTTTTCAAGTTTTGATGCTATGGTCTCAAAAATCACCAAAAAAATATTATGGTTAGCTCTGCCCAATAAAATTCATTTGATATCTTCCTTATAGTTTTACAGGAGCATTTTGTGTATGAGTAAAGGCACTAGGTTATGGTTTTAACAAGAATTGACCTGAAATAGCAAAATCCTCGTGACATAACCCCTTTAATAGAGACATTAAAGGTATTTTAAATATATGTTTCAGGCATGTTTAATTAGAACTTAAACCTGCATTAGACATGAACCTTAAGTTATGCTAAGGTGGGTTTAAGCCAAAATTAAACTTGGTTGTAGGTTTAAGTCCTAATTAAATGTAACCAAAACAAATGTTTAGCGTCGTTTAATAGAGACATTAAAGGTACTTTAAATATATGTTTCAGGCATGTTTAATTAGAACTTAAACCTGCATTAGTCATGAACCTTAAACACGGAGCGAGCCTATAAAAGGATCATAGGAAGCATTTTGTTGGCTTCATTTGACAAATTCAAATGTAGGGGAAGCAACGGTCGTGAAACGTTTGAACAGTTACAAACTTTTCCTTTGACTAAATGGCTCTCTAGTAAAAAATAAAACTATAAAAAACTTGAGTTATAACCAAAAAGTTGCCCTGATGCCATTTACTGTAAGATTTCAACTGGAGTTCAGTAAATACAACCGCCTTTATGTCGACCAGAAATTATTTTGCAGAATATTAAACCGAAACATTGTGTCTACAGTTGAAATATTGGCGGGCGTTTTAACGTGGATAAAAGCCCAAAAACTCATTGGATACCTTTTAATTTTTGGTCAGTTCATGAGTGGGACCGACTTAAAACGGTTTAGTTTAATATCATTTTCTGAAAGTTTCCAAATTATTTTGAGTGTTTTGTTTGCACGCGATGTTGTTTGAACCACTCGCTCTTATTTAATACACTGTCATTACCACGGCTCTACAAAAAAAGTATTTTCTTTTCTCTGAAACATAGGGAATAAAATAAGATGAAATTTTGGTCTTTTTTTTTAATCAGGCGTGTCATCTTCAGTCGTGCTTGAATTATTTGTCCTGAGCGGTTTCAAATTTTCAAGCATTAGCGGCGGGTCCGGTTTTGCCTCTCGATTGTTTTCTACGTTTAAAACTTTGCAATGCAAAATCCGAGCTTAAAAACGAAGACTTTATTTTCAACTCATGCGATGATCGGAAATTTGTTATTTACCGATTTACTACTGTTTATTTTGTAGAGCTAAAAGAATTATTTACATGGCTTATAGAGCAAAGATTTGCGAGGATGTTTGAAGTAAATTTGGAGTGCTCCTTGTTGGCTTCCCGTCTGGTCGGTGAGCCAATCAAATGCGCCTGTTTGCCGCCCTTTAGGATTTGTGATTGACAGGCTGAACACCTCAGCCTCAGTCATGTAGGCTCGCTCCGTGTTTAAGTTATGCTAAGGTGGGTTTAAGCCAAAATTAAACTTGGTTGTAGGTTTAAGTCCTAATTAAATACACCTGAAACAGATGTTTAGTGTCGTTTAATAGTCATTAAAGGTCACGTAATTCTAGTTAAATATTAGTTTCAGTCACGTTTAAGAGCTATATCAAACGACACGAAACATGTGTTTCAGACATTAAAACCTAGACTTAAACTGGCCAAAATGTGTCTGAAACAAGGACCTCCATTCACTGAAGTGAATAAAGTAAGTAAACAAAGTACCATTTACTAACAAATCTTTATTGTCAATTCCCTTAGCTTCCTCCCTGTCCCATTTAAGTATAAAATAAATAAGTGATAAAATACACTTCATATCTTGTTTATAATCAATACATTCTATCTTTAATTTTCTTAAACTGCACCATTATACGTTTTTGATCCTTAAATTTCTTTAAAGATTTCTTTTAAGCTCATTCTATCTTTAATTTTCTTAAACTGCACCATTATACGTTTTTGATCCTTAAATTTCTTTAAAGAAAACTCCTTATATTTCACATCTTATATTCAAATGAAAGTTCAAACACATCTTCACTGGGACTGTTCTCTTTTCCTACAAATTCGCTGACCTGAGAGATACGAAGAAAAGAGAATTTTTGCCCTGTGTGGTATGAATGAAAGTTTGACCTTAGCAAAAAACATAGGCACGCATTGCGTGCTTGACCTATGTTGAAATGACAAGTCTTATCCTCGCTTATTTGCGATTTTTAAGACATACTCTGAGGACAGAACAACACGCGATTATTCTTGCAAATACTTCCCCCCTCCACTATAGCACCTGAGTGCATAAAGCCCAGTTCAGACGCCGCACCTGCCATGTGTCGTACCAAGTAGTACGTAGTTTTTTGGCAGTTGTACGGTGTCCAAATGAGTTTTTTCGACAGATTTCAATTAGGCAAGCCAAAATCTCAGAGTACGGCAAAGTTTGCCACTTAAATACGACCTAGGAGCGAAAATGTATTTGGTACGGCCCATGAGAGGTACGGCGTCTGAACTAGGCCTAAAACAGCTTTTTCGTTTACTCAGCAATACCCTTGGAATGCAAAAAAACATCCCGCTAAAAACCCAGTTGGACCAAAATTGGAGATAGAGCAACCATCGGGCTAGTAGGCTACAGGCTAAAAAGTCAAACTGACACTAGAAAAAAAAACGACTGCATAAAAACTTCAAATTAAATTTAAAACTGAAACCTCAGTTAAGGTCAACTAATGATTGTCTGCATATTACTGAAGAATATAAATCCAGCTCACATGTGAAAGAAATAAGTGTAGTAGATAATAATTTGAGGAGAGGACAGTCATTGCGGTCATGTTAAAATGTAGCCTGCAGACTGTGCAGACTGCAGACCATGCAGACTACGCAGACTGGTATTTTGTTTTCTTTAAGTAAACTGTGATTTGTTGTACTTTTTAGGACTTTTCGCTTTTTGTCGTGTTAAGATGACATGGCCAGCAGCTGGCCGAGTTCTCCAAAAAATGCCCCGCTGTAAGGAATTCTCGAACAATTTCGACAGAAAGATTCGCACCTTCTGGGAGTATTTCATATTCCTTTGCCAGACGATTCAAAAGTACATTTTGGTTTTGCAGTTAACGAAGTTTCCGAGCTTGAGCGTACCGTGAACTCGCTATGTTACCGTATACATTACAGGTTTATAAACCTACAGACACGCTTGAACAAGCTAATCTATGCAAATTGCTATCTTAAACACGTCGCTAAAAAATTTCAAAAACCATATGTTCCCGTATATGATAAAACCAAGAAAGAAATCATTTCTATGTCGGCTGGAAAATCTGTGGATGTGACTGATATAAATCATGGTCACAACATCGTAAACTAAAACTAAACCGCATTTTGGGAAGAGAAAACAGGTTTAAAAACCTACTGACACGCTTGAATAAACAAGCTAATTTATGCAAATTGCAATCTTATAAACACGTCGCTATAAATTTCAAATTACCAAACAAAGCGGTTTCAAAAACCTTGCAAAGTACAGTCAAAATTATCCGTATCAAGCACAGATACAATCTTTTCAATCAACATCTTGCTAAAAGATACATAACCAAAACAGCTGTTTCATAGCACAAATCATAAAAGAACAAATTAAATTACAGTTTCTCGTCAACAAGTCTATTTTTGGAACGATGTTACATGTAATTGTTTTTGTCAAGTACTCACGTTCCACCGTTGGCCACGACAAAGTTCAATTTTACCTGCCCTTACAATAGCTTTAGGAAATTACCATCAATTCCACCACACCAAGCCTTTACTGAAAATATAATATTCGAGAGGCAAAAGTAGAAAAGCACATTTGCGCTGATCGTTTCCGTCCCCATATGTACATTCGACATGGCCGGTAAGCTTAACCTTGTCTGACCTTCAGCTTCAGTAAGCGAATTCTAACCAGCTCTTTCATTGGTAGAATGTACTCTTAGCTTAGTAGCCTCAATCTGATTGGTGCCACATAGTGCCACATAAATTCCCCCGGGGGGTGTACTCCCATGTGAAAGGTGCACGGATGCACGTCGTCTCGCGTTCTCCGTCTGTTTTAGCATAGCTTTAATTTAAATTTTCCGACGAGCATTCCCGCCCGTCTCACATGAGATTTCCCCCCCGGATCAAAAATACATACATACATACATACAAACAAACAAACAAACATAGAAAGCGAAAAACTTCACGCTGACTAAGACCCTATGTTTTCAACATAGGTCAAAAATCACTTAGTGAAACCGGTACTAGAATAGATGCTCTTTCAGATGAGTAGTACCTGCACCTACAGTTCCACTGTACAAGCTGTTTTGTTTGGATGCTAATGAATGAGTACAGATAAGCAGTTAAGTTCATTTGTTGCTTATAGGCATTGCTACAATGTTATCCAGGGCAGATTCCTCTTTCCTCCAATCTTTACAATGTAGTTCAACCAAAAGCAAAACATTGGACTCTGTACAAAGGACATTGTTTCAAAGCAAGTTTTCCCCTTTTTGATTTTTGTTTGTAGCTGACTTATCCAGATTTACAGTGACTATGATAACTGGGAGTGCTTCTGATCTGCGATAAGGACTTCTTTAAGCCTGTCTTGATGTGGATTGAACGTGTTGATCCACTTCAGATTATGTACACATGCGACTGATCTGTTGGAATGAATGAAAGGATAGTATTAAATTTACTCTACAAATACAAATAATTCCTATGGACACTGACCCAGGTAACAGTTAAAATGTGCAGTTACTGTGGACGCTTTTTTAAGTCAAACTAGTATATGTGAATAACATTGGTGACTCAACCCCATCACAGAACGTTCCTTTTTTCCCATCACAGAACAATGGGTAACCTTATTTTTGAGAATTCATGGAAAATGGACCTAAGCTATTCATAAAATCATACATTTTAGTTAAATCGTCATTTAATAGCATGTCAGGGAAAGTAAAAAGTTCATTGCACAATAGAAACCAAAATGGACATCAAGGTTTGCAATGCACATGGTAGATAAACTTACTATCCTGCACGACAGTATCAATTAACTAGTCAATAAAAGTGCATTTTATCTAAGTTTTGAACAGTACAGGACACAGGAATTGCAGCACTACATGAGGGTTTCCTGTGTGTAATGATGCCATGTTGAGCACAATGTTTAAGCATCAAACACTCATGTAAAAAAATTACATACAAATGTGTGTAAAAAAGACACAAATTTTCTGAACGTGCAAGTTAAATTTACATGAGGAGGTTGGAGACAAGCTCATTTTGAGCGTGTATAAGTAAATAACACAAGTACAGAGTAGAAGTTATGTAAGAATCGGAATAAACAATGTGTCGTGACCCTATTCATACCATAGGTGGCACAAGCAGTAAAAGTACATGTATAGCATGTGTGATGCTTGACCAGTGTTGTGTTCACCATAACCAAAAATTAATGCTTGAATTATAGAGGTTTATATATGGGTTTTGGTTGTTTAAAGTAAGGCCCTAACACTACAAATGAGAATGTTTCTGATTTCCATAACCAAGACCGGTTTCTATGGGGTGGGCTTGGGATGATTGGTCCCATACTTAAACCCATCCCGGAGGGCCTGAGGCAGTACTTTGTTCAGCCTCTCTAATTTCGACCACTCGGACATGACTGAATGTAGCAGGGGCCAAGGCCCCAGCGAGCCAGCAGAGGGATCACTGAGACATGCAAGTTTCACTAGCATGGCATTGTGACATGCCCAAGGTTATTTTCCATATGACCACTCTTCACAAAGTTTTCAAAAATAATGGAAGTTAAAAGTTGTAAATTAAGTGATGGGCCAGGTTCATAATTTAATAAATAAATGTACTGGCTACACAAAAATTAATTTAAATGCCATGACACAAGACTTTGCTCCTTCAAAGTTTCTCTGCCCCAAGCACTATGACTGTACTAACACGCGCAAGTAACTAGAAATCAGTGAATATATGGTCGTTTCAACTGTACAGCAATCAAGGTTGGCTTAATGTGAGCTCACCGACATCTACACATGTAGGAATTTAATGCAGTAATAAAACAACAATCAAGAAAGTTCCCAAATTATTGGTCAATTCAAAACATAGCAGAATTTGTGGCAGTTTTTGATGACTAATAATTATTAATAAATGCAAGTATGCATAGGACTTGTTAGGATATTTTGTGAAGCCAATTGGGTTAAATTCATCAATTGAAATTGTTTCTGACCTTTACACTTCATTTATAGTGTTATGTTTGTAGTTTGAAAACTTAACAAAAGAGTCAAATACCAGATATGGAATGCACTATTAATTTATTTAAGTCATCATGTGGTCTACTTTAAAAGTACCATTCCATGTACCGTAAACTTTGATACCCGGTGGGGGGGGGGGTACTTCCTAGTAATAGGCCACTGGGGATGTGCCGCTGGATGGGGTCGCATTTTCACGACTGGATTGACTATAATGGGGCTGCATTTTCAATAGGAGCTAGTAGAGTTACTAGAATGGGGTCACACATTTCCGGGATTTCAGGGGTAAGTAAATTCCAGCAAGTAGGGATTTGGGGTATATTTCCTCAAAAGTGACTAACATGGGGTCTATAATAAATTGGCTAGAGAATACACTATAATGGGGTAGGGGTTCGGAGAGGCCAGCAGCACATACCCAGCAAAAATTGATCCAAGTACCCCCTCCCTCCCCCTGGGCTTTGATAATATATAGAGCATATTACACGGCGGTGCGAAGATATGAATTTTATTTTCGAGTGGTAAAAACAATATTTTACAAACAAGTGCATCGAGTGAGTAAAATGTTGTTTTTTACCGCGAGAAAATACAAATTCATATCTTCAAGCCACAGTGTAACTTTCTTTTTATTATATAGACAAGAGTATTTTTGCACAAACAACGGTGTTAAAGCCGGAAATGACGTCATCGATATCCTCACGAGTGAGGATATGGAAAATACGCCACTCAAGTCCCGGACGTAGTTTCATATGAACTTTACGAGTGGTCTATTTTCCACTAAAACACTCTTGCTATATAATAAATTGAGGATATTACATGGTGGCGCAAAGATATGAATTTTATTTTCGAGTGGTAAAAACAATATTTTACAAGCGAACGCAGCGAGTGAGTAGAATATTGTTTTTACCAAGAAAAAATAAAATTTATACCTTCAAGCCACCATGTAATTTTCTTTTTATTACATGGACAAGAGTGTTTTTGCACAAACAACATGTACAGTGCAAGAGCGGGAAATGACGTCATCGATATCCTCACTAGTGCGGATATTGCAAATACCCCACTCAAGTTCTGGATGTAGTTTTGTATGAACTTTATGAGTGGTCTATTTTCCACTAAAACACTCTTGCCTATATAATAAAACACAACAGCAGTTGCACATAATCTATGTTCATACAATTTATTGATGTTAAATGTTGTGAGGGAGTGACTCTGCAGGGTGTGACTTGACATTGTGGAGCAAGATGTCCAACATATACAATCATTTTTTCCTCTTGAAAGAGTAGCCCTCAGGGCATGCTGTTTCCAGGTGATGTATTAAGTTGTATTTAAGTTACTGGTTTAATGTTTGCAGAGTAAGAGCTGATACGACTGCAACAACAGGAAGACAAACAAGCAAAAGGGTGAAACACAAACATCAGTACATGCAAACTGGTAACCTTTTTGGCAAATTAGGGATGTTTGCTCATCTGGTACACCTGTACTTTCAATAATATCATTTCTTTTCTTTGAAAACCCAATATTTAGGGCCAATTACATGTGCTGGGCTGGTTCAGGCCAAGATGACTGTTCAGCCTGGTATTCCATGTACATGATGCAAGTCACCCTGGCCTAGTAAACACAGTTTACATGGAAAACTTTCAGCCTGGCTAGCTGGGATTCTGGCATCACATTGCTGGCATCCTGGCAAACTGGGCTGAGATTTTCCCATATAATTGCTTGGCCCAATTTTACTTTTGATATGTTTAACAGTCCACAGGCTTCCCACACAAACTATGAGGCCAGTACATGTAGTATGCAGTTTCAAAATGTAATGTATATCCCTGGATATTATTGAAATGTCCCTATCAACATGAAAATATTGCAAAGAATGCTTACCTTTAAGTTTAAAATAAACATACTCAGCAGCTCATGTCACAAGTTTTTGACAAATGTACAACTGAATGGTACAAGAAGAATCTTTAACCACTGGGCTTGCCTTTGTGGTTTAGAAGCTGAGCAATGAGAATTTCTGGGCCAGTTTGAAATGCAGTGTTCCTTCCTTGTTTTTCTCTTATTATGTACAGCGGGATGATTTGCAAAACCCTTCAAACTGTACAAAATGCACCATTTAGAGCCACAAGGACCAAACAGAAAACCATTGAACTGATTTTATTTTAATATTGAACTCAGGCGTAAATACCCTTCACAATATTCCATGTTAATAGGGATGTTTTGGTATTGCCACATACCCTGTTTAGCCCTGCTAACCAGGCCAGGCCTCATTAACAGGGATGGCTTGATCTGCCAAGATCCTGGCAAGTCTGTTCACAGGGGGCCCACATAAACTACCTCACTTTTAGTAGTTTCAAAATATAATTCCTTGCTCATGTTATCAGCCCCTATATTTATTTGCAAACCTTTCTCTAACAGTCAAATCTTCAACAAAGTAGATTTGATGAAGGCAATCCGATGTCAAAAACTAAACTACAAAATGTAATTTCCAATATTTTTCTTAGTTAAAATCTTACAATGTCGGTCCTCTTTGAGTGCACGTGTTCGCAAACAATACTGAAAACCTACATTATAAGTTACTGCACATCATCTGCATGGAGACTAAAAGAAAGACGGCTTACCTCTGTTTTCTGTATTTCCGTGAATGGACAGATCCAATCCAGAATAGGAGAAGAAAACTTAGCTTCACAAGCCTCATCGAGGCGTGCTTCAAGTTCAAATATCCCGCCAGTTTAAATCCACGATTCACGACGATTTTGCATTTGTACGCGATAGAGGTGGTTTCAAAACTCTCTACGAAGCTTTATGGGATCACCAGCGGTTCACATATCACTAGTATTTTACAAAATAGCACTATTCCAGATAACAAATGGAGCAAATTCTCGTTCATACCTTTCAAAGACGTTGAAGAAATATCACACTTTCGTGTCATTTCAAAATGGACGCCAGAAAGTGACAAGGAAACCGCTGATCAAATCCGCCGCCTCATCTCGTTTCCAGTTCCCTTAGAGCTGCGCTTTGGAGAGACAACTATTTCCACAGGGCGCAGAGGAGTCATGTTTGACCGTAATGCTAGCTCAATTCATCGCGCAAATCGATCTTGTAATTCAAAAGAATGAACGTGACTGAACAGAGCTTCACGCTATCGTGTTACGCGTCTCGTGAAATTCTATCCGCAAGACAAAAACCGCATACAGCAATTACTGTGGGCGTATCAAGTCACTAACAGCCGACAACTTCGTGCCTCGCTTCGGAAAGCTTCGCTTTCCGGAGACGTCGCCCAAAGGGCGACGATTGTCGGCCTTTTGTCTTGCGGATAGAATTTCACGAGACGCGTAACACGATAGCGTGAAGCTCTGTTCAGTCACGTTCATTCTTATGAATTACAAGATCGATTTGCGCGATGAATTGAGCTAGCATTACGGTCAAACATGACTCCTCTGCGCCCTGTGCTATTTCCAGAAAATTTTTTTCTACAACAGTTTCCACCCAATTTTTTTTCTTTTTCACCCAATTTTTTTCCTTTTTGACGAGGTTAAGCAAGAAACCAGTGTTTTAATTTCACCGGAGGGTGAAAAGTTACGTGAAAAGGTGAATTGAAGTTTACACTAAGACGCTTTCTGTTATCAGATCCATCATCAACTGCCTCGCGATGAGATTAACATTCCTTCAGTCATTGCTCGTAAAATGACATGATTAAATGAAAGGTTGACAAATCAACAGCCCATTGCATACGTTTTTGCTAACTTCTCTCTGACAAGTCACTTTCCGTCGTGATTTTGTTAAACGTTATGACAGTTGTGATGGACACAGATATTTCATTTCTCTCTGTATATTTAATAATCTGTAAATTGATGGAAAATTTGCGCGTAATCAAGGGTAAAAAATCATAAAGAGCGAAAAGAACGGTGCTTAAAGATGCGTAATAGGCTGAAAAGAAGCGTAAATTTTATTCAGCAAAGCCGTTCAAAACACAACGGGAAAATCACCTTATATTTCATATTTGCCTATCTTCTGCAAACAATGACCTGTCAATTAGAAAATGTATCGCGCGTTAAGAAGGATATAGAATCGTAAAAAGCATAAATAACAGTGCGTAAAGATTCGCTGAACGGCGTTAAGGAGCCGTGATGTATTGACAGCAATGCCAGACAAAATACAGCGGAGAAATCTTGAATGAATGATGAGACGTAAAAATTTCATTTCGCTCTCTATTTTCACAAGTAATAACCGCTAGTTACACCCATCTTCATTTTTGTGCTTTACGTATGTTTATTGCTCTTTACGTAGCCTTCATGCATTCTGTGAATTTACGCGTCTTTACGCACCATGGAACCAATGCGTAAAGAAAAGGCCTTTTATTTACGTATATTTACGCGTGATAAAACATTCGTAAATCCATCAATTCATGCTGTGTTTGTTAAATGGGAGCTTAAGATTGGAAATTGGTGGTAAAATAGGCCAAGTCACCTCTAGTTGATCAACGTTTCCTTTCCAGGTTTTTTGAAGGATTGCGGCCAAAACGTTTCTAGTGGATAGGAAGGGGATAAAAGGTAGAAGATAAAGAAAACAGAAAGGGAGAGAAAAAGGGAAGGAAAAGAAGCAGGATAAAATTGGGAATGAATCTGCAAAAAAGTCCAAATTTTGGCCTATGCGCACGCGCTAAAACAAAATATTTTACAATTTACAACAGAGTCTGGTTTAAAATCTAGCTTAATTGTAAAGAAACGTTTTTGTAGCAAAGTTTAATGGCGTTTGGCAACATAGCACTCAAAAAACCGCTTAGCGGTAAAAAAATGAGCAGTGAAAGGATTAATGTTATGTTTACCTAGACTTAAAACGATCCTAAATCTCTTCATTAATTTAATTTTGTTTTAAAGTAAGTTTAAATCCTGTGAGAGATTTCGTGTTACGTTAAATGTGGCTTATAATAGCCTTAAATCATTAATCTGATTTAATGTTATTTAAGGTAAACCTAAATTTGCCTAAATCTTCTAACAGATTTAATGTCGTGTTTAAGTCTTCTTAAACTAAAGGTAAATCTTTCAAGTTATTTGATATTCATTAAACGTTTATTAAACATAGCTTAAATCATGAAACAAATTTAACATGCATTTTGGAACATCTTAAACAATAGATTACTTAAATATAAAGTCTTGTTTAAGTCATATTTACGTCGCCTA
Organism: Siderastrea radians; assembly: GCA_964017195.1. NCBI lineage: Eukaryota > Metazoa > Cnidaria > Anthozoa > Scleractinia > Rhizangiidae > Siderastrea > Siderastrea radians. The sequence goes on along the minus strand of OZ024887.1, from coordinate 53,420,346 downwards.
ACCCTACATTAAATTGATCTTTAGATTTAATGCCCGTTTAGTATTGCTTAAACTCTACTTAAATTTGCCATTTCACCTAGTGTTTGATTTTGTCTGATTTTTGACCTATGTTGAAAACATAGGGTCTTAGCCAGCGTGAAGTTTTTCGCTTTCTATGTTTGTTTGTTTGTTTGTTTGTATGTTTGTATGCATGTATGTATGTATGTATTTCTGATCCAGGGGGGAGTCCCATGTGAGACTGGGCGGGGATGTTCTTCATTCGACCTGTAAAAGATGTCATTCTAAAACAGACGGAGAACGCGAGACGACGAGCATCCATGCACCTTTCGCATGGGAGTGCACCCCCCGGGCAATTTATGTGGCACTATGTGGCACCAATCAGATTGAGCCTACTAAGCTAAGAGTGCATTTCTACCAATGAAAGAGCTGGTTAGAATCCGCTTACTGGAGCTGAAGGTCAGACAAGGTCAAGCTTACCGGCCATGTTGAATGTACATATGGGGACGGAAAGGATCAGAACAAATGTGCTTTTCTACTTTTTCCTCTCGAATATTATATTTTCAGTAAAGGCTTGGTGTGGTGGAATTGATGGTAATTTCCTAAAGCTATTGTACGGGCAGGTAAAATTGAACTTTGTCGTGGCCAACGGTGGAACGTGAGTACGTGACAAAAACAATTAACCTCGTTCCAAAAATAGACTTGTTGACGAGAAACTGTAATTTAATTTGTTCTTTTATGATTTGTGTTATGAAACAGTACAGCTGTTTTGATTATGTATCTTTGAGCAAGATGTTGGTTGAAAAGATTGTATCTGTGCTTGATATGGGTACTTTTGACTGTACGTTGCAAGGTTTTTGAAACGGCTTTGTTTGATAATTTGAAATTTATAGCGACGTGACGTGTTTATAAGATTGCAATTTGCATAAATTAGCTTGTAATTCAAGCGTGTCAGTAGGTTTTTAAACCTGTTTTCTCTTCCCATAATGCGGTTTAGTTTTAGTTTACGATGTTGTGTCCATGATTTATTTCAGTCATATCCACAGATTTTCCAGCCGACATAGAAATGATTTCTTTCTTGGTTTTATCATATACGGGAACATATGGTGTTTGAAATTTTTTAGCGAAGTGTTTAAAATTAGCTTGTTCAAGCGTGTCTGTAGGTTTTTAAACCTGTAATGTATACGGTAACATAGCGAGTTCACGGTACTTTCAAGCTCGGAAACTTCGTTAACTGCAAAACCAAAATGTACTTTTGAATCGTCTGGCAAATGAATATGAAATACTCCCGAAGGTGCGAATCTTTCCGTCGAAATTGTTCGAGAATTCCTTACTGCGGGGCATTTTTTGGAGAACTCGGTGCCAAGCTGCTGGCCGGTGTCATCTTAAGACGACAAAAAGTGAAAAGTCCTAAAAAGTACAGCAAATCACAGTTTACTTAAGGGAATCAAAATACCAGTCTGCATAGTCTGAGTAGTCTGCATGGTCTGCAGTCTGCACAGTCTGCAGTCTGCAGTCTGCGTTTTAACATGACCGCAATGACTGTCCTCTCCTCAAATTGTTATCTACTACACTTGTTTCTTTCACATCTTGTTGTGACCTCGATTTATATTCTTCAGTTATATGCAGACAATCATTAGTTGACCTTAACTGAGGTTTCAGTTTTAGATTTAAATTGAAATTCTCATGCAGTTGTTTTGTTCTAGTGTCAGTTTGACTTTTTAGCCTGTAGCCTACTAGGCCGATGGTTGCTCTATCTTCAATTTTGGTCCAACTGGGTTTTTAGCAGGATTTTGTTTTGCATTCCAAGGGTATTGCTGAGTAAACAAAAGAGCTGTTTTAGGCCCAGTTCAGACGCGGTACCTCTCATCAGTCTCATGTGCCGTACCAAATACATTTTCGCTCCTAGGTCGTATTTAGGCGGCAAACTTTGCCGTACCCTGAGATTTTGGTTTGCCTAATTGAAATCTGTCGAAAAAACTCATTTGGACACCGTGCAACTGCCAAAAAAACTACGTACTACTTGGTACTGCACATGGGAGGTGCTGCGTCTAAACTGGGCTTTATGTACTCAGGTGCTATAGTGGAGGGGGAAGTATTTGCAAGAGTAATTGCGTGTGTTGTTTTGTCGTCAGAGTATGTCTTAAAAATCGCAAATAAGCGAGGATAAGACTTCTCATTTCAACAAAGGTCAAGCACGCAATGCGTGCCTATGTTTACAGACAGGCGCTCTTAAATGTAAATAAAGTCAACAAGTTTCCCAGCGCAAGTTTATTGAGGTACAAGCTTAGTACAGGTAAATACTCTGAAATAGAAAAAAAAAAAAGAACACAACTGTTAACAACAAAATGAACATTCCCTTATCTAACCTCCTATTTAGGTTCGACGCTATGTAACAACCCGTTACTTTGTATGAAAAATGACTAATTTATAAAAGCCGTTTCAACCCCAATTAATCTTGACTCGATCAACTAATTCAAACGACGCACTGCAAAAAAATCACAGCAAGCTTACGGTTAATAGCGAAAGCAGCAAAATTATTTTCTGTGGTTGGGAAGTAGTGAGTATATGCTTACATCCATTTGTACAGGGCGCTTTTTATGTTGTGTTTCCTGCTATGACCATTGTAATAGTTTGCCACCGCCAGGTAAGTATGACCTTTGTACACAAATGACGTCACACCACGCGCTCCGTAAGTTGGAAAGTCTTGGTACTTGACGAACCGCGCTCCAGAGGCCTGGTACACAACCGACTGAGTGTTGTATTTCTGACTGGAATCATAATAGTTGGCAACACCCAGGTACGTTTGACCGCTGATCACCAATGGATGAATGGTCATCCCACCACGAGTAGAGAAGGACTGGAACAAAACGAAGTTGTTACCATCCCACTTGTAAATGAAGGAGTCGGTGTTGTGGCTGCTTCCAGAGTAGTAATTGGCAAAGGCAAGGAATGTGTGACCATTGATGTTAAAGGACTTCACGTCGCGGGCTCCATAAGACTGAAGAGACTGCAGTTTAACAAAGTGTCCTCCTGACCACTTGAACACAGTGGACTGAACAGAATGCTTTTGTTGAGAGTTGTAATAGTTTGCAAAGGCGACGAAAGCTTCCTTGTCTACTTTAAAAGCCGTGCACCCAAAGGCACCCTCAGTTGCAATTTCCTGGAATTTATCAAACTTGCTGTTCTTCCATTGGTAAACGATAGACTTAATAGAATGGGTACTTCCATCGTAATAGTTGGCGACCACAAGGTATTTTTCTCCTTCAATGTCAGTAAAGCAGACCTTTGTAGCACCACTGGTACGGATTCTCTGGAAGTCTACAAAGCGTTTTCCGTTCCACTGATATATTACAGAGTCCAGTTGATATGTTCCATCGTAATGATTAGCTACAGCAAGGAAATGTTTGCCTGCAATTGAGAAAAATTCGAGGCCAAGGGGACCCTTCGTCGGCAGGGTTTGGTACAAGGCAAACTTGTCGGTAAGCTTGTTCATTTTGTAAATAGCTGAACCGGTTTTTCTTTTGTTTACATCTCCATAGTGATTTGAGATCGCGAGGTAAATGTTTCCAGTGATTGTGTAATGTTTCACGTATACAGCTCCTCTAGAGGGCAAATCTTCAACTTTCTCGAAAAAATGAAATTCCGTTGAACACCCTGTTTAGAAAAAAAAAGAGGAAAATGTATAAAATGCTTGTGGTTGCATGCTTGTGGACGCAAGGTAATATGCATGGTTTCAAAAGCTTCAACATCTGATCATGCATGTCTGTAGCTAAAATCAAATTGACATTTACTGCAAACTGAATTCTTTCCAATGTTTGTGATAGTATTTTCGGAAGATTAATTAACACTTGAGCTTGCAAAGTGTGATCTTTCAAACAAAATATATATAGATAGGCTAGCCTAACAGCCGACCTGCCATGAATAAACTGGTGTTCGTTTTTCAAAAAACCCGAAAACTCTTCGGGGCAAATATATTGCGGGACTATTTTCGGGCGCGAAATTCTTTCAAAAAGTGTTTCTTAAAAGAAAAAAAATTAAAGTGTTCTGTACAGCGCCGCAAACTGTTCCCACGAATTCCCCCCAAAATAATCTAAACTCGAAAGTCACTCTAGAACACAGCGTTATTGTTATCATTTCATTCTTTTTTTGAGCTTCAAACTGTTCGCATAAAACCAAACATTATGTCAAAGCATAATGTTATTTATGTTGATACAGTGCGCCTTTGTACAAATTCCTCATCAATCTGACGTTAATTCCCTCTTTCTTTTCACAATCACAGCGTTTACATCTCTGGGGAAAACTTTTTCCCTCCCTCCGCTCGCGCTGCAACTTCTGACGGATTATCATCATGTAATATAATATTGTAACCCAGCCAGGTGAGGCGCTTTTTTCGCCCCGCCTTTGCTGAACATGTTATGCTATTTAGTATTTTATTGCCATCAAATGCTCTTTATGTATTTTCAATAAATCAGCCACAGCATACTTGTGGCCAAAAAACTCCACCACTTCAGCAGATCTCTGTTGTATATCATATCATCTTCAGCAAAACGAGTGCGTCCCTGCGCGGAGCTCTTTCTTTGCACCCAGTACATTGTATCAACATAAAATATTTTTTCTTATTCTTGCACTGTCCTTCTTGGTTTTTTGCAATGTTTCTGTGTCCTGTCATTTAACTGTTAAGGCTTGTCAAATCATCTCAGGCTACTGGCTGTTCGTTTGAATGAACTGGAAACGTCACTTATCTACAACAGCTAAATATAACTCACTCTAAAGTAAATGGGATATCGTTTTGGGTTTTCATCGTGTTCGGATCTTGACAAATAACACTAAATGCCACTAAATCGGAATCAGTAGCGCTGAAGCGAACTGACCTGTAATGGAAAGTGGAAATTTTGCGTTAAGTTTTCGATTTGTCCTTTCTCGTTTGACTAGATTGCTCAGAAGAGTTATTAAAATTGGCTACTCGCCGGATTTGTCTGCTTCATCGTTTGGTCGACCCGGTTTTCATTCCATCGGTTGCTGCAGTTTACTAAAAATTTTCCAGACCGATATGAGCTAGCTTCTTTCAAGATCTTATAGACTATCGTCAGGTTTATTAGGTGCCTTTTTCCCTTTTTTCCCTTTCCTCTAAAAGAAAATGCCATACGTGAAAATGAAAGCATGTACCAAAAAAATGGGAGTGATTAATTTATTTCACTGCAAAAGATCGGAAATACAATACTGCTCGTGTCTGACTGAAATGTCGATCGATTTCGTGATAGATGCGACAATGTTTGAATCTAAAACAGGTAGTTTGCCTCAACTTTGTCCGCTATACGATGTTTTTTTTTATGACTTTCATTTCAAAACAATTCTTAAAGAGAGAGGAAGGTCGATCGTGCAATCATAAAACTTATATAGTTTTTTCTACTCGTGAATTATTCTGCGTTTTTATCCTGATCGCGCTAAACACTCTCAAATTTGAAGAAACAGGAGTGCATTTGTGGATTGTGAAGATGAAATTCTTCTCAACTTATCGGCCCCTAAAATACAGTACATTTCAATTTTGCATTTATTGGCCAATAGATGGAAAACAATAAGGCAAAACATAAAGGCAAAAACACAATGCGGCCAGCTGAGGAAACAGTGAAGTTCACTGGTATTTTTCTTCAAAAAGAGACTTCAGCACGGCTTTCACTGGTGGCTCTTCTTGCAGCATTCTTTGGAAAGCTAATTAAGTTCAAGAAGAGGACTCGTGAAACTACAGTTGCTCTAATAAACCCATTTTAAGTTGCTCTCGGTAAGAAATAGAGCTTCTTTAAGGGGGCGTTACACTTGGTAAAAGCCTATCATTATTTTATCCACACCTACAAAAAGTGTTATAGTCTCAAAAAACTGAATAGAATGAACAAATATTTCCTCCCCATAAACCTTCAGTCATTAGAATCGTGTCTGACCTTTTATTACGGCTGTTGATTTGAAGGGGGCGTTGAGACGACATTACGGCTTTATAATGACGGCTAGTTGGGAGAAAATTTATTCCGCCAAAAACGGACAGTTTTTGAACCAATCACAATCCAGCATTTTGAGACGACATTATTGCAAAATAACGTCGTCTCAAAGGCAATCAAAAGAGACCACTGGATCGCGGTAATTCTAGATAAAGTAAATGCGGTTTGCTTGCCTTTCGAGCGAGTACAATAAGACCGGTTATATCGCATCTCACTACTGTTACTGAAAACAGTTGTAAAAGCTGTCATGGTCGCGAAGAGAAGTGGTTAGGGGCTTTCAGAGGCGTACAGATATTGCTGTGGAGTTCTGGCTCACATCTGTCACTTTTCAGGTCCGAAAAGTTCGATTTTTATCAATTTGGCGGGGGGAGGATAGGTGTTATAAGATTTACTTCGAGTGCTTCTTAAGTTTCCCTAATTTTTGCAATGTTTCAGAATCATTAAAATTCGTTAGTTTTATAATTCCGTGACTTTAAAAATTTAAAAATGGTTTTTTAAATGTATGCGTGATATCCAAAGGGCTCTCCACCAGGAGCCAAGGCAAATATGGAAATTTTAAATACATGGAGTCTTCGAGTAATAGGCGCTTTTTCCAGCCTGTAGTTGCAGATTTAGAAAAAAAGAAATAATGCAGCGACGTTTTGTAACAAGCAAACAGAGCAAACTATAGAAGACATTTAACCTTTATTACTTTTGCTACCAATTTTTATATATATTTGAAATTTGACTCGATCACTGACTTATGATTCATTTGATCGTATAACACAATTTGCACCTCAAAGCCAAGAGGCACTCTACATACGAGGTAATCTCAGTCATAGTCATAGTTTCTAATGGTCAAGGAGAATGTAGAATAGGTGATTACTGAATTCAATTTTTTGTGACTATTCACAAACACGCTCAAATTTTTACAATAAACGGATATTTATGAGTGTATATTATAATTTTTCTACTCGTTAGCCCAGTACAGATTAATAAACCAGTTGCAAAGTTCAGGACCGTAATGAAGGCATTGTGTACAAATTCTTGGGCTACAGATGTTGGCATAAACCTTGGTAATGACTTAGTGTTTCTCAAACTCATTAATGGTTAGTGAAGTGCTGGCCAATGAAAGACGCCCATTTGGGTTGCAACTAAATGAATCTCGATACCCAATGAATCACCAGATTGTTAAGATCCTTTGGGTATATATATATCTGTGATCAAACATTTGAATAAAAATGAAATGAGGTTTTTTAAATGGCATACACAATCCTGCACGCGCATTGGTCCACACAGCACACTTAAAGTTACGTTTAAATAATAAATATTGTAGCTTTCTTCATAAAAACGTATAGCAAATCTAAATTAGAGGCCCCGCTGGCTCCCTATTAAGACCTTTACTTAAGACTGGAGTACAATTAACAACTCATGCTTCGTGTTTCATCGGGGTTTTCATAATTTCCACGGTCTGTTGGTGTTTGGAACCACTGATGAAATGGTCGCATTCGTTGTTAATAATTCTAAAAATTTTCCATGAAAAATAATAATGCGTTTAAAACCTCTTTTTTTCCCCGGAAGCATAATTTCAAGTGCATGCGATCGCAGCTGAATAAACATTAGGCGAGATATTCTGTATAACCTTGTGTTAATTTAATTCTGTTTCTTTGAAAATGGTCCAATATCTCGCAACTACATGTGTTGCCAAGCCAAAGCGCTTTTGATTGAGTTATCGGCTTTCAACGCACACTTACAGTATCTCTAATGGCGTAGTTTATAGCACTACTTATATAACAAAACAGCTTACCTGAAGACCCAGAGGACGACTGAAAGAGAAAGCACAACCGTGGTTACTCTCTGGATTCCGAAATAGACATGGAGTGGTAAGATATTTTTGCGGATCAGTTGCTTTAAAATCAACTTTGAATAGATTTCTCGTTCAAAATCCGATTTAGCATGGTTTTTGGTGTGATTCTTAAATCTATTGTACAGTTAAGACAAGATACAACGGGGGGATGAAAAAGAGTGGGGGTTTTTATAATTAGGCAGCCAATTCAAAACAGACATAATCCAAATGATACAAACCTGAGTGTTGCAGGTTCCCTGCATGCCCTTTGGTCCTGGTGCTCCTTGTTCTCCTTTCTCCCCCATATGAAGAAAATAATCGCGGTTTCAAAGCTGCATTTGGCAGAGCGCGAAGGCTGTGGGTCCAACGCCTGGACTGACCACCAACTCAACTGAAGTCCTTAGGTTGGATTTCCACGATACATAAAGTCAAAAGCGAGCGAAGCGAAAACGCCGTTGAGACAACACTGGTAAGAACATGCTGACCTTACTTATCACCTCATCTCAGTTGGGACAATAGCGTCATGGGGTGATGACGTTAAGCCGCTGCCCTTGCTTCGTTCATTTTTTTTTATTCCTGTATCAATTTGTAGGGGAAGTTAAGAAAACCACAGCACTTCATACTTGAAGTGTTTGGAAAAGCCGGAACCACGATGTTTAGGAGGGGCGACTTTCCTAAAGTGAGCAAGCTATTTTACGTACGTCTTCTTCCCCTCCATTAACTGTCATGTAGGGAACAATAAAGGTTAAGTGAACAAAAGATCTTAAATATTAAAACTAGACAATCCTTGAGAAGAGAAAACTTTAGAAAATAGCGGCAATGTGGGGTGCTTACCTTTTGTGTCGCGTTATTGACCAAGATTTCTTTTATGGCACCTGGTTCTCCTTTCTCGCCCTAGAACAGAAATGCAATTGTTTTTTGTTTTTTTTACATATTTTCCATTTAGCATCAACAAGCCAAATCCGAGAAAAATTGTTACTTTCCATGAACATATTTTATGGCGACATAGTGTAAGTACCATGTGAATCACTTCAAAATCCACATTTGTAAGGTGACCAACCTTTGCTCCTGGCTTTCCATCGCGTCCGTCGCGCCCATCTTTTCCTTGGTGACATAATACATATATAATTCAAAACACAATCCAGTTAGCAGGTCAGAACAAATGGTGACAATCAGCTTCTAAGAGTTGTGAGTTCTGACATGAAAAAGGTGTAACACTAAAACTAAAATTTTAGCTTTGCTTAAAATACGCCTAGCAATAATAACGGACGTTGAAGGGAAACAGGTTTAATTAATGTATTTTCTAATTTTTCTTTCAGTTTTTCGTAATAAATGAATCATAAAATAAGAGGTGCGAGAAAAACACCTCGGAATTCTGCCTTATCGTTATTCTTTCACTCTATCCTCAATAACTCTTTAACCAGTTAACTGAAAATTGTTATTTAGTCCAGTTATACATTGTACAAAACGTTCCAAACCACTGTTTTGCAAAGACGCTTGTCGGAATTCCTGTAAAGTATAATAAGTTCAATCTATTAGTGAAAGCAATTGAAACTATAACTTAGTTACCATTCTGTCCATCGCGCCCATTATTTCCTGTTTGAGATATAACGCAAAAGTTATCATCAAATAAAAACAAGTTATAATAAACTGAATTGTTCTTTATAAAAAGGACCTTATAACACATTCTTGATTATTAATTTAACATACTTAGGAAGTTTTTTTTAACTGTAATTTGATATTTCCTTAAAATACTGCTCCCTAAACTTCATTTTAGCTTATAGTTCGTTTTTCATCTTGGTTAAATTATGGGTTAAGAGATCTAAGTGTGCTCAGTTTCATGAGAAAAATGTAACGACTAACGCTGCTTTCACACTTGCACCGAGATGTATTTAAAGTAATCATGATTCAAAATTTTTGCAATTCCACTGGCCACGTTTGATGTCCATTTCAAACGCTTTTCAAACCTGGTTCTGTTAATGTAGTTGTTTGGGAACACACATATGTAAAATCTTCATAATCTCACTTCAACCGAAAGGTGAAGCCCCGAATTGTTGTTGCATTCATTCTGTGGCTTAATCTGAGTTGTCAAGGCTAGTTCAGTGTGTTTCGGTTAGCATTGAACTAAACTACGTCGTGCGGTAGCTTCAGTCATTCAGTAATGTGAATACTTTTCTTGATGAAATACGTTTCTTTTGTGAGTAGGCTAAACGTGTTTTGGCCTGGTGTGAACGCAGAATAGCATCCCTGTATTTTATTTGAGTCAACTGATAATTTCTGTGTATATGTGTACCACCTGAAGTGTTCTGCATACGTTCGTGGGTTCAGCTGACGTCCGTACGACTTTTTGTGTGTACATTACAAATGTATAAGCACTTTTACCATTAATTTATAAAGTATGTAACTTTGGGATAAACTGATGGATATTATAGCAGCTTCACTCATGCCGCAAGTTATAAAAAGTAAGAACAACATCACCGTTTAAGCCGTCACGTCCATCGCGTCCTGAATGAGAAAAAAATAACCATTATGTCATAACGATAAATATGTGGTGAAAAGTCAGGAAAATTGTAAATGTGCATGGTTTTACCGTTTAGTCCATCTTTGCCATCTTTTCCTGCAAGGAAGTGACAAATGTTTATAGCTTTTAATTTTCGTTTCCCACCAAGTTAAACTAAAAAAAATCCAATATTTTTATGCCATTGATGGCAACATACCAGCTCTGCAACAAACAGCTTGACGCTCACAGCTATTGTCTTTTGTTCCTGCAACAGTGGTCTAAAAAGAAACGGTAATTTTAAGGTCGGTGCCTCCTAATACAGACGTATTTTTGCAAAGGTTATAAAAAATGTGGGTAAATATAACCACGCATTTACCAATAAGCAACCATAATTCTAAAAAAACGTTAAAATACAAGGAAGGTGTGGCAATTTCTTTCCAAATTTAAGCTCGATTATCTCTGAAAGATGCGTGATTACCTCCAATTTTCTTTGTGGATTCTGATAGCCCTTGCTAAGATCTGCTTTTACCACATAGTCAAAAACCGCGCAAAAATATTGTTGTATCAGGGGGCTAATTTCTTAAGAAACCCGATTATCCCGAGATGGATAGAAAGAACGCACAGTAACAAAAGGAGGCCCCGTCCTTAAATAGTGTTAAAAAATACCTCTTATTAGCCGAGTTCGAGGTCCGTACTCACCCCGCAAGTTGCGGACTGAGTTTTTTCCGGCGATGTATGGCCTAGCGCGAAGCAAGGATCCATAACTTACAGTAAGGTCAGAGAATACGCCGGAGGATAATAATTTATATCTCTTTTATACTCGGAGTAAATGGAAAACATTTCAAGACAAAGTCGAACAGGTTCATTTGACTGACGTGCGTCAAAGGAATGAAATAAACGACCGAATTTCATTGGCTTTTGAAAATCATTGCTCGTCTTCAGCGTGAACTGGGGTAATTGAATGAAAACTTCACGGCTTTATTTTTATTGTTTTGTTTGTTCGCCCGAAGCATGTCCACAAAGCAAGATTAAGATAGCAAAACGACTTCTTCGTCACTGAGAAGACAAAATCTCGTCCCGACTAAATTGTAGAACATTGAAGTGGTGTTTTGTCAACGTAGAAGACGGCGGCATTCATTCAACCTGAGTCAACAACAAATCTGAATGAAAAAACTTTCAAATGACAAAGAATATGCTGTAAGAAATCTCTACAAAACCAACTTCCATCTGCCTTTGGGTCTCAATTGTGCTCATGTCGTTTTTCGCGTATATATATATATGCTGGACGCTGAACATCGAGGAGTTGCGTCGGAAATTCTGGGTTTTAGTCGGCTAATACAAACGCCTGAGCGAAAGCCGACTTTTGAAAAAGTGATTTCCATGGATCTCCACTGCAAGAGGAATCAAGGTACTTTAGGTTAACAATACTGTTTTGTTTCCGTGACAGGAAACAACTAAGGCGATGTATTGAAAGTTTCAAGCTTTTTTTGATCAAAATTTATGTAAACCGGTCAAAGATAAACAATTTTGCGAGTTGTTTTGTAGCTGATTTTTTTCTAATAAGAGAATGGTTACTAATGAGGCGATTGCTGGAAACTCGGTAGAGCCACCTTTATTGCTAGCTTTAGCCTGCGAGCAGGCTCTCGTTTGCGAGATGCGAGACGCCCACGCCCTCGCGCTTCGCCACTCGCGTCTCGCCCTCGCCCCTCGCAGGCTATGCTAGCTTTTACGTTTATTTCACTCGTTTAAGCTCCTTTTTAGCGATTGTTTTGACTTGCCAATTTCAAAACAGGCTCTAAGGTGAAATTATAAGTTTCGATGTACATGCTTTAAGCTTTTCAGTTCCTGTTAATCAATTGCTTTTCTTTAACTGAAAGCTTTCAGAGAGTTTCGGTAAACTAAAACGTTTTTAGTCCACCTTTTTACTTGTTTTGTATCCCGTCTAAGACATTAACCTGCTATTTTTTGCGATTTCTGCTGAATCGACGATTTTTGCTGCATGTTCGGCTACATAAGCTCGTGAACTTGGAGATAACATACTCAGTCTTTTCGTTCTCAGCTCACATCAACTCTTGTCAGAACTTTCTTCCAGGTGGCTTAACGGGCCGATTACATGGCAATTTTCAGCTCGGGCCAAATGTGTAGAATTGGGCGGGAAAAGTTTGCAGAAAATTGTTTCACATTCACAACTCGAGCGGTACGCATTCACAAGTTCTTTTTTCAGCCCGGGCTGAAATTTGAGTGCGATTACATAAGGTTTTTTAGCCTGTTTGACTGGGCTGAAAGTTTCACAAACCGGCCGGCTGAAAATTTCAGCCCGGGCTGAAAATCTCTACATGTAATTTTAAGAAGATTTGTTCAGGATCTCAGCCCTGCTAACCGGGCTGAAATTTGTCAATGACATGTAATCAGCCTTCACTCTTCCGAATAGAGTGCGATACTATCTGATAACGCCTTTGCGTTTGTTTTCTGGAGGCAAAGCTGCCAGTCGGTCGTTTAACACTCGCCCTTCGAGAGCGTCTCCACGAATTATCAGGGGATTTTTTCCTAGAATCTGGTGATCGTAGGTTTTGCCTTCAGGTAATATGTGTTCCTATCACGTAGTATGTTGCGGGCGGAGCTGTGCTATAGCTTGTGACAGAAGGTACATCATGATACTCAGCAGTGCAACCAGCATGGTTGATATCACGCAGCCTTTCTGCAGTGGTTTGATCGTTTTCATGGATGTCGAATTTGGGTCTTTTTACCACTTTTATTTCTTTGTTTCGTTTAGTCCTTAGGTCTGATCCGCCATAGGGACAACGTTTTCCTCTGTATCGCTTATCAAGGATATGCGTGTCCCTGCGGGTCCACTGGAGCTCTTTACCGCCAATAAATTTATTTTTTCTTTTGCATTTTATTTATTTGTTTAATTTGATTAGTGGTTGTGGTCTTTTGACTTTTTGTGTTCGACACTAGTCTTAGACAATTCTCCCTTGATTCTTTACATCATCGTCCACTGCAACTATTACTGTCAACTTAGTAGTGTCTATATATTCAAAAAATCTTTCCTATCATGTCCGCAGCAAAAGTCGGGCGCGGTTGCAGCTGCCTGGTTTGGTGAGAAAGGAGCATCCATGAAATTATTACTGGTGTGCTGTGTGTTGTTAACGATGTCGCGTTGATTTGTTCTAGTCGCGTTCTAATGATGCAACTTGATCACTTAGTTATACTAATATTTATCATAGCTGACTGACAGTCCGAATCAGAATTTCGAAACTTTGGCGATTTTTTTCTAAAGGACAATTTACTTAAGTCGCTAGACCAATTTATCAGGACTGACTCAATCAGAATATTTCTTAGGTTTGGCAATTTGTCTCCATGGTAATTTATTTAAGTCGGATGGGTTGGAGTTAACGACAAAGTCAAAGGAATCCAACAAATTTCTGCCATTTCAACAGCTCAGTTGTTTCATTCCTTGTTTATCTTCAACCTTTCGTTGTACGAATTCAAACACCTTTTCTTGTAACCAACTCCCTTGTCTGAGTTGAAGTCTTCATTTACATTTTATGTCGAGTTTCGGCCAATTTCAGTAAGACCTTCTTCTCGTGGTAAATTAGTGCTTTGGCCTTTATATAATTGATCACCACCTGTTCGCGGTTCGAGTTTCCTATGGTTCCCAATACGCATAGGTCTTTGAACACAATGGGATGTTGTTTATCCAATTGTTTAAGATAATGTCATTGAACGTAGACGTTGTTCAGCGACTAAAATGCAAAAAAGGTACAAACGAAACGCGCTGAACTGTGATATTTATACAGCACAACAATACAATATCAAGATAGTTTTGACATGTTGACAATTACGCTGAATTCGAAAGCCAGTTTATTTTGGCGACACGTGGAGGACGGGTATGTAATTAAGCTTCCTCTGTTTTTCTGGGACTTGCTTTTTAGCCAGTATACGAAGCAAAAAATTGGAAACCATTCTTGGTGCGTATTTGCTATCAACCCGTCTCCTTTCAAGAAAACTGAGTCGTCTCCAGACAGTTACTGGATCCACTAGAATGGGAAGATGATGACTGTACAAGAATTAAAAGGAATGAAAACATAGAGATCTAAAAGTTTCATCAAATATCAATTTCTCAAGTATGAACTCAAAAGGCGGAAAATTCAACTTGGGGGATAAGTAGAACATCAGTCTCACTCACGTACAATTGAAATGCCAATGGAAAATCAAGCAGTACAATAATATTTAAATAATAAACTCACATAAGCTGACCTTGTTAGTCGCTTTGTTTTGAGAGTTTCCGAAAGAACCCAGGACAAATATCAAACATAACACGAACAACAAGCGAAACATTTTCCACGTTTCTTCGGGATCGCCAACTTTAAGTTCAGGCAACTCACGAGAGAGATGAAATAAAAGTCCCCTGTTCACAGCACACAAGTTGGTGAAATTGGTTGCGTTAAATCGAACAAGAAAAAGCGACTTGATTGAGAAATGACGTCCGATTGTTTGTTATGATAATTCGGTCTACTGCTGGAAAGCAGTATTGTGTGACTTTCATCAAAACTACTGATTTCATCGATTGTGGCTTGAAAAAACCGAAATTACTTTTCCCTCTGATTCCCTCATTTTTCAATCAATGTTCACTGCAATTTCTCTTCATCGCAACCCCAAAAAGAAACACGAAACAGCGAACCGCGTTACTCTAGTCAATTTTCCTTTTTTTGGGAATTTCTGTCCTACATTTCGATTTTTAAATCGACATAACTTTCATTTATCCTTTTTCAAATTATATAAAGCGCAAAGGCAACATAATATCAAGACAGAGGAGAATTTTCATTTATCCTCTCACTATGTATTGGCAAATTGACTTCCTTGAAAGCCTTATACAGTGGAGGCTATGGTAAGCGACCACCTTGGGAATTTAGAAAAGTGGTCGCAACTAGATATAGAGCTGGTCGTCTACGAGAATAGGCTCTCGTGAGCGACCACATGATGAAACAATAGAGAGTGGTCGCTTATAAGAGCTTTGAGCGTGAAGCTTGGCATATGTTAATGGTCACTAACAGTATAGTAGTAATAATATTGAAAATTTTTTTTGCCTATCACAATAGAGGTCCGCTTAGGTACAAGTCAAAGAACCATTAGCACTTGTGTTATGTATTACTCTAAATGTGAACAAGAAAAGAGTGCTTTTAGTTAAGTGGTCGCTTACAAGCACTTAAGAAAAAGGAAAAATCTCGATGGTAATTCAAAAAAGTGGTCGCGGTCGCCTACGGGAGCGGTCGTTTATGAGAGCTTTTCACTGCAGAGTTTTAGTGACAAGTCAAACGGGGTTTCACAATCCTGGTCGTAACTAGAGCTGGTCGCCTACGAGAGTGGTCGCAAGGAGAGCTTTGACTGTATTTACAGTTTAACCCAAATATACGTGGTGAATACATGTCCTGTTTGACAACGAAAAGACGGTGTATTAGAGAGGAGTGATTCGTACATATTGTGCCCGAAATGCTAAATTCGGGCGTTTAAATCAATATCAAAGCTGCAAACGTCCTAGCGATATGCAGTTATTTCACTGAATTAAAAAATAATAATTCCTCAGAGACATATTTTTAGCTACTATAGTGTAACGTTCAGTTTTCAGACAAGTTTACGTGGTGTGGACCGAAATTTGCATGCGTCTGGTAACGAATCGTTCGCCTCGCAGATCAAAAGGGACAACAGACCATTTTCTTGCGCAAGATTCTTTTAGTAAATATGGTGAAAGTTTGATGTGTTCTTGAAATTGTTCAATACCTTTACCTTTGTCCCAGGTCCACATAATCAATTGTTAATCTAATGAGATATATGGTAAGATGTTTGCACGTTGCCACAACACTAATAAACTAAATGCATGAAGCGCGAGCTGAGGGATTGAGTGAATGAGCCAATGAATAGGTTTTGAAAAACGAAACCTCAACTTCAAGAAAAGATGCGTTGGGTGTCATTTAATTTCCGCAGTTAAAATAAGTTTATTTGTGAATATGATTCCGAAGAAAGAAAGAAAGAAAGAAAGAAAGAAAGATCCGGTGGCGACTTGCTGATTTATTTGTGAATATGATTCCGAAGAAAGAAAGAAAGAAAGAAAGAAAGAAAGAAAGAAAGAAAGAAAGAAAGAAAGATCCGGTGGCGACTTGCTGATATAAATATAACTTGTTACTGATTCCATTTTTCGCACTGCGCAATACATTAAGCCATTTTGTCATCTTTTAAGTTAAGTTACAAATTAAAATTACAAAAGCCATTTAGTCCATCTGGGTGTTAATTTATTGAGACATCTGCCATGTTTACACGCTGTAAACAGTTTATTGCACTGAAAAGAGAAGTGGTGGTATTAATGGGGACACGATCGAAGCACGTAACTGCAATATGCAAATTTAAATCTTTGACCATTCTGGCAAGAAAATCATTCATATTTGCGAAAATTATGTTTAAAACGGGCCGATATTAAAGACCGTGATGGGCATCGGTGATAGATTCTCCGGTCTTCCTGTTGAGCATCTACCAGGTTTTCTCTCTAATCATCGATTAAACCTCCGCACGTTCTCTTTTTGGCATTAATATACACATATGTCCAACATTTGTCAAAACCCTAAGAACTCAATTACCACGAAGTTCAAGTGGTTCTTCCCTTATCATTTACGACGCGTTCTCTCCTTATATCAAAGTGGAAACGCTTTTACCGTGATAGTCGAACGTCCAAACAGTGATGGACACCATAAGCACGAACAATACGTCTTCCCCATCCACGGATCTTCCTTCTAAATCAGAAGGCATCGTTAATGGTGCTGCGTTTTAGCGTTGGAAGCTGTTTTAATCGTCGTGGGAAACTTGCTCACTATTGTTCTTTTTGCAGTAAACAAGAATCTTCGGAAGAAGAGTTTATTTCTAGTCATCAACATGGCTTTTGCTGATGTGCTTGGGGGTGCGTATCTGCCTCTTGATATTTACTTATACATCGGGGATATTTACCACCTATGGAAAGCAAGTTCATCCACGTCTTTGTATTTTTTCCACATTATGATATTCTACAGTTTTTTCCTGGCCTCATTAATTTCTGCGGCCTTGATATCTGGTGAGAGATTTTACGCCATCTATTGGCCGCTGAAGCATCTGACACCGTCAAATAGACGATATCGCATGGTTATTTTCATATCTTGGACAATAGCTTTCCTAGTGTCCATAGTTTGTGCTGTTTTAGCTGTCTTAACGTCGATCAAGATCGCTATGAACACTTTAATGTCGTGCTTTTTACCTCCACTCTTTATTATCTGTGGTTGTAATATTGGTATTTGGAAAAAGTTTAAACAAGGAAGTATCGCTTCAGAAATGCAAAACAGGGCCTCACAAAAGCAACGCCTGACAAAAACATTGCTGTTGGTTTCCTTTATTGCTTTGCTCTCTTGGATTCCTATGATAATTGTCTCTTTTATTAATGAGCATGAAAATTCGTTGTCACTCAGCATCTTTCACACGACTTACGCACTGAGCGTCACCAACTCTTTTCTCAATCCCCTCGTATACGCATTAAGAATTCAAGAGTTTAGGCAAGCGTTAGGTTGGTATCATGTTAAAAAGCAAGCGGCAATAAACACAGAAGGCCTAGGGAGAAGAATGAACACAGCTACTGCTATGCCGTCATTGATACAGTTAAGATCTTTGAAGAGGGTTTCCGGCCATCCACAGTCGGGCGAAGAAGCAGTTGAAGACACCAAATGTTGATTAACCAAAGATTTAGTTTGCCTTCTTGGAAAGGGTGTATGCTGATCGGCACTGTATGCATGTGTGGTAGAAAATGATTTTTTGCTTGTAGCCCTCAATTAGGTATATTCTTTTCTGTTTATATGTAAGATAGAATGCCTAAAATAGATGTTATTTAAAATGCATTGAATTCCGTGCCAAAAAGCCTTTCAACAGTGTTGTTGCATGACTTTTATCTGCAATTAACAAAGCAGGTGAATGGATTTATCCCGAAATGTCTGTACTGAGAACAGCTCATGTAGCCTTTGGTGACACAACATCGACGAAAGGACTTGATTCTTGATAAAGCTTCGTGACTCTATTTCTCTTTTCCTTTATTGTCTTAGATGGAAAAGCGAAACCTTTCCGCGCTTGAATAAATATATTACCGTACTAGTGCAAGATATTTGCCTCACTCTCTCAGTTACTGATATATATAAAATTACAGGGTTTTTTAAAAAAATGTCAAAGAAAAAAAAAACATTGCGATGTCTCTAAAATCTGAGTGCACCAAATATGTAGGTTGGTCAAGTACATGCAATCGGCAATGTCAGCGGTCGGAAGAAAAAATATCGACATTTTGGCAGGCTAGATTCTTGTTGCATCGCCTGCTAAAATATCGGCTAACGTGATTGGTTGCTGAACATACGCACGACGTCGAAATTAACAATTGGTTCATGCTTTTAGCTGTGCGTACATCGAGTTATGGATGCACGCAGGAAGTTTGGAGAGCACGAGAGAAGCGTAAGAGTTGCTCGAGGCGCAGCCTAGAGCAACTCTAGCTGTTTTATAACATAACCAGTTGATATGCCGGCGAAAACTGAACGATTATAAGCTTACTAAAATAGTATTTTTTCGACAGGATGCTGCAGCTCCATTTCGCTTCCGTTGAAATTTGAAATTATACTGAGCAATTCGAATTAGTGCGCTGTTGATCCAAAACTCAAACAGTAGTTACCATAAAAATCAAAAAAGAACGGGGGGAAAAACGAGAAAGAGAGAAAAAAGGGAACAATAATTGATCACATGACTGAACGAAAAAGGCGCCAAAACCTTGCGAAGTGTTGCAGCGTTTCTTTGCAAAGCTGAATGGATCAATGAAACCGCTCCGAAGTGAACGTCCGAGAATAATGTTTTGAAAAAGTCGTCCAATTATTAATTGGTTCTAAAATGTGGTACAGGTTTGGTGTTTCCTGAAAAACTGTTGTATTCATCGTCCAAAGAAGCTGTATAATTTCAGCACTGTAGCTGCGAGAGTTGAAAAGAGCACAGAACGTGGTGGTTTTAGGTTCAGAGGCCCCGGACGGAATGTGGTACAACAACAATGAATCAAACAACTGGAAAAGCGATCATTCAACTTATTTTGCATTACATTCTATATTATTTGAATATTTGGAGCTGCTTGAACACAGAGCTACATCGTCTGCAGGTAAAACGATGTTATTTTATGTAGTATAGCCGAGAAAAATGTCATCCTTTCTGGTTGTCAGTGCTTTTTTTATTTTGATTTTGGCAATAAGTCACAGAAAACGTGTGGCGCTTGTTATAATTATTAAACGGTTCTCTTCAATTGTACTGTGTTTTATTTTGTGTCATGAATAGATATATATTTGGTGTCACGCTGAACTGGGCACCTCTATCTAAATATTGTTTAAATAAATAAATAAATAAATAAATAAATTTCAACGAAGTTCCTTGCTCGTTCTAAGAAATCACTCTGTTGCACTTTCTCCTTAGTTTACTATGCTGTAAATGATTTTTCTTGGCCATTTACTTGCCGAGTTGCTCGCGAAGAAGACACTATAGGCCGCTACAGACAGAAAAAAACAAAGTTAAGCTTGCTCACACCACCAGCGTGCAGTCAACAGGATTATTGAGCACCCTTACGTAAGGTGAATTTGATTGGGCGGATTTGCTAGCTATGTTATAAGAGAATTTTTAGTACAGCTTTGGTTTATTCATCAATTATTTTAATAGTTTCCATTGATCCTCGCACGTTGACCCGAAAGCCTAAATCTTAGCCTTAACATTCATAAATATTTCTAACTGTATGATCCTCTTTCATTGCTTGTCGAAAAGAGACAGCCAAGGGCTTGTTTTTAGTGATAATAGTGTGATTAGCTTGATAAAAAATAATTTTCAAAGAGGCACAGAGATTCCTTTACATGCATGAAATAAAAAGAATCAGGAAGGAAGAGAGCAAAAGCACTGTGAAAGCCAAAGCTTTGCCTGGACTTTGCAGTAGCTGACTATCTCAGCCTCTTCGCTGAAGATGTCCGCAGGTGTCTGACCAAACAAGAATTGATTGATCACGATAAGTAAACATGGGCATGACCATTGCAGTCACTCTCTTGTAAAACACAAACATTTGGATTTATCTGCTGAGTTCAGCTGGTGGTGGCCAATTTATTTTATAAACGCAGCTGATAAATCCACATTTTCTTGTTACACTCCTCCACCGTCGCAGCACCACAGTTTCGTTAGAAATGAAACCCTTTATTACCCTTTGTTGTACATAAGTGCGACGGATTCAGAGCAGCATGGCTAATTGGACACCGAGGTAGCTGTAGCTTATTGCATAATTCTTCGGGTAGATATATTCTTCGATACCAAAAAAGTGTCTATAACCGTTAAGGTTCAAGATGCATAATTTTTCCTTTTTTAAAGCTTAAAAGCTTCATAAATGTCTTCATGGTCAGTTTATTTACGAGAAATCAATTGTCTGGGAAATCTATAATATTATTTTTTTGGAAATCATCGAAATTACTAAAAGAATCGCAAATAACTGTGCCGTTTGCAAGGGAATAAAGGCGACTGAAATTATCTACATCATTATTAATGATACAACGTATCAACGACACTTTCTGCATCATCAAAGTCGTGCCATTATAACCCAGTGAGAACAGGGGTGTACATGTTTGCAATGTGTTTTTATTTCCAAGTTTATTATTTAATTATGGGTAAAGATGTTTTGACATAGAATGACAAAACACTACTATGACATTATTTAAACCAGGAAACCCATCTCCTAGTTTATCACTATTTATCATGGATAAGTTTCGTCACTATGCACTCTCTCATCACTATTTTGCAAGAACTATCTCAATATTAATTTCAAATGATCACTTTAAGTTTGTAATATGTACCTTCGTTCAAAGCTACTTTTCCCAATGATCAAGTTCCAACAACTTGACCAATGAACCTACTAAATTAATTATCCATAACTTTATGTTTGCATGCCCGATGTTTTCGACTAGGATCGGTTCCCAATGTTTCAAGCTGCAGGGCGCCGTTCAAATCTGCAACCCTGTTATTCTTTCTTCCACATCTTTCTCTGTTTATCCATGCTTGCTTTTTCAAACAGAATAAACCAAGCGCCCGTCTAAACTCGGGAAGTCTTAATGCATAGACAACTGGGTTGGCAAACGAGCTGGAAACGTGTATAGCAGCCGCCAAGGTACCGAAACCTCCTGAAAAAACGTTAAAAAGTTAACAATAAGTACTGGGAGCCACGAAACCAAGGCAAGAACAGAAACAAATAGCAAGTTTTTCTCAAGCGTTGGTTTTGTAAAGTTCTGTTTAATTGTTGTTAGGCAATACTTCCGTACTTCGGGGAAACAGGGAGTGTGATGCAAGAGCGATGCAAGACAGGATAAAAGGACACGACAGCGATATACGACTTGTTCGTACGCAAACCTCCTTAGTTTTGGAGCACGCTAACGAAACGGGACATCTTCCTATTTGGAAAAAGTTAAGTTTATTGATCGTGACCCTCACTGGTACACACGTAGGGTCAAAGAGGCTATCCATATAAGACTTCATCCTAATAACATCAATAGAGATAGTGGAATCGAAATTCCTGAAGCCTGGATACCTACGATCAGAAAGCACAACAGCCGACCAACCACAAAGCGGACCTGTGAGGGAACAACATATAATAGTCGGAATAATAATGAGGATCGAAATGCACCAGTAGGCCAAAAGATGGCGTAAAGTCTCTCACCAGATATAAAGGCAGCAGAAATCAAAGAGGCATGAAACAAAACGACGGCAACGATTTCGTGGAAAATATACAAAGACGTCGACGAATTTGCTGTCCTTAGAAGATAACGATGCCCGGTGTATAAATAAATGTCAAATGGCATAAGAGTGACTCCTAACATCAGATCAGCAAACGCCATGTTGATGACTAGAGCTAAGCTCTTCTTGCAAAGATTCTTAATTGTTTACTGCAAAAAGGGAAATTGTACTGCAAAAAGGGAAATTGTCAACAAGTTTCCTACGGCGATTAAAACAGCTTCCAACGCAAAAACGCAGCACCATGCGATGCCTTCTGCTTTGGAAGGAAGATCCATGAAAGGCGAAGACGTACTGTTCGCGCTGGTTGTTATGTTCATTGAAAACGTTTTCTCTCAGAGAAGGCAAGAAAAGTGTTGTCTGAATCTATGCGGGGGCTGAATAGGTTTGTGTAATGACAAGGTGAACTCCTCAAGAAAATTACTGTAATTGTAGGTTTTTTTATATTAGAAAATGATTGACATTTACAAGTCTTTGCAAAATGGGTCCGTGCGGTGTGAGGACATGTAAAAAGCTGGCCCAAAACCAATCAGGGCAAAGAACGTTTTTTTTTTGCTTGTTTGTTTTTGTTGATGTTTCCCTTTAATTTTGATTGCTTGTGTGAGTAACCCTGTAAATAACCTTTCATATGATTGTTCATCAGTCCTTGTTGAAAAACGAGGGCGAAGGCAACAACTTGGCAAATGACTTCTTCGAACAGTCTATGCTAAATAAAATAATGATAAACAGGAAGTCGAAGACATGCAAAACATGCAGTTGGTTCTCTTGCCCTTGCTAATCTCGGACGCTTTTGTCTGTGAATAGTTGCCACCTGTAGCACTATTAAGTTGCAAAAGACTTCCTTTTTTCAAAGACATGTGCACTCCTTATAGCAGTCACAAGTACGAATAATTGTTTACCGATATGTTAAAAAAGATTGAAAGTTTACACACAGTCGGGCTTAATGTGTTTTTTAAAAAAATACAGTTCCTTGTTTTTTCTTTTTTGCACCGCGTGGAAAGGCAAAATGGCAGTCATGTAAAGTTTCAAACTCAGACAGATCTCCAGCGAAATACCGAGAAAAATTAGTTTTCTTGTAAATGTTTTTCCAAGGAAATAGAACAAAACTTCCGCAAATATTATTTGGTGTGCTTTTCCTGGTATGGTTCTTCAACTCGTTAATGAGATAGAAAAAGATTTAAAGTTTCATGCACTTGTTTACAGAACTCCCAATATAAAGATTGCCGGCTATAAACATGCCTGATATCTGCATTTTGTTGACATGCAAATGACTCCATTGGTTTTAGACCCAATGCTGTAGGCTTAAGATGTTGCGTTTCCGTACGTTTAAGGCAAAAATGCTTCGAACGTGCCAAGTTCAGTCCAAGAATAATGGGGCCAAAATCGAATACTAGTAAAAAATTGTTGTACCTAATCGTGGAATTTTGTTGCGCTTTAGCTACAAAAAAAAAAGCGAATTCTATCGATTCGTCGTTAGTATTTTTCGTATAGGGGCTTGTTTCTTTGCTTTACCTGACGTCTTCTTGTTCCCGCTGAACAAAAATATTTGGATGAGGCATTTACGCAATCTTTAATTTGAGATATCTTAATACAATTCACTCATTGATGATGCTATTTAACTTTGACCTATGACTAAAACTTGTCGTGCTCTGAGGCTTTTTAATTTTTTCTTTTATGGTGCCTCTACACACTGGCAAATATGTTGGCAAATTGCTTTCAACATCCTTTGTGGTTGGCAAACTAGAATTTGTGGCCCAGCGTTCTTTGAGCGTTTGTCAAATGTCCCACACTCAGGGCTATGCGGTTAGGCCTGAGTGTGGGACATATCTTTCGAGGTACACAAGAACAACCCAACCTGATGCCTTGCCTTGAAACGGGGGGGAGGCTTGATAAAACACGACGATCCCCAGAGCCTGCTGGAGTTTTGCGCTCTTGGTATCTAAGTTAGTCCATGTTGGGTTGGACTATGGAAGAGGGGTAATCAGGTTGGCTATCAGGAAAAAAAAACCTGGCAGGGATTGAGTTTCTCGATTTGAATCCTGCTCTGGCTTGAAGGTTAACTATTCCAAAACTGAAGCCATGTGGATTGGTTCGTCTAGACAAAACACAGAGACACCTCTTGGTTTAAAGTGGTGCAACAGCGTTAAGGCCCTCGGGATTGCTTCACGTATATTGAGGTGGATTTGTTGCAGTAAAATGTTTATGAAAAATTGAAAGATATCCGAATGCAAACAAGGTTATGGAGTCGCCGGGGTCTCTCACTGTATGGCAAAGTCACGATTATCAAATCACTTCTGATTCCAAAAATGGGAATGCTGTTCCGATTTTTTGAATCATTTTTGGAATCATGCTTGTTCAAAAATGGGAATTGAATGTGTTTTCAATTCTGCCAACCTCTGAGGATTTCATCAAACAACTCAATTCCATCATTTCTGATTTTCTATGGAAAGGGCCAGATAAAATAGCTCGACTTGCTACAATAAACGATTTGAAACACGGTGGTCTTGAATTAATAGATATCGAAACCTCAATTAAAGCATCAAGACTGGCCTGGATTGGCAGACTTTTATCGGAAGGCTCGTTGCCTTGGAAGGCTTATATTAACCACTTACTTGAAGATTTTAGGGGTAAATTTTCATTCGGATGTAATTATGACGTTAAAGATTACAAAACCTATTCTAAATTTCACAATGAGCTTGTTCAGTGGTGGGCTGATTTTAGGGCCTCTTTTTCAACAAAGCCTCCCGTTTCCGAAAGTATAATCTGGAATAACAAAAACATTAAAATAGATGGTAAACCAATATATTATCCAAACTATGTAAAAGCTGGAATTCCATTTTGCCATCATTTACAATTCGATAAAGATAATCTACAACTGATCTTATAACAATGCAATAGATGTTGGACTGAGAAATACAAATTTTTTAGTCTGGACAGGGGTACGAAGTGCGATTCCGGCCCACCTAAAGGCTTTGTATTCGATCGAAAAAGAATCAGGAATCTTTAACCCAGTAACAAGTAAAAGTAAGCATTTTTATCACTTGCTGGTGTCCGAAAAAGGAAAACCTTCGAGAGGCTTCAAAAAACTGAAAGAGGACTTTGACCTTGATGATTCAAGTGTTGCAAATGCCTTTCTTAATATAAAGTCGCTTTCATCTGATACGTTTATTAGAAATTTTCAATTTAAAATTTTAGGCGACATTACCTTTACAAATTATCGCTTAGCTAAGATAGGTTATGTTCCAAATGATCTTTGTACTTTTTGTGAGGCTGGGTCAGAAACGGTTCATCACCTATTTTATGTATGCTCTTTTTCAAATCTCTTTTGGAAACAGTTTGAAAATTTCTGGTATACACTCTCTGGTCAGCGTGAGGATTTCACTTTAAAAGATGTTTTGGTAGGCAGTTTAGATGAGGAGTGTGATTTATTAAATTATCTTTTTATTCTTGCAAAACTTCATATTTGGACATGCCGTAAACATAGTGTGACCCCAAATTTCAGAGTCTTTATAGGAATGGTTGATGTGAGATACAGAACAGAAATGTAGATAGCTGCAAAGACCAATAGGAGAGGAAAATTTCAGGCTAAATGGCAACTGTATATTAATGCTAGAAAGCTTGTTCGGTAAATGCACCTATCACAAATAATATAAGTTGCATATGAAGGTGTTATTGGAAAAGAATTAGATATTTATTATTATTATTATTATTATTATTATTATTATTATTATTATTGATTGTACTGTACTGAAAATAAATCTAGAAATAAAATGTGGAGAAAAAAAAAAAACAGAAAAGACAAAAAAATAAAACAAAAGAAGAGTTTCTCGAAAGCCCCGAAACTTTTCGGGTCGATTTCGGGCACGGTAATTCACACTGTGTCTTGTAAACGAAGAAGTGTTAAAGCAAGGAACTTTGTTTATTAGTTAAAGATGTCTTATCTTAAAAGGCAAGCTAAAATAACAGCTTTGTACAGTGAGTGGTGCATATTATTGCGAATGGCTTTTCGCTCTGATAAAGCAGGATTCAAGCACTACTGTTATGCTTTGATAGCATAACAGCGTAGTCGAAAGCAGACAGGAGACCCAGACGTTTCCTAGTTGCTGAATTAGCATCTAAAGATAGGATCTCGGAAAGATAATTAGCTCATTAGGGAAATGAAGCAGTCAAATAAATTGAAAAAAGCTGGTGATAAATGGGAGAAGTTATAAGGAATAGCGCCGGGTAGTACAACTGGGAAAAATCGTTTGAAGGCCCTTATTGCCGCAGAACATAACGAGGATGAGTAAGTGATACATGAACATAAAAAGCCACAACTAACGACACGAAAATGAGGTCTCAACGATTATGTGTTTGTGGAACAGTGGAGAATTAACTGCAGAATAAGCTAAACTGGTGAAGTGAAGCCATACGTTTTCTTACTGAGTATGGCCCTATTGTGATATAAGTGAGATTTCTCAGTGCGCTGTATGACCAGTGCTGCACGGCGCAACATTTTATGTGCCTCTCATGTCTGTGGAGGAGGTTTGTCGTGTGAAATCACGAGTATGCCAACTTGTATTTGTCATTTGAAGGCATCTTAGGCGGTACGTCAAAGTTTGGCAACGATTGGATAACTTTTTGAGGTAGTTTTGCTTTGCTTTCTTGGTTTTAAATTTCCACTCTTTTCCACTGACAGAAAAGCCGACAGCAGTACGTGCAGCTTTTTGCTTTCTCTTCGAAACCTTCCTGCTATTAATAAAAATGATTTATCATTGAAAAAGAGCGAAACAGGGAAGTCCACAAGAGTCCCAAAAAGTTTCTGAACATTAATAATAAGAAAGCTTTTAATTAATTTTATCATGTGTCAACGGTTACACTAAGCATTTTTAGTATACCACACAGTCAGGCTAATCAAAGTAGACGCGCATTTGCGAGCAGCGTCTGTCGTCACATGGTGTTCGGGTGTTTAAGGAACCACTATAGCTACGCCGAAGACAATCATCTTAGTCTTGTTTGCTTTTTGTTGCGATTTGTGTTGTTGACGTTGCTACTGCTGCTATTGTTTTTGTTGCTTTTTAAGTCTGAAGCATCCCAAGGTTATCCAAATCTATTCAACTATGCCACGATATCAAAGTTTCAAATATGCAAAGACATCGTTTGGGGAAGAAAAAGAGCAACTTGGAATATTCTTCTAGCTCACACTGTCTGTAAAACCTAGTATCTGGTCATTTTAAAATCACGCCGGTTTGGACAGAACTGGTAGTACGGTTGTACACTACCTTCACCCAGATGCATGACGGACATGTAGGCCACCCAGTCGCCGTAACTGTTGCGGTTTTCCTTAACTCCCGATTACGAAACTGGCCAGTTTCATTCACAAGAAACATTGTATCTACGTATACGATTACAACACTATTTGGTTCAAAGTGGACCAATGCACTCGGGAATACTGCAAGCTTTGAGGCTGTAGTCTCAGGTTAATAATGAAATCGTTCTAATTATTGAAAAATGCCTTATTGCAAATTCTGGTTTACATTTATATTATCGAAATTAGCGAAAATAGATAAGTTTGCCTTTTATTTTTGGGATAGTTAATTATTGCCGTTAGTCTTGCTGCTCATCTTTAGCGTCCAGACCAATACTTGAGGTCTGTTTTAATAAGTATGAAACCCTGCAGAGAAGAACAAAGAAAGTGAGTTCTGAAGTGTAGAAGTAACTTGTTGGATTCTGAGGAACAAAAGGTTCCAAAATAGCAGTCTTAATACATACTGGAAACAGTTTTGTATACGAGAAATTTTGATATTGAAGGGAGGTATCGCTCAGAAGGTATTTTGATTGAAGACGAAGATAAAATTAATCTCACAATCACCAATGTTCGCCAGTTTTATAAGGTCTGAAATGGTTTGAGGTCAAACGCAGGGTCTTTGAAATAAATAAAGCTATTGGGCAAAAATGGATAAAACTGAATAAAATACAAAATTGACTAGAATTTGGTTGAATAATCACAGGTAAATAGCTCATCCGCAGGCTCAAAATTTAGTATTATTGTACAAAATGACCAGTACCGCAGATAAATTCTGTTTAATTGTTTTCATTTGAATTCTCACACTAAATTCGAAATGGAATCTAAAGTACCTTAGTACCAAAATTTGAATATAATGTTTCAGAAACAGAAGCCGGTAAGTTACCTTCCCAGTAATGAGGTTCGTGTTCTCCCAGGTAACGCGTGGAAGCATTGGTAGTGGAAATCCCCTGTCTCCAATAACTACAAGAAAAAATGCAAAAGATCTTGCTATTGGACTGATATCACAAATGTACAAAATATTATTACAACCATATGAACAATGTTATACGTGCCATGTAAAGGTTTAGACTCTTTAACGAACTACTGGGAATTACATCAAATAAACAACTCTGGTGCTAGTTTTCCAGGCTCCTTTCTTCTGAACTGAAAGAGATAAGGCCTACATATCATAGCATAGAATAGTTTTAAGCCTAGGTACATAGTATTGTACGAGAATGGGCGACATGGGTAGTTATGACAAACAGAGGATTTAGTAGAAGAATGTTTTGATAGGCTTTTCCAGCTTTCTGGGTTGCGATAAACTGGAAAAGAACCTCGCGGTTTCACGTACCATTCAGTTTTTCCACAAAGTGTCCAGATTTTATAAACTGATTAAGAAACATCTGGAGAAGCATAATGTTAAACTGTGAAAAAAAAAGAACGTAAAAAAAGGTAAGTAAAACTTTTGAATTATTTAGGAAATGGTTTATCGAGAAAAACACAGACTATGTAGGCATACCCTGATATCTCC
This sequence comes from Siderastrea radians, assembly GCA_964017195.1. NCBI lineage: Eukaryota > Metazoa > Cnidaria > Anthozoa > Scleractinia > Rhizangiidae > Siderastrea > Siderastrea radians. The sequence goes on along the minus strand of OZ024887.1, from coordinate 53,391,393 downwards.
GATAGCAGATCGAACAAGACGAACTTGTGTCCTGGAATGATAAAATGATTGTTTAAAAATATATATTTTCAACATGTACCTCATATGGTGCATGAGTTCAGAATGTACAAGAAGAGGGAGCCGCAATCGTAGCTTAGCTTTCTTATGTCTCTGAGTTTACAGAGATATAAATCTCACTTCCGACATATCGAGGACTTAATTTGTTAGTATTTTGTATGACAGAAAAAAAAAACGTTGGCCCGTTCTCTTTCAAAAAGTCCGAACGTGTTCCGAATTGTCCTCCAATATTTTGGGGGATTTGTTCTGTGAATCCGAGCTCGACATCTCATTCTAGAGCACAGCTTTATTATTACTTTTCTCGGACTTCAAGCTGTACACATATTTTTCTTATTCACAAGTCGCCTTGCTTGGTTTTTGCAGTGTTTCCCTATCCTGTCATTTAACTGTCGAGGTTTCTGAATTCTCCTCGGATTACTGGCTGTTCGCTTGATTGAACTTGAAACGTCGCTCATTTTACAACAGCAGAATATAACTTACTCTGAAGTAAATGGGTCATCTTTTTGGGTTGTCAACGTGTTCGGTCGGATGTTAACAAAAAACACGAAATGCCACGAAAAGTCAAGTCATAAATCAGTAGCACTAATCGAACTCATCTTAATTATCGGAATTCGAAAATTGCGTTTAATTTTCGTTTTTTTTCTTGCTCGTTCGGCTAGATTGCTCAATGGAGTTTAATTCCAAAATCGGCTGTCTGTCTGCTGACCGGTTTTTATTCCACCGGTCCTTGCATTTTATAACAACTACTGACAGTTTTCCAGGCCGAAGGGAGGTAAGTTAGCTGCCGTTTTGGTTGCTTCACAATTTGTTTACTTTCTCTAGCCTATAAAGAATAAATTACAAATTGAAAGGATTCTCATCAGATGTAAGCCTTAGATACGTAAAAGAAAATGCCACACTTGGAAAGGACAACAGGCGTAATAGGAGTGATTACTTTATTTTACTACAAAACATCGGAAAACCAATATTGAAACTGCCGGCTCGTGAGTGCCTGATTGAAATTGTCAGTTTTGTTTAAGGTGAGTTATTGTTCAAGGCTAAAACAGGTAGTTTGACTCAACTTTGTCGTTTCTTTCGGTGTCAAAAATCCACAAAGGGTTGAAACGACTTTCACTATAAAAGCATTCTGAAAGAAAAAGAAAGGCCGTGCTAGCATTAAACTTATTTTTGTACTCGTGAATTGATCTAGATTTTTATCCTCGTGCATTTGCGGATTATGAAGACGAATTTCTTCTCAAATTATTGGTCCCTAAAACACAGTGCATTTCAATTGTGCAGTTATATACCAAAATATGCAAGACAACGAGGGAAAACATAGAGAAAAACACAATGCGGACCACTGAGGAAAGAGTGAAGTTGGTTTATTTTGGCTTTAAAAAAGAGACGTCAGCACGGCTCCCACTGCCAGTTTTAATTGCAGCATTCTTTGGAAAGGTAATTGTTCAAGAAGAATACCCGTGAAACTACAGTTGCTCTCATGAACCAACCTACGCCAACGCCGTACGTTGCTCTGGGTTATCAAAGCGACTCGATCGACTTTTGTAAATATGGCTAAATCTAGATGTGTCCATCATCAAACAACTTTTCTGTCGTGAAGGTGGACATTGTATCTTTAAATAATAATATTGCCCCGGCAGCAGGCGTTTACTGACAAAAATTACCCGAAAGAACAAACTTTTTCGGAACATCCAAGCACCTGTAAATTACCAAAGGAATATGGCAAAGTTTTGCGGCCGCGAAGTGTATACATTCGGGCGCTTTGAGAAACGCACAGAACTGTTTTCGAAAGCTCTTCGAATAAAATAGCTTAAAACCGAACATGGCTTCGAGATTTCAAACACCAAAACATGCTGTAAACTCACTCACAATTTACATTTCGCTTTGACTGAATCAAAGAGTCTAAGTTAAGTCGATAATTTGGGAGAAAAATGTCATTCACTTCAAGTGAAGAAGATAAGAGTATAAGGATATAACGAAGATGAAAATATCCCACAATTGAAAAGATATATAAAGATTGTTACACTCAAAGACGGCGGAGCGACATCTTCAGTTGCTGGATAAATAAGTAAACAGTCAAAACAACCCAACCTTCAGAGCTGAAGAACAACAACCTAGATTGAGAAATCAACACCGACTCAGTCTAAAATAGCCACGATTTCTACTTTTCGAATAAAATATACCAGTTGCGAAAAAAGAATTGCTCAAAGAAAAAAATCTTGAAAATTACGCACTTAACCGCAACAAGAGATTAATCTTAAGCCTACATATCAGATTGTTTATTAATGAAAATTCCTTGAATGAATAAACAGAAAAAGGGGCAAAAAAACCTTCACAAACATAAAATTTTATTCACATAAGCAAGAATGTAAAATGCAATCAATTTTCGCCTTGAGTGAAGTTACTCGCAAGCAATTCCTTTCGAAGCGGGAATTAATTGCACGGCTATTCTGAACAATTTTTTACACATTTGTTAAAACATTTCAAGAAAATTATCATGAACATGTAAACTCGCTCAATCAAACAATTCTCACGATGTAAATCCACAATCAAATATGTAATTTACTTCACCGATGAAATGAAAGAGGTACTTGAAGATCTAACCGAAAGTCGAGTGGTCCTTTGCGATGGTCGCTTTCCAGATCATCCTTTGAAAAAAACAAGTATGTCCTCGAACAAGGATTTCTTGCCTTCAAGCTCTCCAATTTCTTCTATAAGCGCCTTCGAGTTTAAAGCAATCCTTCAGGTCTTTTCCTTTTCATTATGAATTATCGAAAATTGAGCGTCAAGGAACCAGCGGCCTGTTGTTGACTTCAGATCAAATTTCTCCTGTGATAACAGACGATCTGAATTATTTCTTGTCAGTGTTCAGTGAAGGGTTATCAATTCGAACTAAATGTGGTAAAATGTCCATGAAAGTACATCCTTTAAATTGAAGCCTCAAAAAAGGTGGTTAGCGTTTAAGTTCGAGGGTAGTCCGCCACCAGTATGTCAACGCGCGAGTATTGAGACGCTTCGAACATTTTACATGAGGCCTGGTGCGAGGGCCGTCGGTCGTCGTACGGTCACGTGACGTCATGACCATCAAATTTAACTCGCATGAATAAATATATTCAAATTTCTGAGTGCTACGCTCTGCGGGCCTTCTTCGGCCCGCAAGGGAGCTCCGCTATCATGGGCTGTTGAGCATTTGAACGATAAGGCAACTTACGTGAACGATTTTGTGTGGAATGTTAAGTTCCCGTATTTTACTCCCAGAGATCCAGAAAGAACAGTCCTCTATAGAAAAAAATAAAAATAATGATCTCTTCAGCAAAAATCTGGTTTGAAAACAAGCAAACAAATAAATAAGGTAAAACATATCAGAACGTTAAAGAACACGTGCAACTCGTTAGGACTTTTTGCCTTTTTATGCAAGTACAACCTACTTCTAATTATTCATTGACAACTAGATTGCTGACATCCATCTGAAAGTGATTGTCGAAGTCACTGGTGAAAAAGCGAAGAAAACTTATGCAAGAGGCTGACGCGTCTCGGTGGAGTTGTAGAGGGGATCCAGTTTCCGTTAGTGCGTTATATCTTCACGTGAGGCCTTTGAATCTGCGTTAGGTCGTCGTCTTGAAAAGGGAATACCAAACTAATTGTCCAGGGAAAAATTTTAATCTTTTTCGTGAACTCTGACTTGCTACTCAATCTCGAGATAGCAATTGTTGTTCATTTACCTTTGAGCAAAGCAGCGGTCGTCTCACGCGAGGTTTTTGCCCATTAATTGAAGAACAAAGTAAATTTCTGGGAATGGCTTCTTACTTGTTCGTTATATACTAAAACAACTATCCACCATTGTTCTCCTCTATTTCGGTGAATAAATGATAATTGTATTACTAGCAAGCTTACCAGTCCCACTGTAAGAGCATAGATGGGGGCTCCATCCTTGGCAGTGACGTGAATTTTCGCATTGCTATTTACAGTTACAATGGTTCCATTGCTGCTAGATGTAAAGACGGGAGCTTTGGTTGTGTAGATTTTGACAAATACTGGACGGTCAGGGTACTTCTGGTACAGCTTAAAAATTAAGTAAAACGGACTGTTTTAAACCAGGAACAAGGCAGGAGTTGCCAAGAGTAAAATTGGATGAGAAACTTTTTTGTAAGAGTCAAAAGATAGTGAAAACTCAGCAGTTATTATGAATTTAGTAAAGAGATTAAGCATTGCATTTACGGAAAACGCGAATCGCAAAAATACCACGCGATTATGATTTTCCCGCCATCTTTCACGTTTGCCGTCTGCCGTTTGTCGTTTTCAACGTAAGAAGGCTTGTTTTCGCGTTCGTCAACGATGGGAGCATTTTATCTCCCTCGTCCCCAGGCGTCCCTCCTTATTATACGATGGTGCGCGTGGCGTTGTGGGATAGGTGCACTGCAGCCGGTGGAAGCGCTACGCGTTTTGCATCCTTTCCACGCCGCCCCGCGCTCCCTGTTAAACAGGCGCCTAGGGACGAGGCAGAGCTCTATTTCAAGTTTTTGAATTGTTCTACTACAATAACCGGCCTTTAATTAAGCCTAGTGTTGTTTAATTTATTATTCTAAGCAAAATAAACGGTTAACTGTCGGCGTTTACACAAATAGGAAGAAAAAAGTGCGAAAAACGAGCTGATGTTTGGCTGCCACCTTAACAAAAGCTGTCAATTAGTTTACAAACGAGGCGCTCAAATTATGCCGATACGTCAAAACATCCCTTGGAAACCGCATTCAACCAGGTAAGTAATATTTTAGTTAAAAGTTAAAAAGCTGCATTTTGTGTTTTATATTTTAATGAGTTTACGCGAATCTTAAGAAGAAATGTTCCACTTTAAGACCGCAGACGGCAAGTGGCAGGTTGACGTTTGCCGCTTGTCGTAAACGTGTTGCTTGATCTCTCTACTAACAGACTTTTCTGAGCGTGAGAAGAGATGGGAGCACGCGAGAGTAGTTAAATCGTAGCTGGAACTAAATGTCGTCAATGAATCTCACGGTAGTTAATAAAAACACTACTTGTGAGAGTCATTCCAATAAATACAAACCTGCGGTAAAAACGATTTGAATGCCTTCGTGTTCAATAGAAGCTTTGCATTCTTGGATAGCTGCAAATGAAAGAAAATGGCTCATACTGATACTTATAAATCAGCTTGCTGCCTTCCTCCTTACTCCCTTCTTATCTTTCATTCTTTTTTTTTCTCTCACTCCTTCCGTTCATCAATCCTTCAGTCAGTCAGCCGCCAAACAGAGATCAAGTTGTGATTTGCTCTTAGTTAGTATCCTATACTTTTACATAGATTGTTACCTCAGTTTATATACGGGGGCATTGGTAATAGTCCTTAAACAGTACCTTAAAGTTACAGTGCGTTCCTACCATCTCAATTCCAATAGTGTCCTACTGCAAAGAAGCAGAGGTGAAATTTTCCAGTCCTAGAATAGCGAAAGACAGAGGGGCTCCCGACAAAAAAATAGTCAGCTATCCTTTAATAGCTTCAGCTCGTGGGATTTCAGCCACAGACCAAGAGACTGAACTCTTTAGAGCAAAATGATTACCAAATCAATTTATTTCATGATATTTTATTTACTTTATGTTGTGTTACTGTATTTTATTTCATTTTTTGCTAGTGGCGTTTGACTTGACTTTAATTTGGTATAAACTGAACGTATCCTTACATCTTTAGGCGTGATAACAGTCCTCAGTGCTCCTTGCTGGTGATAAACAAAGCCTGCTGTGTTGAAGACGTAATCAGTTAGCCATATGTAAACCATCTTGTCCACTTCAGCAAAGGCAGGCAGTGCTGCAGGGACAAACGGCGCCGTGGAACGAGGGTCTCCAATTGGCTTGAATTCTCCCTGAAATAAACACATACAGCTATTTTTCACACTCGCTTTTCGTAGTTGACCGTGCGCGATAAAGCATTTTTTGAGTGTGAATACCGTAAAAGCTCTATTAATTCCCCCCCCGGGGGGTGGGCTTATTTAACTCTTGGCCTTAGAAGGGGGAGGGGGGCTTGCTTAATAGAGAAGCGGGGCTTATTTCAAATCATAACATTTAAGAAAAACTGAAGTTAAATTTTAGCAAAACAAAATTTCAAGATCGCTGCCTAATAGGGACAAAAATGGTGCGTGTATCACAAAATTACAACTATAACAAAAATTATACTCTAATGTAATGGTACTTCTGGGAAATGAAAGACCAAATTTCCCAACAAACTGGCTGAAACATATAGATAAAGGCTTGATATAGATCATTTCACTGATATTTCAAACTGGGGGGGGGGGGAGTGGCTTAATGGAGAGGGGGGCTTATTACAAAAACTGGCCTCCAAAAGGGGGGCTTATTACAGAGGGGGACTAAAAAAAAAAGAGAGGGGATGCTTAATAGAGCTTTTGATCATGAAATGATCATACTTGTGAAGTGTGGATGAAAGAAGAAATGATGACAACATTCGCAGTGAAACTATTAACTTTTAAAAAGCATTTGAAAAAGCAGAGGCCGACGATATTCAGGCTTGAAAGGGATTCCAACACTTGACCTTGGGAGACCGGTGCAGCGGACTAACCAACCGAGCTGTCAAACCAATTGGGAGCTGGTCATTTGCGATTTCGTATTAAGGCTTAAAACACACTTGAATAAACATAGGCACGCATAGCGTGCGTGAGCTATTTTGTAGCTATCAATGAGAGGTACGGAAATAGTTGAATAAACGTGCGTGTACCAAGGTACACTATTGTGATGTTGTTTATTTGAGTAGCGTTGAGCATTCGAAAAGTATTGGTTTTTAGACAGAGGTTACCTTATAAGTGGAGCTGTGTCCGATATTCTGCAACCCCGTTCACAGGGCTTTTTACAGATTTGAGGGTGATCAAAGATCAATGTTTGAGTTTAATGTTAGTGGCTTCGAATTCGTATACGTCATTGTTCAATAGATGGTACGCTAATGTGTACAAGTGTGGCTTCAAATTACGACAAAACAAGAAGAAAGTGAGATAAAATCTGTAAAATATCTGACAACAGTGTGAATATGGGACAAACAAAACAGTACAAAACAGTCCTTTCTGAAGCTCATTCTCAGATGTTTCTCGGAAGCTCAATGGATTGAAATTTATTTTTGTGGCTTTCTATTATAAAGATTATTTTTCCATGGACAAATATTTTGGATCTAGTAGGAAGCGTAACTTGTCACAAAAATTAATTCTGTAATGTTTGAACCAGAAGAGAATAGCCGATCTTGAAAGTCACGTACGTCTTCTTCTTGTGTGACATCATGCTTGACGAACGTGGCAACTCCCGTATCCAGACAACTATATAAATAAGCTCTGTTTTATTTTCAAGATTATTATTTCACACCGACTTACATTTTGGAACACACGGCTAAAACTGAGTAATAAGCGTGCCTTGTTAGAAAAGATCATGCCATCGTGTGACTTGTGCAAGTCTTGCGTGACTAGTCACGTAGCAAACTGTCAAAAAAGCCAGAAACGTCGCACGTGCTGACATACCGTGTGGCACTATATTTTTTCTGGATTTAAATTTTTGGGATTTTCGCGGTTTTTTCACGATCCGCAAAAAAAGTTCCCGCGAAAAAAATAATTCCCGCAAAAATTTACTCCATTGTCGAAATTTGTATACAAACATCGCCTTTTACATGTGATGTAATATTATGTTGGTGCCCATTTACTTAAACCGTCTCTTTCGTTCAAAAATAAAACGAAATTAGAAGCAAACCATTCAGAAAAAACGATGACATTGCAGTCGCCACATTACAAGTATTAAGCTGTTAAAAGCTTTAAAGAAAAGGATCGTCTGAAGGTACTCCATTGATTAACTGATTTAGCGTGTTATACATCTGCATGTTGTTCACCTGCATTCGATTGTTTGTACTCAAAAAACGAGAATGTTATAATTCCAAATAGAAGGCGGCTTCCGGAAATGGCAGAAATTAATTCCAGGGAAGAACAAACAGTTTCCCCAATCGCAAAAATTAGTCCCGCAAAACACACACAAAAAATCGCCATTCGCAAAATTAAACTCCCGCAAAAATATTGGTGCCACACCGTAGAGTCTCAGCATCGCTGAAGCCACACAAAAATCAGTGGTTGTGTTCAGCGAATAAATTTTGTTTTGATGAGCGTTTTGATGTAAAGTAAGATGCAAAATTGGGTGAAAATAATATTAAGGGATGTTTTGTTTTGTTATGTAGAGAGGTGGTAATGGGCGAAGGAATCGTTGGAATTTTAATGAGCGAATTCGAGAATAATGGGGTGGTTCGCCTGTGTGGTAAACAACGTGAATTTTATCACGTGGAGTACATGTGATCAAGTCAAGGCCAAATTTTGCTTTAATAGCTCCGGGGGTGGGGGAAGGGGGATTTTATCGCACGACCAGGCAGTCATGTGATAATGTTAAGTGTGGTTCGTTTCACATGTAAAGAACGTGTTATGTTGATTGAGCGTGAGATCAGGTTACTGTTATGTGTAAACAAGTGGTGTTTTGTCACGTACAAACATGTGATGAGAGAAAGTTCAATGGCGAGTCACGAGACTTTCATGAGACTATCATAAGTAAGGGTTAGACAATGAACGCGAGTGTTCTATGGGATATAGTGTCCCGAGCAAAGATAGGGCCGAGTGGCATTCTATCTTGCGAGGGACGCTATATCCCATAGGACACGAGCGTTCATTGTCTAACCGTCTTAGAACATGGTCACACCTACGAAGAATTTCGTTTTTATGTGCAGATTGTAATTGTTGCATTTTAATTTTTTTGGTTCTCACCTTGAAATCACGTTGCTATTTTGTTTACGATATTTTCGCTATTGTACGCATGCCTTTGAGGTGCAATGTTTTAGAGTGCTTCACGGCGCGGTTTATCGCAGTTGGTGTGTAAACAGCCATGAGCCAATACACGAAAGTTTGGAACTCGAGGCAGTGATCGCCGCTAAAGATTTTCTAGATTTACACTGGTGAAAGCAGTCTTCGAGGCGCTACAACCACCGACACCAGCAAGAGGGGAACCCGCAGGAAACTCCAAGAGGCCAAATTAAGTCAAGTTCAAGTACAACACTCGTAGTCTGGCAAACACGGAGAAACAAGTCTGTCTTTCTGTTTCAATTAAGGTCTGAACAGTTCGTATTTCATGTAAAATAATGGTTTTTCTTTCGATTTGCTTTTTGCTATGCTATTATACCGTAAGATTTCATTTTTTTGTTAAAACGCAAAAAATAATGAGTGTTTCTAGCCGTTGAAGCTGTTGATTTTATCGATTTAGTTATAAATATTCACAGAGAATTTGTGCATTCATTAGTAGTTTCTACTTAGTCATTAGTATGCTCTATATAGAGCATACTAATGAGGCTTCCAAACAAAGGAAAACAATGCCTCATTAGTATGCTCTATATAGAACCACTAATGAATGCAGAAATTCTCTGTAATTTTACCCCGCAATTTCCCTGTGCTTCAAAGCCCCCGCCACTTTACATAATTTAAGACAGTTTATGGAATATAGAGCATCGAAATGCTGGACACTGATTGGCTGAGTGGGTGTGACCATGTTCTAAGTTCGTTTTAGGCACTTTTTATTGGCTTTCATGGCAGCTAGAGTTGTGTAACAAGGGGAGAAACTTAAAAGGAAGCGGGGAATGAGTAAATTTATGCGTTTTTTGTAATCTGAAAAATGATAACCGATTTTTGTGTCTATAAAACTGTGAAACGAATCTTGCGAGGAGCTATTGCGTTTTTGTCTTCGTATTGGAGATGATAATTGTTTTGATTTGATTTGATTGTCGTGCTGATCTTTCCGCTCAAACTTTGTACAAACAATCCCGCTACCGCCAAGCAGCCTAACCAGAAATCCATTTCTCTGGTAAGTCACCTCTAACTTTGCGCTTAGCTAGTCGCACGTACCAGCAACGTTTATGCCACCTATACAATCTTTTTCCTTGTCGACCTTGTGCCTTTGACGGACCTAGTGATCGAGTGGCATGGTCATTAATTTTAAAACCTACCAAAGGGTGCGAACAATAATTCTTTCTAGTTCGAAATTCACGATTCTGCCCTTTTTATACCTTCAAACTATTTGCCATCTATTTACCATCATTCACTATGGGACGTCCCTGGACTGAAGTCACGTTATTTCTCACACTCTAAAGTTGAACCATATAACTCCAAACGTAAGTTATGCGCATGCGTACAAGGGATTTGTTCCAATTCTCATCTACCAAAACAAACGAAGCTGACAAATATTTCCTAGACCGAACATCATAAATATCAGATAACCCACGAATTATTTACTAGAACTCGCTTCCGCTCACGTGTAAACCAGGTTTGTGCTGACGATTCGTTTTCTTAGGAAGTCTACCACAAGGAAGCCAGCGATTTCTATTTGATATATAAATATCCAACGTTAAGCAAATGAAACCAGGACACTTTCGTCGTGTCGCTTTAGTAACGGAATTCTCCGGGAGTTCTCATTTGCATTTTTGTTCCGACCCCGACAACTAGCCTTTCGGTAAAATTCGACAGTCATCGGGAATGCCGAACATGTGTCCAACCAAAAACCACCCAACCAACCAACCAACCAACCAACCAAAGAACCAACCTTCCTAGAAACTTGAGGCTGCATGCCGACTATGAGGCTATTTTGTAGACAAAATAGCTCAAAAATGAGATGATATGCTGTACTAACATGAACTAAAGCTGCCTTATTAGAGCGATTTATTTACCTTCAGTGGTACGTCCATATAATTTGAGGTAAATGTGGGGTCTTTAACAAGTGAGTAATCAATCTGCGCCACACTGCTTACATTAAGGAAAACTGTCAGAGAAGAAAAAGATGAACGGTTAGTTTTCGTGAGTTTCATATCACAAAAGGTCTTTACCAGGGTTTTACAGCGGCTTACTCTAACACGCGCCCTTCAAGGATTTTTCTCAACAGCCAAATGTGTTTTTGGTGGAAGTCAATCATCTCTTTCTATCACAATTTTTTTGACTTCCCGCGCGCTGATTGGCTTTTGCTGATTGTTACATGTAACGCAATCCTGTCTGGTGCCGTGGATAAACCGATTTTGCGAATCTGTTGTACCCTCTGTTTCCTAAACCTTTTGTGACAGAACTACGGCAAATCTGGAAATATTCATTGAGAACGCAACCGGTAACCTGTAAATTTTGAATTTTAATTGACTGAACTTCTCAGAAACCAACTGCGAAGTAAAGAGAAGAGATTATTTGTGATAGTCTGACAGCTCAAATTTTTGAACGGCGAGAATCAGACGTTTGCTGATCGAACCCGAACTCAGATACCACGCAGCTCTTAACAACCTCTAATTTCACCCTTTTTTCATTATTTCCCTCGGTGCTAATTTACTGGCAAATTGTTTTTCGTTCAGCGAGCGGTCTTGAATTGTCATAGAAACAGATGATTGACATCCACCAAAAACACATTTGGCCGTTGGGAAAAATTCCTTGAAGGGCGCGTGTTAGAGTAAACTACTGTAATATGAGAGAAATTAATGAAAGGAGTCGTGTAAGATGGCGAGCATCCCTAGTAGGGAAGTCACCATCCGCAATAAATCTTTTTAAAGTGGAGATTGCAAAGTGAGGTATTTCCTGTACTTTCCAATGATCCAGAATGCAAGGGCCACATGTTTGCCAGGCGTAAGGCTGATACGTTTTTCCTTCTTCAAACAAAGCCGACTTGACAAATTTATGTCGAACAGCGGCTGTTAATCGACATGGGTTTCACAAAGTAGCCAACTGCCGTACACAGGGACCGCGGAGAACAAGAAGGTAGGTTATTTCACATCAGACTGGAGTAAGTAATCAACTGTCCATTGAGGTAAAGGTATGTTTACTGAGGATTTTACAGCGTGCCAAAGTCAAATAAAGGTTTTGAAGAATACCTAACTGCAAGCACCGAATAACAATTTCTATCCCCTCCCCTCCCCCTCCCCCCCCAAAAAACTTCAAATAATGATTAAGGTTTAAAAAATACTTTGCCTATTTACCCGGAAAGGTTGCCATGGATTCCGCTCCATCTTCATTTATTGCTTCTCTGGCTTCCCTGCAGATCTTATAGAAGGTAAATAAATAAACAGGAAGGTAAGTAAATTGTCTGGGGAGTAAATAAATAAATAAACCACATAACTTTCAGTAATAAAGTCATAAATGAGCCCCTGATTTTAATCACGAAAATTATATTTTTAGATATAGTCCAGGAAAGTTAACGCGATTTGGTACCGTAAGGTCAAAATGCTTGCAACAGAATTTTTATTTTCAGGGACGTTTTCGTTAAAGACTCCAGATAAACATATTAAAAGTCAACAAAAATCAACCCTGGCGAAATATGAAAAACATGTGAGTTTTTTGCCTCTGTCATTTTGCCTTTTAGACGCCATGTTTTTATGCAAATTAGCCTTATCACAGACAAGTTTTACAACAAATTTTCATTTTAAGTGGCATTAATCACTAACTTGTTTTAGTAAAGTGTTTTTAAAGTGAGATATAATGCTTTGGTTTGCTTATCGAATATTCTCGCTACGAAATATTACTTTTACTATTACTACTATTATTACGGTTAGCGTTACGAAGTTTAATTTTTTTTTTTTAGCTCTCACAGAGCACTTTGATATTACAGCTGCAAAGTAGTGTAAAGAACAATTAATCAATGTAAGCAAACGAAAAGATTGAGTTCGGTTCAGTTTGCGTCGAAGATGACGAGAGAAAGATAGGAGGTAAAACTATGTATTTCATGTAATGCTTTTGTTGTGCGCTTTGCATAAGACGATTTCGGCTGGAGTCCTTGCATTGGAGTGCTTAAAGCTACAGTTGTTCGCAAAATTTAAACATTGTTATTTCTACAGAAGCACTACTGAGTCCACGTGCACTGTGCAGCAAATTTTACAAGAATTTCTTCTTTGTTTGCAAACTACGGTTCACATCTTATGAGAAAATAGATGGTTTTTTTAAATAGCTGTGTAAGAATTGGACAGCTGGGCATAATTTGTATACCAACACAATCTACGTTTACCTTCAGCAAATTGTTATACTACAAACTGGCCATCGAGATATCTATTCCTTTTTTCTAAATAATCTGCATGTTGTCCGCCACACTGATAGTTTAAGGGCTAGTCTTTCAACTTATTTGGTAATCGAACAGACGCTAATGCGCAACATCAACTCAACTGGTGGCCTTTCAAGAGACATAGGAAAGAATGTGGTGCGCGTGCAAAGATTAGTGTGGGTCAAGTCTATGTCTTTCTGTTGCAACGTATACAGCTCTATGCAAGATTTCACCGGCGTCGCTTATAACACTAGCGAGCAACACGTAGAAGCTTCAGATACTTGACAAAAGAGAGACGGGAAGGATACAGAGTAACTAGGAACTCCTTTTCCAAGGATGATACCTCACTAAGAAGCATAGTATCAGGAGTTGTAGCACACGAATCTGTAAATGTTGATCATTTTTAGAAACGTGTAAATATTGAGTAAACTTAAATTTTTATTTCTATTTTCCCACACTACCCCACAAGCTGTAAGCTAAAATACTTATCGTGTTTAAATAAAGGTTATATGTCTATCTATGGGCCCTCAGTTAAAGACGAAGCTCGCTTAAAAAGACGATCAACCAACGCTGTAGCTGTACACTGTGATCTTGTGAACACACTCACTGTAAAGAAAGACGTTTTCCTGCGAAACAAACAGAACAAACAACGTTTCATCAATATGCTGAGTGAGAAGTAAAAGGAGGCGGGATGTGACACCATTCATGCTGCAGGCGATGCTGATTTCTTGATAGGTCAGTCTGCGGTCTCTGTGTCTGCTACCCGCAGAGACACTGTCGTCATTGCAGATGACACAGACATTTTAATTTTACTCTGCCACCAAGGAAACAACTCCAAAAAGAAAATTTTCTTCAAACCACAGCCGAAACGAGGGTCCGCGCAAGGCAAGGTTTGGGACACCCGGGCTACTTGTTCTGTGCTCGGGTCAAGCCTCTGCAGGCATCTTCCATTTCTACACGCGTTGCTGGGATGTGGTTCCACGTCACGGTTGTTTAGTATTGGAAAGGCCGTCGGTCTTAAGAAGAGATCACAGTTGTAACAGCATGCCGAAGTATTTTATCATGCCAATTCGTTGAAAAAAGAAGATTTTATCAAAGCAGGAGAACGCGCATTGGTAGGGGTGTATGGCGGCAAGGTGAGCGACAGTTTGGAGGCCTTTCGATATTGAAGATTTTGCGAAACGACAGCTAAAAGCACAACCGCAGTCAAAGTGAAGTCCTTGCCTCCGACGTCTCCGAAATTTCATTCCCTTCGCGTTTATTACCAGGTTCAACTTTGGACTTGAAATCAAGAGCTTCAACCGTGTGACTGGGGATGGAAAGAAACAGATGGTACAGCTGTACTCTAATTCCGGTAATGACCGACAAACCACCTGCACCGGAAACTCTCCTCCGAGTTATCAGATGTTACTGCAAGGTGGACTGTAACACGGCTCGATGCAGTTGCAAAAATCAAGGACTTGACTGTTCACTTGCCTGTGGAGAGTGTCGTGGAAGTGTTTGTTTCAATCCACGTTCTGACAGATCCAGATAGCGATACAGAGGACGTCGGGTCAAATGCCTTATTGCTTAACTTCAGTACTGTTAACTTAAAAAGGTACTGATAGATAATCAGGTGATGCTATATGTTTGAGACATTAATTTAAAGTTACAAGCACATAAGGATAACTTTGAAAACTGTTCAGTCCAACAGCATTTCACAAACATATATCGCAATCCGTTTCAATCTTCTTCACTTTTAGCCATCCGTGCCTTCTTTTGTATTTGCTGTGTTATATTTCACCGAATTTGATGGACATTTCCCAGGCATGAATTTGGCTAAAATCCGTGACGCAGTTCCTTTAAACACTTTTTTGTTGAATATTTGTTGGAAAACGGTCCATGATAGAACCTAAAGGTACACTTTACTTTACCGTCCTTTGTTTTTACATGTTAAGTGAAACTAAAAGTGGTAAATGTCTTGATGGGACAGTTTTCAGTGGCTAATTAGCATAAAAACATGGCAGTCGTCAACACGTGGATTTTTTTCGTATTTCCCATGAGTTGATTTTTGTTGACTTTTAGTATGTTAACATACATGCCTCAAAAGCAAACAATGTAAAAATAAAAATTATGTTGCAAGCATTTTCACCTCTTGGCATAACTTTATTGGACTAATACAATGTTTCTAGAATTGAATCTTCCGCTTTTCAGTGATTGCAACGAGAAGAGCTGCTTACCAGTGTTTTAAGTTCACCTTTAATTTTTTGCTCTATTTCGCCAGAGAACAAGTTGTACAGCCAACTAAACAAAAGAAAAAGGCATTCAATAAAAGTCACTCAGTAGCAACCTAATTTCGTGCCCAGAGTCCTCAGCCTTCTTGGTGAACAGGTGGTCGCCAGGAAAGTACGTAATGTGGTAACGCCGGAAATTGTTATCGCAGAAATCCTGGGGTTAATAGTTATTAGTTTTGTTACCGTGAACGGCAGTGAAGAGCCAATCAAAAAAGTCTTTTTTATTACCTCAGAGTCTCTCCTGGCGACCACCCGCTGACCAAGAAGCCTGAGGACTCTAGGTACGAGATAGCACCCATGTGAGACAAAAGTGCGGTTATTTTCTCTTGCAATGCACTTGCAGTGGCACAGCATATCATTCAATGCAACATGATACGATACAATACAATTTTATTTTTCTAGTCGTAAAGTATACATACCCTTATTATTGGAAATTAACGCTCCATGAAATCGACGCGAACTTTTAGTCGCGTTAAATTTTTGTGAGGATTAATTCCGCGATGTTAATTAAGTTTAAAAGTTCTGAAATTCGCACACGAAGTGTCTATTCAATGACCAGGCCCTCGTAAAGAAGAATTCATTAAAAGCATTGATGGAAGTAATAAGTAGATGAACAAACGTACCTGTTACCACCGGAGAATTTCACGACAACTGAATTAACCTGTGAAGAGCAGTCTTGTCGTTGTGTAGAAATGGTTGGTCGGCCATCAGGATCAGCACCTGAAAGTGAAAGCAAATTATTATCTTATTTTGCAAATGCTCTATCAAATTTGTTTGACCAAAATACATACCTGTAATGGACAAAACGCACACAGAAATATAAACAACAATTAAAGCGTATTGCAGCAGACTAACAGATATAACAAAGAAAGGAGGAAGGGTTGACGTATTCACACCTACCACTTAAATTATTTTCTTGTTTCTTACGTTCTCTGCATTATACATTCACGCACTTTCCTCGACAGGGTGCCTAGCTATCTACTACAAAGCATGGGACTTGTGACAGTATTCCGTTGGTTAACTAACGTGAGGTGTCAGCAAGTTGAGTTGGATTAAAAATTAATATAACAATTACTCGTCGAGGATGCGACATTCTGCGAAAGAAAACTGTCAGACATAATGTTAGGTGGTCACTATTAAATGGATGTTGTTAAAACGGGGAATGGGGAATGCGAAATGGAAAATAGTGAATGAGGAATGGGGAATGGCAAAATGAAAACAAGAAATTGAAAATGGGAAATAAGAAATCATAACAGCTTAACGAGATTTAGAAGATAGTGCACGTGATGTCGGTTATGATTATCAACACCCTAATTGTGAGATCTAAGGGATGAAAAATATTATTTCTGACATTTAAAATAAACTGCTGTTATGTTTTAACCCTCAGACGTATAAGCAAAGTTACACCCCCACGGTGGTAAGGGGGGGCATGGGGCTGATAGGAACCCCCTTGTATTTTCATTACGTTACAATATTTCGAAAAGATTTCACCTTTAGTAGAAAGCCTGTGATGTGTTCTCCAAGATGAGGTACATATTATGGGTTGCCGCGCTGCTGGGGGCCTGTCACGTCATCCAAGATGGCCGCCATTTTGGGCGCCATTTTAAATTTTACCGAAAATTAGAAATTGTCAAAATATTTTGCTGCTTTTTCGTTAACATTTCGTGCATTTTTCACCTAAAAAGGATGAAAGGGGCACGTGGTCAAGCCATTTTTCTTTTAAAATGGCATGACCACCTGCTACTTATGTCGTCATATCTTGTAACCATAGCAACCGATTCTCACAAAACTTAAGTCAAAATGTTTCTGAGGGATATGCCCACAGCTACTGACTACAGCAGGTGTAGATGTTAATTCGTCTTACGGAAATTCAACCTTATTGCTTATCTCCCTTGTACGCTCGAGGGTTAAAACTGCGAAGTACTGTAGTAGTATGGGGAACTAGGGCCTTTCGGACGCTAAAAGTACTTTGAGAAAAAGATCAGGTACGGTGTGGTAATTGTTTATAAATTCCCGTGTTTTATTGCCACCTAGTGGTCGTATTGCCTTATTAAGGTAGTATATGATAAACCAATCAGAAGTTGTACATCTTTTTAATTAAAAGACTCAAATTTTCACAAATTTTCTGCTGAAAAGATCTCTTCTGTTTGTGATGGTTCCTGGAAATAATAAGTGAACAGCCTTGAGAAGTATACCTGAGTTTTTTTTTCACCTTTCTCTCAAAATTTCTCTTTAATTTGACTCGCTTCCTATAATTTGTTGTATTTCTATTCTAAAAATTATCAACAGGAGATTTGCGATCCTTTCGACAGATTTCAGGTTATTGCGGTCTAATATGGAAAGCGCCCACAATGTCTGTTCCACTAAGTCCGCCTCGTGAGGCTTTTACAGTGATATGCTGTTAAAGATAATATTTTCCAACACTTCAGATGATGTCAAGAATTTTAATAATTCATCATATCCTCGTTAATGTATGAGGTTTATATTTGTGTCACATTTTTTGATAATTGTTACCCATTATTATTTAAGTGCCAGGCGAAAATTATTCCTTTTAACCGTGGGCTCTTTCATGTTTGGAGTTAAAGAACTGATTTGGATAAGATAATTCAGCATTCACAATTTACAGTTTACAATTTCCCATTTTCAATTTCTCGTTTTCATTTTCCCATTCTCCATTTCCCATTCCTCGTTTCAGTCACATCCACTATTTAACTCACCAATTCGCACAGTCAGACTGAATCCAATTCCGTGTGCTTTCAAAACGAAACTCACTCTGTCACTGAACCAAAACCTGAAACAAACAAGCAAAGTAATCGAGAATTACAAATTGTTAGCGTGATGCGATTCTTCCTTTCCTCCTAAGTATTAGTAGAAATTTGCTGTGCTCTATTGCTAACGGGCGAATCGTGTTGACTCTGCCACCATTGATTACTCGTTGAAAGACGGGAAAGCAAATTTATTTGCGAATTTCTCTCCGCAAGAACCAAGAGAGAATCCTCTCGGTTGCGAGAACCACAAACAAAGAAAAACCAAGAAAGGGAACAAGGAAGAAAGATTTCACTTACTCGATTGAAAAGGTGCATGCAAACCAGGTACAACCTTGGAAAACGTCTAACTGACTCCGGCTATTAAACTCATACCGCTCCTTTTTTTTCTTTTTTGTCTTGCTAATTCTATGCTTTATCGCCTGGTCACCAACAAACTATTCCTCCTTTCTCCTTTTTATTTATAGCTAGCAATAAACCGACAATTATAGCTATCGTGTCAAATCTGTAAGCAATTGACAAACTCCTCGCCTAAAAATGTGAAACAGTTAACCATTCTCTTCGGAGCACCTGAATGTGAAATTCTATCACTACCAGACACTCTATCTTGAAACAGACAGTCTATCTTGTTTCCTGCTGAAAGTAACATACTTGATCACCCCAAATAATTATTGCTCAGGTGCTATGTTTGGCCTTACGTATGCTATAGTCAAGTATGTAATCTCTGGAACCACTGGGAGGAGGCCTCTTCTCTATGACCTTGATGGTTTCCTTCAGGGGCCTTAATATTATTGTTTTAATTTCCTTTTTCTCTTTACTTGTTTCTCCCCCCCCCCCCCTCCTTGCACCTGCTCAACTATATGTCAATAATGGTAAATAAATAATAACGTAATCGTTTCCACTGATATACTGTCTTCTAAAATCATCAATATTGTTAACTGACTCCTTGTTGAAAGGAATAAAGATATTAAAAATGCGTCAGACGCTATAACACACATGTCGTTTTGACAACCTGCATGTGTTCTACATTTACACATACCAGCCGACTTTCCTTTTAAAGTGCAAATTTCCGGAAAAGTCTAGATCAATTCCTGTGGCTCGGAGAGTGAGTCCTTCCCCTGGAGCAGTGGTGAAAGAGGAGGATGCTATGGAGGCACGATTATTCTTGATGCTGCGGAAGAAAACAGTTGATGAGGACATTTAGACATTTATGTCCTTGAACGTGCACAAAAACAAAACACTTGAATTTCGATACACCAACACCATGCAATTAGAAGTATCCGCGAATATCGCCAAAATCATAGAGAAGACACAGCTCGGCAACCTAATAATTTCACAAAGGCAGCGTGTGCAAGAAATCGATACCGCCAGTTTCCTACGTCTCTTTTGATTGGGAAAGCTTTGGGCGAGATGGGAAGAGGGGGTGGGAGAGACGGATCTACTTTTTCTGTTTCCTTTTCCTTTTTATTTAGCTAAACATTGAGACTGCGAGAAGAACACGCGAGCAAACACGAAAATCGTCTGCCGCGTGGAAACGTGACGCACGTGTATAGTTTCCGGTTCACTGCACTAACTCCAATCACGCGCACGTCACCTTTCTCTGCGGCAGTCGATTTTCGTGATCGCTTGTGTGTTCAAATTGCTCCGCTAATCGTGAGTGGAAAGAGAGCCTGCTCATAGTCTATATACACCTTGAAATCTGAAATTTGTTATTTTGGGTCGTCATGCAAAGAGTCTAAGAAACCCCAAATTCATTCAACCAGGAATGTAGGAAGGTACTGCTAATAAAGAGATGTGGATTATTTGAATGGAGACACTAAAGAATTTAATTTACGGCATATTCAAAATTTACCACCCACCTTTACAGCATAACAAACAGCACCACCGAGGAGGTCTGCTCAATAGCTTTCATTTGAATGGTAACACTAAAGGATTTCATCCACAGACTTGAAAGTTAGAACCACCTTGTCCAGCATAATAAACATCGCCACAGAAAAGCACTGCTTGGTGGCTTTCATTTGAATGGTTAAACTTTGGATTTTATCCACAGACTCGAAAGTTAGAACAAACTTGTACCGCATAAAAAAGCAGCACCACAGAAAAGTATTGAAGTTTCATTCGCAAAACTACATTCACCGATTATGCGAATCAAGATTTCGTTCTGGTAGGGCAAAAGTAATTTGGCAATTAGAGATACACCCTTCTGCTATACTGAGCCATATTATTTTTTGCCTTTCCATTGGTGTACCTATACAGGCGCAGTGGTGTAGTGGCTGGTGCGTCGGACTTCCGATCTGAAGATGGGCAGATCGGTGTGTAGAGCCTTATCCATTCCGCTGTTTGTTTCCTTAGACAAGAAATGCACATTCTATCTCTCTCCACCCAGGTGGGTGGAGAGAGTAATACTCCTCAGTACTTGCTTAAGTGCCGGAGTTGTGGGCTGATTGCTCTCTGTGTGATATATTACCATTTAATGTAGTGACTTGGAGTGACAGATACCTCATTTTCACAGGATGATTTACACAAACTAATAAAAAGTAGAAGACCTTTTTAACGAGTAGTACCATATCATGCCTTCGACAACGTTTCTACCATGTTTTATCCCCATAGAGTGTTTTGGCACGATATTTCATCTCTATCACTGACACTTTTACGTTTGGTGACTAAGTTCCTTCTCATACTTTAAGTGCTACTTTAATTAGGATTGACGATATTTTTTGCGACATTGTAGCTCTGTACTCTGTCAATTACAATCATTCACAAGTTTTATCGGCGAGAAATTCGGTTTATCAGGACATTTTCTGCATCGTTTTCATACGAACTTCACTCTCGTAAACGTTTGAACTGGTTCAAACTTCAAGACTCTGGAAGACCGGAAGTGACGTAACGTTTTGCGTTTGACCCGTGTGAAATCTCAAACAGGTTCTAAGCTTCTGCTAAACAGGGTATGGTTGCACGATTGTCGTCGTTAAATATGGCTCATACAGTACTCAGCAATCCCAAAACGGAGAAGGTTGTTAACGTAAAACAAAAGAGTGAGTCATTTTTGGCATTTGTCTTAAACAGGGACGTAAAATGGAGGGTGCTGTCCTAATCAGTGTTGGTATTTTAGGCCTTTTTTGGCCTAAACAGCGTCAGGCTTTCAGACCCTCAGCGGCACCCCTACACGCAAACATGTCAAGTCCCCCCCCTCCCCCCTCACCCCCACCCCAAGGTCAAAACCCGACAAACGATTGTCTTTTTTATTGTCGCTGATTATAACCAAGTTGACAACCAAAAGATCGTGAAAAACGATGTGGATGGAAACTCACCTATCAGAGAGCATGTTAGAGCACTTGCCAGAGAGCATGCGAGTAATTAAGACAGATTCCGTTCAACGTTCGAGCAATAAGTGCAAAAAATATTTACCAAAAAACTACTCATAGCACGGTAACATTTTTAATGCTATTTGAAACATCTCACTCTAGTTCACTTGCCCAAGTGACCCCGCGATGAAATTCTCAAGCATTCTCAAGAAAATTAATTTCAAATCTCGTAAAGGTATGCTAAAAACGGGCGCCATTTTGTTTTGAACTGACATGAAGCGTCTTTTTAATTGAAATATGGATAACTTCAAATTCAATTTTCTCTCGCGGGGTCAGCTTGGGAGCAAAAGTAACGATAAGTTCTTCTTATCTGTTCTCAAAATGTGACAGTGCTGCAAGTATTTTTTTGGTAACTTAATTTTTGCACTTACTGCTCGAACGTTGAGCGGAAATCGTCTTAAGTGCGCGTCAAGGCGCAATAAAATGTGAGAGAAGCTACTTCTAATAGTGCAGTGGGAAAATTACGAAAGGATTTAAGAAGAGAGGATTCTCTCTTTGAAAGGTTAGGTGTGGATTTTATCCGTGCTAGCACCAGGAGAAAGAAATATTGTCATTCTTGTGGTTGCTCTTGCGTTACGTTTGCTAAGAAAACGCTTACATTGTGAAACGTGAATTCTTGTTCTCGCATATTTATTTCTACTTACATTGTTCGCGAGAATTTTACCTGCAGACCTTAGAAATAAAAAAGGCCGAGAAGAAAGGGCCTAACACTTATCACATTTTTGTGCACGTGCCCTAAAAACTTGAAATCTGATCAGTAGTACTAATTACTTTTGAAAACGTTTGCTTTTTAGAATTTGATAATGCATTACGCTGAAAGTGTTCTGAGACCGTGCACACCTGGGTCGAAAGTTACAAGGCAGACAGACGTATTTTGAACGCAAAAGTTATATACTAGTTCCATGGCGATATTTTGACATTTAATGCATTGCATAGCGAGGTTGTAGTGGGATGAAGTCGACTTAAACTTTGTTACGTGTTACTAAGAGTGTTCAGAGGTGTACTCTCAGTAGCGTCACCCATCAGGCAGATGCACAAGTACATCATTGACGTTGACAAGGTTGTCTCTGCGTTTAACCCTTGTTTGTGGACGGCCCTGCATATGTGGCTGTGTTAAAGTCTCCACGTTACTGCATTGACGTTGTTTCGGCACTATTATCTGTAAGTGTATAAAAGGGCGTAGCTGCATTTTGCGCATTTTGGGAACGTGCGTTAAACATTTGATATATCATGAATAATTAATGCATTAAGCAGAAACTGTTCTGCATGTCGAGCTCAAACATTACGAGCAGTACGGTATGAAAAGTTAAAAGGCAAATACAAAATCTTGACCGTCCAAGTGTCTCACTAACTTCCCCGAAATATCCTACCATTGCATGTACCACGTACGAAAACTTAAGTGGGATGAAGCGTCTTAAACTTTGCCACTTAATACTGTGAGTGTTCTGAGGTGTCCGCATTTCAGGCAAATACACAAGGACGCAGTTGCATTGACAAGGTTGTCTCAACGTTAAGCCTGTGTTTGTTGGCGACCCTTTTTGGTCTTCACCTTACTGAACTGACCTTTTTTCTGCGCTATTATTTAAAGTGTATCTACTCCTGCGAATCCTGTTGACCAATACTTTTCTATGGTACTGTATATTATGCTGTTAAGTCGGTAGATAAAATGCTAAATTGCCATTTCAAGCTTTTGAGCGGTGCTGTCAACCGGTGCTGTTTATTGCGCTTCCACTTCTTCGAAAGGGCAAACAAAAAAATAACGAGGTAAACATGAAATAGCGTCGCTCACTACTCTTTGCACGTTTAATGCAAGTGCATATGTGTGACCCAGATATGCCGTTTGAGGTTGGCTTGCTGGTTCCACCGAGTCACTGAGCTTTAAAAGCATAAGGTCCTCGAGTACAGCCAAAAAGATCACTCCGCAGCATCTTGAAAACACAAGATGGCCCGTCGACTCAACAGGACAGGTTAAGCATGACTGAGGATAAAGAGATAAACCCAAGAAGTCATAGGGCCACCTATAGAAGGGATTAAAAGGATACAGAGGTCAGGTGACCCACCTACGCCTCCGTAGATTTTTTCTTGCGCCCTGATTCCAACACAAGTGACAAGGAATGATAACTTACTCAGATAAGGTGTATTCCAGATCTCTAGTTTTACGGGAGATGTCCCTTATGTGGTCTCTTCTGAGCCTTTTGAACAACACTTTGATGCCAACATCATCCGCTAAAATTGAAATTCAAACAAAACATCAAACACTGACAGCCTTTCGTCATCTTTGACGGGATAAAACGGTCCCGTAGCCTTAATAAAGAGGGTTATGTGAGAGACTAGGGAATTTGAGTCATGCGAAGAATGCAACGACGTATATCTTGACAAAAGGGAATTTTGAACAGTCAGAGAGGGAGAGGCATGATCACTAAGGAATAGCAGTGCTGATTTTGTTAAATAAACCGGGAAGATTTCCGGATGGATAGAGTCCGATAGAGGGAAGAACACTTGAGCCAGTTTGACTACACGCAGAGCGGCAAGAAATTGCGTGAGGAAGCTGGGGTGCTTAGTCGATTTAAGACTCCCTTCGTGAAGAAATACAGTTTACTACTCTTGGCTTTGTTGACATTATTAACACTTTTTACATTTCTTTTGTGTAGACTGTGTTTTCCTCTATTTAACCTGTCAGTTTAGCTTGTTCTAGGCACTCAAAAAGATTGTACAGAACAAAAGAAGGAGAGAGCACTGTTCCAATCCAAATAACAAAACAATCATGTGAATGAAAGACAACAGATATGCCGTTGCACGCTTAATTTGCTTGTCCCAACCAACGTTAAAGCTGCCATTTGTTAACTAGTTTGCCCCCCCCCCCGGGGGGGAGAACTCCCTTATATAAGCTATATAGGTATGTGCAATGCCAACGGGTATGGAAGTGCAGTTTGATTAGCATTGGGAATTTGAAGCCCTTATCAAATGTTTACACAAACAAAATAGGGTAAGGGCCTGGGGCCTGTTTCTCGAAAGTGCCGATAACTTTTCGGGTCCGGAAGGCTATTTTGTGAGCGCAAGGTTTACCTTAAAGATTCAAATTCTGTTGGTATTCAAAACGAAGCAGTAAAGTTGTAAGGTGACGAAACAAGTCGAGCTGGTTTTCGGGTTCAAAGTTACACTACCATTCTATAGATTTTTATTTTAAAATAAAGCTTCGGGCCCGAAAAGTTACCGGAACTTCCGAGAAACGGGCCCCTGGTCTGAAGGGCTGAAACAGGGCATCAAATTTTGGGTCAGGTCTGGTCTAGGGTTACCCTGAGTGCTAGAGGCTTTCTCGCGGTCATATTACACGCCTTTATGTTTCTTACATTTGCACCGCTCGTTGCGCGGCACCCTTCTCGCTAAGGGTGCCGCGAGAGAACCTCTGGTACCCAGGGTAGTCTAGGGTAAGGGTCTCCAGAAACGCGACGCACACCACCACCCAAATTTTCGGGGAGTACTCCCCCATGCTAGTTTGTAGTAACTGTGTGCTGAGTCTGACAGATGGAGCTGGAGTCGAAGAAGTGTTTCCTTCCTTTAATTGATGTTATTATGGAACATACACTAACCCTGTCAGCAGAGAGTGGTAATCATTTGACCCCTCTAACATGTATAAAGACTAAAAGTGACTTGATTGATGGGGCGCCACGACAACTGATAAGAAGAAGTCACCGAAGAAAGATGAATGAGATTTTACATCTGATCATTTTTTTTTCCAAAGTGTACTTCATACGTACACGGAATCAACAAAGGCATCATTTAAGTCCATTTCTTGCCTGTCCCAAAATACAGGCAAAATAGACCCGAGCTTATCAAAGCTTGCTACGCGTGTCTAAATGACGCGATTATCTTTAATACGATTTAGTTAATGCACACAAAGATTGCTGTAATCCATCAAAGGATTAACATTTGGAGTGTTTTAAACAGTGAACTGGTATTTGGGCAAATCTGACATTTTGCGCCATAAGCAAAACCACTCCGTGAAGTAATGTGCTGTTCAATGAGTACTGTACTTTCATTTAAAAGAAAGAGTTCTTGATACGCGGCTGCTGTTGTGCGAATTTTCTCCGACAGCGTGAGAAAATACCTTTTCACCCCCTCCCTCGTTTGTCTTTTGCACAGATGGCTACTGTCCAGGGTCTAAACTCGTTCGTTTGCCAGAGGTCGCCCCCAAAAGAAAAACCTTTGCCATTCTGAGCCATACCTCAAAACATGAGTAATTTCAGCAACATCTTTTTTTTTTGCCGTGTTTAACCTCAAAACAATAGAACACGTTCTCTTAGTTACTCAATACGAAATTTACTTGGCATTTTACAATAAAAAGTGAGAATCAATCATTGCCCCTATAGCAAAGTCATAAGTTCTATTTTTCTTCCATTGCCTTTGTGAGACTTTCAATGAGTAAGGCGCTTGGGCAATAGGCAGTAGACATGAGCTGACATTGACGCGACAGGAATTGGTATTTCCTGGTATTTCTTGGTTGAAATTTGCAAGAAACGCTAAAGTTTTGCACGATTTCCTTTGCCGGTTTACTATTTTAATCATGTTTTATTCATACGCTGTTCATGAACCCATCCACTCAAATCCACGTTTATATTATTCCTTTCCCTCTTTGCATGCGCAGTGAAAAAAATGTAACTATCGACGGTTGTGATTTAATTTTCCGGTTTGGGTGAAAAGCGGTTTCGGTATGTGTGCGATCTTCGCGGGTGTCCTTTGACAGGCATGGAGTTCGTACGAGCACAAAACAATATTATACGCCAATAAAAAGCCCTTTAAAATGAATTTCAGTTAACCCACCTTTTTGAACTAAAAACTAACAAAAGTGAATTGAAGTGGTGCCCGCTTATTCTACGTCACTCTAAGTGAGGAAACGGGTTTGACAAACTGAGGGATGTTAAGCCACTCGGTCCATCAATATTTGAAATGCTACAAGAATATTTTCCTAGAGGATTGGTATTCAATGTTTCCAGTCAGGGAAAGTTGAAATTGTAACGAATTCGAAAAGAAATCACAATTTGCTCAAAGCTCGAAAAATAAAAAAGGCTGAAACAGAAAAGGATAAAGAATTCGCTGTGCAGGATATTACGTTGTCATCTTATCAATGCTTACCGTATTGCAGCCCTTTGTTGGTCACTCGCAAACGAATACCAGGCTTAGCTTCGTGCTCAGTCGACAAACACTCAGAAATAAGACCGGTAATGGCAAACACGAACATTAATAAGTTTGCCATGTTCCTTTTCAGCTTGCTTTCGACGCCCTTTTGTCAGTTCAGCTCTCGTTCTACGCTTGATCTCAACAGGATTGCTTCTGCTTTGATAGAAAGGAAACTCTTGCTGTCATTTTGTTAAGTATCCAATCAAATTTGACCATTACCTGTTTGCACTTCCGATACTTTGCACGCCTACTTACGATCCCTAAAAGGTCATCACGCGCAGATGACACCAAGATAAGGTTTTGAATTTCAGTTTCTAATCTTGGCTGCAAGTCGCTGAAAGTCTGTTTCGAACATGGCAAATCGGTCAATAATATCGCTACTGACTGTGCTTTTCGCCTTGCTTGTTGTCTTCACACGAGCTACAAATCCTGGAATTCGCCTTCGTATTACCGACAAGGGTCTGCAATATGGTAAGTTTCATCACGTTGGTTTATTTTAAAAAACAATTTCGACGACCTCTCAGTGCGACACTCGATTCGTTCCCAAAGTACCGCGGAAGAACTCAGTTATGCTGTTCTTCGCTAAGAAAGCACCTTGGACCACTCTCACATTTAATCACTTAATTCTGAAGTAAGAGTCCGTGAAGTCGAAAGTTTTTTTTTTAATTTTCCTTTGTCGCAGTTGTGAAAATATCGCATGAAGGGGCTGATCCGTTGAAATAGAATGAACCGGAAATACTGCATTTCAAAACATTTCGAAAGCACTGCGGCTTTGATGAGTCTCGATTATCAGTTAATTTCTCTTTTGGATATTTCTCCGTTCGTCATTTAAAAGTAATTTTCAAACACAGTTACATACTGTCTTTTGACGTTTTGGGGTAAAACTCAAAGTTGTCGTATTGCGTTACAGTATCTCTTTGCCATGGAATAATCCCCGGGGAGAATAGTTCCACATCAAGCTGTTAACATTTTTTAATACGATAATTATGATTATTTAATATACCGAATTATGAAAGATTGTTTTGTTGACCCCGTTACAAACCACTCAAGCCTAAGATCATGGAGAATTTTGTTTTAGTTCGTTGAAATATTTCCGTCGGGTCCGTAATGCACCGATTAATTCGAAAGTTCAACATCCCCGCCCCCCGGGCATATGAACTTTTGAAGATTGGCTTGTTCAAATTCCCTCCCCTCGGGGCAAAAAAGCCGTTCAAATGCCCCGCCAATTTGTACTGCAATACCTCTACTCAAAGAAAGATTTCGTCTTCACTCAAACACTTTACACGCTTTTCAGAGAGTTATGCCGTAATGACACCCCCAAACTTCTTTTAAGACCCTTTTGAAAGGGTTATTCACTAACAAGGGCGAAATTCTATCTTGTAAATCTGTCAAACTCTGCAAAGAAACGAAAAAAACTCACGGGTGTATTACGTCAAAACAAGAGATAAATCGGGTTCAAATTCCCCACCCTGCCAACGCAAAGTTCAAATTCCCCCCTCCCCGGGCACGATGCACAGTCAAATGCCCGGGATATGCCCGGGGGGAGGATGTTGAAGTTTCGAATTGATCTGCGCATAGCCTGTTCCAGGCGTTCAGATAGTGAAGCTCCCCTCGTTTTTTTCCCGCTCTTTCGCTCGCTTTATTTTTCGCTCGCGCTCCACTATCTGAACGCCTGGAACAGGCTAATCTGCGCATAACGTACTATCCCGTCGTGTTGCGTTACAGTATGTTGCCCATTATCGGACCACTTCAGTTTGAAAAGGCTCTATCTCCTCTTACTTGGGAGAAAGAGTTCTGAAATTTGGCCCCGACACAGCAAATTTAGTTGCAAACATAACGTTAGAATGTTGCCATTTCAGTTTAGTATCCGTTGCTCAATTTAAATTTTTGGAAAGCTCGTACGTTGCCCAGTATGCGTACACCGGGACCAGTATCCGACCACGGCAATAGGTTTGTTATCCATAGAACATTTCAAAACCCAAGCGACACGTACTTATCTTTTGGGATCACTCAAGTTAAGTTAGGTGTTCGAATCGGAAATAGAATTGAGTTTGTAGGGTCTTAAATCATGAAAAATAGTTGTTGCTTTAAATATCGTCACCACATCGAACTCTCTTCCCATATAGATAACCTTTTGCGCTGATTCAACCATATCAGCCAAAGAAACGTTAAGATATATTTTTAAAGCTAAGCGAAAGTTTTTTAGAGAGGAATAAGTAAGATTCTAGTCTAAATTGAGAGACTGAAGGGATAAAGAGTGCATTTGAATGTTTTCGATACAGTATTAGAATTCCACAAATTGAACTAGGTCACGCAATGTAGCACGGAAGTAGCATACAGTAAGGATGACTCATGGCGGATAAATGTGATCAACTTTCTCAACTCCATTGTGAACTGATTTTCGACTATAAATGCCTTCAAATTTTGGGGCTATGCTTATTTTAGGCATCTTACGGGACTCAACCGAACAGGTAGTAAAACGCAGCCGGGATATTATTAGTAGGAGAAACGCAAAGTTCTCAGTCGTAAGACCGACAGCAAATTTTTACAAATTCCAATAAATTTACCATCAAACTGCGCCAAATGTAACGAAGATTTCGAAACCGGTGGGGATTTTAGCATCAGAACATCCTTGAATGACGAGAAGTCTAGTCTTTCACGTACATTGTAAACAAACCCGAAGGCATAATGTATGAACCCGAAACAGAATTTTAGCGGTGCTCGATATGCCGAAGTTCCCTTTTCCATTAGGAATTTTCTACTTTTGTTGTTGTTTCTACAGAGGAAACCAAAATGGTCCAAATCTGGATGATTTTGAATTTGTCCCAATTATCCGACGTGACGTGATCATATTTTCGTGACCTGATGTTACGTGACTTTCCAAGCTGACAAACACACGGAAAATAAGCCACTTTTTACCGCCAGACTTTTCTGTGGCTAGCCATTTTAATAATAGTTTTGAGATCAGTTGAAGTACGGAAATTAATTTTGTATAAAATTTATGAAATAATTTTAATACATCAACAGAAAACTGGTCGGATACACCCTAGCTCAAAACTCCGATTTTCATTAAAACAAGAAATTCTGAAGAATTTACAGGCGGCACAGAGTCTCTCACCTTTCCTTCCCCCTCCTCCCCCTCAATACCAGTGTGCGGAAAGGTGTAGAAGAAGTGTTTGCTTTTGTTTGGGATCTGTGATTCCAGAAGCAATAAGAAAATACTGCAATGACTGGATGTAAGGCATCGGAGTAGTAGAAACTGGTGAACTTGCTTGTGTTAATTGGGGACCCACGGGGACTGCACGGCTTGCGTTTTTTCCGCAGTAAGGAGACTGCACGCCGCAAAACAAAAAAAAAAAGGAAATTAGACTCCTTTCTACCTTTCATTTTTTCGTAACCAGCACTACTTCAAACAGAAAAGTAAAAGAGACTTTTGACATTGGCCTTCGCTGACCTGTTTTGCACAATTAGCACTTCCTGTATGTAATGAACCTTAGTAGTTCCTGATTTCCGGTGATCTGTTATCGACAATTTGCACTTCCGGTATGTAAGGAATTAAATGTATGTAAACATATTATATTATGGACGTCCGATATGGCGCACTGTGACGATCTGTCACCGTATTCCCTTTAAAAACACGTTTTATAAACACGTCTACAGCGATTCTAATGTATTTTGTCTATACTACCCTGAAGTTTTCTGCGATCTTACATGGAAAATTAAATTCAACTTAAAAAGATCTTCATTAAAGATCATCATTGTTTATTTCCTAGTATGTCCGGTATGGGATAGATTGGATTTCCAACCTGATAAAATCTATGTGTTTACGTCATTATAACATCAAACCCATTGTTCAAAAGGCCGCGCGAACTCAAGAAGACTCAGTAACTGACGGACACGACGACGACGAAAACGAAAAAGAGTCCATTTTACGAGTCGGCGTGACGTGCGTTACCGCACGTGCACCGCCCAAAAAATTTTGAGTCTAATTAGAAATTCGATAAGTCCCTGAACACTTGATCTCTTTAATTTTAATAACGCGAAATCTCTTGATTTTTCCTCGAAAATATCGTATGTAACAGACCCTCATATGAACAACGGTAATTTCACTGCGCAGTGAAAAACCTCAAATTTTCTCCCCAACGTTTTACCCATCTAAACACAACGGCACCTTCTACGAGTCTCCGTTACGCAGTATAAAGGCCGTTATGACAAGCAATCGGAAACTGAAATAATATACTTTATGTCGGAATACTTATTTTTTCGCCAATTTCTAAGTGCGACACGAAAATTTAAGTTGAAGTTTTATTGGTCGGATACTGGTACCGATCGGATACTGGGCAACATACTGTACAACAACTCTTTCAGTTTGATGAGGGTAAAAGGAGGCGTGAGTTTGCGGAATGGCATAATTATGAGTGAGGAATGTAATTTATGCGGAATGACAATAAATTACGCATCGTCTGAAATTTTCGAAGATTCTAACGAAAGGCTGTTCAATTAATTATAAACGTCCTGGAAACATTCGATAGTTGCTAAGGATTGTAAAGCGTATTCCGGTTTTTGTAGTTGGCGAATTTTTCGACCTTGTGCATACATGTACTATAAAATCGCTATATGTTCTGGTTTGACCCGCCAGTAGTGAGAAGCTCTCACAGAAATTTGCACTGAAATTCTCATTCAAACCTCTCAGGAGTATTCGATGTTTGCTTGGAATTACCAAGCGTTTAAAAAATAAACAATTTGGTTTTGTAGTTGAAGAATTTTCCGAGCTTAAGCAATCGCTACAATACCAGGCGTAGTCAATAGATAGAAATCGATATCGGAAATCGATACAATTGTTGTCAATCTATATCAATCACCGATTGATGCCGATTGAAATCGGTAATCGATAACAATCGAACTCACAGAAAAATTATCATCGATTGTTATTGATTGACGAAATCGATAACAATCGATAATAATCGACAGTAATCGATAACATTCTCTAATCCTAAGGCGTTACTATCTAGTAAACAATACGAGACCGGCGTTAAACTGGTAAAACATTTTATTATAAAGTCCAGCCTGGAGTCCGGGCAGAATGTTCATCAAGATCATCTCGGTTTGGGGTTTTAAAATATTTTAACTTGTCCATTCATCCCAGCGCTGTCGATTGCATCTTGCATCTCTCGCGTAGATGAAAGTCCAACTCAATCCTGCAAGACTATTGCATATCCACGATTGAATGACTCAATAAAGACTTGTAAAAATTGACAAAAATAGTTTCCGATAAAAATCGATAATTATCGATAAAAATCGATAACCCATCAGAAATCAATGTCAATCGAACTCACAACTTTTTTTTCTTTATCGATTCCTATCGAGTGGCATCGGAAATCGATATCAATCCAAGATTGATATCGATTGCTATTGATTCTTATCGATTATCGGTTTATCGATTGACTACGCCTGGTACAATAGGTTATTCTAACCTGCGATCAGGCCGAATTTTAGCATCGCTCTCATATTCTCTTACGTTGGTCGCTCGCTAAAATCTGGCCTGATACAATTTCTCACAGGACCTCGTGCCGGCGGCCAAATTTTGGCCGCGGGAATCTCGCAATCTGATTGGCCCTTTAACAATAGCGCTGACAACGGAAGTAAATTGTCTACGAGACTCGCTCACAATTTCGATCCGACCGCCATCGCCAAGGAACAAGTCTGCCAAGGTAAATGTGTCGCTCTAAGAAATTCTCGTCGTTCTAGGAGAATTGTCATCATTTCTTTCTCTCCCGAGAACGGTGTTCGGTTTGACGCAAGCTTTCTCTCACTTGGAGCAGAGAAGTACAGCAACAGTGAAGTATGTATCCCGTTTAATCGCATCGTGTCTCGAAATTTTCATTTGAAGGCTTTCAGCTAGTATTGAAGATATAAACAGAGTAGTGGTTGTTTCCGCGTTTTACGAAACAAAACGAACAACAGAGGGACTAGTATCCCGGGTTAATTGTTGCTTAATTTCATGTTGAAACCTGGTATCGGCTGTTCTGCTCACGCAAGAACCACAGAAAGAATAATCTTCTTAATGCCTTGTTTTGTACAGACATAGCTGCATCTCCTCGAGTACCAATAGCTCCTCGAGTTTTCATGTAATGAGCTTAGAATAGTGCCAGATTTTATTTTCGTGCGTAAAATCAACATCTTGGGAAGTGCAAGTCGGGTTGCGATCCCCGCAGGACGATATATCGTCCAGTAGCATTTTGGTTGCTATATAAATATCGCTATGTGCAAAAAACGTTTGTATTTATTTTTATGCCAAACAAACTGAAGTGAATAATGCAAAAAAAAAAAACGAAATAAAATCAAATTAGGGCACAAAAGAGTGTTCCACACAGCACACAGACCATATGATCATTGTAAAATGATAAATTTCTCGTTACTTATTTATTGGTTCGCAAGAGAGTCAAGAGAGTCCAATTCTCGCTTTATTTTTATATTTTTCATGTATTTTAATTATATTTTTTAAGTATTTAGCTATTTTCTTTTTTCCTTTTTATTTCGGATGTTTTGTTGCTGTTGTTTATATTATAATTTTTTATTTTTTCGGTTTTTTTGACCCCGCACCCCGCACCCCGACCCCGCGTTTTCGGAACACCCCTATCAGAGGATAGTTGAAACATTTTTCAAATCGGACGTAAAGACAGCAGAGTGACGATAACTCTCAATAAAGAAAGAACAGTTTTCAATTTACAAAACATGTTTCGACATTCTCGTGTCATCTTCAGTTGCAAATGAGCCTTAACGGTTGTACATTTGAATTTTCGTATTAAAGTACGTTACAAAATGACGCTTTAAAACTTACGTTTACAATTTGAATATGAAATACGCGGGAAACAAAAATAGCGCGCGCATAGTTACTTTAAGTGACTTAGGAACACACACACAAAACAAAAACAAAAAAATACTTCCAATAACAAGAATGATAAAATAAAAGACAAAAAAAAAAAAGAAAAGAAAAGTAATTAAAAGGAAAGAGATAACTCTAGATGCTTTAGCTGCTGATTAAGAGTAGGATTTTCCCTCTTAATATGCATCGCCTCTTTGATCTTAATTTGGAATTTCGAGACGGCAGAGTCTAAGATCGTGAAACATTCTGCAGTGTAAGAGTCATGGCAGGCCCTAGATGACTGCAGGTGCCTGTGAACACGTGCACAAATGTGGCGAGTGGTTTTCAAATCACGAAGTGGACCAAGGTGTTTTTGAGACATTTTTATTTTCGGCCGTACAATCTACGGTCGGATGCTGTGCTGTCGCTGTTTTAATACCTGGACTAGACCCTCTCCACGAATACTTAAACTGCCTATAGTATGATATAAAGCTGCCGTGGCTTTGAAGAATCTAGCCCAAATCTTTTCGTAGAATCCGTAAAGAACGAAGGAAAGGATAATAATATGCATTACGTAAACGAAAAAGCACGCAACTCCTGTAGGCGAATCCCATGGCAGTCAAGCCCGCAGCATCACAAAAAGCGGTTGCTCTTGCAAATTAAAGGAAGTGGGGGGGGGGGGGGATGGCGCGCTTTTCAGTTTCATTTATTTCTTTGAGTCATCCCACATACATTACATTTCGCATAATTATGCGATTCCGCAACTCATGCCACATTCCATTCCGCAAACTCATGCCTCCTTTTACCCTCACCGTTGCCAGTTGTATGCTGTGGGACAAACTTAGCGGTCTCGTGGAATTTGTACAGCATTCAAAGTGGCATGTACTGAAGTCTGAAACAACGAAACGAAACGGTCGAAACCACTGAAACGAAACCATCGAATAATATCTTAATAACCGTCCCACGGACGAGAGCTCGTGGTTGTTGCACAAGGTACCCAGGCCTTTGACATCTATGTTTATATATAGGCAAAATACAATACGATGTGGCGCCAATACTTAGGACTTGAGAACGTGATTGCAACTTTGACTTTCAACTTGTTTTGAAAAGACAAAATTAAATGATCATCAATTTTGTTTTGATATTTTCAGGCACAGGTCTTTTGCACTGAATATTGGATATTAATTGACAGTACCTTTCTCGAGCATTACGTTAAATATGTTAGAGAAGGAGACAGGTCGACGCCTTGCCAAGTTGATAATTATAAATAATAATAATAATAATAATAATAACAATAATAATAATAACAACAACAACAATGTTCTTGTGGCGCATTTAAAACAAATCCCAATGCGCTTACAATAATTATTAAAAAGTAATTACATACAGTATTTACTACTGAAAAGAATTTTTTTTAACGAGACTTAAAAATAGAAGTAGATTCGGAGTATTTAATAAAATTTGGTTGGCGGTTCCGGATTGTCGAAGCATAATATGAAAAAGAGCGTTGTCCATAAGTCACTGTACTGACAGTGGGAACTAGTGTAGAAGACATCCATTTGATGTGCGTGGCAGACGAGCCGGTTGATATCTAGCGAGGATTGACGACAAATAGTTTGGAGCTAAGCTATTAAGAATTTTATATGTTTAAAACAATTACAACAGGAGGCCAGTGCAGTTCTTTCATGACAGGAGTTATATGGTCCCTTCTTCTTATTCCCGAAATCAAGCATGCTGCCGAGTTTTGAAAATGCGGACAGAGTTGATAATTATAATTGACATAGAGGATTGTCACTGATTTGTCTGTTATGAATCCTGTGTGAGTTGCGTGACAATCCCTGTGGACCAAACACAGCCGATTGTTGAAAGACTCTTGAAAAAGTGTGCTTTGAGCCGATCCGTGTGGTCCGTATCGCTTTTAACTGAAATTATAAATAGATAAAAGTGCATATTGGTCAACCTCTGATCCTCAAAACGCATTCGAATGCGAGCAAAGTAAACATTTTGCAAGGCGAAGAAAGATAGGTTCCTTCTGTTTTTCCAGTTGTTATGTTATACCTTAATAGGTATTATTCCTCCTTTCGGTCGTTTCGTTTCGTTGTTTCGAATCTCAGTACATGCAATTCAAAGTAGCCTGTTGCAGTAGTTCACCGCCCCCCGCTACCAAGATCATGGAGCAGGCTACATTCAAAAGGTTTACAACAGGCTCTGGATATTTTTTTATAAAATCAAAGGAAATAACTCAGATTTGAAGGATTTTGACGGATTGTATTTTGTTGGCGGTCTAATGTTGGAAAGAACTCAACTGTAACATTTCCGTTGCTCTTTGGGTATGATCATAAAATAAGCTGGGACGAGTGTCCGTGTATAAACCTCCTTGCATGTTCGATAGAGCTTTTCTTTATGCCCAAAGATGGAGAATGTTTGCCGTAAAATTTGAAAAAAATGCGAAAAACAAAGCGACTTTATCCCATGTAATACGGTGTATTTATAACAAATTATTTTCCTATCTAAGTTGATTCAATAGCAGTTCAAGTTCTTGGTGAGAAAGTCAAGACAGCGACCATCCCTGATATTTCTGGAGATGCTGACACACCACTTGGACACGTTTCCTACTCGCTTTCAAGGTTTGTTCAAGATCGAAAGACCTTAGTCATGGCTGGAGAACTCTTTCATCCAGTACACCAAGCGTACTCAGCAAAACGTGAAGTACGTGAAATTGCCAAATTCTGGCCATGGGTTTTTGACATCAGAAGGAATCTGTATGAATTAAATAAGATAGTCGCAGTATCTGTAGGAGAATCATTCAGCGCACCCTTAGCTTTACACACGCACACTACGTGGACAACGCTTTCAAAATAACAAATTTAAATTGAGACTGTGAGCTTACATGCTACGAAAGTGAGTTTTAAGCCACTTTTCAGGAGTGGCTCATGGACGCAATTTAAGTTTGTTATTTTGAAAGCGTTGACCACGTGGTCTGCGTTTGTCCGGCAAGGATAAGTACAATACTTTAATAAAAGGACAAGTAGTGCTTTTTTGATTGGCATGTTCCAACCAGGCGCTTCCAAGTTTCCCAAAACTCTCTAGCAACTTTTTAGGGACAGGTCTATTTTGTAGTGATTAATGATGTTGATTTGTTCTCATTTTCAGCATACACTTCAATTCGTTTTCAATCCCCTCGTCGACTTTTAAAACGGATCCTGGTGTTGGGCTTCAGCTCCAGATCTCTGACGCTTCCGCATCCCTGAGCGGAAAGTGGCACTATCGAAAGGACCATTGGTAAGATGTGAATTGAAGTTTTAGCCATTTTATTGTTGTCGGCGGTGTTAATATTGTTGTTGTTGCTGTCAGTGTTTTTAATGGTTGAATGTGCTTCCAGAATAGTTTGGATTATATGCATTTTCAGAATTTTTTTTCTTTAATGTTTTCTTTTGTCTCTAAGCTTTCATAATTCGGTAAATTGTGATCGTCCAGGTGAGTGTAGCCCTGAGAAGGACTGTTTGAGGTGACATTGACTGACGTTTCGACAACCTGAGCGGAAGCATCATCAGAGTCAAGTGAACTGTGAATCGTCAGTAGATGTTTTAAGTCTCCGGTCGTTGTCCTGATTGGTCGAGCATCGCGTGATGTTATTGGTCGTCTGTCAGTTAAGCCGTGATGTTATTGGCTGTGAAGACTGTTAAACGTGATTGGTGCGTTTCGATCTGTCTTTTGTTAGTCAAATGTTCGTTGGTCTATAAGTCGGTTTGTCTATTGTTTGTCTGTTTTGTTATTGTCGGCAATCAGTCGTTTGTAAGGTGCAGGTAGCTGTTGGCAACGGTTCAGTGGTGTTTGTTCTAAGTTAATAAACCAGCTTTCCAGAGTGATTCGTTGATAGTAGACCGTACTGTAGGTAACGCATTCAGTAGAGTCCCAGTTGATTCTGTGGTTTGTTTTTAAATGGTGCTCAGCAATGTGATTGTTGATATCACCATTTCTAGTCGCTCGTTTGTGTTCAGTCAGTCGGACGGTCTGCCAGTCTCACCAAAATAAGTGGCCTGGCAGTCGCAGCATTTGATCTTATAAACTGCTCCCTGTCTGTCGCTCGGTTCGTCTTTGTCTTTAACGTTCGTCAGTAGCTGTCGCAAAGTAGTGATAGGTTTGTGAGCAACGCAGATGTTGTAGGGTTGTAGGATTCGTGCAATAGTTTCAGAAGCCCCTTTGATGTAAGGTATGGTTGCGCGCAGTAGTGACAAATGTCGCGTTAGTGTTGGTACTGTTCGGTTCGGAGTTTCTGTAAGTGTTGTGTCTAATAAAGTCCCGGTTGTAATTGTTCTTGTTGAAAACGTTGTTTAAGTACTTGATTTCGTCCGTTAAGCTGTCGGGTAAGTCAAAAACTAGTTGCGCGCGTCTTGTCAGTGTCCGTATAGTCGTAGCTTTGTGAAAAGTTGGGTTGTAAGATGATTGGTCGAGTAGTCTGTCGGTATATGTCGGTTTTCTGTAAATTGTCGTCCGTAGTTTGTTATTGTCGCGGGTAACTAAGCAGTCTAGAAAAGGTATTTTACCATTTTCCTCGATCTCCTTAGTAAACTGTATGTCGGCGTTTTGTCCGTTGAGGTGTTCGTGAAAATTGTCGATTTGTGTACGGCTGTAAAGGTATCGTCAACGTAACGTAGCCAGAGTGGTAGCATTCGTTTGTAAGTTGCGAGGGCTCGTTCCTCGATGTTTTGCATAACGATTTCTGCAACAACATCGGAAACTGGTGAGCCCATAGCTGTTCCGTGCAACTGTTTGTAGTGCTTGCCGTTGTACTGAAAATAAGTAGAAGTACAACAAAGGTTCAGTAAGTCCATTTTTATTAAGTCGTCTGTAGGTAGCGGTAGTTCAATAGTAGAGTTGTTGCTGGCGGTCTCAGTGCAGTCTAGAGCCAGTTGAAGTGGAATACTGGTGAACAGTGATTTCACATCAAAAGACACTAGTTTGTAGTCGTCAGGGATTTGTACTGTCTTGATTGCGTCAATAAAGTTCTCAGTCGACTGTAGTTTTTCTGTCGTGATTCGTCGGTCAAGGTTTCAGTACGGTAGTCAAGTATCTGGACAGTTGGTAAGTCGGGGACCCACAGAATGAGACTATGGGTCGCATGGGTGTGTTAGGTTTGTGCAGTTTCGGTAGTCCGTAAAGTTTCGGTGGTGGTGGTACATGGCACCTCAGTCTGTTGTAGCGTTGAATGTCAATAGCGTCAGTTTTCTTGAGGTCAAGTAGTTTACTGTCAAGTTTGCGTTGAAGTGCTGGCGTTGGGTCTCGTTTAAGTACTTGGTAGGTCTGTTTATCGTTAACAAGTGCGTCCATTTTGTCGTAATAGTCTATCTTGTCCATAACAACAGTCACTCGTCCTTTGTCAGCGGGGAGTATGACAATGTTTTCGTCGGTTTTCAGTCGTTTCAGTGCTTGTCGTTCGTCTTTAGTCAAGTTACTGTCAGGTAGAGAGGCTGATTGTATAGTAGAAGCTATTCTACTTCTGATGTTATCTTTGGCTGATTCTGAAAGCTCTCTCGGATGGGACAGAACCGTCTCAACACTGGATACAATGGCCTCGGTCGGTATACGTTTAGGCGTCACTGAGTGTTTGAGTCCATAAGAGAGTACCTGTGTTTCAGTCTTGTCTAAGGGACGGGAAGAAATATTCCTGACCCAGTTGTCGTCTGGTTTTTGTCGTTTTTTGTCTTTAGTACGTTGTAGTCGCGTCAGTTTCAGTTGAGTTTTAGTGCGGTGCTGTTCAGCTGTTTTGTTAGCTCGTCTGTCGGCAATAGTCAGTATAGTGTCGAGTAAGTCAGTCGGTATGAGTTGTCGAAGTTTGTCAGGTCGTTGTTGTAGTTTGTCTTTGTAGTAGTTAAGTCTTCTGTGGCAGTCGTTAATCCGCGCTCGGACCAGTCGTCGGCAGGTGGCTTTGACGACTGTATATATGGCCTCTTGTGTGCTCAACGGGGACTTAAGTCGAAGTCCAGCCGGAACAAGGCCGAGATCCTTGCAGCGGTGGTTGAACCAGAGTTGTTGTTGTATTCGTCTGACGTTGCTTGCGTAACTGATGTAGTCGTTAGCAAGTTGTTAACTTCTCACAAAGCTACGACTATACGGACCCTGACAAGACGCGCGCAACTAGTTTGTGACTCACCCGACAGCTTAACGGACGAAATCAAGTACTTAGACAACGTTTTCAACAAGAACGATTACGACCGGGACTTTTTTAGACACAACACTTACAGAAACTCCGAACCGAACACTACCAACACTAACGCGACACCTGTCACTACTGCAACCATACCTTACATCAAAGGGACTTCTAAAACTATCGCACGAATCCTACAACCCTACAACATCTGCGTTGCTCACAAACCTACCAATACTTTACGACAGCTACTTACGAACGTTAATGACAAAGACGAACCGAGCGACAGACAGGGAGCAGTTTATAAGATCAAATGCTGCGACTTCCAGGCCACTTATTTTGGTGAGACCGGCAGGAATTTGACCGTCCGACTGACTGAACACAAACGAGCGACTAGAAATGGTGATATCAACAATCACATTGCTGAGCACCATTTAAAAACAAACCACAGAATCGACTGGGACTCTGCTGAATGCGTTACCTACAGTACGGACTACTGTCAACGAATCACTCTGGAAAGCTGGTTGTCTAACTTAGAACAAACACCTCTGAACCGTTGCCAACAGCTACCTGCACCTTACAAACGACATGAGCCGACAATAACGAGACAGACAAACAATAGACAAACCGACTTATTTGACTAACAATAGACCAACGAACATTTGACTAACAAAAGACGGATCGAAACGCACCAATCACGTTTAACATTTTTCACAGCCAATAACATCACGGCTTAACTGACAGACGACCAATAACATCACGCGATGCTCGACCAATCAGGACGACCAGAGACTTAAAACATCTACTAACGATTCACAGTTCACTTGACTCTGATGATGACTTCCGCTCAGGTTGTCGAAACGTCAGTCAATGTCACCTCAAACAGTCCTTCTCAGGGCTACACTCACCCGGACGATCACAATTTACCGAATTATGATATGACTCCT
This sequence comes from Siderastrea radians, assembly GCA_964017195.1. Classification (NCBI taxonomy): domain Eukaryota; kingdom Metazoa; phylum Cnidaria; class Anthozoa; order Scleractinia; family Rhizangiidae; genus Siderastrea; species Siderastrea radians. Next base: position 53,350,724 of record OZ024887.1, on the reverse strand, counting down.
GGGTTTAAACCATTTACAGTTCTATGCGCCAATTTCGACCACTACCTTACTCGTCATATCTTTGCATATCTTTTCCCATTCTTACAAAAGAAAATGTAACGGAAATAAACTAAACGGCGAAAAACGAAGAGAAATAGAATCAGGTCTTCGTGAACTAAATTTTATCAACCTATGCGTTGAGTCTCCTTACATCATATCGCAGTTTCACTTTATTTTCAGGCCCCACATTAGTGACAGCGGTAGCCTTGACTTAGATGTGAGTGGTCTAGCAGCGACAGTGAAAACTAAACTCGGTGAGTATAAAAACAAGTGGAACAGATAATACTTGTCTGTAAGTTTTTTTACTTGTCATTGTAATTTCATGGGTATAATTGCGTCAGAGTGCTAAGGTAGACAATCTCTTGCGATACTGAAGTAAGCAAAAAGCCTAACGGAACAATGCAATGCAACAATGCAACAGAAAGGTTGATTTTGGCAAGTGGTGTGAGATTGTGTTTTAAAGACGGGTAAAAGAGAAACCAACCCACTAAATGTAGCATTAAGTAGTCAGGAGATTACTTACTGCACATGATAGGCTAGTAAACCACAGGTTTATCCCAAAATTTCGTCAAGTTCCTTTCTTGTTCCCAGGTGCCCGATTTAGCAACTTCAGCCACGCAAAGATGCGTCGACCAACTATTAAGTGAAACAAAGTAAGCTGGACAAGGCTGTTCTTACTTTCAAAACGTTATTTGTTAATACTAACACTTTTTTGTACATCCACAAAGCTCTAGCTGTAAAGGCTTTTATCAATTCTTAGTGACGTCACTTTTTTCAGGTGTTGACCGTAAAGGGCATCCAACCATTGCTGCTGCTGGCTGCTCCAGTTCAATAGGAAGTGTGAAAATTCACTTTCATGGCGGCGCAAGGTAAATTGAGTATTAAAAAAATGAGAAATGAAATGTGGGAAGCGTTTATTGGAGAGTGTTTTGCGTGTGGAAAATGAAAACTGTTGTTAAAAATACCGCGTCTGATTTCTTCCTCCTCGTCTGGATTTGCCGCACTGAAATGTGATGCAGGTATGAAATTTACAACCTGTTCAGAGAGATTGAAAGTCATCGAATGCAAACCTGAAAATGCAAAACAACACAACACTTTGAAAACTACATGGGACTGATAGGTTTCCGTCGTTATCACAGTCAATATATATTATGCCTAAGTTATGCCTAAGTCGGGGATTTTGTTTGATCGGCGGGTTGTTCATGTTTATTCCCACTGTTTTAAAAACAAGTTGTTTGTTTTTTTTTAGTTGGCTTTACAATCTGTTTGACAGCTACGTTGATAAGAAAATAAAAGAGACTTTACAGGACAAGGTAAAGTACAGTGGTTCCGATGGTCTTTGTCAACTAAAATCTATTACTTAAATTTTTGCCACCTGTCAGTTTACTTCCCAGATTACTCCCTTGCCTAAACCGTGGTTCTTCATTGTTTCATCGTGTTAAATTTTGTTTCCCGTTGGCAGCTGTGTCAGGAAATATCAGATCTTATAAACAACAACGCCGAGAAGGCCCTCTCAACCTTTCCAGGTAGTCCTTGTTTACTTTACTTGGTAGGAGAGGTCTTCTTTCCCACCGTAATAACAAAAGTAATTTATTACAGTGATACTTTTTCACAATTTTAGTCTGAGCTCATGACTTCTGCAAATAGCAGTTCTACACAATACCGTACCCAAACTGGAAATTAACCAATCAGAAGACCAGACCACTTTCCTAATTTCTCTGACTTGGTATTCCAACGAAGTGTCAGTACCAAAATGGTGCTATCAGGCATATAAGTATTGTAAAGAATTTAAACACGGAAAAATAAGTACGTAAATAAGATGGGCTTTACTTTTTCAGTCTCAGTCCCAATACACTTGTACATGTAGATACATTCGAGCAGTTGTCCCAACTAGAAAAAAATATTTCCTCATGTCGTAACTGTCACTGTAAAAAAATATTTGCTAATGTCGTAACTGTCACTGTTGTCAGAGCAGGTGGAGATTGTCTGGAAAATAATTTATCTATCAGCCTTAGAGATATAAGACAATGTAGAAAGATTGTAATGTAGCTAAAAGCTTAAACACTGCTTAGGATTCCGTTGACAAGACCATCCAATCTAATTACTGTGATACTTTTATTCCAGTTCAAAAGCAAATCGGCAAATATGCTGTGATAAACTACTCCTTGGTTTCAAATCCAAACTTCACAGAGTCTTATGCTGACGTTTTTATAAAGGTAAGTGTACCAAGATGGACTACACTAGCACTCCAGCTGGGGCAGGATTCAAAAGCTGTCCTGAGTCAAGATGAATCCTAAGCATTGTTTCTTAACAATAGTCTTTTATTTTCCAACAATAGGACACATCTTATCTTAGGAGGGCTTCATGAATCCAGCCCCAGTTTAATCAGTTACAAGAACGATATGTACATTACTTTAAGGCAACTTGTGGGAATCAGTTAGTGAGCTACCCTCTTTATCATGTTGTAAACAAAAGGATCATTGTGCTAGTGTGTGCTTAGTGTTTTACTCATCTACCGGTTTGCGTTTGTTATTCAACTCAAGTTTTATGCTGAAGATGTTTAACTCAGCAGAGCTGGTTTAAATGCAGTAGTCCTGCAATTTTATCAATCACTTATAAATATTCATCCAAAAAGACTAGACAAGTTAATTTGACTACAACCTAAACAAAGCCGTCTCCGTCCCATTGTACCAGAACGATCATATCAATAGTGGTTGTACCTATCTTGGCTTGATATTTTTATTGTTTTTCGACGGCACTGTTTGCTTGCTTTGACATTGGTTTTACCATAGCTCTTTTGCAATTCCAGGGAGAATTTCTGTCCGCAACGTCTCCAAAAGAGGCTCCGTTTTCCCCTGCACCCCTACCCCCTGAGTCAGAATCAGACAAGATGGCGTATCTTTGGATGACCGACTACGTTGTGAACACTGCAGGGCTTGTTTTCCAACAAGCCGGAGCTCTGAACGAAACGATCACTCCATCTATGGTGCGTGTAACGAAGCTTAAAATTCTCATTTTCGGTGATTTGAATTTCCTTCTCATTTGTTCGCCGCACACAGATTATTAGCGAAAGACTGTGCTTGTTATTCCTTTTGAAGTAATTGGATACGTAATGGTTTTGTACAGAATTACGGCAAAAAAAATTTAGGAACGAGGGAGAGAAAGTTGGAAATTTAATAAAACAGTTTTTTTCCACTTGTTCTTGTAAGATATGAGGTGATCGTAAACAACTGGGCGCGTTTTTTCTTACCTCTTAACCAACGCGCACCCCTTGAATAATTCATGTTTATTGTACACACTGCTACACTAAAAATTACGCCATGTTTCCTTGGGTCATCAAATTCTCCCCTTTTAAGTTGTTTGAAAACATGGGAGAGAGCATGATAAAACCTGATGATGGTATTGTTGTTTGCTCTATTGAAGAATTTTTCTGTTTTGTAAAAAATGTGGACTCGGGGTTCCACATCTTTCATCAATACTGAGTGAGAATAAGTACTTCTAAGAGTATTGACGAATATCTTTAAATTGATAAGGAAGAATCACGGACAACATAACGAAAAGGAAAATTTTGAAAGTAAATGAAACTGGAGAAGAAAATGGCCTTGAGATATTCAGTGGAATTGCTTCATACAACAATGAGAGGCATCATACATTTCTTTCAGTTTGACTTTATAGAAGAGTTTGATTTCGTGGGGTCATATTTACATCAAAACAGAATGGCTCTCTCTAGCTAAATATTCTACCTGGTGCTGCGGCAACCTTTCACGACTATCAGCACTGAATATCACACTTTTGTGTCCAATTTTGTCTGAAAATTAAACTTTTTTGCTTTGCAGGGGACATGAAATGTTGCGTACAACATTTATACAGTTGTATAAAAACATTCTACAGTTGTTATAAAGCTGGGAAATCAGAGATTGAATTAACCCTCGAATGTAAGTTTAGTGATGAAGTGAACCCATAAATACTCAGTAGGAAATTGATGGTTTCACTTCATCTCTAAGGCTTAAACTGCAGAGTTGATTTTCTGGTTTCCAGGTCGTATAACCAACGCTGCACGGCGCCGGCAGCATTTCATGTGCCCTTAGTCACATCTTCATTGCTGGGAATTACCATCTGAATAACCAAAGACCTGTTCCCGTCTAGCTAGTTAGCTCAGTCGGTAGCTCAGTGATCAAAATCCGAGGTCCATTGGTTTAAATCACGCCAAGGTCAAACAAATTTTTCTTTACCTCGTTTAGTTCATATTTTCTGACTAGAGCAAATTGCTGAGTAAGATATCTATGGGTTCCGAATTTAGGACTTACACTTACATTGCAGAGTTAATTCTCTGATTTCTCTGTTGCTCTGCAGCTTCCTCCAAACTTTTCGTATCCTTTGAATACAAACACATTTAAACTGATCATACCTAAGGTACGTACATTTATACTTATTGTGTCTGAATTTAAGTAACAAGTTGTCATAAATATTCCGTCCCGCCCTTCTGTGCGACTAGTCCGTCATGTAGCCGAGGAGTGTATGATATCCTTCGCTCGATGACATTTGGGTGCAAAATTACGCATTTAAAAAATTTGTCTAAACTGATTTTAAGCAACGTCAGAACAATTACCACAATATATCAGACTCCACAGGTGTGGCCTTTGACCCTTTTACACGTGGCTTATGTCGATGTGAAATGACACTGGGTTTTTAAATACATTGTGGAACTCAATGTTACCTCATTTCTTACAAATTTGGCCACTCCTCCTAATCAAGACTATGTTTAGGGTTGATTGTAATCAGTCAGTATGCAACAAGAGAATCCTATAGGAATTAACTGCACCGGAATGCCACCCGGTTTTTAAACAGGGTCGGCAAGGGATCTTGGATACAGCGATGTTACGCTTTACCACAGTTGTTGACAGTAACGTGCCTGTTGATACAAAAAGATTGTTTATAAACAGTAGACCGTCCTATATTGGTATCAGTGACGGTTTTGGAACTTTATTGAAAATATGTATTTTACACAAGTTATAAACTCGACATCTGTTGAAAGATAATCAGATACCTATGCAGAGAGGATATGCCGTTAGAAATTGACTTTATTTTTGATACATCTCTATCAGGTGATTATATATATAAAGTGGCAAACAGGTAGTTGGAAGCAAATTACAGAAATTTACGACAAACTGTTTGATTGCGAGATAAAAGAAACAACTCAAACTGATTAACGTTAATTTGGCAAAGAGGTATTTAGTATACTATAACAAATGCTTCAGTAAAAAGTTCGTTTGCTTCCCAGGTTATACTATGGTTCATTCAATTTGAGGTATCCCTAGAACATTGGGTAATTTTAACAAAGCTATTCTGCTATACCCGCTACCCCTTGGCTATCCCCCTTTCAAGAAACTTAGTTTCTCAGTTAGAAATATGAATAAGGGGATATATTTTACTATAAAAGAAGAAATGGAAGAAGAAATCGTTTGTGTATTAGTCCATGCATCATTTGTATTTTGTAAATCCTAGACTGTAGACACGTAAGCCCTTGGCTCGGGAGACTGGGCAACCACTCTCTTCGTTTTCGACGTTAAATAAAATATTCCTTATTCCTTAAATGTAGGTAACGCTGGAGACGAATTAGGTGGCGTGCGAGAACGAAATCCTTGATTAAAATTGTCGAGAAACATAAAAGTGACGCAGCTCATATAATTAATTTTTCATTAGCTTTACAGGCTTTACCCGAACCGTCCAATGAAGCTGGTAGCGGTCTCCACTGAGCGTCCCCAGATATCGACGTCCTCTTCTGGAGTCAAGCTTTCAATCAACGGTCAGGCGGACTGTGACGTACAACTGGAAAATGGCTCATTTGTGTACACATTCACTATGGGAGTGGTGAGAAAATCAAACAATTACTGAACCACATCAGCAAGCCGAAGCCAAATAAATAGTGCACTGTCAGAATCCTAAATCGTTTCATTTGTTGCTGTTGTTGTTGTTTTTGTTTTTAGGATGACTAACGTAAGTTGTACGAGACAGTTCTGCTCCTTTGCGTTTTCTGCAGAGAGACTTTTGAAACTTGAAATAGTTCTCTTAAATGTGTAGATGGCTTTGTTTTTGCTGAATATTTTATGACGATAAATGTTAGGAACTCTAAACAAAGGCCTTTGTGACAAAGAATCATTCCATTCAGAATTTTGTAACCTAGTCTCTGACCTCGTCTCAGATAATTATATTCATTCACTGATGACCAAAGCATGTGTATTTTCAGCCTTATTTTGTCATGAATTGAGTTAAATTAATCGTTTACTGTCTTTTCTCGTAAGAACATTTCTGCCCTGGCAAAAGTTACTGTGAAAGAAAATAACATCACGGGACACGTGGATACGGTCAAGTATGTATGTGGTGTTAAATATTTTCGTTAAAAACTGTTTTTCTATATGTCTTCTTTCGTAACGGTTGGTACAATAGGAGAATGAACTGCAACTAAGATTTCACTTGAACTCACTGGCCTTCTAGAGAAGAAGGGTAAAGTTGGTGACAACCATTTGTTGTTGTACCCTCTGTGACTCAGAAATAGTTCAAGTTATCTAAGTTGATAGGGCTTGAATCCTGTAAACCGAGCTGGAGTTCTTGAGAACTTTCTGCACTAGTCTGGCCACGAGTTAGCCAACCAGAAGGTAGCTACTTAGTTTCAAGAACAGTGTAATATCTGGGTATTCGCACAGTTTTTCATTCTTGTCTAAAGGACGTTGCGAATTTTGTTTTCGATCACCTTAAGGGATCGCATTCCAAAAAGCGACAATATTGCACTTGTATTATTGAATTCTCAATCTCTGGAAGGCTATAGAATTTCCCGCTTTCATATTGGTTCTTATACACACAGGTTATCAGCGAATAAGCCTGCTTTGTGCCTTTTAAAAAAGGTTATGTGGATGCCGTCTCAAGTGCCATGCCGTTCAAAAGTTTTCGCTGCGAATGAAAAGCTTTCTCCTAACGTACGACAAAAAATTAGCAACGATCATCGAAGTTAAGAATTTAAGGAAACAGTTATTCCACTCGGGCTTGTTGAATGTGAGGTGATTATAAACAACTCCGTGTGTTATTCATCCCTTCATGACTAACGCACCTTCGTGGAATAATTGTTGACCAACCAATGTGGAAGGGTAAGATCGATCTGTTCAAATACAAACTGTACCCTTTTATTTATTTATTTATTTATTATTTAATTTTATTAATTTTTTTTTGCGTTTGACTACGGGTTCTCATTGCTGGTTACAAGCAAAGGGTCGCAAACGTATAAAGCCTTTTTGGAGGCTATTAATATACAGATAATATATAATTCAAATTTGCCATTTAAATACCCGTTCTCATTTATGTTCACAGGATTAACGTCCATTTGATCAAGTCTGCCATCGGAGATATCTCGGTATAGTAATATTAATGAAAATTTTATACGACGCCGATTAATTATAACGCGTTCCTTTAGGTTAACCGTTTTAGTTAAGTGCACTACGCTTGTGGTTAAAGAAAGCTCAGTGCAGTTGGTGGTATGACATACCGGTCTAAACGGAAGAAGCAGCATTTTGCGTGGAGTTGCTTATAATAAAATAAAAATAATAAAACAAAAAAATTACAAGCTCTGGTAAATTCCTGAAGGCGCTATGTGCAGGTCCCGTTAGTGTCACATTTAATTTGTGTTTGCAATGGAAGTATTGTAGACTCGTAGTGAGAGAGGTCCAACCACTTACTTCCTCATTAGTAGGACGTAGGCAAAATTGGCGTAGTAGACTGTCTACCAGGATAACGCAGAGGGATGTACCTCGCGGGTCGTCACGGTAGCTGTGAAGGCCTAGTAGGAACCCTTGACTATACTTGACAAATAGGGATCATAGCAGGTCTGCAGCGGGTCCACCACCGTCTTAAGTTTATTTTGAAGCCCAATAGAGCTTCTCCGGCCTCTGCCGCCTAGGGGTTAATGATAATAAGTGGTACTGACTGAGGCGTCTTAAAATTTGCAGATTGACCTGAAACTTCTTCAATTTTTCCTGGACGCATTTGCAGACAAACTCATCCTCAAGCAATTGAACCGTAAGGAAGAAGAATTTTCCATGATTATCCTTTCTCGTCTTTGTTTTAACTAAAGGTTCCCTTTACTAATTCTCTTCACTGGGTAACTAGCATAAGGTGACTCTCTTGACTGTGTAGACTTCTTGATATTACGGACGCTACCTTTAGCAGTCCACATTCCATTAACATTGCTCTTCTGTGGATAATCTTCGATTACCACTCTCAACATTAGCGTGTTCGTATATAAAAATGCCTTCTCTGATCTCTGCTTTAGTACGGGGCTGAATAGTAAAAATTATCCCTTTCGTGTTTCCTGTTTTTTCTTGTTAACACAATCCTTTCTATGTATCTCTTGAACAAAACTCGCCAATTGACAGAAGACGCAAAAGGTGAATTGAATGATCCAACACAGAATTCCACTGTCAGTCACATCAGCAAAATCAAAGATTGCACCATACACGATTATTATCTAATCAAAACCGGAAATCGACTGTTCTCATCGACTGTGTATGCTTCACAATCAACACAAGTAAAATCACGATATGCTTCTGACAAAAATATCCTAAGAACATATTGAATAATACTGAGCGTGTGAAATCATTGATAAACGACACGAGTAATTACTCTAACAGCAGGAACTCCATACGGCACACCCAGTTATCTCATACATCACCGCCCAAAAATAACGAAAATATCTCCGGCAAGGCCTGAAAACACAGCGAAGTTACTCTCTTGGGAATACCGAACATCACACCAACAACACCGAATCTAAACAAGAGCTCACGAGAATAACCGCAGGTATGCACCAACCCGATCACAATATCTCTTGGTTGCGATAAAAAGAAAGTAACTAAATGTAATTACTAGCATAACCCTGTTGAATGTTTATTTGTATTGTTTGGTTTCGTATTGTTGTGTTTGACCGTTCAGTACAAGTGAGAACAATGAAAAGAACTGATTATGACGGTTTAATAGGTGATCACCTATTGCCTGTACACTCCTTGAGGGAATAATTCTATTTAGTATATACCAACCAGTGGATAGTGTTTTTCGCGTGCGCTGATTGGCTACTCAAACTCGGGATAGTATCTGCTATTCACCTCCTGGCATTTTTCTGGATTTCGCGCGCGAGTTTTCCCTCGTTTCCCAGAAAAAAAGAAAGAAAAGAAATTTTTGGTGCTGGCTATCCACTGGTTTGGTATAAACGAAAACAGTTATTCAACTCAGTGTCGGTGAAGAGTGATTAGATACTTATCTCGCCTCGTGGCTCGGCAAATATCGACCACTGTTCACCTCAACTTCGTTGAATAATTGTTAAAGGGGGTAATATACGTGGATGCCTTTCTTCCCCAACGTTTAAGCCGTTTTTCTTAATTATCTCCATGAGATTTCATTCAATCCAAAAATGCTATCATAGGATCATAGTGCGAGTTCCCATAAATCTGAGAGAATGTTTTTGCGATTTTTAAATTAAACGTAAAGAAGGAAATAAAGGGAAAATTGATGAATTTAAAGAAAACTGAAAATTGCTAAGAATTAAAGGTGAGTTAAAATTAAAATTTAAAGTTGACCAAAACAGTCCACAAACAACCCCAAGTGCTCTTGCATGGGGGTGGCCTGTCTTGGGGTGTGTACAAAAATTTAATCCCTCTTTTATTTCTTCCTTAAATCTTATCCTCAAAATTCACGTATATTGCCTCCTTAAAAAACCTTACATACGTAACAACCTATGTGTCGTGTGGGTATGATATCGCCCGTAAAATTATAACCGTACAATATTTTTGTTTCTCAGAAATTGCCGCGGTGGGCTTTCCTTTGCCTGTTGTGGATGGTATCCAGCTGATAAATGCTGAAGTTCTGCCTGGTCAGGTAAGAATAGATTTCCGTACTGTACAGTCGGGGATCGATTGATCGATGGATTGTTTGATTAGTGACACTAGATGACTGACTGACAGTCTTGACTGACTGAATGACTGATTGATTGATCGATCGATCGATCGATCGATCGATTGATCGAACGACCGACCGAACGAACGAACGAACGAACGAACGAACGAATGAACGAACGAACGAACGAAAGAACGATGGACGGATGGATGGATGGGTGGATGGATGGAGGGAGGGAGGGAGGGAGGGAGTTTCTTGTATTTATAGAGTACGAAATCCCCGAAAATCTTTCTTTCGTGCTTGATTCTCTTAAATTGCTTAAATTGCGATTACAACTGTGATGGTCACATCTTCACTTCATTTGAATTGTATCTTTTGACAGAATTTCAACTTGATAGCAACTGATGTGAAGTACGCGCCAACTAAACATTCTGGTGGGAGGAAAAGTGCGGGAGGAAAGAACAAGATAGTCATAGTCTAGGCGACTACATATACCCTCTTCAAAATGATTTTCTATGGAAAGTGGCCTTTCATTAGTGTTGCAAGTAACGCTTTTCGTAGCTTTTGTGGCATTGAACCGTATTTTGGAGCAATTTTAAGTTGCCCTTAAGCTTTTTGTCTTTTAATAAATACAATGAAACGTAACCTTTTAAAAGTTTAGTGTTTACAGACAAAAATTGTTATCTAATTAAAAAAAAACTGTGGTGTCATCTAGATTTCTTTGGTGTCATTAAGATAAGATTTAGACACCGTGTTCTCAAGGATACTAGCTTCAATTTAAAACAAGAATATTAGCTTTATATAAGAAGTGACAATAAGGAATTCGAATTATGAATTGCAAGTTTCAAGGCAAACTATGTCAGCTTTTCTTGACAACTCTCCTTGTTAATAAAAGTTGCATGCCAGTCAAAGAAATGTTTGCCATGTCTTATCCAGCATACGAAAAAAATTTATCTCTCAAATAAATTTTGTTAAGGATAAAGCAAAGAAAGATATTGCTACGCCTGGAGTATAAAACTCTGGGTCAAAGAAAAATTGTAATAAAAATACTTGTCAAGAAAAATCGTGTCCGTGTGCGATGCTGAAAGCATAACTAAAGTGGTCCTAGTAACCAAAGTGCCTGTCTGTTGCATGCAAGGTTGAAAAAGAGTTCTATGTTATGTTGTCTATTTTATGCGTTCTAGTAATAATAATTCTATGTCATGTGATCTAATAATATCCTATTCTTCGGCCCTATTATTTCTAGGTCTGTTGGCATTTGTGGCTATATTTCATAACACAGTAAAGTCTATTACAACCAAGATCTGCGTGAATTAATGACCCTAGTTTGAAGCTATACTTAGTTGGTTTTGACAAAGTACAGCCCGATTAAAAGAAAGAGAAAAAAGAAATGGTTTTTGAGGAATAAACATGTTGATGAATTGGCTTATGTATGTATCTTTCTAAGTGGACCACCCTCGAATGAAAGGTATAAGGTAAAGTCGCAAACGAGCCAAGGAGACCCACACGGCCGGAGGTTAACACGGTTTCTGTAGCATGAAGCAATTGAGAGTGCTGCTACTTCCCCCTGGATGGGATGCGGGTCCACTGCAGGGTTACCCCCAGCAATATGTCGCCGGTACCCATTTTATACACCTGGGTGGAGAGAGACAATGTGGGGTAAAGTTTCTTGCCTAAGGAAGCAACACGATGGCAGGGACTGGGCCTCAAACCACTGACCTTCAGATCTGAAGTTCAGCGTGCTAACCACTAAACCACCGCGCTCCCACCTTCGAATGCATGGGGTGAAATTCGTTGCCCTACAAAACAGCAGTAAGAGATTGTTAAAATGTTTATTAATTAGAAACCAACTTGATGAAGGCAAATGTAGCATGTGACAAAACCACCTGCAAGGCTAAACCGAAGTCAGTACTGTTTAAGGATAAAAATTAGCGACAAGAGTTTAACACAACGTTTCGATGTCTCCATGACATCATTATCAAGTGGAGAAAATAAAATATAGATTAGTTTATATATACAAGATGAGGTGTTAAGAAAGTAAACAATAAGCAACATATTTGGCGTGTGATTGTGTGTGCATGATAAGTATGTCAAATAAATAGTTTTGCACGGATAGAGTCCGATTGCGTGTTCAGTTTTGGTTTCTTCTTCTTAATAAACAACATTTCGTAAATTAAACAGTCCAATTTTCCGCCGCATTTCTTGAGGACGGAAAAGTTGCTATTGAGGTCGCCGATGGTTTTAATGCCGTGGTCGTTCTTTAGATGCTTGCCGATTGCTGAAGAACGGTGTTCGTCAATGCGTTGGTGTAAATGCCGGCTAGTATAGCCGACATACTCTGCATCGCACAGATCACATTGATAATTGTACACCACGCATTGTTGGTTAACTAAGGCTGGTTTGGGCTCACGCATCTTAAGGTCTTCACCAATTTTGCGGCTCCTAAAAACTGGTTGAAGAGTGTGATCGATTCTCTTGCTCAGGTCGGATAGTTGTCTTTTCACCGCATCAGCCGACTTTTGATCTTTAAATGGCAGTACTACGCGGTGAACAGTATTTTCGTTGACAGGTTGTTGAGCTGGCACATCGGGATCTCCAGACATCACTGAGGTAACATATTGAGAGATAGTAGAGTTGATGAGGCTCTCAGGGTACTTGAGATTCGCAAACATCAACTTAAGGCGATCACACTCAGTTGCGAAAGCTTCCCGTGTGGATGACAGGCGGAAAGCACGGTTTACCATGGTCTTAATTAGCGATTTCTTGTACCTTTTATCAACATGGCTTTGGTGATGGAGCAGTAGGCCAGTATTTGTTGGCTTGCGGTAAACACTGGTTTCCAGTTTGCAGCCTTTCTTAAGTAGATCCATACCGACAAGTGGTAACTTATTGTCGGATGCTAGTTCCATGGTGAAACTTATGGATGGATGGCAGTTGTTAAGCGTTGATAAGAAAGCTTCTGCTGCTGGTACATCTTTCATGGTAGCGAGCGTGTCGTCCACGTATCTTCTGTAGAAGTCGGGCAGTTTGTTTTCTTGTTCCAGTTTCTCTTCGATAGAGCAGAGAAATGCGTTCGCCATAAGGGGTCCCAAAGGTGAGCCCATAGCCACGCCGTCGATCTGTTCATAAAGCTTGCCATCGAACTGAAACAGTTGATTCTTGGTTGCTACTTCTAGCAGTTGAACCAGATCAGATTTAGTGATATTCAGGTTATGTGTTTCATTAAACCAGTCGTCTACGAACGCCTTTTCAGCGATGATTTGGATGGTTTCTTGAAGCGGTACGTTCGTGAACAGAGACGTGACGTCATAGGATACCAATATGTCATTCTCGTCGATGTCCAGGTTCTGAATCTCTTCAGCGAAAGAGAAGGTATCTGATATGGTGTAGCGATTGACTGACAGCGGCTTCAACTTCTCATCGAGCCACTTGGCGAGGGCATAGTTGTAGGTACCTGTAGCAGATAAGATTGGCCTCATTGATAGTTTCTCTTTATGTGTCTTTGGGAGACCATAAAGATGGGCAAGGCGTGAGCCCCCCTGGCAAACAGAATCGGCAATCTCCTTTGGCAGAATCTTCCGAACAACAGACGCGAGGTGCTTCTCCTTCTGCAAGAGGGGGTGATAATGTTTTAATGGTCGGTCTTTTATCTTCGGTCTCTGCAAGCTGACAGGAGGGAATTTGGATGTATCGTTGATAGATGCCTGACTCAGAGGGTTTACGTGGTCAGACTTGTTCATAACGACTACACCAGTACCTTTATCTGGCTTCGTGACGACGATGTTATCTAGTCGTTTTAACTGCTTTATAGCCTTTTGCAGTGTTTTTGGTGGTTTCGGTGAATTGCACTCAATATAGTTGAGTGCGATCGATCGCAGGGTCGCGGCAGTTAACTCTTTCTTATCATCAGCTAGAGTGCGCTCCAGTTTCCAGTACAATTTCTCAAAACTTGCTTGTATTTCGATGGCAGATATGCGCTGTGGGAAGGAGAACTTTAAACCTCGGCAAAGAACAAGCTTTTGGAAGAATGAGAGTTTGTGTGATGAAATGTTTTGGATGTGCTTGTCGACATCATGATCCCTGTTCAACAGCCTCATGATCTTGTTTGTGTGTTTAGCCATTACACTTTCATAGTGTTTCTTCCGGAGGTTTACCATAACTCTTACGATGCACATGTATTGAAGCGGCGAGCAGTTTTGACAGATTTCACCGTAAATCGCATTGATTTCGTTCTTCAAAGCGGCCTTCTGTTTGAGCTTTGATCCAAGTTCCTCTCTGATGTTCCTCTCTCCTCTCTCTGTTCCTCTCTCAAGTTCCTCTCTGCTCGCCGCTTCAAGCGTTGAAGCGTTACGTGAAGTGGCAAGTTGATTTTGTCATCATTAGCGGCTAGAAGAGATAGTCCAAACTAAATGGGCACCAGTCTTACCCTTATACCTTTGTACACGGACCAATCGCATGATCACATTCTCCTTTTGGTGAAAGCATTGAGTCAATATTTATTTTTATCCACCTTCCAATCTCAAGCATTATCTCCAATCGGACATGGCTTGATAAAACGCCAGCTTTGGACCTGTGGAATTCTCATACTTATGTTTTGACTGGAAAGAAAGGAATCCGAGCTGTATGAATGTGAATAACTATGACTAAGAACAGGTAGGTTACCTGCTTCGCTGATACGGTTATTTTGACCCGGAAAGAGATATAATGGAAAACTAAAATATGTTATCGAACTCTCCATAAACACAGAATTGTACACTTAAAGCATTGAAGTTTAAGCTTTACAAAAAATAAGTTTCTAATCATAATGTTAGAATCAAGATATGAGTTTCAAAGCGGTGAAGTGTGCTGTTTGCTGTCGACGGTAGTCTAACTTGTACTTAGTAGGACTACTTTCCACCTGAACAGGAATGATAAAGAAAGTGAAAACTCCTGAAGCAAAAGGAGGATTCTTTAGATCTTTATTCCAAACGTTATTAGTTATTGTAACGCGAAAATGAATATGGAAATCAAATATTTTCATTTTTCGCATTTTTCACCCCAGATAGCACCCTTTGAATAAAAATTATCCATGGTCAATTTAAGGATTAAATTACACGTTCGAAATCATTCGAAACGTTGTTTTGCTTTGAAGCCCGACTAAGAAGTTTTTTCTTACCCATTTTAGTTACGGTTATAACAAGAATCCCGAAATAAGCCTAACGTTTTCTTGTTATTTTGCAGCCTTTTGAGTTCGATAAACAAGTGAATGTGAAAATACTGGCCTTGGTGCTTATCACAACCTTAGTCGCTCTGTCTTTGTCTCAGGTAAGATCTTGTAGTGTGATTCGTACATTTTTCAAAACCCAGAATAACAAACAAACTCGTTGGCGAAAATAATGTTACCATTGCCTTTACTTTGTACACGAGTTTGTTTAGTATATGGCATAGTCCTTTAGTTGTCCTTACAAGAAAAATAGACAATTTCACAACTTTGAAGTTATTGTTTCTTCAATTTCTTCCAGAACAGAAAAGAACATATAGGACGGAGAAGAAACGAACAGCGCTAAAGAGTTCTTTATTTCGAGCTGATAATTAAAAGGAAGTAGCACAGAATGAGTTGTTAGTAAAAGAATTGGCTTTGTCATCTGACATTGGAGAGGTCAAAAGAAATAGACTTAAGGCTTGGAGCAAAAAACACAACACCCCAAAGAGGAGTCAGCGCAGAGGGAAAATTAGCGAGAGGAGAAGGAATGTGATAACAGACCCGCTAATCTATGATGCAGCAGCCCAGAAAAGAACTTCAATATCATTGCCTTCAGCTGCAAGCAGCAGATCATTGCCTGAGCAGGAAGCTCCTCTTTCGCGCACTCTTCTTACTGCAGTAGGCTTGTTATTCAACTAGAGGAGTCATTTTGAGAAGGATTCAAACGCTTTCTAAAACTCTTGCCAAAGTGCTTCTTGACAACGATAAAAATGTCAGTGCAAAACATTCTATTCATGGTTTAGACTCCGTCAACTCAGCTTCTCCGTCGATAGGACTTTCCAATATATTACGACCTTTAAACGCTTCGTTATCTGGAGAAACGGAGCTAGGAGTTTCAATATTAAGACTGTTATTCGGACATAAGGCTCCTCTTGTTATGAAACCCACTTATAAACCTTTGTTTCGCAACAATCCAACATCGAGAGTTTCGTCTGTGATAAACCCAGTTGTCTCGAGTTCAAGTATAAGACTTGCACCACAGAGTAAACAATCCGACACAGGAAAGGAAATTGCAAGGAAAAAACATCACAAGAAATCGTTTTCGTTTGCACTTGCGAAAGCTGTCAGCGATCTCATCAAAACTATGGCCAAGGAAGAGTTGAAGAATTACTTGCAGAAAATACATAACCAGCCAACGAAACCTCCAAGGATTCCCGAACGCTTTTGGCCCTCTAAAAAAGAAAGTTGACGTCCAAGGGGATCGAAAATCATGGGTCCTTTTGAAAATTCCAAAAGCAGGACAAGAAATTGTTCCTCAACAAACTATGGCCGATGACCTTGTAGAGGACAAAGACACTAAGGAGGAAAAGTCTTCTACAGGAATTGTGGGCACCTTAGGTAAAGTAAACGATGCCGATCCACTGCCATTAGAAACTGCCGACAAAAACGCAGGGAGCCCATCGAGGAGCGGAGTAAATAATGACGTACAAAAATACCCAATTGACGTAAAAACCACACCAACAAGCAGGGTCGGGTACAGTGTTAGGATTTTACCGTCTTTAAAAGGAAGCACTGGAAAACGAACTGACGTCTCTCACGTGAACGACAAGCCCGCTACAAAACCCCAGATCAGTGCACAGACCACCGCTGCATTCATGGAAGCTGTCAAGAAGTTACTTAATGCGGTGCAGTCCAGTATTGAAACTACACAGGGCAAGCAGTTGATAGGGAAACCGCAAAATGTAGGCTCCATTGTCAGTGATCGTCCGCCAAATGTGGCCTCCATGGAAAGCGATCAGCCTTCAAAGGTCGCTGAAAGAACAAACACTGGCAGTGTTCGAGGTATGAACAATCACTTAACGTCTATTCATGAATTTCAACCAAATAAGAGGCAGCCAGTTCTCGAGGATATTCAAGCCAAGAAAGAAACAAGTACAGGCGAATTGTCCACGTTCACAAGAGCCACTGGCCATAGGGGAATCTTTAGCTCATGGAAATGTGATCTTTGACCTATTAAAAGAATTGGAGCCCATTACTAAATCCATTTCTCCCACCAAACGGCTTGGTCCATCCCAAAACGTGATATTTGAATCCGCCACAGAGCTCGGAACACCAAAAAACAAGCAAGATTCAACCAATGTAGAGCATATACAGGAACATACGTTCTTAAAGCTAACTGGTTAAAGTGGTTACCTCTACTTATAAGTAGGAAGTCACGTTCGTACATGTGAACGTTGAATTCAATACATCGTGACTTGTAAATAAGCCTGAGAAAACACAAGCAAAATTGTTGTTGTTCTTGTTGTTTATTTTTATTTACTTGTTTTGCATACAAATTTAGGTCACATAATAATAGAAAAAATACATCCGACTAACAAAAATGTATCAACAGAGAAGTTGCTGTAGCCGGGAGAGTAAGATAGAACTGTTTTTTGATGATTTGGCAACTGATAACATTTTGGTAATTTTAAGGATTAAACATTTGTTAGGGATTATGACTATTTTCATCCCAATGCGTGTGAGAATGTAACAAAGTAAAAAAAATGGACTGCCCTTAACAGAAATAATGTTTGCTCATCAGATAATTGTGGAAATTTTGAATAACGCGCTCCATTTGAAGTTAACGCCCCGAAAAAACCGCCATTGGCGTTTAATTCTTGGCTTTTTAAGGTCTGAAACTGACATAAGAGAAAGGGAATGTACGCAGAATCTCAATATGGAAGTCTCAACCGTTAAAATGGGTCACCTGTTGAGAATTAAGTTCTGTTCATTTAAGGCTGGTTTCCACTAGAACATAAGCATAAGCATGCGACAAGCATAAGCAAGTAAGAACACGGGCGACTTAAAGACCCAGTTTAGCCCATTATGCTTCACGCGCCTCTATTATTGTTTTGGTCTACACGATAGCGAGGCTTCTATTGTTTTATCGGATTTCGCTTTTCTCGCGGCAAACAGTTGATCGCGGCCGATCGCGTGGAAGGGAATCGATTGTTTCACCGCTTCTGCTGTCCTTAATTTTGTTTAAACACATGTACCATGGACACTTCCATCTCAATTTCCGTATTGTTTGAAGAAAATGCCGCTGTGAATGCCTACGGATCGATTGTTAGAGACCAGGAAGCAACCGACAATAGCACAACGGAGGTTTGTTGTTATTTGTGCTATACTACGATGGAAAATTTCTCACTTCATTTCATTTCGCCTCATACACAGTTTTGTTTTCGAAAACTTGACCTTGTGTCCTTTTGGTTGCTATTAATTTTAGGACCGATCTTTCTGTGATTGTAAAGGCCATTGCGCCAGGAAGAAAGGAAGAGGCGCTTTGCAAGTGTCGCGAGGGCAACATCAAGTGTCACGACCTTTGTGCTTGCAACAAAGGAAAATGCAAGAACAAGGTAAAGTCTGTCGATACTTTCCAGGCCTGTATACATGTCTGATGCCCTTTCTAACTGCTCACTTCTTATTTCAGCCAAATGAAGATCAAACTGCCGAACGTGAAGAGCATTTGCAACCCCGACCCGCTGCTGATCGCGAAGTGAGATTTCAACAAGAGATACAGGATGCCCAAGACGAGATAACGGTAAGATTCACAAAACAGGAATGATTTTTGTTCGATTGGAGCTGTTCTATTGCGACAGATTATCCTGCTAGCAGGTTCTCTGTTTGGGTTTCGCTTCGCTTGCCGGCTCGTAACTTGTAGCTTGCTGCTCACTACACACTTGCGCGCGAAACCCAAATAAGCAGTGGCCTGATATCAGGCTAGGGATTGACTGTTATCAGGTAGGAACATGCGAGTTCATAAGTTTGGAGCCCCAAGTACATGCTTCATTCATAGCGAAAATTACATCCAAATGACCAGGGTGGGAAAGCAAGGTCCTCTAAATCCCGGGTGATTTTCTAAAGAATTGTAAATTGTTTTTTCAGGAATTTTTGGCTACTCTTGATCCAGTCACAAAGGACAAGATTCTTGTCAACCTTCTCTCTATGGGTAGGGGAAGCCTCGACTTTGCCAAAAAGATTGCTAGTGCAGAGCCTGAGGAACCAGAACCACCTGCAGAGGATACTCCAGAGTGGTGTAAATGCCGAGTATGCAGGCCAATGCCTGATGACCAGGAAAATGTGTGTTGTAAAAGTGTGACTTGCATCACCAGCTATACAGCCTTTACAAACATCTGTTTAGACAGAGACATTACTAGAAGTCTGTATCAAAGCTCGATGTGACATTCGTGCCAACAAGTTAAATTTCAGTATGGAGAGCTTTCGCAAAGCTGGTTACTGGCAGTTTGCCCTGTGGTGCTACGCTATTAGGAAGGGGAAACAGAAGGGTCATCCCTGCATGTGCTGTACGTAGGATCACAGAACACTATCCTGCACCAGATGGCAGATACATGGGCTTTAGAGCAAATTAATGGTCAGAGACCATCACACTGATTGTTATGTCAGAGGGCCCAAATTATAGCACCAGGCAAATCTTTATAACACTCTTTGTAATTCGCACGTCTAAATGTTGGAAATTGAAAACAAAACCAAAATTCTCTTCCTTGATTGACCAAGGTCAAATCACTACTAACTTCAACCAGGTGTGGCTTACTTAGATTCGTGGTGGAAAAATTGTTGACATGTAGCCTAGTAGTGTAACTGGATCCCACTGAAATTTGTTACTGTTCAGACCTGCCATTTGCTCTTCTAATATAAATGGTAGCAAAGATTGTCATGATTGACGCCTCTGTAGTAGGTAGACAACAAATATATATAATTTGAGTTATTTTATTTCAATAAAAGGTTTGGTAGCAGACATGTTTTTAGTCAAAGACATCTTCTACTCTCAATATATGTGTATCTCAAAATACACAAGACCTGAGAAATGGAGAGGGTAGGATTACTCAAACAAGTGCATTCTGTTGATTACAATATGTTATTTTTGCGTTGACCTAGTGGTGAGAAAAAGCTAGTTTCTGATCTTATATTTATATTTGAACAAACTGACATAATGGAGGGTAGTGTAGAAGTTCTTCGCTTTTGTCAAAATGTTGACTTTCAAAATATATATTGATTCATAACTCAAGTAAAGTTCTTTAGATCCTGTTGAATAAAAGTATTACAGTCATATTGACCTACAATAGCTGCAAGGGTACAAACATCTTTCATCAATAAAATACCTGTACTGATCATCTGTGATTCTATGTTGTTCCCCGCAGAATGATATGCTATTGTTTTCTTTATTGTTTTGTTTTGTTTGAACATATAGTGAATCTGATTTGAAACAGATCATCAAATATTGCAGCTTTCAAAACTACATGTGCTGTACCTTTGGTAAAGGATATTTTATCTAGAAACATGAGGTTCTTTTTCAGAACAAAAAAAAGCGGTCAGCACAGAATTTCGAGTCATAAACTATTCAAATTCACTTCTGCACATTTTCAGTGTCTTTAGGCTTCAAGTAAAATCTAGAGGGTGCTTTCATCAGCTCTTCGGTTGGTGGCGAGGCCTTCATGGCGAGGGTCGGGGCAATCTGTTTGGGATTAAAATCGTCTGCATCAGAGCGAGCTGAAAAACTGCCTTGGGATGCTCTACATGTATCCAACATCCTTGCCACCATGTATGGAAAGTATGTGTAGGCCTTGTCTTCCTTCACTATCTCAGCGTGGTACCGCTGGGTCCGTTTTGAATACTTTCTGTGTGCCGCAAGTTCCCTGCCTGGGTTTTGCTTGGGCTTTTGAAAAAGGTGGAAGTTATGGTCAATGGCAGCCAGGAGAATTCTCATAATGCAGTATGGGTAACTGGAAGTGAATGAAAAATTTGGGATGTTACAATTATTTTACAGAGAGATGAGGTGGGGGGGGGGGGGGGTAAGAAGGAAGAAGGTGATTATTAGGTGGTTGTGGTCAAGTTCATTCAGGAGTACTCCTGTAATGAAGTAACTGGAAGCGAATGAAAAATATGGGTTAGAACAATTTAAGACAGTGGGGAAGTGAAACACAACACTTTGGATTAATTTTATCAACTGAGTTGATAAGGTAAATTGGCCACTGTAAAGAGACTGAAAGCTGATCTCTTGTGCATTAGCCCTGCGTCAGAGGGAAGCTGACAAAGGGCTAATGCTCAAACCGTCAACTTTCGATCTCTTTACAGTAGCCAATTTACCTCATGCATTCCAGTAGTAAGTTGTAAAAGAAAAACAAGGCTTGAACGGGAATCAAACCCCATGAACCCTCTGATGCCAATGCAACACTCAAACTAACTGTGCTACCAAGCCAGCTGAGAGCTGGGCTGTTGTATATAGATCTATGTTCTGCTTTAAATTTTGCTTGGCTTGAATATTTCCAAACCTGCAGGAATCGACATATTTAATATAATATACTGCTTTTAGTGCAATTTCCTACGCCCTCAGAGGGTGTTACATGCTATGGACATAATTTTTGAGGGCTAACAAGTGACAAACTTCGTACCTTATAAACACAAAAAAGTAATAGTAATACCACTGAATATAAACTTACAAGCTTTCACTATGGCTGCTTTCAAGAGATAATCTCCGTTTTTTCGCCACTCTAACTGACGTCAAATTCGAACTTGCTCCTGGATTACGACGCCGCTTTGCAGTCGACAAGAACAGGCGTTGAAGACAGCAATGGGTCTAGATCACGAGAAATCTCTCTGTTTTCACCTGGCTCCAAAATTCCACAGCTGAAATTAATGTTTGCAAAAAAGTGTCAGAACAATCACGATTAAAGCTGAAAGACTCGAAAAGCACGTAAACAAGAAGGTTATGATTCGCTTGTCAAATAACAAACAATAAAAAACTCGGGCTTACCTCACAGGCCGTAAAGTTCTATCCGTCGGTATATGAAGAAGAAATTCGGCAAACTCACTATTTGTGGCTCCCTCAAAACCAAGTGCTACCTTTCTTTCGTTCCACAGGACAAACACAGAAGATCTAAGCTTTATCTAGCGGACCGAACCCGCTAAACGCGGTCTTCCTCGCGTCGGATTCGACATGTTTTAACAGACATCACATTATATTTTGCCAGACTACGGATAAACCTTAAGCAAAATCAACAAAAAAACCAGTCAGAAATGTTCCCTGACAATTATAGTACTCGATTGAATGCCTAAGAGCAAGGATCAATCAATGAGACGGCCGATGGAAGCGGATTGGAAAGACCAACAATAATGCTCGGATTTTTCAACATCAAGAAAATGGCCGCCAATGCTCGCAGCGCGCAATGCATACTGGGCAAAACTGGGTCTTTAAGCATAAGGACATATGCACTTGCAAAGTGGTCTATGATTGGTTGACGGGCTTGTGCTTATACTTGTGCTTATGTGGCAGTTTTGACAATGAAAACTGGAGGCGGCATAAGCACAAGCACGTCAACCAATCATAGATCACTTTGTGCGTGC
Source organism: Siderastrea radians (assembly GCA_964017195.1). NCBI lineage: Eukaryota > Metazoa > Cnidaria > Anthozoa > Scleractinia > Rhizangiidae > Siderastrea > Siderastrea radians. The sequence goes on along the minus strand of OZ024887.1, from coordinate 53,328,169 downwards.
GTATGTCCTTATGCTTAAGTCGCCCGTGTTCTTACTTGCTTATGCTTGTCACATGCTTATGCTTATATCCTAGTGGAAACCAGCCTTAAATGAACAGAACTTACTTCTCAACAGGTGACCCATTTTCACGGTTGAGACTTCCATATTGAGATTCTGCGTACATTCCCTTTCTTTTATGTCAGTTTCAGACCTTAAATGGTACTTCTGGGAAATGAAAGACCAGATTTCCCAACAAACTGGCTGAAACATATTGATAAAGGCTTGATATAGATCATTTCACTGATATTTCAAACTGGGGGGGGGGGGGTGGCTTGATGGAGAGGGGGGCTTATTACAAAAACTGGCCTCCAAAGGGGGGCTTATTACAGAGGGGGGCTAAAAAAAAAAGGGAGGGGATGCTTAAGAGAGCTTTTGATCATGAAATGATCATACTTGTGAAGTGTGGATGAAAGAAGAAATGATGACAACATTCGCAGTGAAACTATTGACTTTTAAAAAGCATTTGAAAAAGCAGAAGCTGACGACATTAAGGCTTGAAAGGGATTCCAACACTTGACATTGGGAGACCGGTACAGCGGACTAACCAACCGAGCTGTCAAACTAATTGGGAGCTGGTCATTTGCGATTTCGTATTAAGGCTATTACTTTTCTAGCCATATTTATTTCCGAAACTGCACTCCGAAACTTAAAACACACTTGAATAAAAATGAAATGATATGCTGTACTAACATGAACTAAAGCTGCCTTATTAGAGCGATTTATTTACCTTCAGTGGTACGTCCATATAATTTGAGGTAAATGTGGGGTCTTTAACAAGTGAGTAATCAATCTGCGCCACACTGCTTACATTAAGGAAAACTGTCAGAGAAGAAAAAGATGAACGGTTGGTTTTCGTAAGTTTCATATCACTAAAGGTCTTTACCAGGGTTTTACAGCGGCTTACTCTAACACGCGCCCTTCAGGGATTTTTCTCAACAGCCAAATGTGTTTTTGGTGGAAGTCAATCATCTGTTTCTATGACAACTTTTTTTAATTCTCGCGCGCTGATTGGCTTTTGCTGATTGTTACATGTAACGCAATCCTGTCTGGTGCCGCGGATAAACCGATTTTGCGAATCTGTTGTACCCTCCGTTTCCTAAACTTTTTGTGACAGAACTACGGCAAAACTAGTCTCCTTCGCAGCCGCTCGGGCCGGAGTCACGCAACGCTCCCCGTCCCACGCGGCTACTTCAAACCGACATACATTCCTTTCCCATTGTTTGCGATATTTTTACTTGGACCAATCAGCATCTTGCTACGTGTTATGGAAGGAACTACAAAGTAAATCGAGGAAGGCACTAAGTGTTACATTTGTTCGGCATTCATTTCTCTAAGTAAAAATAAGGTTTATATATTTGAAAAAACGTCTGCTGATTTAGCTGGGATTATTCGATTGTCGCTGGAAATCGACGTAAATAAATACTCTGAGGACAGCAAATTGTTTGTTTGTCGAGAGTGTTTTCAGCAGTTGACGAAGTACGAAAGGGCAGCGAAGAAACTTCAAGAAATCAAACAAGCACTTCTCAGTACCTGTAGAAATAGAGAGCAGATGAGAGAACTGAGTACTCGCAAGGGAAGAACGATCCAGAGACGAACAACATTGGAGATGTGCCAGTTAGTGCCTCCGTGTTCTCTGAAACTTCACATGTTAATTTCGATCCTGCTGGTTGTATTTCTTATTGTTATCTAGACTTTCTCCAAAGTCCTTCGTGCTTCCGAAAAAAACCTCTCAGCTCGACTTGTGTGCTAGTCTAATTATTATCTTATTACGTGGGCTTCGTCGATGGCCAAAGCATACAATTTATTTGAATAAACAGAATTTCCAAGCATCGCTCTCCGACGTTCGATTTTGATCCATACTTCTGGGGAGCCAAAGACCACAGAAACCTTTCCCTTTTCACTCAATGTCGCCTTCTTTTCAGTAAAAGAGCTAATACTAATGCTCGCAGCCGTTACTTCTTTTCTTCTCAAATACGCCACTTGATCGTCCACTAGACTAAGCAATTGCAATGGAGACACAACAACACAGTTTTCCATATGGTCGATGACTAAAGGCAAAGCTTGAAATATCAGAGATTTTCCTAGGCCAGTCGGCAAATTACAGCCATGCTCTGTCACGCGTGGAAAGGATTTTTGAAAATTTAGACGGAGTTTTCAAGTTAACGCGTCGGTTTTGTAATTCTTCCCGACATTTCGAATTCCCGTGAGAATTTTACCACATTTACGGAAACAACGAGCTACAAAATATCATTTCATTTGAAATATTACATATCCGAACAATATTAGGTTTCTTACTAGTATTCGTGTAGCGAAGTTATTTTCCCGTTAACTCGTGACTTTTAAAGTGTTTTCCAGAGGGATCTTCAACGTTTTATTCAAAGAAACATTCAAATGTTCACTCCAGTCTTGTGGATTACTGTTCACGCGTGACGGAGCACGGTGTAATGAAAATACCTTTCTCCCTTCAATTAACTTCGATATCGCTAACTTCTGATGCGAATTTGAAGCCGGTGTACTGAATTTTTTTTGCTACAAGATTGAACGCCAGTCTTCACGATTCGCCATTTGCTACTTAAAGAACTCGGTCACTTAGCGAATAAAAGGAGCCAGTGTGATTGGTTGACATTTCTGGCGCGAACCTCGGCAAGAAAATTAAAGCCGCACTGTGATTGGTTTATTCCGAGACTACGGCAAATCTGGAAACATTCATTGAGGACACAACCGGTAACCTATAAATTTTGAATTTTAATTGACTGAACTTCTCAGAACCAACTGCGAAGTAAAGAGAAGAGATTATTTGTGATAGTCTGACAGCGAAAATTTTTGAACGGCGAGAATCAGACGTTTGCTGATCGACCCCGAACTCAGATACCACGCAGCTCTCAACAACCTCTAATTTCACCCTTTTTTCATTATTTCCCTCGGTGCTAATTTACTGCCAAATGGTTTTTCGTTCAGCGAGCGTTCTTGAATTGTCATAGAAACAGATGATTGACATCCACCAAAAACACATTTGGCCGTTGGGAAAAATTCCTTGAAGGGCGCGTGTTAGATTAAACTCAGTGCTGTAATATGAGAGAAATTAATGAAAGGAGTCGTGTAAGACGGCGAGCATCCCTAGTAGGGAAGTCGCCATCCGCAATAAATCTTTTTAAAGTGGAGATTACAAAGTGAGGCATTTCCTGTACTTTCCAATGATCCAGAATGCAAGGGCCATATGTTTGCCAGGCGTAAGGCTGATACGTTTTTCCTTCTTCAAACAAAGCCGATTTTACAAATTTATGTCGAACAGCGGTTGTTAATCGACACGGGTTTCACAAAGCATCCAACTGCCGTACACAGGAAACGCGGAGAACAAGAATGTAGGTTATTTCACATAAGACTGGAGTAAGGATTCAACTGTCCATTGAGGTAAAGGTATGTTTACTGAGGACTCTACAGCGTGCCAAAGTCAAATAAAGGTTTTGAAGAATAGCTAACTGCAAGCAACCGAATAACAATTGTTATCCCCCCCCCCCAAAAAAAAAACTTCAAATAATGATTAAAGTTTAAAAAATACTTTGCCTACTTACCCGGAAAGGTTGCCATGGATTCCGCTCCATCTTCATTTATTTTTTTGTCTGGCTTCCCTGCAGGTCTTATAGAAGGTAAATAAATAAACATGAAGGTAAGTAAATTGTCTGGGGAGCAAATAAATAAACAAACCACATAACTTTCAGTAATAAAGTCATAAATGAGCCCCTGCTTTTAATCACGAAAATTATATTTTTAGATACAATGTTTCTAGAATTGAATTTCCGCTTTTCAGTGATTACAACGAGAAAAGCTGCTTACCAGTGTTTTAAGTTCACCTTTAATTTTTTGCTCTATTTCGCCAGAGAATAAGTTGTACAGCCAACTAAACAAACGAAAAAGGCATTCAATAAAAATCACTCACTGAGCAACCTAATTTCGTGCCCAGAGTCCTCAGCCTTCTTGGTGAACAGGTGGTCGCCAGGAAAGTACGTACTGTGGTAATGAAATTGTTATCGCAGAAATCCTGGGGTTAATAGTTATTAGTTTTGTTACCGTGAACGGCAGTGAACAGCCAATCAAAAAAGTCTTTTTTTTATTACCTCAGAGTCTCTCCTGGCGACCACCCGCTGACCAAGAAGCCTGAGGACTCTAGGTACGAGATAGCACCCATGTGAGACAAAAGTGCAGTTATTTTCTCTTGCTATGCACTTGCAGTGGCACAGTATATCATTCAATGCAACGTGATACGATACAATACAATTATAAGTTTCCAGTCGTAAAGTACACATACCCTTATTATTGGAAATTAACGCTCCATGAAATCGACGCGAACTTTTAGTCGCGTTAAATTTTGTGAGGGTTAATTTCCGCGATGTTAATTAAGTTTAAAAGTTCTGAAATTCGCACACGAAGTGTCTATTCAATGACCAGGCTCCCGTAAAGAAGAATTCATTAAAAGCATTGATGGAAGTAATAAGTAGATGAACAAATGTACCTGTTACCACCGGAGAATTTCACGACAACTGAATTAACCTGTAAAGAGCAGTCTTGTCGTTGTGTGGAAATAGTTGGTTGGCCATCAGGATCAGCACCTGAAAGTGAAAGCAAATTATTATCTTATTTTGCAAATGCTTTATCAAATTTTTTTGACCAAAATACATACCTGTAATGGACAAAACGCACACAGAAATATAAACAACAATTAAAGCGTATTGCAGCAGACTAACACATATAACAAAGAAAGGAGGAAGGGTTGACGTATTCACACCTACCACTTAAATTATTTTCTTGTTTCTTACGTTCTCTACATTATACATTCACGCACTTTCCTCGAAAGGGTGCCTAGCTATCTACTACAAAGCATGGGACTTGTGACAGTATCCCGTTGGTTAACTAACGTGAGGTGTCTGCAAGTTGAGTTGGATTAAAAATTAATATAACAATTACTCGTCGAGGATACGACAGTCTGGGAAAGAAAACTGTCAGACATAATGTTAGGTGGTTACTATTAAATGGATGTTGCTAAAACGGGGAATGGGGAATGCGAAATGCGAAATGGAAAATAGTGAATGAGGAATGGGGAATGGGGGATGGGGATGGCAAGATGAAAACAAGAAATTGAAAATGGGAAATTAAAAATAGGAAATAAGAACTCATAACAGAGTAACGAGATTTAGAAGATAGTGCACGTGATGTCGGTTATGATTATCAGCACCCTAATTGTGAGAGCTAAGGGATGAAAAATATTATTTCTGACATTTAAAATAAACTGCTGTTATGTTTTAACCCTCAGACGTATAAGCAAAGTCACACCCCCAAGGTGGTATGGGGGGCATAGGGCTGATGGAAACCCCCCTTGTGTTTTCATTACGTTACAATATTTCGAAAAGATTTCATCTTTAGTAGAAGGCCTGTGATGCGTTTTCCAAGATGAGGTACATATTATGGGTTGCCGCGCTGCTGGGGGCCTGTCACGTCATCCAATATGGCCGCCATTTTGGGCGCCATTTTAGATTTTACCGAAAATTGGAAATTGTCAAAATATTTTGCTGCTTTTTGTTAACATTTCGTGCATTTTTCACCTAAAAAGGATGAAAGGGGCACGTGGTCAAGAAAAATGGCTTGACCACTTGCTACTTATGACGTCATATCTTGTAACCATAGCAACCAATTCTCACAAAACGTAAGTCAAAATGTTTCTAAGGGATATGCCCACAGCTACTGACAACAGCATGTGTAGATGATTATTCGTCTTGGGGAAATTCAACCTTATTGCTTATCTCCCTTGTATGCGCGAGGGTTAAAATTGCGAACTACTGTAGTAGTATAGGGAACTAGGGCCTTTCGGACGCTAAAAGTACTTTGAGAAAAAGATCAGGTACGGTGTGGTAATTGTTTATAAATTCCCGTGTTTTATTGCCACCCAGTGATCGTATTGCCTTATTAAGGTAGTATATGATAAACCAATCAGAAGTTGTACCTCTTTTTAATTAAAAGACTCAAATTTTCAAAAATTTTCTGCTGAAAAGATCTCTTCTGTTTGTGATGGTTCCCGGAAGTATACCCGACTTTCTTTACCTTTCTCTCAAAAGTTTCCCTTTAATTTGACTTGCTTCCTATAATTTGTTGTATTCCTAGTCTAAAAATTATCACCAGGAGATTTGCGATACTTTCGACAGATTTTAGGTTATTGCGGTCTAATATGGAAAGCGCCCACAGTGTCTGTTCCACGAAGTCCGCCTCGTGAGGCTTTTACAGTGATATGCTGTTAAAGATCATATTTTCCAACACTTCGGATGATGTCAAGAATTTTAATAACTCATCATATCCTCGTTAATGTATCAGGTTTATATTTGTGTCACATTTATTGATAATTGATACTTATTACGATTTAAGTGCTAGGCGAAAATTATTCCTTTTAACCGTGGGCTCTTTCATGTTTGGAGTTAAAGAACTGATTTGGATAAGATAATTCAGCATTCACAATTTACAGTTTACAATTTCCCATTTTCAATTTCTCGTTTTCATTTTCCCATTCTCCATTTCCCATTCCTCGTTTCAGTCACATCCACTATTTAACTCACCAATTCGCACAGTCAGACTGAATCCAATTCCGTGTGCTTTCAAAACGAAACTCACTCTGTCACTGAACCAAAACCTGAAACAAACAAGCAAAGTAATCGAGAATTACAAATTTTTAGTGTGATGCGATTCTTCCTTTCCTCCTAAGTATTAGTAGAACTTTGCTGCGCTCTATTGCGAACAGGCGAATCGTGTTGACTCTGCCACCATTGATTACTCGTTGAAAGACGGGAAAGCCAATTTATTTGTGAATTTCTCCTCCGCAAGAACCAAGAGAGAATCCTCTTGGTTGCGAGAACCACAAACAAAGAAAAACCAAGAAAGGGAACAAGGAAGAAAGATTTCACTTACTCGATTGAAAAGGTGCCTGCAAACCAGGTACAACCTTGGAAAACGTCTAACTGACTCCGGCTATCAAACTCATACCGCTCCTTTTTTTTTGGCTTTTTGTCTTGCTAATTTTATGCTTTATCGCCTGGTCACCATAAAGTATTTCTCCTTTCTCCTATTTATTTATAGCTAGCAATAAACCGACAGTTATAGCTATCGTGTCAAATCTGTAAGCAATTGGCAAACTCCTCGCATATAAATGTGAAACAGTTAACCATTCTCTTCGGTGCACCTGAATGTGAAATTCTATCACCACCAGACACTCTATCTTGAAACAGCCAGTCTATCTTGTTTCCTGCTGAAAGTAACATACTTGATCACCCCAAATAATTATTGCTCAGGTACTATGTTTGGCCTTACGTATGCTATAGTCAAGTATGTAATCTCTGGAACCACTAGGAGGAGGCCTCTTCTTTATGACCTTGATGGTTTCCTTCAGGGGCCTTCATATTATTATTTTAATTTCCTTTTTCTCTTTAATTGTTTCCCCCCCCCCCCCCCACCCCTCCTTCCACCTGCTCAACTATATTTCAATAATCGTAAATAAATAATAACGTAATCGTTTCGGCCAGATAGAAAAGCTGGACTGGACTCTGGACTGGACTCTGGACTGGACTCTGGACTGGACTCTGGACTGGACTCTGGACTGGACTCTGGACTGGACTCTGGACTGGACTCTGGACTCGACTTTGGACTGACTTTTAATGACTTGAAATGAGCTTAATAGTTTACTAATTAGTTAATAATTAAAAATAAAGTGAAAATTCTTTTTCTGCATGAATATTTTTTCAGGACTAATTTGCAATATTTTTTTTTGCTTTTCTGGCTTGATATAAAACGGTGTGGGAAGGCCTGCACGACTCCTACTTTACGTCTTTGTAAGCCGCGCCTTAGATCACTCGGTCTTTCGACCAATTTTGTTTCTTGTATTTTGTAGTGGGTTAAGTCTGGAGGATTTTTAAATTGCGACTGAATAGAGCCGTTAAAATTAAGGTGTCACATTTCAAGGACTGTTACTGTATTTATATAAAGGTCATATCTGCTATTTGTATGATGGCCTCCTACGGCTCTACGCCTGTTTGTAATATTTGACCTTTGATCGTCTGTAAAGCGACTTTTTAATGCCGCTCTTGGCATATTAGATTGTTGAATTTGGCTCGTTTACGGACTTGATAGGTTTTTCAGCCTCTAATGCTTAAATTTCTGACAATAAAGGATCCGAAATATTATCTGCAACTTGACGAGTTTCTTTGTTTGTAGCGCCAGTCCCGGCTAATATTGTCTTAAAAACTCTGTTGCAGGATGTAGGGTTTCGCATCACGGAGTGTGATCTATAGACCCATCTCGTCAAGAAATTGAAGTTGTTGCTTCAATTGCGGCGTAGAGCCGTAGGAGGCCATCATACAAATAGCAGATATGACCTTTATACAGTAACATTCCTTGAAATGCGACGCCTTAATTTTAACGGCTCTATTCAGTCGCAATTTAAAAATCCTCCAGACTTAACCCACTACAAAAATACAAGAAGCCAAATTGGTCGAAAGACCGAGTGATCTAAGGCGCCGCTTACAAAATCGTGAAGTAGGAGTCGTGCAGGCCTTCCCACACCCTTTTATATCAAGCCAGAAAAGAAAACAATAGGTCTTTTACTCACTAACAGGCTCCACGCAGATCGAAAATTATATCGCGCGAGCTGCGCGCTATCGTGGAGGAACGTGGGTTTTCTGGTAAATTGTTAAAATGTTTCTAAAAACTGGTTCATAATTAAATTGAGTTGTTTTTATTTAAGGGATGGACCATTTTGTTTTATTTTTATTGTTTTTGGAAGAGGGGGGTGGGGGCAAATACGAAAAAAAATTCCTGCGCAACTTTTACAGAAGAAATATAAATCGTTCGTGCATAACGGCACAAAGCAAAAAAAAAAAATATTGCATATTAGTCCTGAAAAAAATATTCATGCAGAAAAAAATTTTCACTTTATTTTTAATTATTAACTAATTAGTAAAATATTAAGTTCATTTCAAGTCAATAAAAGTCAGTCCAAAGCCGAGTCCAGAGTCCAGTCCAGAGTCCCGTCCAGAGTCCAGTCCAGAGTCCAGTCCAGCTTTTGTATCTGGCCGATACTTTGCACGCCTACTTATGATCCCTAAAAGGTCATCACGCGCAGATCACAATAAGATAAGGTTTTGAATTTCAGTTTCTAATCTTGGCTGCAAGTCGCTGAAAGTCTGTATCGAACATGGCGAATCGGCTAATAATAACGATACTGACTGTGCTTTTTGCCTTGCTTGTTGTCTTCACGCGAGCTACAAATCCTGGAATTCGCCTCCGCATTACCGACAAGGGTCTTCAATATGGTAAGTCTCATCGTGTTGATTTACAAACAATTTTAACGACCTCTCAGTGCTACAATCAATTCGTTCCCAAAGAACCCGGGAGAACTCAGTGATGCTGTTCTTCGCTAAGAAAGCACCTTTTCTGGATCATTCTAATATTTACTTAATTCTGAAGCAAGAATGAGTGAACTCGATTCTCTTTTTTTCTTTGTCGCAGTTGTGTAATCGCATAAAGGGGCGGATCCATTGAATTAGAATGAACCGGAAATACTGCATGTTTTTGCATTTCAAAACATTTCGAAAGTAGAAAGTTTCGATTATCAGTTGAAGCGGCGTTCCTCTTTTAGATATCTTGCCGTTTGTCATTAAAAAGTAATTTGAAAAACGGTCTAACACCGTCTTTGTTTTGTCGTAAAAGCTCAAGGTCGCCGTCTTGCGTTACAGAATCTCTTGTCAAATGCTAATGCGATAAATTTTACACATTGGTGGAATTATTGTCCCACATCGAGGTGTAAATATTTTTAAATACGATAATGATACTTATGTAATGTATTGAATTTTGAAAGCTTTTTTTCTTGACCCCGTTATAATACACCAGGTGTAAGATTTTGAAGAATCTAGTCTTGTTTGTAGTATTTCCGTTGGGCAACTTCGGTCGGCTCACTAAAATGCAAACAAGCGGGCCCGTAAAGTGTGACTCAGCGTCATCACGTCATGTTTTCATTGCAACAAGTCTTGCCATTTGCAGTGCTGGCGGACAAACTTTGCGGTGTCGTGGAATACAACATTCAAAGTAGCCTGATCCAGGAGTTCACTGATCCCAGCCAACTAAACGCCTGGACCGTGAAACAGGCTAAATTTAAAGGATTTACAGCAAGCTTTGAATATTTTCTTTGAAAATTGAAAGGAAATAACTCTCAGATTGAAGCATTTTGTCGGAGATTATTATTTTTTTTTTTTTCGATGATCTAAAAATTGGATAGAATTCAACTGTAACAGTTCCAGGGCCGTGAAACACTTTCTGCGTTTCCCATATACACACAAAGATGGCGGATATTTTTCGTGAAAAGCTAGTAACTACGACCGGCCCTTTTGCACTCAGCTTTTATGCATTTACCAGAGACGATGAAATTTTAACTATCTTAGAGAGGGAGGTTAAGTATAGGGTATTCATATCGTGGGCCCGGATTTGCCATATTTTTTGGCGTGAAACGCGGAAGGGTTGTTTTCTTTCTCAAGAAACTTGAGCTAAGTACATGTAGCCGTGGGCCGTAAGTTTTTTTTTCTTTGGGGGGGGGGGTGGTGGTTGGGGGGGGGGGCTCGCCAAATGTGATTCTGTAGCCACCAAGCAAAATGTCATGAAAGATGATGAATTTGAAACTTGCGTGAAATGACTGTTTTATTTTCCGTGACCTGGACCTCCTCTACACCCCTCTTTAGAGTGCGGAAATGAGGTCTTAATAATTGAAGTGTAGAGAATACTTGTCAGATTGCTGGTCTTCACGTAACATTCTTGGTCTCAACAGGGAAAGTAGGGAACAAGCAACCCATGTTTTATGAATAAAGGACTTAGTTTCTAAAAAAAATGGTGGTTCTGCGTCGGTGGGGGAGTTAAACACAAAAATTTGGATTTATCAATTGGGTTGATAAGGTCAGTTGGCCACCGTAAAGAAATTCAGAAGCTGACGTTTCGAGCCCTAACTCTTGGATTCGCTCTGATGAAGAGCTAAGGCTCGAAACATCATAATCTCTTTACCGTAGCCAATTTACCTTATCAATTCAGTTGATAAATCCAAATTTTTTAGCCATGTTTCTTGTCACGTGAAGAGCCACAAGCCATGTGTTTTAGAACTTTTAAGCTGGAATGGAATGGAACTTTATTTATAATACACGCTAAAAACGCCAGCACAACTTATTGAAAAGAAAGGTGTTCGTGGTTTGCAATTATTCGACTGTAGCGAACATGAGCCTACACTAATCGTCCTAATATGTTTTGATAGATGTGGCTGGGAGAGTTCAGTCCTTCATAAGTGTGACAAACTGTGACATGAGGCATGGGTCCCGACAGCTGCAAAACCCTATTTGTCGTTGTTATATTCCTGATGAAATTTACCGTGTTTGAATAAAATTGAATTGAATTGAATTGGCTTTACCTAACTTTCGTATTGTCATAAAAACAGGACCGTGCTTTTGCTCGATGGCAACTACTAGTTTTCCTAAACCAGTAGAATCTACGTATATTCCCAAGTCCCTTTTTAAAACTTAGTTAAATGTGAGAGTTGCGTCCCTCCTGAGTTTTGAGAGTTCAGTCACTCATGAGATTGAAATCTGAAATTGTTTCATACTATACGATTTATTTACGATATTTCTTTTCCTATCGAAGTTGATTCAATAGCCGTCCAAGTTCTTAATGAGAAAGTCAAGACAGCCACCATCCCTGATATTTCTGGAGATGCGGACACACCACTCGGATCCGTCTCCTACTCGCTTTCAAGGTACGGTCTAAGAGGCAGGAAAGCTTAGTCTCGGAAATTCTTACATGCATGTGCTTATCAGTAAACAAGGGATTCTCAGCAAAACAACGACGTGAAATTGCCAGATTACGGGTTTTCGCTTATTCGTAGCTTGTGTAGCAAGCGTTTCCGTAGGTTTTTCCGCAAAACATTGTTTGCTTTTTGGCGGCACAAAAATTGGGGCGAGCGCAGCGAAAAATGATTCAAACCTGCGGAAAACCCGACGGAAACGCTTGCTACGCAGGTTAGCTCACTCGCATTTATTTAGACTGAATTTTTACTTGGTAGATTCACCTGTGTCACCTTTTTGAGTCGAGACAGTCGCAATAGCTTTAGAAGATTCATTCAGCGCAGCCTTGTCTTTATGCCAAGGAGATTATGCTCCATAGGTGTTAGGAAAAATGCATTTTAATTTTATAGCCACCCTTCAAGAAATGGCTAGTATGTCTTCAACTATGTGTTTCCAACGATGATGAGTCAGACCCTTTAATCCAAGGACCCGTAGCGCTTTATGATTGACATTTCTTGCAAGTTTCTTGAAACTCTCCGGAATCTTTGCAGGGCAGAGGATTTAACGACGTCGATTTGTTTTCATTTTCAGCATACACTTCAATTCGCTTTCAATCCCCTCGTCGACTTTTAAAACGGATCCTGGTGTTGGACTTCAGCTCCAAATCTCTGACGCGTCCGCATCTCTGAGCGGAAACTGGCACTATCGGAAAGACCATTGGTAAGCTAGGATCAGTGGGAACCTGCAATTTTAGACTTATTCCTGTTAATGTTGTTGTCGTTGTTGCTGTTGTCATTGTTGTTTTTGAAGGCTGAGTTGTGCTTCCAGAATGGCAGTCAGCGAGACTGAGCTTTCAATCATGCTCCAATTAATTACTCCCTCGACAGTGTCTTCCAGGATGAATTTTCGTCCTTACAAAAGAAAGTACAACAGAATTAAACTAAACAGCGAAAATTAAAGAGAAATAGAACTAAATTTGATCCACATATTTGTTGAATCTCCTTGCGTCATATTGCATTACACTTTATTTTCAGGCCCCACGTAAGTGGTGGTGATAGCTTTGACTTGGACGTAAGTGGTTTGGCAGCGACGGTGAAAACTAAACTCGGTGAGTGAAAATAGTGCAACATATAATACTTGTCTATAAGTTTTTACCTGTGCTAGTACTATTATTTGCATAACTGTGTTAGGGTGCCAAGGTAGTCAATCCCTGCTTACTGACCAATCGAACGGAACAATAATGCAATGCAACAAAAAGTTTAAAACGAGTAAAACAGAAAACAACCCACTATCTGTATCACTAAATTGTCAGGATTTTACCTACTGTCCATTGGTGAGTTGCTTGTCAATCGCTGGGTCATCGTTCAGTTTCCAAGTTTCCTTATTGTTCCCCGATGCCCGACTTAGCAAATTTTCCTCTCCTTCTTCAGCCATTTTGTTGCAACGTTAGTAACGCAAAGAGGCTTAAACAGCTTAAAAGTAAAACAAGGTGGGCTGGACATGCCTTGCATTACAATGAACGGGGCTGTTCTTAATATTAAAATTTTTTAGTACATCCACCCAGGGATTAGCAAGCTTTAGGTGTCAAAGCTTTTAAAATATTCTTCTTCTTTCAGGTGTTGACAGTACAGGGCATCCAACCATTGCTGCCGCTGGCTGCTCCAGTTCAATAGGAGGTGTGAAAATTCACTTTCATGGCGGTGCAAGGTATATTGAACATTAAAAAATGAGAACTGAATAAAAAGGGAAATGTCCCCTGAACTTGACCTTTTTCAAATGTTTTTCAAGAGGGAAGCTTTTGTTGGAGTGTTTTTCATGTGTGGAAAATGAAAAACGTTATTAAAACTACAGCGTCTGAATTCTTCTTCTTCGTCTGGATTTGCTACAGAATTGTAAGTGCAGGGATGAAATGTCTTACCCGTTCAGATAACTTGGAAGTCATCGAATGCAAACCTGAAAATGCAAAACAACACAACACTTTTAAAACTACATGGCACATTTTGAATAATTGTTTACCATATTCTGATAGGTTTCCGGAGCTATTACAGTCAGATAATATACAGCTATTTCAATTAACGTTGTCGGATTTTAAAGCCTCAAGCTCACATTACGCGACGAGACAGAAATATAGTATGGGTAGCTGAAAATCGTTTACGATTCGGCCGTAATTTCAAGGTTGTCGCTGACATAGGATCGGTAAAAGTGACGGTAAAAGTACCATAAACACTTGCCTGTATGATTGATATTGTGTAGGGGTGAGCCATAGCTACGATTGGTAAATTTGTTAATAGATTACCCATAGCACCTTGCGGTCTTATCGCGTAGGTTTTCCGACAACGTTTATTGAAATAGCTGTATACCCAAACGGATTTGTTTAAGGGGCCGAATACATGCCGGGCTGGCTAGGTCTCCGAGATGACTGCTCTGCGCGGTATTATATGAGGCGGGCCAGCCCGTCTGCGCTAAATTTAGAAGCTGTCGTGTGAAAAGATGGCTACATCAAAGAGCATGAGTCGAGTGTTTTACTTTCGCTTATCCATTATTTTGGTGTATTATTTTCAGTTTCACGTAGCTTTATGGCCTGATAAACCTTTATGTGTTATATTGAAAGAGAAATATCGATCTTTTGGTGAGCCATTTTGCTCTGAAGCGAAATTTAGGGACGGGAAAGTGTTGGCCCGGCTAGCCGTGCTGGCCCGGCAATCGCGATTACATGGTGAATTTTCAGCCCGGCTAGCCGGGATGCCGGCATCGCGATGCCGGGATCCCAGCTAGCCGGGCTGAGATTTTTTTATGTAATCGCGAAGTTGATTTTTAGTGTGTTTCACAGACGTGTCGAGATCCCGGCAAACCGAGCCAGTCCGGTTAACCGGGCCAGCCCGCCTCATGTAATCGGCTCCTAAGTCGGGGATTATGCTTTATCGGGGGGGGGGGGGGGATATTCGTGGTTATTCTCACTGTTTTAAAATTAAGGTTCTTTTGTTTTTCTAGTTGGCTTTACAATCTGTTTGATAGCTACGTTGATAAGAAAATAAAACAGATTTTACAAGACAAGGTAAAGTACGGTGATCCTGATGGCCTTTTCAAATAAAATTTGCTTCCATATTTTTCCACCAATCAGTTTTCTTTTTACCTATTTGCCAAAACCATGGTTCTTTGTTGTCTCATATTGTTAAATTTTTTTTTCCTTTTACAGCTCTGTCAGGAAATATCAGATCTTATAAACAACAACGCCGAGAAGGCACTCTCAACCTTTCCAGGTGGGCCTTGTTTACTTTACTTGTTGGGAGAGGTCCTCTTTCCGACCATAATACCAAAAGCAATTTGAAAGCAATCTGGTACATTTGATTGCTTCACAAATTTATTCTGAGCTCATGACTTCTGCAAATAGCAGCTCTACACAATACCGTACCCAAACTGGAAATTAACCAGTCCGAAGACCAGACCACTTTCCTAATTTCTCTGACTTGATATTCCAACGATGTGTCAGTACCAAAATGGTGCTATCAGGCATAAATATTGAAAAATTCAAACACAGAAAAATAAGTACGTAAGATGGGCCTTACTTTTTCAGTCTCAGACCCAATACATTTCTGCATGTAGATACATTCAAGCAGTTGCCCCAACTTGACAAAATGTTTCCTAATGCCGTAACAGTAACACTGTCACTGTTGTCAGAGGAGTTAGAGATTGTGTGGAAAATAATTTATCTATCAGCCTTAGAGATATAAGACAATGTAGAAAGATTGTAATGTAGCTAAAAGCTTAAACGCTACTTAGGATTCCGTTGACAAGACCATCCAATCTAATTACTGTGATACTTTTATTCCAGTTCAAAAGCAAATCGACAAATGTGCTGTGATAAACTACTCCTTGGTTTCAAATCCAAGCTTCACAGAGTCTTATGCTGACGTGTTTATTAAGGTAAGTGTACCAAGGTGAACTACACTAACACTCTAGCTGGGGCAGGATTCAAAAGCTGTCCTGAGTCAAGATGAATCCTAAGCATTATATTGTTTCTTAACAATTGCCTTTTATTTTCCAACAATAGGACACATCTTATCTTAGGAGGGCTTCATAAATCCAGCCCCAGTTTAATCAGTTCCAAGAACGATATGTACATTACTTTAGTGCAACTTGAGGGAATCAGTTAGTGACCTACCCTCTTTATTAAACAAGAGGATCATTGTGTTAGTGTGTGCTTAGTGTTATATTTGTCTACCGGTTTGCTTTTGTTATTGAACTCAATTTTTATACTTAAGATGTTTAACTCAGCAGAGCTGGTTTAAATACAAAAATATTCATGCAAAAAAGATCAGACAAGGTAATTTGACTATAACCTAAACAGAGCCGTCTCTGTCCCATTGTAGCAGAACGATCATATCAAAGTGGTTGTACCTATCTTGGCTTGATATTTTTATTGTTTTTCGACGGCACTGTTTGCTTGCTTTGACATTGGTTTTACCATAGCTCTTTTGCAATTCCAGGCAGAATTTCTGTCCGCAACGTCTCCAAAAGAGGCTCCGTTTTCCCCTACACCCCTACCCGCTGAGTCAGAATCAGACAAGATGGCGTATCTTTGGATGACCGACTACGTTGTGAACACAGCAGGGCTTGTTTTCCAACAAGCCGGAGCTCTGAACGAAACGATCACTCCTTCAATGGTGCGTGTAACGAAGCTTCTTAAGAGCGACTTCCAGTAAACATCGAGCATTCGGAGGCCGAAGTTGAAAATCGATTTCTTTCATATTTTGCACATAAATGGGTATTGGTAAAACTAGAAACCTGATGTGGTTCGTTTTCCCCAGAAGCGCTTTATTTTCGAAAAATCGAGGAAATCGATTCTCGGGTTCGGGAGGTCAAAATCACAGGAAACAAATCTTGAAAATCAGTAAACTAAAGCGGGGAAAAAAAGATAGACACTTCTTATTAACAGAACAAGTCTTTTTCATTAACTAGACAGTTAAAAAACAGCAGTAGCGAAATTTCATGAGCACAAACAATTCCAAACTAAAAGGCAGGTTCTGATGTTTACGTAGAAACTGATTTGTTAAATTATTTCACAGAAGTTAGGTTCCAAACTAGTTTCTACGTGATCGTCAAAACCTGCCTTTTAGTTTGGAATTGTTTGTGTTCAGTAGATTTCGCTACTGCTGTTTCGCAATTGTCTAGTTAATGAAAAAGACTTGTTTTGTCCATAGAAAGTGCCTATCTTTTTCTCTGCGCTTTAGTTTACCAGCGCGATGCAAGTTTATAGTACTGATTTTCAAGATTAATATCCTGTGATTTTGACTTCCAAAACCGAGAATCGATTTCCTCGTTATTTTCAAAAATAACGCGCTTCTAACGAAAACGAACCACATTAGGTTTCTAGCTTTACCAATACCTAATTATATGCAAAATACGAAAGAAATCGATTTTTCAACCACTGCCGCGAAATGAAAATTTTGCTTGATTTTTACTGAAAGTTGCTCTTAACAATAATAAGCTCTTTCTTAAAAAAATTCTCATTTTTGGTTATTGAATTTCCTTCCCATTTGTTAACCGCACACAGGTTATTAGCGTAAGACGGTGCTTGTTATTTCTTTTGAAGTAATTGGATATGCAATGGCTTTGTCCAGAATAAAAGCAGAAAAAATTTAGAAAAGAGGGAGAGGAAGTTGAAAATTTAATAATACGCTTTTTTTCCACTTGTCCTTGTTGGACATGAGGGGATCATAAACGACTGGGCGCGTTATTTATTTACCTCATAAACAACATGCGCTCCTTGAATAATTCGTGTTTATTATACACACTGCCGCATTCAAATAACGGCATGTTTCCTCGGGTCATCAAATTCTCCCCTTTTAAGTTGTTTGAAAACTGGAGAGAGAGCATGATAAAACCTGATGATGGTATTATTGTTTGCTCTATTGTAGAATTTATCTGTTTTGTAAAAAATGTGGACTCGGGGTTTCACATCTTTCATCAATACTGACTGAGAATAAGTACTTGCAAGAGTATTGGCAAATATCGTTAAATCGATGAGGAAGAATCACAGGCAACATGACGAAAAGGAAAATTTTGTAAATAAATTAAACTGGAGAAGAATATGGCCTTGAGATATTTAGTGGAATTGCCTAAAACAGCAATGAGAGGCGTCATACATTTTGTTTGACTTTACGGAAGAGGTTGATTTCGTGGGGTCACATTTTACATCAAAACAGAACGGCTCTCTGTACCTAAATATTAGATACCTGGTGCTGCGGCAACCTTTCACGATTATCAGTACTGAATATCACACTGGTGTGTCCAATTTTGTCTAAAAATTAAACATTTTTGCCTTTCGGACATAAAATGTTGTATACAACATTTGTACAACAGTTGTATAAAACATTTCTCAGTTGTGATAAAGCTGGGAAATCAGAAATTAGCTCTCAAATGTAAGTTAAGTGATGAAGTGGACCCATAAATACTCAATAGGAAATTGATGGTTTCACTTCATCACTTAAACTGAAACTGCAGACTTGATTTTCTGGTTTCTCAGTCGTATAACCAAAGCTGCACAGCGCAACATTTTATGTACCTTCAGACACATCTTCATTGCTGGGAATTACTATCTGAATAACCAACGACCTGTTTCCGTCTGGCTAGTTAGCTCAGTCGGTAGCTCAGTGATCAAAATCTGGGGTTCATAGGTTTAAATCACGCCAAGGTCAATCAACTTTTTCCTTACCTTGTTTAGTTCAAATTTCTGACTAGGGCAATGCTCACGGTAAGAAATCCATGGGTTCTGAATTTCGAACTTATATTTACATTGCAGAGTTAATTGTCTGATTTTTCTGTTGTTCTGCAGCTGCCTCCAAACTTTTCGTATCCTTTGAATACAAACACATTTAAACTAATCATACCTCAGGTACGTACATTTATACTTATTATCATACTATAGCAAATGCTGTAGTGAAAAGTTCGTTTGCTTCCCAGGCTATGCTATGGTTCATTCAATTTGAGGTGTTCCTAGAACACTGGGTAATTTTAACAAAGCTATTCTGCTATACCCGCTACCCCTTGGCTATCCCCCTTTCAAGAAACTTAGTTTTCTCATTTAGAAGATAAAAGAAGTAATGGAAGAAGAAATCTTTTGTATATCAGTCCATGCATCTTTTGTATTGTGTGAATAGTTTGTTTTCTATGTATTTTTATTACATAAATGTAGGTAAGGCCGGAGACGAGTTAGGTGGCTTGCGAGTAACGAATTCCTTAATTTGTCGAGAAACACAAAAGTGACTTAGCTCTTATAATTTTTCCTTAGCTTTACAGGCTTTACCCGAACCGTCCAATGAAGCTGGTAGCGGTCTCCACTGAGCGTCCCCAGATGTTGACGTCCTCTGCTGGAGTGAAGCTTTCAATCAGCGGTCAGGTGGAATGTGACGTACAACTGGAAAATGGCTCATTTGTGTACACATTCACTATGGGAGTGGTGAGAAAATCAAATAATTACTAAACCACATCAAAGCCAAACAATTAGTACACTGTCAGAACCCCCAAAACGATTTATTTGTTGTTGTAAGTTGTTGTTGTTGTTTACTTTGATTAACGCAAGTTTTAGGAGACAGTTCTGCTCCTTTGCCTTTGCTCGGTAGAGAGACTTAAAAAATTTAGCAGTTCTCTTAAATGCGTAGATGGCTTTGGTGTTTGCTGTATGTTTTCTGACCAGAAATTTAAGGCACTCAAAACAAAGGCTTTCCTTTTGTAACAAAGTATCATGTCATTCAAAATTTTATAACCTAGCCTTAAATATGATAATTAGATTAATTCACTGATAACCAAAGCCTGCGTATTTTCAGCCTTATTATGTCATGAATTGAGTTAAATTAATCGTTCACTGTCTTTTTCTCGTAAGAACATTTCTGCCCTGGCAAAAGTTACTGTGAAAGAAAATAACATCACGGGACACGTGGATACGGTCAAGTATGTGGTATTATATATTTTCGTTAAAACCTGTTTTGCTGTATGTCTTTTTCGTAACGGTTTGTAAAATAAAGGAATGAATTGCAACTACATGTAGGATAGAGCGGTTTTCAATTGAGTGTCGAAAGTAATTCGTGTTTTGCTTTGGTTTTGGTTTACTTCGCTCTGTGATTGATTAAAAAATCTCGCGCCACTTTCTCGACCAATCAGGAGTAAAACTCAAACCAATCAGTCGCGACTTGCTCGCGCTCGCACGCTTTTTCCCGCACTTGACGTCGGTAACATGTACTTGCTTCGAGTTCTGATTGGTTCATTGGGTAATTTGTGTTTGTTGTGATTGGCTGCGGTGATTACTTTGGTTTTGGTTTTACGACACTCATTTGAAAAGCGCTCTATCGCTTAAAATCACTGGCCTTCTAGAGAAGAAGGTTGAAGGTGGTGACAACCATTTGTTAATGTACCCTCGGTGACTGAAGTAGTTCATATTATCTGACATGAAGGGTTTAAATCCTTTAAACCGGGCAGGAGTTTTTGCAATTGAGAACTTTCTGCACTAGTCTGGCCAAGAGTTAGCTAACCAGAAGGCAGCTAGTTTGTTTTAAAAACAGTATAATATCTGGGTATTCGCACCGTTTTTCATTCTTGTCTAAAGGACGTTGGTAATTTCGGTTTCGATCATCTTAGGGGATTGCATTCCGAAAAGCGACATTATTGAACTTGTATTCTCAATCTCTGGAAGGCTATAGAATTTGTCGCTTTCATATTTGGTTCTTCTTATACACATAGGTTATCAGCGAATAAGCCTGCCTTTTGCCTTATAATGTGGATGCCGTGTCAAGTGCCATGGCGTTCAAAAGTTTTCTCTGCGAATGAAAAACTTTGTTCTAACATACGACAAAAAAAATTGTAACGATTATCGAAGTTGAAAATTTAAGGAAACAGGTATTCCACTTGGGCTTGTTGGATATGTGGTGATTATAAACAACTCGGCGCGTTATTACCTTCGTGGAATAATTGTTAAGCAGACCGATACGAATTAAGGGGAAGGAAAAGAGAGGGGCGCAGAGGAAGGGGGAATTTTGTGTCTGCCCTGAAGTGTTTCGATCTGTGCAAATACAAACTGCCGCGGTACCCTTGCGTTTTAGTGCGGGTTCTCATTGTTGGTTACAAGCAACAAGGGTCGCAAACGTATTAAGCCTTTTTTGGAGGCTATCAATATACAGATAATACATCATTCAAATTTGCCATTTTATTATCCGTTCTCATTTGTGTTCACAGGATTAACGTCCATTTGATCAAGTCAGCCATCGGAGATATCTCGGTATAGTAATATTATTAACGAAAATTTCATACCACGCTGATTAACTATAACGCATTCCCTTAGGTTAACCGGCGTTTTAGTTAAGTGCACTACGCTTGTGGTTAAAGAAAGCTCAGTGCGGTTGGTGGTGTGACATGTCTAAACGGAAGAAGCAGCATTTTGCGTAGTCCAGTTCTGAACCCTTTCTCCTGTCATGCAAAGCCGGGGAGAGAGGGTCCAGGGACAATTGTCTGCGCATGCTTGTAATAAAACAATCACATGCGACCCTTAGAACAAAAAGTCTAGACAACTGTCAATCATCTCTGCCTATTTGCCTCAAGCTTCACAAACAAAGTTGTCTCCAAACTCAAAAATATATTGAATGTAATGTAAGAAGTAGCTGCTTAATACATCAAAAAGATGCCATAAATACATTTGGTGGTTCAGAATCAAAATATTCTTCGAAATTCTTCTCTATAACGGTATTTCTTCGATCGGCAGACACGAAAAAGTGCTGGTTATTTGGCACGTGCTGCTGATGGCTGCATTTTCACGCAAATGCAATCACAAACCCAGCTCAGTTTATAATAATTGTAGCATGTCCACTCAAATTTACTCTTCACATTTACGGTGCAAATGTTTCAAATAAGTACAACCGTATTCAAATATTACTTCGATTCCTTTGAATTTATAAAAGGAAAATTGTATTCACCCGCTTGTAATTTGGTTTAGTTAATTAGCGGCAACGAACATACATGAATCGCCAAAAAAATATTTCATTCGAGACCACGGAAAACAAATTTTTAGACATAACTAAACCAGTCGTCTCGGACACAATATATTAAAACATTCTTGAGATCTGACATGAGACTTGATACAAGCGAGTGAATAAAAAGAGTAGCTCCAGAACAGAAGGCGGAGATAATTGACAACACGTCAACATACATGTGCAATAGCAGTTAGCTAGAAAACTGACTAGCCGACGAGCATGCGCAGACAATTGTCCCTAGACGCTCTCCCCCGTTGCGTTGCATAACAGGAGAGAGGGTTTAGAACTGGACTACATTTTGCGTGGAGCTGTTTATAATAAAATAAAAATAATAAAGCAAAAAATTACAAGCTCTGTTCAATTCCTGAAGGCGCTATGTGCAGCTCACGTTAGTGTCACATTTAATTTGTGTTTCCAATGGAAGCATTGTAGACTTGTAGTGAGAGAGGTCCAACCACTTACTTCCTCATTGATAGGACGTAGGCAAAATTGGTGTAGTAGACTGTCTGCCAGGATAACGTAGAGGGACGTACCTCGCGGGCGACACGGTAGCTGTGAAGGCCTGCTAGGAACCCGTGACTACTTGGCAAATAGAGATCATCGCAGGTCTGCAGCGGGTCCACCACCCTCTCAACTTTATTTTGAAGCCCAATAGAGCTTCCCTGGCCTCTGTCGCCTAGGGGTTAATGATGATAAGTGATACTGACTGAGGCGTCTTAAAATTTGCAGATTGACATGAAACTTCTTCAGATTTTCCTGGACGCATTTGCAGACAAACTCATCCTCAAGCAATTGAACCGTAAGGAGCAAGAATTTTGCATGATTATCCTTTCTCGTCTTTGTTTGAACTAACGGTTCCCCTTACTTATTATCTTTAGTGGGTAACTAGCATAAGGTGGCTCTCTTGACTATGTAGACTTCTTGATATCACGGACGATACCTTTAGCACTCCACATTCCATTTACATTACTCTTCTGTGGATAATCGTCGATTACCACTCTCAACATTAGCGTGTACATCAAAGTGTACATCAAAGTAGAATATTAAAATGCCTTCTCTGATCTCCGCTTAGTACGGGGTTTAATAGTAAAAATTATCCCATTCGTGTTTCCTTTTTTTCTTGTTAAAACAGTCCTTTCTATGTATCTCTTGAATAAAAATCGCCAATGGACAGAAGACGCAAAAGGTGAATTGAATGTTCCAACACGGAATTCCATTGTCGGTCACATCAGCAAAATCAAACATTGCACCATACACGATTATTATCTAATCAAAACCGGAAATCGACTGTTCTCATCGACTGTGTGTACTTCACAATCAACGCAAGTAAACTCACGATATGCTCCTGACAAAAATATCCTAAGAACACACCTCTGTTCGCTGTGATCTAACACTATTTCTCTTAAATTTTACCTCGACATATTGAATACTACTGAGCGTGAAATAATAAACGACACGAGTAATTACTCTAACGGCAGGAACTCCATACGGCACCCCAGTTATGTCATCATATATCACCGCCTAAAAATAATGAAAATATCTCCGGCAAGGCCCGAAAACACAGTGAAGTTACTCTCTTGGAAATACCGAACATCACACCAACAACACCGAATCTACACGAGAGATCACGAAAATAACCACAGGAATGCACCAACCGATCACAAGATCTCTTGGTTGCTATCGCAACCACGAGATAAAAAGGAAGTATTTAAATGTCTTTACTAGCATAACCCTGTTGAATATTTATTTGTATTGGTTTGTTTTGTATTGTTGTGTTTGACCGTTCAATACAAGTGAGAACAATGAAAAGAACTGATTATGACGTTGTAATAGGTGATCAACTAATGACGGTCACGTCTTCGTTGAATAAGGGGAGAACTTCTCGGTCCACTTAATAGAGGGCAAAGGGTTGCATAGTACAGGTTTGCCTGTACACTCCTTGAGGGTGTAATTCTATTTAGTATATACCAAACCAGTGGATAGTGTTTTTCGCGCGCGCTGATTGGCTACTCAAGCTTGGGATAGTATCTGCTATTCACATCCTGGCATTTTTCTGGATTTCGCGCGCGAGTTTTCCCTCGTTTCCCGGAAAAAAAAAGAAATTTTTGGTGCTGGCTATCCACTGGTTTGGTATAAACGAAAACAGTTATTCACCTCAGAGTCGATGAAGAGCGGTGGATATTTACCTCGCCGCTTCGTGGCTCGGCAAATATCGACCACTGTTCACCTCCACTTCGGTGAATAATTGTTAAAGGGGGCAATATACGTGGATGCCTTTCTTCCCCAACGTTTAAGCCGTTTTTCTTAATTATCTGCATGAGATTTCATTCAATCCAAAAATGCTATCATAGGGTCATAGTGCGAGTTCCCATAAATCTGAGAGAATGTTTTTGAGATTTTTAAACTAAACGTAAAGAAGGAAATAAAGGGAAAATTGATGAATTTAAAGAAAACTGAAAATTGTTAAGAATTAAAGGTGACCAAAACCGTCCACAAACAACCCCAAGTGCTCTTGCGTGGGGGTGGCCTGTCTTGGGGGGTGTACAAAAATTTAATCCCTCTTTTATTTTTTATCCTTAAATCTTATCCTCAGAATTCACGTATATTGCCTCCTTAAATACCTTACATACTTAACAACCTATGTATCGTGTGGGTATGGTACCGCCCGTAAAATTATAACAATACAATATTTTTGTTTCTCAGAAATTGCCGCACAGGGCTTTCCTTTGCCTGTTGTGGACGGTATCCAGCTGATAAATGCTGAAGTTATGCCTGGTCAGGTAAGAATAGATTTCTACTTAAAAGCCGTGAGGCATACAAATAATCGTTATAAAATTGTATACGTTAACAGAATAAAAGCGAGTTGTTTAATATATAGATTACATAATTGTTGTTGTCGATGCAAAACTATAAGTCTTAATTTTCTTTTTGAAAGCACTAACAGATGGTAATTGTTTCAAGTCATCTGCTAGTGCATTCCAAATTGATGCCCCAGTAAATGCAAAGCTGTTTTTAAACAGAGAGGTACGAGGAGCCGGGATTTCCAAATTTAATTTAGAGTTTCGGAGGTCATAAACGTTTGGACCCAACCGCTCTCTAAACATGTCTGTCATGTACGGTGGGGCAAGACCATGAACGATCTTATACTTCATAATAGCCTTATGTTGCATACGCATTTCAGCCAGCGACGACCAACCCAATAATTCAAGAATTCGAGCTGATCGCACTGAGTGCGGTAATCCTGTAATAATGCGGGCAGCTCGATTTTGTAAGGTCTGAAGTTTTTTGGAGAGAGTGTCGCCAATGCTATCCCATACAAGAGAACAATAATTAAAATAAGGTTCAATGATTGTCTGTAAACAGCAAGTCTATTATCTAGAGTTAGGGCGGATGATATTTTTCGAAGAACACTGATGTTGGCACACAACCTTTTTTGTTAGGTTGTTGACATGTTCAGCCCATGTGAGATTTTCATCTATGTGAACACCAAGACATTTGGTGTGTTCAACTCTACTTGAAGAAATGCTGTTCACAGACAAATCAATAGTACCCTCTAGTGACGCAATTTTTTGCCTGGATCCAATGATCATAAATTCGGATTTCAATATGTTCAATGATAGTTTGTTTACAGTTAGCCACGTTAACACATGCCTAAGGTCAGTGTTCATTAACCCTTCAATGTCATGAAATTGAGCACCAGATATCGTTAGGCGTGTGTCATCTGCATAAAATCTTGCGGTGCAGGTCTCCAGGCAGCTAGGCAAATCATTTATGTACATTAGAAACAGGAGCGG
The DNA here is from genome assembly GCA_964017195.1 of Siderastrea radians. Lineage (NCBI taxonomy): Eukaryota > Metazoa > Cnidaria > Anthozoa > Scleractinia > Rhizangiidae > Siderastrea > Siderastrea radians. Next base: position 53,302,471 of record OZ024887.1, on the reverse strand, counting down.
GCCTAAAATTGTTCCTTGTGGTACTCCACAAGATATATCCAGTACCTCAGAAGAAGCCCCATTAACATTGCATTGTTGTTTACGATTTGAGAGATATGAATGGAAAAAGGCTATAGCTGTATAATCAAAACCAAACTATTCCAACTATTCAGTAGAAACTCATGGTTGACCGTATCAAAGGCCTTTTTTAAGTCAAGGAAAATAACTCCATTTACATTTTTTCTGTCAATATTTACATACCAGTCATTGGTAAGGTCTAATAAGGCTGTTAGGGTTGAGTGTAAAGGTCTAAAACCAGACTGTTGCGTGCATATAAGATTGCAATTATCCAAATAGCTATGTAATTGTTCGTAAATTAGCCTCTCAAAAACGCGTGCAACGGTAGGAATAACCGATATTGGCCGATAGCTGTTTTTATCATTGCGTTCACCAGCCTTGAAAACAGGTGAGACTTTCGCAATTCCTAGCTCATTAGGAAAAGTACTGGTTTTAATACACAGATTAAAAAGATTTGCCAAGGATAGGTAGATGGGTGGAGCTGCAATTTCTAATAATTTGTTCGATATTTGGTCGACTCCCGTGGCCTTACCTAAATCAACAGTGGTTAACAGCTTCAGTACTCTAGATGGATCAATCTCCAGAAGTCTTAAGCTAGTATTAGTCTTAGGTGGTTCAGGGATTTCAGAAGCAAGCTTTTTACCAATTGCAGTAAAGTGTGCGTTAAGGAGATCAGCAATATCTTTTGGATTGTTGCGAGCTCAGTAGGAGTTATCTGTGTGCTTTTTGATTTGCGGTTCATAAGATCGTTAAGAACTTTCCAAGTGCCTTTACAATCTCCCTCTTTATTCTGGATTTCCTTCCGATAAAACGTCCGTTCTGCCCGCTTAACTTCTTTGTTGACCTTGTTTTTACGTCTTCTGTAATTATCCCAATCCTCAGGTGAATTTGACTGCGTCGCCTTTTTCTTCAGTCTATCTCGGGAGTACATTAATTGTTTCAATTCCGAGGTAATCCAAGGTGAAGGTTTGTTACGCACCCTTATTGTTCTACAAGGTGCGTGCTTGGATGGATGGATGGATGAATGGATGGAGGGAGGGAGGGAGGGAGGGAGGGAGGGAGGGAGGGAGGGAGGGAGGAAGGGAGTTTCTTGTATTTACAGAGTACGAAAACCCCGAAAATCTTTCTTTCGTGCTTAATTCTCTTAAATTGCTTAAATTGCGATTACAACTGCGATGGTCACATCTTCACTTCATTTGATTTGTAATTTTTGACAGAATTTCAACTTGATAGCAACTGATGTGAAGTACGCGGCAACCAAATATTCTGGTGTGAGGAAAAGTGCGGGAGGAAAGAACAAGATAGTCATAGTCTAAGCGACTACATATACTCTCTCTTCAAAATGATTTTCTATGGAAAGTGGCCTTTCATTAGTGTTGCAAGTAACGCTTTTCGTAGCTTTTGTGGCATTGAACCGTATTTTGGAGCAATTTTAAGTTGCCCTTAAAGACTCTCTGTCGACTACAATGCAACGCGCGCCTAAACGGAGGTTTCGTGGACCACGAAACCCCAAAGTTTTGCGTCGGCATTTGAAGGATGTGGAAATCTGCCTTCATCCAAGTCATCCTTCCGTAGAATGGATAGAAATTTTCTTATGGAGCTATGAAATTTATCAGGGAACTATTGAAGCAGTATTGATTTAAAAAATGTTTTATTGTTCGGGTCACAAAAGCGTACCCTGCGAGCAGAGGCCCTTCAGGGTACAAAAGCGACATTCGGACACTCGATGTTTCGCACAGCTCTCAACCGACAAGCGAGACCACGCGGAAAGTTTTTATTTATACCTCATATCAGAATAATGTGGCTATGGACGATCCAGTGAGTTCACAGGCGGGAAAAATAACAGAATTCTTATGGTTATGTGGTACTGAATGTGAGTGAATATCAAACTGGCTACAGTAATAAATGTTTCTGTAGATCGGACGTGACTGAGTATTCAACAAACCCCGCGGGTGACAAATCGCGGTCTTGCAACCGTTAGTGATAAAATAAAGTAATGTCAATTGCTTTTACTCTACACTCCTTTCGAAATTTTAAAGAGGGGTATATTAAGGTATAAGTGCTGTTGAACATAAATGAATGAGAAAACTCATGACCCGATACACTAAAAACCAAATGCGCTATGTCAATTAAAAATATTTCTCTGACTGCGCGACGTGTAATGACAGTCAACGATGAATCGTATTTTATTACAGTCATCTGCAAGACTTATAAACCATAAAATTTAGCTCTTTCTATTGACAAAACGTATACACCCAACGAAGTGAACACCTTCATTTCCTTTCTTGGCTGCTAAAGGGCTCAAATCAAGCCATTTTATCACAATGTTCTCTCTCCAAAGGAATCAAAACATAAACAAACGCGCGCATTGCATTGTAGTCGACAGAGAGTCTTTAAGCTTTTTGTCTTTTAAGAAATACAATGAAACGTAATCTATTAAAAGTTTAGTGTTTACAGACAAAAACTGTCATCTAATAAAAAAAACTGTGGTTTCATTTAGATTTCTTTGATGTCATTAAGATTAGATTTAGACACTGTATTCTCAAGGATACTAGCTTCAATTTAAAACAAGAATATTAGCTTTATATAAGAAATGACAATTAGGAATTCGAAGTTTGAATTGCAAGTTTCAAGGCAAACTATGTCAGCTTTCCTTGACAACTCTCCTTGTTCATAAAAGTTGCATGCCAGTCAAAGAAATGTTTGCCATGTCTTATCCAGCAAACGAAAAAAATTGATCCCTCAAATAAATTTTGTTAAGGATAAAGTAAAGAAAGATATTGCTACACCTGAAAAACTCTGTGTCAAAGAAAAATTGTAATAGAAATAGTTGTCAAGAAAAATCTTGTCTGTGTGCGATGCTGAAAACATAAATAAAGTGTTCCTAGCAACCAAAGTGCCTGTCTACTGCATGCAAGGTTGAAGAAGAGTTCTATGTTATGTTGTCTATTTTATGCGTTCTAGTAATAATAATTCTATGTAATGTGATCTAATAGTATCCTATTCTTGGGCCCTATTATTTCTAGGTCTGTTGGCATTTGTCTATTACAACCAAGATCTGCGTGAATTAATGACCCTAGTTTGAAGCTATACTTAGTTGGTTTTGACAAAGTACAGCCTGATTAAAAGAAAGAGAAAAAAGAAATGGTTTTTGACGAATAAACATGTTGATGAATTGGCTTATGTATGTATCTTTCTAAGTGGACCACCCTCGAATGGAAGGTATAAGGTAAAGTCGCAAACGAGCCAAGGAGACCCACACGGCCGGAGGTTAACACGGTTTCTGTAGCATGAAGGAATTGAGAGTATTGCTACTTCCCCCTGGAAGGGATGCTGGTCCACTGTAGGGTTACCCCCAGCAATATGTCGCCGGTACCCATTTATACACCTGGGTGGAGAGAGACAATGTGGGGTAAAGTTTCTTGTCTAAGCAAACAACACGATGGCAGGGACTGGGCCTCGAACCACCGACCTTCAGATCTGAAGTCCAGCGTGCTAACCACTACACCACCGCACTCCCACCCTCGAATACATCAGGGTAAAAAGAACACCCGGGCCGATTAGTTCAAATAAAAGACAATTTGTTGCCCTACAGTCAGCAGTAAGAGATTGTTAAAATGTTTATTAATTAGAAACCAACTTGATGAAGGCAAATGTAGCACGTGACAAAACCACCAGCAAGGCTAAACCGAAGTCAGTATTGACATTATTGACCGGTTTGCCATATTCCACAAGGACTTCAAAACTTCACTTGTAAGCTATATAGAAAGCCAGGATGTAAAAGCCAAGATCAGAAATAAATTCCACCAAGTAAACCTAAGAAATGGGATATGTGTTTGCTCTGGTTAGCAACTATTTATTAAGGAATTTTCACAAGAGAAATTTGAGGTACACAGAAGCATACGTCCTTCGAGACGTCTGAGATATTAAAACGCCATTTTTCGTGAGAAAAATTGACTTAGAGTTCAATTAAGCTTTCCAGATGACAAAAGTACTGTTTCTTTGTTTCATTGCTGTATCGGGTTTCACCTCTTTCCGCAAAACCGATAAAAGTGGTCTTGTTCCGAGCGTTGACTTGCTACAATGATCAGTCATGAACGACAGATCCTTTGAAGCGTTACGTGAAGTGGCAGGTTGATTTTCTCATCATTAGCGGCTAGAAGAGATAGTCCAAACAAAATAGGCACCAGTCTTACCCTTATACCTTTGTACACGGACCAATCGCATGATTACATTCTCCTTTTGGTGAAAGTATTGAGTCAATATTTATTTTTATCCACCTATCTTGGGTGAATCGTTCATGATACACATGAACTAAACTGAAATAATTATCTCCAATAATTATCTCCAATCGGACATGGCTTGATAAAACGCCAGCTTTGGACCTGTGGAATTCTCATACTTATGTTTTGACTGGAAAGAAAGGAATCCGAGCTGTACGAATATGAATAACTATGACTAAGAACAGGTAGGTTACCTGCTTCGCTGATACGGTTATTTTGTTCCGGAAAGAGATAAAATGAAAAACTAAAATTTGTTATCAAACTCTCCATAAACACAGAATTGTGCACTTAAAGCATTTAAGTTTAAGTTTAAAGCATTTAAGTTTAAGCTTTACAAAAAATAAGTTTCTAATCATAATGTTAGAATCAAGATATGAGTTTCAAAGCGGTTAAGTGTGCTGTTTGTTGTCGACGGTAGTCTAACTTTTACGTAGTAGGACTACTTTCTATTGGAAGAGGAATGTTAAAGAAAGGGAAAACTCCTGAAGCAAAAGGAGGACTCTTTTCCAAAGATATTCTTATTGTAACGAGAAAATGAATATGGAAATCAAATATTTTCATTCTTCACATTTTTCACACTAGATAGAACCCTTTGAATAAAAACTATCCATCATCTTCATTTGAAACGTTGTTTTGCTTTGAAGGCCGACTAAGAAGCTTTTTTACCAATTTTATTAACGGTTATTACAAGAATCCCAAAATAAGCCTGAAAGTCTCTTGTTATTTTGCAGCCTTTTGAGTTCGATGAACAAATGAATGTGAAAATACTGGCCTTGGTGCTTATCACAACCTTAGTGCACTCTGTCTTTGTCTCAGGTAAGATCCTGTAGTGTGATTCGAACATATCAGACCCAGAATAACAAACAAACCCGTCGACTAAAATAATGTTACTGTTGCCTTTACTTTGTACACGAGTTTGTTTAGTACCTGGCATAGTCCTTCCGTTGTCCTTACAAGAAAAATAGGTAGTTTCGCAACTTTGAAGTCATTTTTGTTCTTCAATTTCATCCATTGGTTGAAGAAAATGGCTTTTCAGGATTTTTTAGGTATTATCATTACAATTGTTGGTCATATCATGGTTGCAAAAAAGTACTATCAATAGTTATATTTCGGTAAAGGTTAATATATCACATGGTCATCATTAATTGTAACTGTGAATGCGGAAGTGAAGATCCTCGACTTTAGCTCTCTAGCAGACTGACAAGGAAGCTGCAGTGTCAGAAAAACGTACCATAAACAAGCAAATTTATGCGTAATCCCTTATTTTCCAGGATATAAACAGGTAAAGAAAAAAGGACACCATGCTTTTAAAGCAGAAAGAAGCAAGATTCCTGTTGGACGGATAAACGGAGAACTGAAAACAAAAGCCAAGGTTCGAGAACAGAAAAGAACATATAGGACGGAGAAGAAACTAACAGCGCTAAAGAGTTCTTTATTTCGAGCTGATAATGAAAAGGAAGTAGCACAGAATGAGTTGTTAGCGAAAGAACTGGCTTTGTCATCTGACATTGGAGAGGTCAAAAGAAATAGACTAAAGGCATGGAGCAAAAAATACAGCATTCAAAGGAGAACTCAGCGTAGAGGAAAAATTAGTGAGAGGAGAAGGAATGTGATAACAGATCCGTTAATCTATGATGCAGCAGCCGAGAAAAGAACTTCAATATCATTGCCTTCAGCTGCAAGCAGCAGATCATTGCCTGAGCAGGAAGCTCCTCTTTCGCGCACTCTTCTTACTGCAGTAGGCTTGTTATTCAACGAGAGGAATCATTTTGAGAAGGATTCAAACGCCTTAACTCTTGCCAAAGTGCTTCTTGACAACGATAAAAATGCCAGTGCAAAACATTCGATTCATGGTTCAGATTCCATCAACTCAGCTTCTCCGTCGATAGGGCTTTCCAATATATTACGACTTTTAAACGCTTCGTTATCTGGAGAAACTCAAGGAGGCGAACGAAAGTCAACCATCCATACAGAACTTATTAACCCAACGGAGCTAGGAGTTTCAATATTAAGACTGTTATTCGGACATAAGGCTCCTCTTGTTATGAAACCCACTTATAAACCTTTGTTCCGCAACAATCCAACATCGAGAGTTTCGTCTGTGATAAACCCAGTTGTCTCGAGTTCAAGTATAAGACTTGCACCACAGAGTAAACAATCCGATACAGGAAAGGAAATTGCAAGGAAAAAACATCACAAGAAATCGTTTTCGTTTGCACTTGCGAAAGCTGTCAGCGATCTCATCAAATCTATGGCCAAGGAAGAGTTGAAGAATTACTTGCAGAAAATACATAACCAGCCAGCGAAACCTCCAAGGATTCCCGAACGCTTTTGGCCGTCTAAAAAAAAAGTTGACGTCCAAGGGGATCGAAAATCATGGGTCCTATTGAAAATTCCAAAAGCGGGACAAGAAACTGTTCCTCAACAAACTATGGCTGATGACCTTGTAGCGGACAAAGACACTAAGGAGGAAAAATCTTCTACAGGAATTGTGGACACCTTAGGTAAACTAAACGACGCCAATCCACTACCATTAGAAACCGCCGACAAAAACGCAGGGAGCCCATCGAGGAGCGGAGTAAATAATGACGTACAAAAATACCCTATTGACGTAAAAACCACACCAACAAGCAGGGTCGGGTACAGTGTTAGGATTTTACCGTCTTTAAAAGGAAGCACTGGAAAACAAACTGACGTTTCTCACGTGAACGACAAGCCCGCTACAAAACCCCAGATCAGTGCACAGACCACCGCTGCATTCGTGGAAGCTGTCAAGAAGTTACTTAATGCGGTGCAGTCCAGTATCAAAACTATACAGGGCAAGCAGTTGATAGGGAAACCGCAAAATGTGGGCTCCATTGTCAGTGATCGTCCACCAAATGTAGCCTCCATAGTAAGCGATCAGCCTTCAAAGGTTGCTGAAAGAACAAACACTGGCAGTATTCGAGGTATGAACAATGACTTAACGTCTATTAATGAATTTCAACCAAATAAGAGGGAGCCAGTTCTCGAGGATATTCAAGCCAAGAAAGAAACAAGTACAGGCGAATTGTCCGCGTTTACAAGAGCCACTGGACATGGGGAATCTTTAGCTCATGGAAATGTGATCTTTGACCCATTAAAAGAATTGGAGCCCATTACTAAATCCATTTCTCCTACCAAACGGCTTGGTCCATCCCAAAATGTGATATTTGAATCCACCACAGAGCTCGGAACACCAAGAAACAAGCAAGATTCAACCAATGTAGAGCATATACAGGAAGGTACGTTCTTCTTTTGCCTATTAAAGCTAACTGGTTAAAGTGTTACCTCTACTTATAAGTAGGAAGTCACGTTCGTACATGTGAACGTTGAATTCAATACATACGCACCTGCAAAGTGATCTGATTGGTTGACGGGCTTGTGGTTATACTTGTGCTTATGTCGCAGTTTTGACAATGAAAACTGGAGGCGACATAAGCACAAGCATAAGCACAAACACGTCAGCCAATCATAGATCACGTTGTGCGTGCGTATGTCCTTATGCTTATGTCACCGGTGTTCTCACTTGCTTGTGCTTGTGCTTATGCTTATGTCCCAGTGAAAACCAGCCTTAAGAAAATTTTCCTGTAGATGGACAATTTAAAACAGCGGTTCCCTTTACCCTGCAATTGAAATTTCCGAAATTGTTTGATAAATGGTAAGCAAACAAGTGTGAAGAAACATTATCCATTTGAGATAGGAAAATAGGAAAAACAACGTTTAATTTGTCTGGTTATGCGCCTTATATACTGCAGTATTTCGTGTGTAAAAAGGAGGGTACCAAATGGATCACGCGTCCATCAGCTCAGCGCGTCTTTTAAGACGATCTGAGGTCAATAGTTCGTCTGGACAAAAGGACGAGGAGACGCTTATCTCCCCATGTTTGTCTCAGACGGATAATACGTGTCTTGCATAGTAAGGACCAATATCTGTATTCCACTGTTCCGTAGATCTTGAAACATTCGCGGAAAAAGGCCTTCAAACTCATAACCACTATCGTGAAGAACACCATTCGCCACATCTCCGTTGGTCGGATGAACTTGCTATTCAAGCAGAGAAGTTGGCGTACGACATGGCCACGAGAGGAACGGTGGAGCGGTCAGAAGTAACCGAAGCTATGGGGTATGGAGAGAATGTCGCCAAGATAACTGGAGTTCCATTCAACGATGCAGGTTCTGTAGCAACGGATGTCTGGTATAGCGAATCGGCTAACTACAGTTACTCATATCCACGAGTAACTCCGCAGACTGATGCCTTTACTCAAATGGTCTGGAAAGAGACCAAAGAAATTGGAATGGGTTGTGCTAAGGATGTAGCAACTAATGATATATACGTGGTGGCGTTATATAGACCACCTGGGAACGATCGACGAAGGTTAAGGGAAAATGTCCTTAAGAAAGGTTTGATGACTGAGGACGTTTATGCCACAATATTTAAGAGGACACAATAGCATCATAAACGGTACACCTTTTTATTGAGGACACTTAAAACTGAGACCGCTCTTGCTCAGAGAGAAAATCTGTGCGACTCGAGGTGGTGGATTATCAAATTTTGTTTGAGAACATCAAGATGTGATCACATAATGAAAGAATTTATGTTTGTGTACAGTCAATTCTCGGTACAACGGACTCGTTCGGAGCCATACTTTGGTCGCCGTAATAGGAAGAGTCTTTCATAAAGGTTACTACTTAGTAGGAGTTAGTTAATTCGATAGTACTTCGACTCCTTTCCGTAAAAGCGAGGAATCTACAGAGAGCGGAAGTTAGTTATAATCAAAATAGGTCAGCTTTCTTATAACTGATCGTTATCAGTTGTCTTTTCAGCAAGTTCGAAAACAAAGTTTGGTAGAATTACTGTTTGAAATAGTTTGAAGGCCAATAATACTCGTGATACTGAGTAAAACTAGTAGGCTTATTAATAGCTCTGGCACATTAAATATTGATATTCGTCTTTTTAAAAATGCCTTTTCCTTTCACGGGATCAAATATATTAGACAGTCAGAGCAGATGTGATAGGGTTGGGAAAATTCAAACTACAACCCATCCTAGAGCACCACATACTTTACCTCCCCCCCCCCCCCCCCTTCTGTTTGCTTTAGTTAAATTAGTGTCAAAGGGTTAGGTAAGTGAGGTCGAATGATTGGACTGCGTCACTGTTTGCGGTCGACATAGGCTTGATCGCTCTGGCCGGTACTGAGGTACTGTATTTTTATAAAAAGACAGCATGTGCTAGAAAAATGGCGCTATCAGGGCAAGCGTTGGGGGTATTAGGCAACTTTTTACAGTCCCAGGTTAAACTGGGATAGTGATATTGACAGATTATCCATCAGTAGAAAATTTCGCGCTATCACAACTTTCCTCCCAAAGCAAATGGACTCACCAACTATGATCTGAAAGTCCTGCATCCAGTTATCATTGGCCATTTTTTGAAATAGTTATTTTTAAGGCGTTTCAGTCAGCTTTTAGTTCAAATGAAATGAGAAATTATTTCACCGGAATAATGTATTTACTTTTATGTAAGCGAGACGTTTTAATCGATTAACATTAGATGACTGTTGAACCATAACTTACACCAGTCAATCTTACTATGAGCTCCTCTTTAAATGCGTCAACCATGATCTTGAACTCGACGTGCAATTATGTCATGGATAGAGCACCTGTATAAGGGGTCTTGCATAATTAACTCAGTCCCTTTTTTCACGGGAAAATATGGATTCCTTTCGTCAACAGAAGAAGCGAAATTTATCTTGCAGTGAAAATAAAACTGAAATGTGACTGGTAAGTTTTCTATGATGTTTTGTTTTCTCTTCACTTAAATATTGCTGAATTGCTGTAAGGTATCTTAGCGTCGTTGTCACCAGAAAAGTGGCATTACATGTATGTATTGTTTAAGTAGTTTGTATCTGGTGCTTTTTATGAAACCCTGAGTTAACTGAACCTTTACTGGAGTACAAAATCGAGGGATTACAGAATCATTTCCTACATTTAAGCAAGACTTCTTGGTTGTAGAAAATAAAGTGAAACTGGAATTTTTTTAAACTCATAACGGTCGACTATATTATTCCAAACATGAACGTATCTTGTTTGATCTTGGTATTATCTGTACGAGAAACCTTTTAAGGGGTGAAACCAGATGACAAGGTCATATTTTTGCAGCCTTTATTAGTGAACAAATTTCTTTTGTTAGTGATAACGGCATTCGTCGCTCCCACAGCATTAAAGGTTTTGGAACTACTTGCATCAAAATCATTTTTGATACCTAACTGCCAGTGCTCTCTTGAGAAGTCTTAATCCAAAGATAAATACTCGTCCACTATTCACTGGCAATTTTCATATGTTATACTACTAAATCAAGTTGAATTCTAAATTTTTAAGACAGCTTGATAGATTGAGAAAAGGAGGAACACGAGGGAGTCATACCTTGTATAATTGTATGTAGCTGATAAATTCACGAAACGACTTGTTCAATACTTGCTTCCGAACGAAAGTCAATGAACATGGCGCGTACCAAATGAACACAACAGATTAAATATGTGTCTGAACAGTTCAGGTCATTTTTCTTTTTCTTTTTTTTTTCCTTTTTTTTTTTTTTTTTTTTTTTTTGCTTTTTTATTGTGATACCTGTAGGAAGTTCTTTCTTAGAAAGCTAGAAAACCGCCCAATTTTTACTAATAAGTTGTAATTAAAACGCAGGAAATAACAGCCACGTTTTATGTGGCGAGAGAACACTAAGGCACTGAAAGGATGATCAAAATAAAAAGTGGCCATCTGTTAGTGCTGCTACTGTTGATCTGGACTGAAGGTGAGTTCAAAGAACCATGTTTATCTCTGACTTTGGGAATTCTTTAGTTGTCTTTAGAGCGCTTTTCAAATGAGTGTCGTAAAACCAAAACCAAAGTAATTATCAAAGCCAATCACAACAAACGCAAATTACCCAATGAACCAATCAGAACTCGAAGCAAATACATGTAACCGGCGCCAAGCGGGGGGCGCGTGCGAGCAAGTCGCGATTGGTTTGAGTATTACTACTGATTGGTCGACAAAGTGGCACAAGAGCACAAAACCAAAGTAAAACGCGAATTACGTTCGACACCTATATGAAAACCGCTCTATAGAAGCAAAGCTACTTGTACTAGTAGAATAGGAAATCTGCCAAAATGCTAAACACGAGCACGAGACAACCTAAACATTCTTAGGACCCCGACAAAAGAAACCTATAGCCTCGGTCAAAATGGGTTGGACGCTCTTAACATTGAGCACACTTGACATTCTCGCCATCACTAATTCCAGCAGCATACAGTGGACATTGCAAATGACCTAGCACACATAAAGTCTGTACTAAAACCATCACATCGCCCGGGTTCGACTACCGTCGGGAACGCGTTATTTGCCTTTGTTTTTTGTGTTCCCATGCTGCATGTCCAAAAAGAGACATTTGCCATCTTGTTATAGGGTCGGTAGGAAAGAAAGCACGACACAAAAACGGAAGACAAAACGCTGCACTATCAGACGAGAAATCAGTTCGATCCGCCCTCATTGGAATAAAACCGGAGGACATTGCAACTACCTGGAGTAAAGGTTGGTTAAAACTCAAATTTAAATATTTATCTGGTCTAACAATTATCTAACAACAATCTAACAACTAGATTTTAACTTGACCATGTAATCTATTACCTGTTTCCTTTCTGCTAAGTGGCCGTTTATGAGGCATCCACATCCCCCTTCTAAAGGCCCTTCCTTCGAGCCGCAACCCACGCTTCTCCCAAACATCGCCACCTCTAGAGATCTCTATTTTCAAACTGTTCATCTCCAAGTAGTTCGTGGTCTTTCCTCCTGACCTCGTGCCTCAGTCTAGGGTTCATGTTAGAACTGTGATGTAGTTGCTGTCTTATTTCTTGTTGAGCCTATCCATTTTCACTCTTTTTAATAGTTCATTTGCTGATAATGTCCTGCCATTGAGTATTAGTTTAATTCTAGCTGCTTAGAAATAAATACGATGGGAATGAAAAGTATTGTAAGTGCATTAATAGACTTAAGTTTATATTTTCCATTATTTTTTAGTCTCAGGAGGTTCAAGAAAAAGTGAAGTTAATTTGCTAGATCAACTGCCAGCTTTTCAAGGTAGACTGGAACATGGTGTTCAGAACTGTTTGTAACTGCCATGTAAATACATTAGTGAATAAAATAATTAGCAATTTATTCCTATGGTCATAGCTGCTATTCACGCGTTAACCGTCACTGATCCTTCTATAATTTCTTTTATTAAGCTGGTGATAGATAAGCGGATGGTGGTAGGTATTCGCCAAACATTCGCAGAAATTCCCTCTCGACATGTGTATATTAAGTTTTGGTATACAGCGTTCACCAGATAACAACGAATCGAAACAGAAAATAAAAATACTCTGCCAGGTTATGATCGAATGATTCTTGCAATTGAGGGGAATATGGCAGGCTTTCTGTTTGTTTTCAATTACTTTAATAAGGTTCTCAGTTTTACCACCCAACTGAATTTCTTAATTTCCCACAAATTGACTATTATGAAACATCATTTGTCCAGTTTGGTATAATTTCGTAGCCTCAGTGCCTTGAAAACACCGTAATTTTACTTTGTCGCTTCACTTCACATACATTCAAGTACTTTCTTCGCGTAATGTAAAGTATGAATACAACTGTGATCTCCACAGTAAAGTAACTGGTGTTCACAGTTCCAAAGCATAAAGCGTACAAGCATGAAACCTATCCTCTGTCCATTGTCAAATGAACTTGCTTAAAACCTCCTCTCTTGTCGATAATATGGACAAAAAGCGGTGTTCTTTATTGGGAACATGTATGTTCCACGTTCTTTTTATTTATTTTTTTATTTATTTATTTATTTATTTTTTGTAGACGAACAGCGTCTGACAAACAGCGCTCTGGATTATTCCAGTCAGCTTTCTCCATTAGACCAGCGTATAGTGAAACAATTTGATAAAGGTAACCCATAGCCTTTTTTGCTTTTTTTGCTTTTTGATTTTGCTAAAATGTTCTTTCTTTACACTGCGCTAGCTGGTCTATCTTGGTGTAACCTACTCCTTAGGTCGATACCGACTGGATGGTATCATTTTTCTTACTGACTAAATTAATGGAAATTATTCGTGTCATTTTAAATTAGCAAATGCAGGAAGTAATGACGACTCATCCCCAGGGGTAAAGACTGGAGGAGGTGTAGAAGGTAACAATAAGTCACTTGATAGAATTTAGTTGAATAAGAAATACAGAGAACTTCTGCTACAAAAATTTTTCTAGTTGTTGTCGAGAGGTCTCTTAGCTGTATTGACCTGGTTGACACTTCAGGGCTTCAGAGTTATAAGAAATCTTTTTCAAAAATGGTCCGATAAAAACGATTTAAATGTATAGTTTGTTTTTTGAGTGGCTGTCAGATAATGTTCTTTATTAAGACGAGCTTATGGGGCACCGTCTTATTGTAATGCAGAAAGAAAGGAATTTTGTCGTTGTAGGTTGTTCAAGGTCACTGGATGATCAGATTGGTATGTTACTGATATATAGGGGTACGGGTGGGCAAGAAGGAGAACTGATATTTTGAGTGTATTTTTTGGGGGGACAGGGGTAGGTTAATGCATTGCCTCTACCACGTTTATTTACAGGAATCCGAAAAATGGTGGTGCGATCGATTGTTGTACACAACAATTTTCAAGAGGGTTTTGGACATTATACGGATCAAAAAATAGGTCATTTAAACGGTGAAAACAAATGGGAAAGCTCTGGAAGTCTCAATTCAAATGAACTGGACACTGAAGGGCTCAACGCTGCCAAAAGGAACGAGTTAGCTGTTTCAGGACAGAATATAATATTTTCCTTAAAGAGAAGGTTTATCTGAATGTCGGCAACTGAAAAATGAGGCGTACATTTCGGGCCTTGGACTTCCTGAGGCTCTTAAAGCTTTTTCGATTCTGGGTATAATAACAAAACAAATTCCCGGAGTAAATTGCACGCATGATAACGAATTTATTTAGTTATGAAAAGTCTGTTTTTAACTCAGACAAATTATTTCAATCCACGCATTTGAAATCTAGCTCATATAAAGAGGGAACAAAAACGCTAGAATCGACACTGGGTTAATTTTTTCGAATTAAAAAAAATTTAGCGCTCAAAACAAACTTACACTTCAACCTAAAGCAGTAGCTGGGCATCACCTTTCAACAAGTAGTCACGCAAATGTACAGGTAATGCCGCAGTTTTGTAAAACGCATGGCATTTCTCACTGTATTGTAAAATACTAAAAATATGAGGGCTGTAGGAGAATAATTAGAGGTTTCATTCTAGCAATTACGGTTTGGTTTGAAGTTCTTGCGGGTTTTCATTTTTACTATATGTACTTTTTGCAACATCAAAAACAGAAAAATATTAAGAATTCCTATACCTCATGAGCCTAGTGGCTCCCAAATTAAGGCCCGTCTTTCATAAACCACAGCTTTTCTTGTTTTTTAAATCATGAAGCAGCGTACTACTATCACTACAACTATTTGCGTTCGAAATGATTCGAAATATGAAGACACCAACTTTTGAAAGGATAACATCAATTTCTTCTCCTTCAGATGTTAATAGGAAAGGTAGGAACTTCGTTGAGCAGGTAACGAGACATGAAATGGGGAGAGCAGAGTTCAACCCCGCACGTGACTTCAAAGAAGACATCAGTAAGAAACCACTTCACTGCTGCACGTGCATGCACTGACAACAATGAATGCACGCTGAAATATAACACCTGGTTTACAAAGCTAGCACAAATGGCTTTACTGTGCCATGTTAACTCTAAAGTCTGAATAAAGTTTAAAGCTAGGACAATGGATATCTTGTACGAAACCGTTAATAGTCATGATCGTAATTGTAATCAGTAAAGGTAATGCATATGTCAACCATTATCTTTAGTTGGATTAACCGTTATGAGGTTCACAATTCGTGCATTATTGAAAGATAAAGTAAATCATAATATTTACTTCTTTCATTAATTTCATTAACCGTAGCGTAACACCAGTATGATAATGCAAGGGCAGAAGAGTATTTTCAATCATAGAATGTAAAAATACATTAGTTAACATTGACGTACTGCGTACTAAAAATCTTTTTTTCTCTGAAGGTGCACTTCGCAATGGAGGGCTGGATAAGGACTTTTACCGCCAAATTAGTCAGATTGAAGGCGACCAACCTCAAGCATCTAATGTGGGAAAAATCAGTGACATGTACAAGAATAACCCTTTACCTGAATATAGCTACAAGGAATCAGATTATGGCGAAGCGTCAGACGTCCACTCTAATGATGGCGGCTACGATAAGTATTACAAAAACCCGTTTGAATTGCCAAGGAATCCATTTGAAATGCCAAAGGACGATTTTCAACTCAACAGCCAAGACAAAGAACTCTTTAAAAGCTTGCCCAATGATCAGGGAGACCAACATCTCTCGTCTTCTGATAATTCTGATCTTTATTCAATGATCGGCAAAAAGGTCATCCTTGACTTGTTGAAACACCAGAATGATTCTCAAGAACACAGGGAAGATAATTTTAAGCAGAACTTCCTCAATAAACTTATGGAAGGGAACTCGGATCAAAAGAACTTGGGCGTTGACAATTTGCTAGTTAATAAAATGACAACAACTTTGTCACCTAATCCATTCATTGGTCATTTCCCTACACTACCTTCGCATGGAAATGTTTTGACGTCTGGAAAGATATCTTCTAGAGAGGAGCTCACTCTTGACCCTCAAAAATCAGCGCAGTCATTTGACTTACCAAAGGGGATCAATCTTAATATACAAGGACATGTTTTTCAAGGAGATCCACTGTCGCCATCTCGTATGATAAAAGAGCAGACACCAACTGTTCGACAACCGCCATCTGCTGCTGTCCAGATAGAAAACAAGCTGAAAAACGTTGAAATGCAGCCTGAGAGTACAACATTGAATGACCAACTTCAGACAAAGGCGGGCGGTTCTAAAAAGGAAAACTACGTTACGCTAAAGATTTCTGGTGCTGGAAAACCGGTAAGTTTTAAGGCTGGAACGAGTAATGACGGCTCGCTTGTTCTCAAGATACCGGGTAATGTCACATTGGTGGACTCAGCTACAAACAAAGACATTCCTGGTGAAGCTGTTTTAAATGAAAGCGATGGTGACAACTTAAAAACCAAAATGGCTACAGATGCCGAGCAAATGAACCGTTATCTGTTGGCAAGCCAGAGAATGCCCACACAAGAATTTGCTAAAAAAGGAAATTTGTTTGAAGGAAATGACGAAAATGCAAGCAAAGAAATGCTTGGCTGGCAGATACTGGGAAAAACAAATACCAGGTTGAATCAAGAGATGGAAGATAACGGAGCAAATGATGTGCTTCACGAAGGCCATAACGCCGTTTCATCGGTTAGGCCAACAGCAGGCCGGGCATTGAATGGTCTTTTCATACTTCCAACCTCTGTTCATGACTTACCTCAGTTAGCTCCGACCAAATACAACGAACTAAGCCGAGTCTCGTTTGCCGGAGTTGGAAAATCTCCACCGTCTGATTTATTTCCTCCTAGTTTAAGACTGAGACAAAATGTGGAAAATAACAAGTTTCTATCCTTGAAGACTTTCCTGAGGCCTTCAAAGTTCATCGAGGACTCTGCCGTGAGCAGGGGAAGGCTAAGTGTTGGTCCAGATCATGGTTAGTATATCCTCTGGCATTCCAAACATTTTATTTCAACGAGAGACATACGTGTGTAAGATATCCGTAAGACATTGTAGGATGCATGTGAATGTCTTTAAACATGACTATAAAAAGGAGTTCGAGACTTATTGAAATTGAAACTATTGTGAGCCAAAGTTTCTAAACAACTCGTCATGCCTGACGGTTCAACTTGGTCAGATTCCATGAGAGAGTTGATGACTAGGTTGCTGTTTCATTTCGGTCCTTTGATGTCAACTGTCTTCTGTTTCGAACACAGGATAAAACACCTCGCCAGGTGGCGATTATAAAATTCACTGAAAATTTTTTCGTTGACGCTTGGAGTGGTTACGATATTAAAAGAATGTTGAGGAGTTCTTAAGCCCCTATTAAGGGTACTATTTAAATGCTTGTAGTAAATCCTTTCTTTTTTCTTGTGGATAACATTCAGAAAAGCAGAGAAACTCGTGGTCACCGTGTTCAGTCACTTGCGGTCAAGGCGTTCAAGCCAGAGCTCGGTTGTGCGAGAGAACACACTGTAAGGGATATAGGACTCAAAGCAAGGCCTGTTTCATGCAACCATGTCCTGGTAAGACCAAACGTGCGGTTAGGTTTAAATCACTAACGACGGTAAGATTAGTAATCTTATCCTGCTGACAGTTTGTTAAAAGAAGAATTAAAACAACTCGCATCATAATAAGATTATATGCCTGGATCACGCTTAGATTAGCAAGAGTCTTCTTGGCTCGTTGATTGCTATTTTGAAAACATGGTCGACAGTCATCGGACTGTTTAGTACTTATCTTTCATAAATGTGCAGCTTTGCTCAGTTTTTATTCCTGCGTGAAGAATTTCCTTTACTTCTTGCAAAACAGACCAAACTGGTGAAATCAGTAAGCCGCGTTATCATGCGTTTGCACACAAAAGTACCTTCTGCTTTAAAAACAGGCGTCAAATCCTATTCCTGAATTGCTTTGTGATTTTTGTTCGTAATCCCATGGGGAATACACACGCAACCCTGAAAACTGAGATAGAGGATGATTTTCGCATCCCCAAAAGCGACTGGAAAGCGAAGGGGTATAACTGTGTTCAACATTCAACAATTGGGTTATGCTTTAGTGTATGTATATTGAGTTTTGATGCACCCGGGAACTGTGGAGCGGAGAGCAACTCTAGTTTCTCGCATGCTCTCCAAACACCTTTATTGCAGCATAACTCGATATAAGCTGGACCAATCGTTTTTGTTTAGGGAACAGATATACCTTATCGGGAGAAGGAATCGCTAAAACTAGAAGACCTGAGCTCTATTCTCAAATAGTTTTTCTTTTTCTATTCTTTCTGTGCGATGTTACAGCTCCATTTTCGTTCCTTTCAAATTTGTAATAAGAAACATATATTAGGCGCAGACGATTCAAAAGGGCCACCAGGCAACATCTTAAGTTTATTCACGCTATCAGCGTGCACAACAAAATGATGAAGTATGCTCGCCTGTTGTAAATTTGATTGCGCGTACTTGCTATGTTACTTGCTGTCTATTGGCTACTTTTTAACACCAGAGTATCACGTATTACATTAATACAGCCGAAGCCAAAACTGAACCCGCGGAGTCAGTGCTAAGCATAATGAACATTGGTTGCTTATCTTGCTTGCTTATTCTTCTTTCTGTTTTTCTTGCCTATCTTTCAGAACAACTAGGCAGAGCAGGTCTTCGTCTGCATAACAAATTCAGAGCGTGGCATAGGAGTCCGCCACTTAAATGGTCCAACCGTTTGGCTGCAAAAGCACAAAGAATCGCAAACGAAATAGTAGATAATTCAATGCGTTTGGCGGATTTCGAGACTGAACATCAGGGTATCAATGTCGCTGAAATCTTGAACAATTATGACATTGCTGCTGAGAAAGCCACCGCTGAATGGTACAGCGAGGTCAAGAGTTACAACTTTGAAGATCCAGAAATCAGTGACTCAAACAAACACTTTACACAGCTCATATGGAAGGGCTCTAAGAAGATTGGAATTGGGGAGGCTAAAAGTCCAGATGGAAAACATACATATGTGGTAGCGATTTATGATCCTCCTGGAAATGTCAGAAGTAAACAGAAAAGCAATGTGCATCTGCCTACATCACAAACTGATTGAAACCGGCCAAACATTACGATAATTCTTTGCCGCGGGGCTATTTTTGTAGTGGTAATTGTTCAAAAAGTAGTACGAACCGTGTGAAAGTGAGATCCTCCCGGGTATGTCTAATTACTTTCAAATCATGAGCATTCTGAACTAGTTTCACTCTGACCCGCGTTTTACGTTGGTTAAAAAAACCTCCCCCATAGACCTCCGTTATCATAAAGCTTATTTCATAAAGGAAAAGAGCAGCTTACTGCTTTTTATGTTACCAGTATGAATTTTCATACCACAGTGAGAATCTCCATCCCGTACATAAAGAATCTTCAAGATTCTTTGTACGGCTACATGCATCATGCGGACCAAACGTAGCGAAAAACTGAAATGCGTTTAGCCATTTTTATAAACTTATTTAGCCATATTGTCTTTCAAAAGGCAGGACATACAATCCCGGTCATGCTTGAGGTGATTCGAAAATGATATAGTATTAGCAATACAGAAAGATTTCTTGTATGTGCTGGCAATTTTTTTGCGAGATGTTTAACGAAAATGCAGATAGAACGAAAATGGATCCTTTCCCTCCGCAAGAAAAAACATCTGAAGGAAGCTACGCTGAATAAGCAATTGAAGGTGTGATATCGCGAAACAAAAAGTTTAACAATGCCTCCCATGTTTATTGTTTCTTTGCTACACATCCTGCACTTTGATGAGCAGAAGGTATTCCAAGTGGAAGAAAGCGCGCGCAATCATTAACCAATCAGATGCGCTTAATAGAAAATTAATTCCGTTCGTTGATTGAATAATAATCAAATGTTGATTTGATTAATGAACAAAAGCCTTGCCATATATTTCCCCTGAAATACCAAAGTACAAGTTTATTTTTAGTATAAAGTGCAAGATGGGATTGTAAATTAACGCAAACCTTGCATGCTTATCACAGCGGACAACAAAGATTAATCGATCGATCAAATTGGTAAGCTTTTGTAAATATTCACAGGCATTGTTTAACCGAAACTGAAAAAATCAAACGGAAGAGTTAATCGTATGTACCAACGCTGGTAGAAAAAGTAACAACATTCTATACTAATGGCTTGTTTCTGCAGAATTTAAAATACTAAAATAACTTACCTGTTCGTTATTCATGTCCGCCATGTTTGGTCGCACCATGCTTCGCCTTGCCTTCCTTTATCGGTATAGCTTTTGTTCATTAATCCAATCAACATTCGATTATCGAATCGAGGCTTGATTTGACACTGCACGAAAATTCGCCTTTACCACTCACCTTTGACATACAGCTATTTCAATTAACGTTGTCAGATGAAAGTTTAGGCCTACGCGTCAAGACCGCAGGGTAATATGGGATTTTTATGCCTAAGTTCACCGAAACCAGTAGTACCTTGCTTGCCGTACAAGAGCAGAGTATATGGAAGAGTTTTTAAAGCATAAACATGAAACAAATAACCTGAAAGAATTATTTTCAGATACAGTTTTCGTTTAAAACAATTATTAATCCCAGTCATCTTTTTGTTACCGGGTTGAAACGGAATGCAAATTTTAAATATGTGGGTACACGTGGAGCACGTGCATGGTATGTAAATTAGAAGTAGGAAAACAGCATCATGAAAAATCTGGAACATGAATTTTTGCACTTCAAGGCAAGAACTAACAACCGAAAATGGAAAGCCAAATTAGGATTGCCGCTGTCAATAATCGGATGGTGCCAATTCATTACTTGTACTAAGAAATTCAAAGTTCCCGACCAACTTCTGACAACCGGTAAACTAAGTCTGATTTGCAGTTACCCACACTACCCTTCGGTCTTCTCGCGTAAGCTTGACAACCTTAATTGAAATAGCTGTATGTCGCAAGTGATAAAGGCCGTCTTTACACAAACCTTTTGACAACTTTTGGCACGAGTCAAAGGCCGTACACCTTTGACCTGTATCAAAGCTATCGCAAAGTTACTTTCAAATGTGCGTCAAAGGTACCTTTGATGACTGTTGCTTTCAAAGGCCTGGTATCTTTGATGCGCGTCAAAATTGTGTCAAAAATAACGTCAAATGTGCTCCAACACCTTTGATTCGCCTGTCAAAGATAGTAGTGCAACTTTGTTACTCCTTTGATGCGAATCAAAGATGGTCAAAGCCAAATTTTTGTGCAGTGTGAATATTGGATTATTCATTTCACGAATGGATTATTCAATCAACGAACGGAATAAATTTTTCATTAACGAATTCGTTAGTCCGTTAACGACGAGAGCGCTTGAACGCCCTTGACTGTTAAGTTGAACAGGCAATAGTACAGACCTATGATTATATCTCGACTGTCAGTAAACTGCTCAAGAACAATAGGTATTTTGCGCGATAGTAAGAAACAAGTGGTAAAAGTTTGTCAAAACTCGCGATAACTTAAGGAGGCTCGCAACAGTTTTTTTGGCCTTGGAGTGTATCTTTTGAAGTCAAAATTTCGCATAGAAGATAAACTTCGATTTCCTTGATACTACACCACCTTTTCAACAAATGGTCAAAGTTTATTTTCTCACTGGTTTCCTAGCAACAGCTGTCACCATAGCAACGGTAATGGACAACCTCTCATTTTAAATAATGTCGAATATCTCGAAAACTAGTCAGACACTTTGTGACGAAACTTGAACTATTTGAACTACTCAACCTACACAACTTGTATGCGAAATTAGGGAAAAATCTGTAAGAGCGTTTTCACGTAAATCATGATTAATTTTTTACGGGCTGATTTTGGTTATTCCCGCAATTTTCTTCAATATTTCAAGAAAGATAAAACTTACCACTTTCTCTTTTCAGTTGAAGGACCTTTTATGATATCAAAACATTCTTAATGTACATTGAGCTTCCTAGGTGGCTGCGATTTTAAGATAATTATATTTAAAAACTGCTAAAATGCAGCGCAAATCAGTCAAAAAGTCCGTAATTTGCATAAATAGAAATATTTCTAAACTGCCCTTACAGATTTTTCCCCTAAATTGATTGGCGTTAGAATAATAATTCTTTTTGATGTTCCAGCAAGTTTTAGGCTGAATAAACATTTCTGTTATTAGATAAGAAGGCTGGATCTTGGTCAAGTTTCAGTCGTTATTACCTTTCAACGAGCAACAGTATTATTTCGTTTTTTCTGGTCTATTTCTCGGTTATTCACGTGCAATGAATATTAATACACGCTGCGCTTGTGTCCTCTCGTGCGTTTATAATTCCTTCTCATAATAAAAAAAAATATGAGAAGGAATTATAAATGCACGAGAGGACACAAGCGCAGCGTGTATAAATATTCATTGCACGTGAATAACCGAGAAATAGACCAGGAAAAACAAAATAATACTGTTGCTCGTTGAAAGTTAATAACGACTGAAACCTGACCGAGATTCAGCCTTCTTATCTAATAAACGAAGTGTTTATTCAGCCTAAAACTTGCTGGAACATCAAAAAGAATTATTATTCTAACGTCAATCAATTTAAGAGAAAAATCTGTAAGGGCAGTTTAGAAATATTTCTATTTATGCAAATTACGGACTTTTTGACTGATTTGCGCTGCATTTTAGCAGTTTTTAAATATAAATCTCTTAAAATCGCAGCCACCTAGGAAGCTCAATGTACATTAAGAATGTTTTGATATCATAAAAGATCCTTCAACTGAAAAGAGAAAGTGTTAAGTTTTATCTTTCTTGAAATATTGGAAAAAATTGCAGGAATGACCAAAATCAGCCCGTAAAAAATGAATCATGATTTACGTGAAAACGCTCTTACAGATTTTTCCCTAAATTCGCATACAAGTTGTGTAGGTTGAGTAGTTCAAATAGTTTAAGTCTCGTCATAAAGTGTCTGACTAGTTTTCGAGATATTCGACATTATTTAAAATGAGGGGTTGTCCATTACCGTTGCTATGGTGACAGCTGTTGCCAGGAAACCAGTAAGAAAATAAACTTTGATCATTTGTTGAAAAGGTGGTGTAGTATCAAGGAAATCGAAGTTTATCTTCTATGCGAAATTTTGACTTCAAAAGATACACTCCAAGGCCAAAAAAACTGTTGCGAGCCTCCTTAACAAGCCCGAAATCGAGAAAGAACCAACGAAAACACGGATGAGGAAAAATTCTGATCGGGCCCGGTAAGTTATTGGAAGTTGCGAGAAACGCACCTCCAAACGAGGTAACCAGGAAGGATGGTCTGTGAATCAAATGAGATTTTGTAGAAGTAGTTACAAGAGGGAGATTATTACTAAAAAGAGTGATTACTTAGAGACATTTAAGGGTGCACCTATTTTTATAAAACGCTGTCGCTGGTAAAAAAAAAAGTGCGATACGACACTATGGACTTTAAGAACCGCCAGAGCTTGCAACGGTTTTGTTTATTTTACTTATTTGTTTGTTTTTTAATTCTTCAGATGTAAGCTATCAGCGACCCACTGTGTCGTATCGCATGTTTTAGGGTTAACACCCTTTCCCCGATCAAGGTTTCTTCAAATTGATGAAAAAAAAAACTTTTTGTACGATACGTTAATCGGGAACTTTAAAAACAAGGATGCTATCAAGCTACCCATAGCTATCCATACCTATACCCAATTTGTAGGTGATTGTTAGGTAGCCGGCTGCTTAGTGGGATCATAGGGAACCCACTCGCTCATTTGTAATCTGTATGCGCTAATATTTGGTCATATTTGTAAAACTGCAACGGTATAAAAATGGTAGAAATAAACTTGCCTGATTTGCAGTTTTACAAATACAGTGGAATCCCGATTTTTTGAACACTCGATTTTTTTAACCATGGCATGTTCCCTTGGATTTGCTTCAGTCAAACACTGTAATGTCCCCCCCTCCCGACTTTTTGAACCCTCGATTTGTCGAAACTCCCAATATTTCGAACCAATTCTTGCCTCCCGTGAAGGAAATTTGTAAGAAATTTACCTTCGATTTCTCGAACCCGCAGGAAAGTACTACTGAGCAGCTTTCATTTGAATGGCCACACGTCAGGATTTTCCTCTCAGTCTCAAAAGGTAGAACCCCTTTCTATTACACAGTAAACAGTACCAAGGAAAGCACTGCTCAGTGCCTTTCAATCGAATGGTCACTCATTAGGCCTGGCTTTCCTGTAGGTGCTGTTTGTTATGTGTACCAGGTGGGTCTAGCATTTTAGTCTTGGGTAAAATCCTAAAGTATGTCCATTCAAATGAAGGCCAAAAAGAGTGCCATGGTATTTCTGTTTGCTTTCCTGGTTGTTATAAAACAATACCTCGTAAATCAAGCCTGATTTGGTGCCACCTTTGATTTTTCGAACTCCCCATTTTTCAAACCAATTTCCATTTTCTTAAGAGATTCGAAAAAGCGGGATTCCACTCAATGACCAAATATTCTAAGTGGACCTGCATTATCCTAATCCGTATTTAATTGATGCCGCGTCTTATCGACATTGCCGAATTTCAGAGGGATGTAAAATGAACAAACAAAATTATCACTAACCGAAGCATTTTAAGGTAAAACTAAAATCTTTAAGTTTGCATAAGCCTTAACGGGCCAAAAAGTTCATTGAAAGCACCAGTGCTTAACGGACTTAAAAGACCCTAACGGTATGAAATCCAAGTTATTAACGAAAAGAAATACCAAAACATGTCACTTTTAAGGTAAAGAAATTGACCTTAATGTGTGTTTAAAATATTTACAGTCAGCAGATAGTGCACACTTAAAAAGGACTATGGTATCGCTGCCATAATATCTGGAGGGAATTAGAATCTCTTCTGCTGAGACTGAATTACACATTAATTACCAAATATACTGCATGAAGCTCGCAAATCGCGTGTGTTTGTTTCATTTTTTCAAGTGTGTGTTTTGAAACCCTGTTAGCCAAGGAAATTTTTCGTCCATTTGAAAGGTAACGCTAACTAAAGGACAGCACTGGGAAACAAGTTGCATAATACGCGATGCATGGCACTTAACAACTTATCACACAATGTAAATGTAAATGTAATTTGTTTACCCACGAAACACTTAGGAGCTCGGAAGCTCTTTAAGCTCTTCAAGCTCTTTAAGACGTTAATTATGTTGCCCTCATTAAATAAAGTCATATTATTATTATTATTATTATTGGAGACTGGGACTGGACGGCCGATGGAGTAGACGTCAATTTTAGCGCTCCGACATAAGCTCCCTTTGGAACGATAAATTTCGCCTAAAACGGGCAAACTTCTTCACTGCCAACCTTATCTTAAAGCGGAAATATCATGCCGCCAAAACCGAGCGAGAAGAGAACACGGGTCTCTAGCTCAGAAGAAGAAAACTTATGCCATGTGGATGCCAGCGACGCCATATTAAAAGACATTCAGAACAAACTGGAAAAGCTGAACGAATCGACAGACAGAATCGAGGAGCGGTTGGTTAGGATACAAAATGATATGACCAGCATAAAAGGAAAAGTCGCGGATTTGGAAAAGGGCCTAAATTCGGTTAATACCGAGGTGGCAAAAATGAAGCAAGATATTGAGAAGAAGGCAGGCTTCGAAAAGCTTCAAATGCTAGAAAGTGAAGTTGAAGAGTTAAGCAACAGGTCTCGAAGAAACAACCTGGTATTCTTCAATGTCACAGAAAAAGCAGAAGGTCAAAACTGCGCAGAATTTATCCAAAACTTTATTGTTAGTCACATGGGGCTGGAGATGGAACAAGTTGAGATCGAACGGGCCCATCGAACGCCGACGCACCCGCTTAAAAACAGCATGAAACAACCAAGACCAATTCACGTAGCCTTCTTACGAGATACCGACAAAGCCAAGATCCTCTCCAGCGCCGCAGCGCGTCTAAAGGATAATCCTTTTCGTGGAAACGTAATTGGCATAGGACCTGACTACGCGAAGAATACACAACACCGACGAAAGGCTCTTGTTTCCCTACAAGAAGCACTTACAAAAGAAGCTTGGGCAAGATAGAAGTGTTTATTGCCTACCCCGCTACCCTAAAGTACCTGGACGAGAACGGCAATCCGAAAGTAGTAAGCGATGAAGACCTCAAGAAGATGAAAGGCGAAATGGCTAAAGATTCATAAGAGGTAACAGAGACTTTTATTTACTGTCTACTGGATCTACTGAACTTCGTAAAGAAAGAACGCTATTTGGCCTTTTAGAAGGTAAATAGTTTAGTCGTAACATCTGAAGTAGAGCGAAAGTTTCATACATCGGCTCATTACCACACACCCAAAGGAATACATTTTAAAATAGCTGTTACGTCACTATTGTTTATCAATGTAATTTTTTGTCTCTTAGTTTTAAATTTACGCGTGTCCTTGTGCTTTCTACGTTCTTTTTTTCTTTGCATCGTTTATTGAATTTTTGGTTTTTTTTGTCGACTGTATTTTCTTTTTTTGTTTTGATATGCTACAGAGCTGTTTTGCAATACACGAGTATTCAATTCGAAAATCCAGATAACTACCCTTTTTAAAACGCTTTCAAATTAAACATCGTTTCATTGAATGTGAGAGGGTTACGCAACCCAAACAAAAGAAGAGCTATATTCGAATATCTTAAAAATCAAAATGCGCAGCACCTTGTAATCTCTTCTTCACCTACCTTTCAAGTAAAATAAATAAATAAGTACTGTCACATAAGTCAAAATGTAATGTAATATTGTTAATTAGAATATTTGTGTAAGCCTATTAGAAAGGTATATTGTTAAGGTATTCCCTCTCCTTAAACTTTTATTTTTTCTATTTTGCAGTAAAAAATGTAAAGCTTATAACATAGAATGTTAGTTAAGCTCTTCATAGCATATTCACCTTTTTCGTCTTTGTAATGCTCTCTGTTCATTTAGCTTTTCTACTGCCATATTTTTTCTCGTAATTTTGCTGTACTCCTTTTGTGTGTGTATATAGTGTTAGCTCAATAAAAAAAATTAATAAATAAAATATCATTATCATTATCATTATTAAGACGTCTTCATGCGCTCCAGATCTAATTGGAATTTAGAAGCGTTGGTTTTTGAGGAGGGGAAAACCGGAGTACTCGGAGAAAAACTTCTCGGAGCAAGGACGAGAACCAACAACAAACTCAACCCACATATGACACCGGGACCAGGAGTCGAACCCGGGCCACATTGGTGGGAGGCGAGCGCTCTCACCACTGCGCCATCCCTGCTCCCCGATGTAGAGGGGAGTGGAAGGCTATTTCATATCGGCGCCAAACTCGTCAGTATTCCATAATATTTCTATGGCTTCTTTGAATTCTTCTGTGGCCAACTCGACTTTTAATGCAATGTGGTCAACTTGACTTTTTATGTGGTGAACTATAAATACACTTTTTATATGGACAATGCGACTTTTAATGTGTTCAACTTCACTTTTTATATGATGATCTCGACTTTTTATATGGTCAATTGTACACTTTTTGTGGTTAACTCGACCTTTTTATGGTCAACTATAGACTTTTTATTTGGCCTGGTAATGCCTTGCGCGAGGGAACCCACTTAAGTGTCATTGTCTGAGAAAGTGTTCCAGAGGTTAGAAATGGGGGTCAACCGATTTCAATGAAACTTGCCGCAGAAGTTAGCCTTGATGAGATATTCCAAAAGCCAATTTGGTTTTGTTTTCTAACTTTTGGTTGAAAAGTATTAGGGGGGGGGTCCCATCTGGGGCCCTAAATTCACTGAAAATCTTGTTTTTTAAGGGCTAGGTTTAAAGGTCAATAAAAACAAAACTAAAAATCCTTTGGACTCATTAATGGTATGGTGTGTTTCTACTATGAATACTCTTTCAGTTCATATGTAGGGATTTGGCATAGAGGGATCTGGCAGTCTGGGGTCTGGCACTAGTTTTGGCCAGATTTTGAAGTGAAAACCTCTACCCAAATTTGCCAAAGTTCACCCCTTTATATTTTTTTAACTGCCTAACTAGCTAAAAAGGATTCTACTATCAGGAGTTACCCCAGTGTAAGTAAAATCCAAATCAATTGAGAAAAACTTGGCCCATTTATTTTTTAGGAGCTTTTGAGACCCATTTGCAGTCACACCCTCACAAACCTCACATATTGTCAAAAGTAATAATTTAACAGCCATCATAGCTTTATTTGTGTTTCAACACTTCAACTTTATTTGGTCAGGCCTACTTTAGTTACAAAATCTGTGAGAAACAGTAACTTTTGCTTTTAAACTCTACTTGAGACTGTTAAACTGCCGCCGAACTACAATCTTGCTCTATTTGAAATGTCAATATACAATACAATAAAGCTAGTTTGCCCTCAAATAACTGAGTAGATCGTCTGTTACACTTAGTTATGCAGATAATTCTTCCGAACATAGCCTTGCTTACTTACCTAGCTTTTTTAAAGGTCCTTGGCTTGGCCTATATTCCAGAGGAAATTAATTTCTCCAAGGAATTGCAGACGAAAAAAAAACATATGTTTCTCAAAATTGTGCGAATAAAACCATAATGCCGTCAAATCACGTTGCCTGATGATAAAACCTCATTGCCTGATGATTCTGTATTGGTTTAGAGACGAATCTATCATCCTATGTAATAGGAAAATGTTCTGGAGCCGCTCTTTGGCAGTTCAGTCTTCTATCGAGTGTTTCAGCAGGAATACTCATCGCTGGATGCATATAATCGGACACATTCGGTGTATGAAGTTTATACGATACGCAGGTTTTCTCGGACGTACGTCCTTAGAGTGGATTTCATGACACAGAAGACAACTCCGAGTTTTGTATCATCTGTAGTGTTTATCCGCTATTTTGGAAGTGGACGCGGGAGAACTGGGTCGAGATTAGCCCCAGTCTCAGAAGCTATGCACACAATTTATACAAGTTTCAAATTCATTACTATAGAACAAAAAAATCTACTGAAATAATCATAAATGCTTTTGATCTGCAGCTAGCAAATAAGGCTTTTGGTTGCCTAGGATAATGAGACCGGGCAACTGCGTGACAAAACGTTTTCATTCCAAAGCACCCCGGGAAGGGAAGTTTGGGTGAGGGTGTGCCGCCGAGGCCTTCAAACCCTGACCCTGTTTATGATAAAATCCCTTCCTTTTTATCTACCCTGATTAAGAAAAGAGGCCTCTATATTTTGCTTGTGTTCTGTGTTTTTTGTTCGCCTTGTTGTTTTACTTCCATATTCCCAAACAGAAAGTTTTTTTTTGTAAATACATGTAAATGACACCATAGAATGAGATTTAAAACCACATGTAGGGATCAAGGATCCCAGTCCACAAAGTCACCTTGTTCAAGACGCTAAAAAGCAAAATTATATACCCTGTTGAAGACGCAAGACCCTGATAACCATACCCTGTTGAACGGCACATACCCGTTTAGGCCAAATAAGTGCAGGGTTAACGTAAAGGAAACTCACCCATCTGTTTCAAGAGCTGTGTTACGGAGTGATAAGGCGGGCTGCTACTATAGCTCCTCGCTATTGTCAACTATTTACTCGACAAGTAAGCGAATGGGTATAGAAGTTATAGGTTATGATTTTTCGGATCCTCAAGCAGGGAAGGATCTTACTGATCACAAAATTGCGCCATGCAAATAACGTCTGAGAATTTACCTAGTAGAAAACAATGATATGAAGAAGGCAGACAACGTGAAAAGTAGACTTGAATCTCCACCAGGTATTACAGGTATCTACACCAGGTATTGCACCCGGGTGGCAGTTTGTTAAATCGATTCTTCCAAAATGTCAGCAGCCGTTGGAAATAATGAGATTCCAGGTATTACTAGATACAATAACTTCTCTTTTGATGAAGATGGCATGCAAGTATGGCAGACTTACGGTGTTGGCAAAAGTATAAAGATTAAACACTTTGATACTAAACAGGACGTTTCTGGTCTAGAAAGAGCGCGCGCGTCGAGCCAAGAAGTTACGAGGAAACAGCAAAAAAGGAGCAAAACAAAATCGAAA
Organism: Siderastrea radians; assembly: GCA_964017195.1. Taxonomy (NCBI): domain Eukaryota; kingdom Metazoa; phylum Cnidaria; class Anthozoa; order Scleractinia; family Rhizangiidae; genus Siderastrea; species Siderastrea radians. The sequence continues at coordinate 53,272,397 of OZ024887.1, read as the reverse complement.
GCTTGTAACAGTGATCTCGTAAACACATATGCCAGTTTGGAACCATCATATATTTTGACATTTAGCACACTTGACGACGTAGCTGATGAGCATATGGATACTGGACACCATGTCATGCTACCCGAGAATGAATGTGTAAACGACACTAGACGAAGAGTGGGCCGCTACAGTAACTTCTGTCAAGGGAAAGAGTCAGAAGATTAGTGACAGTCAATACCCTCCTGACACTACAGTACAATTAAGAAGAGGCTCGCTAGGGATGGGCTCTTAGGAAGCAGAAAGCTACTGGCAGAATCTCACCTGCCGTCAAGGAATACTTCACGCAAGTGTCTATCTAATGAAGGTACCAAGGATGGACACTCAAAAGCAAACCCAGCTAATGTCGCAGAAGATCTGAAGATAAGGTTCGCGAGACCAGAGTGGCTGGAGGTACAAAATATCAAAGATTATTTTTCTCGACTGGCTGCGTGGCAAAGAGGCCAGTTTGTGGACAACAGACTTGATCATACATAACGAAAGTTGAAGTTATGTACCCTGAAATCTATGTGCGATTTTTTGGGCCTGGACATCGATGAGTGCAAACTAGCTTTACTGTATTGTATATTGACATTTCAAATAGAGCAAAATTGCTTTCTCGTACTGTTTTTGTAGTTCAGCGGCAGTTTAACAGTCTCAAGTAGAGTTTAAAAGCAAAGTTACTGTTTCTCACAGATTTTTTAACTAAATTAGGCCCGACCAAATCAAGTTGAAGTGTTGAAACACAAATAAAGCTATGATGGCTGTTCAATTATTACTTTTGACAATATGTGAGGTTTGTGTGGGTGTGACTGCAAATGGGTGTCAAAACCCCTAAAAAATAAACGGGCCAATTTTTTCTCAATTGATTTGGATTCTACTTACACTGGGGTAACTCCTGATAGAAGAATCCTTTTTAGCTAGTTTGGCAGTTAAAAAATATAAAGGGGTGGACTTTGACATATTTGGGTAGAGGTTTTCACTTCAAAATCTGGCCAAAACTAGTGCCAGACCCCAGACTGCCAGATCCCTCTATGCCAAATCCCTACATATGAACTGAAAGAGTGTTCATAGTAGAAACACACCCTACCATTAATGAGTCCAAAGGATTTTTAGTTTTGTTTTTATTGACCTTTAAACCTAGCCCTTAAAAAACAAGATTTTCAGTAAATTGAGGGCCCTAGATAGGACCCCCTAACACTTTTCAACCAAAAGTTAGAAAACAAAACCAAATTGGCTTTTGGAATATCTCATCAAGGCTAACTTCTGCAGCAAGTTTCATCGAAATCAGTTCACCCCCATTTACAACCTCTGGAACACTATCTCAGACAATGACACTTAAACAAGACTGTCCTCACCACGAACGCTGTTTGAAGCCTTGAAACTGTCGAGGAAGCAGCTAGAGAAAGAAATGAACACGGGTTGGTTTTATTCTTTGACGGTTTAAAGTTTTTGCTTTGAACAGTAACTTCATTCGAAGAAGCAGAACGATTCCAGAGCCTGTCTTTGCAAGATATTGAGCAGGCTGCTGATCGACCGATAGCTGCTGCGGACACCATCCAATTGTTGATCTCAGATATTGAAAACAACAATAGTTGTACTGATGTAACATAAATCCTGAAAGAGACTGACAAAAGTCAGGAACTTGATTGATCAACTACAGCAATACGGAAGCAGCAGGTCAGGTGTACGGCTTGCCGTAAAAAAAGAAAAAAGAACGCTTGATCGCAGGTTCCCACAGGGTAGGTTCCTGGGCGCCCACGATATGTCATCGAAGACGAACCATACGGTTTTTACGAGAAATGCATGTTTTACATGTACATACTTAGCGATGGTTTCCCATCCCGCCCTTAGTTTTACTTCAGTTACAAAATGAAAACTGATAAAGCTAAAATATCACAATATATAATAATAACTGAGTAGCTGCTAGGCAGGATTCGACTGCGCAAGAAAAAAAAAGGAAAGAGGTATTTCTTGTAATGTTCTTTTTTCTCATCGGCTTTTGCATTGGTTTTCCAATGTCATCCATGTGATCCCACATTGTCAAAAGAAATCGGCAAAATTTACGAGAAATCCAAGTGCATCATTATTTGATTTCATTTTTAACCTTGCCCTCATCATCAGTCATGCTCTCTTCCTTACCGAGTAGGTAGTTGTGTGTACAGTAATCGGTGGATTTTTTTCCTATTTTGCCAAATCGTGATAAAAATAGAATACAGTGCATCCGGACTGGGGGCAAAGGAATGTCACAGAGAAAGAAAAGGAATACCAGTAAAAGTAAGAATTTTTTACTGGAAATAAGTTCAAGTGGATTTTTTAATTTGTACGATAAATTGAAGTGTTTCACCTAAAACAGGTGCTCTCCAAAATAATCTTTTTGCACGACGTGCACTTTTGCTTTCGGTCCTGTTACTTAATAGAAAACTAAAAATCTTGAAATCACAATAAAATAGTGAGTTCAGTCACCCTTATTCTAAGGATTTATTCAATAACACAATCGATATTCTGTTCGCGTCCCTTGAAGTCACATCTAGACGAGGAAATCATGCGTTGAAGCTGAATCAATCAATAACCCGCAACAGGAACAGTCAAATTCAGGTGACTAAGCAAATTTAGTTAAAATTCACGCTTTTAAAATTCAGTCAAAGATACTTATCTTCTGTGGAGTGTTGATTTAAAGGAAAGGAATCAGTGAAACGCATTTAACGTCTAAATCGATATTTCTAGATACAATCTTTTCCTCACGTGTACCTGAGTTTTTCATTTATTCATGACCATATAATTTTCAGTCGATGCATCTCCAACTTCTACGCTTTAAGTCATCGCTGGTTTGGAAATTTTCTCAAGGCTAACGAAAATGGGATAGGGAAATTGCTTGTTTACAGGATGAAGGGTAAGTAAAGTACACTGTATAGAAACCCTCTGGTGAATTTTACTTTATCGCTTAATTCTCATTTTTCTCGCTCGAGGCGGTAAAATCAGACGGTTTTTAACTAATTATTTACAAACCCTTGAGTTTCATCCAACATTCTCCTTCACTTTATTCAGTTTACTAGCTAGGAGACGTTACCCTTTTTTTCTTGTCAACTGGGTCTAGAAATTCTCTATTGTCAACGGCATCCTTTGTTAACCACCTCAAGCTCAAGCGATGACACTGCCACTAATGCGCTAACCTTTAAGTAATCATCAAGATTGACCTCGACAAATTGTCAACTGACAAGTACACTTATTAGTGTGTTTTTACTGAGGTCTGTAGTAGGACTAAGTGGTATAAACTAATAAAGAAGTAGTACTATTCTGATTTCTCCATCATAATTTACTTATCAATTAAGAGAGAGAGAGAGAGCGATTAACTCAGTAGGACCCACCATATCCCTCTCTTATCAATAGATGCTTCCAACATTTCTACGTACATACTATTATGAACCTAATAACCATCCATCTCGCAACGAGTCCCCCTGTACAGCTCCATCGGAGGTTTCAGTTTCCGACTGGTGTGCGAAATGTCGCTTGTTCCACTGCCGTGATCTGTTATCTCAACTTACTTATTTTTAAGCACTCAGTTTTATTTTTTCAGGTTTATGCATCACACGTACTCCGATCTCGCCTTAATGTTGTGGCTGCAAGCATTGACTTCTGTATGCACTTTTGGTTCCCTTCTAGTTTTACGAAACAGAACGTTTGGGATGGCTCAAATAACAACCTTCGCTATGATTTTGTTAACTATCATTGGACACAACCGTCTTCGAGGTAAGGAATACTTCACTCACAGTAGATACAAGATTTATTTGTGGTTAAAATGTTTCGAGCTCGACACACCGTTATCGACTTGGTTTTATCTTCTGTAGGTATAAGGATTGGAAGGAAGAAAACAGAGGTTATCCATAAAGGAAAATCGTTACAAGGTCAGTAAAACGTGTACTACTTTTGAACCCTATTTTTGACAACTGTTATCGCAAATTGCCATCAACAAATTTAAAAAACTGTGACTGGTTATTTCATCTAATGTTAATGAAGAGTTTCAGCAAAGTCCTTATTGTTTTCATCCACGGTTCTTGACCTTTTGACATTTGCTCAACTTTGTGTATGTTCCTAGAATATTTATTTTATCAATTTTGAGTTCTTATTTTTAACATTGCTTTAATCGTTCTTCATCAACTGCGTGTATGCCTTCTTCTTACTATTTTAATACTTCTTTCGTCACTCTTGTGCTAATGACCTTTTAATTTTTCTTTAAACATATCTATATTGCATGCAGATCTGGTGGTCCTTGACAGTCACATAACTCCGCATGACCTTGAATACTTGAGCGCATTTGTGAAACCAAAACTTCTTGAGGACAGTAAAGCAGAGGGAAGTAAGTGTAGCTGCAGTTATAGTGTAGTAATTCGAGGGAGCAGGGCAGTAACGATACCATTAAAGGCAGACTAAAAATAGCTGTTTAAATTTAGAGGAAAATTGTAGTGGATCGTGTGGCAAAATCAATCTTTGATTTCTTCTTTAGCGATGCTTCAGAAAAATGGAATTGAAGACTTCCGTCCTCTGGATGTTTCTATGGAAACTGACGAAGTCCCATCTGATGGCCAACAGTTCGAGAATGAAATCGACCAGGCGTCAGTAGCCGATAATAGCAATAAGAATGGAGATTATGATTTAAGGAACATGCCTGAATATAACTTGGAAACCAAAGCAGATTTTAAAGGGAATCAAGAAGCTATTGACTGGATGATGAAAGACCCCAATGACTATAACGTCAAATCGTATGAGGATAGCGTAATGGATGATACAGACAATTTCGGTCAGAGCAAGTACTCTACCCGTAAGGAAGATGAAGATGACACTGAAAATAATAGCCATTCTTTTCATCACAAAAACTATGGGAGTAAAAGACACCATGGCACGTCTCTGGAAAACAGCGACCTTCAAGATTTGGGAGGTGACGTGGATGATACACACTCTCCATTAAACGAGATGAACACCAGGCACAACAGAAATTATGACGGAAAAACAGCCAGATGGAAAAATAAATCTGATAATGACGATTATGAAAATTCTGAGTACTTTGAAAATGTAGGAAATGGTAAAAAATCGTGGGATGATACTGATGGCGATTTTCACGACGACATAATCAATGACAAAGATAGAGAAGACGATGCCGATCAAAGTCCCCGAGAAACTACAATGAGAAATCTCAACGACCGAATTATGAACCAGGATGCCAGGCTATTCAGAGAATTGGACAACTTTCGAAATATTGATAACTTTGGAAATATAGATGATTCCGATTCTATTCTGGGTGACCTTAATGGACATCACGATGAATATGGAGATAAAAATGAAGGCATAGAGAGTCACTATGACTCTGAGGATGAGGAAACCGATTTAAATTTAAAGCAGGAAAATGCTGACAATAACCAGGAAAACAATGATCATGGAAGTGAAGATGGTAGTAAAAACTCCGATCATGTCAACAAAATTTCAAATTCACACGAGAAGGAAGTTGACAATAACCAGGAAGATGATGATAGTGAGAGTGAAAGCGAAAATGAAGACTTCAACGATGAGATTGCAACTTCACATTCAAACGACAGAAAACAAGAAGATGGCAATCGTGAGAGTGAAAATAAAGCTGAAAACTCCGACAATGAGGACAAAATGTCGAACGAGAGGAAAGCACATAATGACCAAGAAGATAATGATCAAGAGAGTGAAAGCGAAAATAAAAGTCAAAACACTAATGCAAGTGACCAGGCCGAGAACAAAAATGGAAACGACGACACAATGTATCCTAAAAGTAGCAGTAGAGTAAACAAACAAGACAAGAGTGCTTCACTCGATGATGAAAAAGATGAAATAAATGACAAAGAGGAGGGAGTTAAGTCGAAAGCTAATAACGTAGCCAGCGATCAAGAGATTTCAAACATCAAAACTAAACACGCAAATAGGGACAATAAACTGAAGGAGATGACACAAGAAGAGACAGATCACACTGATAAGCAAACAAACACGAAGCAAAATACCCAGAGTTCAACAAGCACAGAAAACAAAAGCGCCAAAAACCAAGAAGAGAGGATTGTCAACGAAATCGAAGGAAACGTAATCTCTAGTAATGAAAAGGAAGACCATAGAAATAATGGCAAACTGTTACAAGAGGCAGCAACTGATTCCAAAAGTGAGAATGTAAAGCAGTTCTCCACGGAAAATGTTGGACACGAAGACGGAATCAAACCTCTTTCACTCAAAGTAGAAAATGACAAACATCCTACTAATAAAGATCTAAACCTTGTCGACAGCAAACTCTCACAAGAAACACATATTGGTTCAAAAATTAAGAATGAAGACCTCACCACGGATAAAGCTGGACACGAAGAGCAGATCACAAGCGCTTTCCCTGTTCCAGGAAATGGCAAACAATCTGCAAACGCTGATTCAGTTATTCGGCATTCAAATTCCGATACACATCAAGCATCTCCTTCGATTCCCGAATACAATCGGAAAATTATAACAGCTGACAAACCTTTGATAACTACAGACAATGCTGGAACAAGTGACAGCAATAAACAACAGCTAATACATAAAAATGGCGAAGACACAAAAATAAAAGTGGAGCAAGATCATGAAGAGAAACTGCCGGTGAAGTTTAAGAGACCGACGCTTAATGAGCGAACAAAGGGACAGCTTCGTCAGGGAACAAGGCATAATCATTATAGCAAAGTAAACGGGCCGACAACAACTGGTTTCCGTAGGAACCAGCCAAACTATGGTCCCTCTTCGCGTATTTATTCATTATCAGACCTACAAAGGATGCAAAATATTGTGTCTTACTTGAGAGGAACGGAGACCTCCAGGTCCTCTCCCACGGGAATCTCAAGATACAGTCCAAGGAACTTCTCCCTACAAAGTCTCTATTATTATCCCAAGCATCCAACGCCTCAAGAACAAACTGAACCTAGTCCAGGAACAAAAGGTAAGAAAGTTTAAAAGACTGACTTTCGTAACGTCCTAACTGCAGGTTATTTCTTTAAGCGTGCTAGGATTGGCACCGTTTCTGCATACCGAAATACTATTAGTATAGGAGAGTTCGAAGACATGCCACTCAGATGAAGATTTAACTGTAGATAAGGCCATTTTTCCTTACAGGAAATGTATTTAACATGTAGCCTCGCTGTGTTTATCAACGGCACTGTAACTAAACGGTTGCAATATAGCATACTTCTGACAATATGCACTCGAATATCTTAGCTCTGAATTTATAAATTACAGTGAGATAACTGAATATTCTTTAAGACACCGTGAATAAACGTGCCAACTCCTCCATTGCCTTTGGCATAGGCTACCCTCAGATTTTCGGCAAGCATAGTCTCATTTTCATTTCCAAGAAAATTCCGTCGAATAATTATTATAACTCAGCATGCGTTGTAAAGTTTAGTCACAAACTAAATTCGGCATTCAAGGAAAGCAGGTATCATTTTACTGCAAAAGTTTATGGTACATTTTGTATGTAAATGTTTTGCCCTTTCAGGTAGATCTCCTTTGGTTTTTAACCTCAATTCTTCTCTTGTTATTGGGTAACTAGCCAGATAGCTAATTACTGTGTTGCCCCCCAAAAACGGGAATTTGGCTCCGTTTTGCCAGCGTTCAGAGTGCAGGGCTTTATTGGACTTCATTTCATGTTTAGATAGTAAGTTAACTGACGGTCATTGCTCTTTAGATGCTAGGTTCAGTGAGTGGAATGATTGGTCCACATGCTCAGTGACCTGTGGGAAGGGAACATCTGTGAGAGCACGTGTCTGCCTTGTTACCACATGTCCTCAAAAGGATTTGGTGCAGACAAAAACTTGTCGGAAAAGTATCTGTTCAGGTATTGCTCGCGTATTGTTCTCCTATAACGAACATTAGACCTTATCCTAACAACAACCTCCAGCATAACACTTCATCTCGCACATCTACTGCACGCTGACAGTGCAAAAGCATGAGACAGGCAATTTTACCAAGAGACATTTGAGTATCGAAATTTATACGATGGACAGGGTACTTTGATCACTACGAAGACGTTGTCGTACGCGTCATACCGTTGCCTTGGACAAAAGTCCCCCCAGAAAGTTTATTCCGGATTGTCGCTCCATCCACTTGTATAGAAAATGCTGATGCTATCCCGCGATGGACTCCGAATTCTTCAGCTACAGAATCCGGAGTCGAGCGTACGTGGTTCAGGTGCGACTTGAAAATAACGAAAATTTGATATTTTCCCCTTATGTCTTCTTAGATGAAATGGAAAGGGAATCTTTGGAGGAGCATAACAAGCTCAGAGCGAAACACTTTTCGCCACCTCTACGCTGGTCATACTCTTTGGCAAGAGAGGCTAAGAAGATTGCACAAAGTTTGGCAGCTAAGGACTTTCTAACTTTGGATGATCTTCGCGAGCCGCACGGGGAGAGTATTGCTCAGATACAGAATACTGACGAACACTCGGCTAGAAAGGCTATAGACAAATGGTACAGCGAAATAACGGCATATAGCTTTTCAGATCCAAAGATAAGTGAAAAGACACGACATTTTATGCAAATAGTGTGGAAAGCAACCAAAGAAATGGGACTCGCTGTTGCCAAAAGCCCCAGTGGAGATTACGCGTTCGTAGTTGCACTTTACAGTCCCTCTATTGACAGCAAGGGACGTTTACGACAGAATGTTCTTCGACCTGGAGTAAAGACTGACTTGTACTCAACATTTAGAAGAAGCACACAATAAGCGCTATAACCTTTTCTATTTTTTTCCCTTTTTGTATTACCGCATGTGCAACTTTGTCAAATTTAGTACACGAAGGAAATTGTAATTAATTTCATTACTTATTCTTTAGTATTTCCTGGCAGCTTTGTCATTAAAATGATAAATCAAGGAACATCAAAGTATTAACGATTTCCATTCATCTCTTTGAGTGTTTCGTGTTACCCCTGGGCACAACACAACGTCCACGAAAGGCTGTTGAGGTAGATGGTTCCCTGTGTCTTGGCCTCACTCAGAGACAGGAGAAGACACAGGAAGATCCTCGATGATACTTTTTTTCCTAACCTAAATAGGAGGAGTCCTATATGATTAATTGCCAATAAGAGAAACTAATTTATAAATTAGACGTCATCAGTGGTTCGAGAGCCGATTGGTCACTGCTAAGCATAAACTGGTTTTGAGTATCTGGGCCCCAAATAGGTTCATATCAATGATATTAGTGGATTACTTTGGCAATCGTTTTGCTGACGGAAGGAGCAATAAGAAACAGAGGAAGTGAATTAGTCAACTAATTTGTGCGGTTTTGTGTCCACTGACGCCCTCAGTTGGGTTGGGCAAAGACCGCATTCGGTGATCTACTAATAGTAATAAGACGCCTTTGAAAGAAAAATAAATCAGCCAAACTTAAGAAAAACACAGTTGACAGCCGGGACGTCGGACATCGAAAGCGCGTGCCGAAGCCACAATTCGACTTCCGTCAGTGTGAAACCAGTATGATAAATTAATCCCTGTACAGGTTTAAAGCATTAGCTCTTATATGTTAACAGGGGGCACTCAGATAGGTAGAAATCAATCAGTATAAATTTTACATAACCAGTTATTGCTTCGCCCAGGACACCAATTTGATTATTGTTACGCCGTCAGGTTGGAGTGAGGTCTGGAGCTGATACCATCATTTTGATTTGGGACCTGGAACAAATAAAACAACGTCAAACCTTTAGTCTTGGCGCGCGATCGGATCCCAAGAAAAATTACCGAACTGTATCAGTCGCCCTTAAGACCGCCCACTAGCTGACGACGTAAAAAAAAAGTTCATTTGCGGGTTCCCTGTGACTTAAACAACAAATAAATCACATAAAAACACGTTTTATCAGTAATGCCAAAATTCAGAGATCTAATCGGGGGAAAAGTTAACCGTTATTCCCTGTCCCAAAGAAATAATTCACACAAAAATTTAAAGTTGGTTTCAGTGGTATTCGGTGTTCCTGGTGAGATATAAGGTACTCACGTCTGAGCTATGTAGAAAGAGATGAGTCCCAAAGAAGACGCAACAGACCACTTTGTAGTTTGAACTTTGTTGAAAGTGATTTCAATTTTACTACAAGAGGCCACCTGTCTTGCTGTGGGAAAGGAGGAGTAACAAGTGGAATGCGCTGTCTAAAATGAACACAACTAGGAGGAGCTACAATAATGTAATGGAGGGCTTTTCGACAGCCCTTCAAACGGCGTTTGCTTGGAACAGGAAACGATAAATTTCAAATCGACATTTAGAACGGAAAAAAGAAATGCGCGAAAACATTTTCTTGTATTAATAGGTTGATACGTATTAATACTAAGTACATTATTATTTAAATACAAGGGAAGGAAAACCACAAAAACAAGACAAACCCTCGCAGAGACTCAGGTAAGACATTCCTCGTTGTTTAGAAAATAACTCAAGTAATCGTTGATCTGTGAAGTGCGACCTGTCATCCAGCTTTTTGCTAATAACACCAAATCAAGAGGTCACCAAAACGACTCTTCACTGGCTATCCACTTGATCATCTGCCATGTAATACGCTTTCTTTCCTTTGCGGGAACTGAAGAGAGAGCGATGATGTAATTTACATTGAAGAGCTAGTGGAGAACAATATGAAGTCGTGATGAGTTGCCAAGAAAAGGTAATTTTTTGTTAGTTTCTGCATATTTACGTTTTCAGGAATCGAACTACAGTGCAAGCAACAGTTTTACTGATTGACTTTTAATGGTGACCGTGTTTGTCAAAAGTAAGATAATTTTCTTATCCAGTTATTACCGGTAGTTTAACACTCAAACTTAATTTCTTTTCCATTCTAATTTTATAACTTAAACACTCGAAAATATTTAGCAAAATATTAAAGAAAACAAAAATAGATGGCACGTTAGCCGATGACTGTATCACTTTAGACAATGGAAGATTTTCTTTACAGGTCCCTCGGCTGAGAGGATAAAAATGGAATTAAATCGTCTTGCGATAAAAAGCTTCGGCTTCCTACTGCTTTCGCCATTCCTGTTATTAGCAAACGGTGAGCTAAATTTCATTCCTTTGAGATGGAAGTAAACTATAATGGTTGTTTACCATTTACGCGAGAAAACCAGTTGGTCCCTAGTTTGTGTTTATGGGACGCGCGACATAACACATGCCGGGATCCACTTACCGAAATTTGCTCGAAAAGTCAGTAATAATACCAAGAAGCCACCATGCGATACATCTGCAAAAGGCCTGAAAATGATAGGATCAACAAATGGTGATGGACAGCCTTTTCAGAAATTCCGTTTATCCTTCAAATCATAATTCCATTTGGTTAAACCAAATATCTTTCCACTTCTAAGCCAGCCGAAATTTCGAGAATTTGGTGATCAATGGTAAACAACCAATGTAACAAAAAATACAAACAACTCGGGAAAACTACAATTAATTTAGCCATCAAAAGAACGTTCACGTTCTATCAGGCCAACTGTATATCATTTTTCCGCACCACATGCGAAGCAAACAAATCAAGTGCATAATATAATCTCAAGGGCAGAGAATCGAAACGCTAAAACCATTCTTTCGAAAGCTAATGAGCTCATGGATTGCCACAGCAACAAAATCATAGAGTAAATGTTTGGGGGTTCTAGTTTTTGCGATTTTTGCGGGTTTTTTCACGATTCGCAAAAAAAAGTTCCCGCAAAAATTCACTCCACTGTCGAAATTACACACAAACGTCTTTACTTCCAAGAAAAGGATCGTCTGAAGGTACTACGTTGATTAACTGATTAACGTATTATACATCTGCACGTTGTTCACCTGTATGCGATTGTTTGTACTCAAAAAACAGAGATTTTATAATTCCAAATAGAGGGCGACTTCCTGAAAATCGCAGTTTTTCCCAACCGCAAAATTAGTTCCCGAAAAAACAAAAAAATCGCCCATTCGCAAAATTAAACTCCCGCACAAATTTAGTGCTACACGATTAGTGAAAGCTTAGAGTTTCCAAGCTCCATGGCCTTGTAAAGACCCGGAGAGGCCTTATGCATACTACATCAATCACTCCTAATTCAAGCCTCCTTAGCCTCCTACTCCTCTTGAATCGTCGCTATGCTTAAGTGTTATATTCACTCAACCTAACGTGCGCGTCCAATATTTTGTCCAAGCATGTTCCCAGCACTCTTAAGCAATTTCCGAATTGCCACTTTTCATGTCAAATGTATTTTCATCATCCACCTTAAGTTAAACAAGCTCTTTGCACGAAGGATTTCGGACCGGCTAGTAGGCCGGCTTTGGGAATCCGCTGGTCTGTTTTATCAGCCCTCTGTTGCCAGGGAACTTAGGTATAATTATGTGATTTGTGCCATCTTTATCCAGGTCTTGACACAAAGACCACACAGCCCAAACAATTATCCATTACAAATGCAACAAAGAAGGGTGAGGATGTTCTGGTGAATACAGGAGTTGTATTGAAACAAAAACCTCAGGTTGTGAGCCAGTTGGCAGGACAAGGAAACAGAAGAATTGAGGTTCAACGACCGGTTGTGGAAGGTAACATAAATGTATTTATGCGCAGTGGCAGATCTTGTGCCACCGAAAATATGTCTTATTTGTCCATTTCAGTTGCTACCCGAGGACAGGTGATTGATAAAACTTTTGATCTTTTTCAAAGTCTAGGATCAAGGACAGTTTTAATAATAATAACAATAAATGACTTTAAAGGAGTGACTAAATTACTGGTGACCCAGTAGTTTGCATTGCGGTCCACAAAAAGTAGGGGAAACCTAGCTGTGATGCACCCAATGGTAATATTGCTACAATAATAAACTGGCCATCAGAGAACTCTGAGTTTGAGTTGTTTTGATCAAAATACCTGCTCAGGACTTAGACGTAACGTTGGAATTCCCTACATCAGCAGTCCAAACTCGTTTTTGAAGACTAGCGAGGGGTGTCTATTGAAATAATGTGACATAAAATAAAGCATTGACAGTATTACTGTAAAGTGATTGCATTTGACCAATCAGATTTCGAGCCAAACGGAAGAAGCCATTGCTTCTTCTGGTCAGTTTTTTAGCAATAAAAAACTGAGCACTTCAAATGCAGAGTAAAACATTACATAACGACAAACTAATCAACAACCGCTCAAGATCTACACGATTCTTTGTGCTGACAGATGGCAATGACGAAACTCGCGAATTCGAAGAAGAAAGCGATGATTCCCGGGCCACTGATGTGTTGAGTGAAGTGACAGGCAGAGAGAGAAACAAGGAGGAGATATTTGACACAGTGCGACCATACAAATCTGAAGGTAAATATGATATCCAGAACAGGAGGAGACCAGGCGGGTATAAGATAAAAGAACAGGAACTTTGCCAAAGATGGAAGGTAAGCCGAAAGTAGGTTAACGAGACGTGATGCTCTTAACAAGCCTCAATCAGAATAACTGGCTGAAATTCGCCGTCAGTTGTTGGAAGACCTTAATGGTAGTCGTAGCCAACCTTAAAACGGGATAACTGGCGCACATCAGTCAGGAAGGCCAGTCGACATCCGACCAATATCATCGTAGTCCAGCCCTCCTGACTGAATAAGTTCTCGGCCACAATATTAATCGTTCGTGTTTTCATTTTGTAGAAGGCACGCACATGTTTGGGAAAGAGATGAACAAGTTAAAGAACAAAGGATTACTTGCAGCTGCCTTGTCTGATGACGACAAACAAACAGCTGACAGATCTGATGAGTCGATTGCAGAAGGTGAGTTGGTCAGGCCTGTGGATAGCAATGGGCGCACGAGACACGAGTAATCTTGTCACTTTAAGAGTTATACCCTATCTTACCATTCCATCTATCATCCACCATAATGGCTTTATGTATTAATCAGCAAGTGGCAAAAATTCGTAGTACAGACCATTGCTCATTTATGTCGTAATCACTCCATTAACCACACTCCAAATTAAGTCCATTTTGGAACACCCGTGATGGTCATACCCAAGAGCCAACTACCCCATCAATTACAATCAACTTTCAATCGTAGCCGTGAATAATGATAAGTGATCGGAAGTGTACCAGATATTGGTGTGAAGCTAGCAGAAACAAATTCGTATGCGACAATTGCATCCATACGTTGAAACATGACTCAGTGTGAAACAGCCTTTGTGCGTTCTTAATGTAAAACGAACGTTTAGAGGCGAACTGGTGATTTTGGTGTGTAGCTAGCAAAAACAAAATCGTATGCCACAGTTGTATGCATAAGTAGCAACATGTAAAACAGCTTTTATGCGTGTTTAATGTAAAACGAACGTTTAGAGGCGATCTGGAAAAGGAACATCCGGTCCTGACGTGTTTTCATGTACAAAAATCCTATCATTAGTTCTTTTCCGAGATATATCTAGATATCCAACTCCTGGCCCCGACGAAATCTTCTAAGACAAACAAACATCTTATTTATCTCCCCTGCATGTGCATGTTATTCACCGAAAGGTGCTTCACGCAAAACCCTTGAGATTTTCATTGCCGAGGAACAAGCAGATCAACACAAAAGACACGACGACAACAGAAACAACAAGCAGGCCGCTCAAAACAACAGCAGTGCCACCAATAAACACGGCGATAAAACGATTATTACCAAAGGAACTGGAACACATCCCAATAACACTTCTGATAGGAGTAAGTATTAAGTGACAAGAGGGCGAGTAAGGGTGTTTACAGTGGTGCTTCTCTTAAATGGTGACATCTTTATATCAATCGTAAAATGAATTAAGCCTAGAAATAATCATCGCTAATTTTCCCTTTTATTAACTAAAATAACGTGAGGGAACGAGTGAGGATAGTTTGTACCTTAACATAAGGGGTAAAAAGGTAACTTATAGCAGAGTATCTAAACATTTATGTCCAATCACCGGTCAAGGAAACATCACCTACGAGACATTAATTCTTTCTCAAAACAGACGCAGTTTTCCAAGAAGCACTCCTGGCTCACAACAGATTCAGGTCAATTCATCACGTCCTCCCTCTTCAGTGGAACGCCACGCTAGCAGAGCAAGCACAAAACATAGCGGAGTCAGTGGCAGGCGACTCTTCCACCTTCCAAGGCGAGCCAGCGGGTGAAAACATCGCTCAAATATGGCACGACCTTCAACGAGCCCCACTCAAGGCGACTACCATATGGTACGGCGAGAATAAGGGCTACAGCTTCTCTTATCCTGAGTTGAATGACAAGGTCAAGCACTTCACACAGATGGTATGGAAAGACACAACTCAATTAGGAATGGGAGCAGCACCAAGCCCCAGCGGCAAGTACGTTATAGTGGTAGCACTTTACCGTCCTCTTGGTAATGATATTCACCGCCTCAGGGACAATGTGCAAAGGGCAGGGCCCGTGCAGGATGTGTATGCTACAATAAAGGAGAAGATTTTTAAACCAAACGACGACAAGAAAACCAATCACCGCAAAATATGAACAATGTTTACATTGTACGTTGTAAATTGACCTCATACTTTTAACGACACACTTAATGTATTTATGCATTTATCGCGACTGCCACGTGCCAACTAACTTCAAAGTGGACATGGTTAGTGTTAAAACAAAACAAAACTGAGTGCTACTCCACAGCTCTCACACTTTAGGGTATCATCCATACATTCGGAAGTCGGAAGCATATTGTCTTACATTTGGATTTCGTCCAAACCTCAGAATCACAAGCACATAACACTTCATATATTTAAAAGGTTTACCTCTAGCAAAGACTTGGTACTTTGATTTCTGTGCCCGTTATGCCACCACGATTTGCGATGATTGATTTTATCATGTAAACACTTGACGCCAAATTCAAGTACGCGTAATTCTTTGAATTGTTGTTTTAATTATTTTCGTTGGCGACTCTCGTGAAGATAAGTAATGGACGACTAAACGAGTGGCAAGTATCAACCTGTTACCAAAACCACGCGCAATATAATGCTGACAAACACAACTCACTTGTCTTTCATCTTTCTTTCTTAATGTGTTTACGGTCATACACGTTATGTTCAGTAATAAAATTAATTCTTTGACACATCTGATTTGACGGTGATCAATTATGAAAGAGAGAATACGGGAAGCTACTCGTATGTTGCTGATAAAGTAGTCATCAAATAAAATCATCCAATATCGATGTTGTATCTCTTTTTCCACGTTCCTCAGTGTTGTCTGTTAGGTCTCGACGTGTTCTCTGCTCAATATCACTATGTCCTGGTTTATTTTCCTTAGGGTGAAATTCTTCTGTGACTGTTGTAGCACTTTCTGGAACCACCGAAACAACATTTGTATCGTGTGACGGAGTTTCGGGGTGGGTCTCGTCGATGAACGTTTCTTTGATTAGTACTTTGCTCTCTATGGGTGGAGTAAGGCTTCCTCTGCACAACACAAAACAACAAAGCGCTCATCAAAGGGGAATGGCGTATTTATAGAATAACCGCCTGGGCGTTACTTCAAAATTTTCTTGTTTCTCTCTTTAACCTCAAAAAACCAACCTCGCAAAGCAAAACTTACTGTACTTGGCAACGAACCTAGAAGAATTCCCAATCTTTTTTATCTTTTTTTTTTCTTTCGACGGCTATTTTAGGTCAGAGATTGGCTGTTTATTTGAGATTTCTTGACACCAAGGGTGCACTTATTCGAGGAATACAGTAGCTAGACTAAAACCAAATACAAATTCAACGCACCATTCCTTTCTTTGCTTTTTGAATTAGACGATTAACGTTCTGTGTTATTACCAAGTTCGCATGTCAATACTCTAAATGACATCTCTTTCATCCCATACAGAATCCTTTGATTTTCAATCAATTCCCAGAAGTGAAGAATTATTACCGAGCTATCAAACATAATTTAGTTAAAAGGAAATATTTACACGGGAATGTGTGATCAGAAAAAGAAAAAAGCTGTTTCTTTCTACCTCGTGGAGTTCCCTTGTAGCGGCTGCTTCGCTGCAGAAATGCTCGGTTTGGCACTGCACTCCTTATCTTCTGTCGACTGTCGCCTGCTTTGATCAGTTTTGTGTGGCTCGTGGTCACTCAGAGAAAGGCGATTCTATCACCAAATTGAACGTGACGAAAAAATTAACGTGACACAAAACGATGCCCATAAAACTTCACCCCAGCAAATGTCACGCAATATTCTCACCTCTTCTAATATCTCCTTAGCCGTTTGAAGCAATTCCTCTGGACTCAAACAATAGAACGTATTCTCTGTGATCTTTTTCGTTTTCATCCTGCAACAAAGGGATCGAGCTCACAACAAATCGAACAAATGGAATTAACGAGCCAGGGGCACCCAACGGTTCGTTTCGCGGAATGTCTGTTCGGAAGGCCTAAAATCGCCTGAGATCTTCGGATTTAATTGCAGTGAAAGCTGGAGATTTTTTCTGCGAAACATCACGTCGGACTTTCGTAACAAGACGACACATTAGTTCCTATTGTTTTTGAAGGGACAAATGTGTCGTTTTGAATGTAAAATAAGGTCAGCTAGCATTTTCGGAGAGCCATCAGCAGCTTGGAAATTCGGCGTATAGGATTCTGTTTCCCAAAATTTTGTGCGGCCTAAATTGTCAGCTAAAATATCCTAACAGATCAGTCTGTATTAGCTGACGCAAATATACCTTTAAAAAGCTCTGAAATAATTTAAGAAAGCAGAAAATGATATTTCAAGCATTTTGAATTGCTACAATTTTATCGTTTGGTGTCCCTGACGAGCTCCTGCGACAAGTGAGCTTTTACCAACAGACTAGACAACAAGGGTGGAATATCCGGGTACCTTTTGTGACGCAATTTGCCAGGTGAACCTTGCTCTCCCGTTCTCTTTCCTCCATCGCCATCGCTCACCGTAGACTACAGAACAAGAATAGCTATCTCAACTGGGCTTTCGTTGACACCACGTTCAGTTGTATAGCTTGTTACAAAAACCGCTCTGTGGATTTAACACTAACGGTCGGAGTCAAGAGCTTTATTTTCATTTCTCACAAATCACCCTCATCGTGAACATACCAAGACGTTTCCATTCTTATTGTCGTATCAAGTCTAGCACGGGTAATCAGTTTGGAAGGGGCATGACTGAATTTGTAAGGCCACCAGAACATTTTATAACTTTTTTTACATCAGCTTACTGTCATTAGCCTGCGTTTGACTCGACTCCAGTTTTTAAAGTCTCTCGCTTGTGAAGCGACAAGCGTCATTACGGCATCTTACGATTAAACCAACAGACGACTAGAAATGAGTCAGAGTCTGCCCAGTGTTACAACAACAACATGTGTAAGGAGTACCGCTGGCTCGGCCAATTCTTGTAGGATGGAGTCGACAGTTGTATCACTAAACTATACTAACACAGTACTCGCCTACCACTGAACTTGTCGCATCACCTGTGTAGGAGATGAAATCCACTTCGGCAGCGATTTACCTTTCCCCAGTTGTGAGGGGACTTCGCCTCGCTTGTTGTTCGCAGAATCATCGCACATCTCTTCCTTCTACGTGAAAAAAAGAGAAATGAACGATAAAAATTCATGTCATCTGGATTTTTATTTTTAATCTTCACGCAGTGGTAAAAAAGAACAGAGGGAACGCTTTATGGGTCTTGCTGTAACTTTCGCAGTGTGTATGTCTGGCTTATGTAAAACACATTAAAGCAAGTGAAAGACCCGTCAGTACTGCCCTGTCCTTACCTTCACTTTTGCTACTGTTTCTGTTTTATGTCCTATGTTGCTTTTGTCAAGGTGAATAGATGGCTTGTTGATATCTTTCATCTGCAATGCAAAAAGACGCCTTCGGATTTTGTGATTTTGTTATGTTGCTCTATTTGTCGTGTTCTTTGTATCTAAAGAATATATATGTTATAGTTCAGTTTTATCCTTGATTCTTTTTTATGTAAATATATGACAATGAATATAAAACAAAAGCAAATAAATATTGAACCAAGGATAGAATTGAACTACAACATATATATCTTAATTGCTTTTCGTCCAAACAAAACTCGGAAAAATCTAAAAACTGGCAAATTTTAAGAGCTGAAGTTAGAAAATGACATGCTTTAAACAGTCCTCCTGGGACAGTGTGCCACTATGACTAAGATTCTGTTTTCAAACATTAAAACTAATAGACAGTCAAAGAGAATGATAAAGCAAAAAGCATTTCATGGCCAATGACTGGCTACACGGAGAAACATGACACAAATTAGAACACCAGTGCAGCGTAAAAGTAAACGATCATAGATGGAAATAAATAGAAAGAGAATATCCTGTATTAGTATACACCAAACCAGTGGATAGTGTTTTCCGCGCGCTCTGATTGGCTGCTCAAACTCGGGATTGCTATTCATCTCCCAGCATCGTTCTGGATTTCGTGCGTGGCTTTTTCACTCATTTCTCAGAAAAAAAGGAACTATTTAGTGCTGGCTATTCACTGGTTTGATATATACTAAAACAATTATTCACCTCAGTGTCGGCGGTGAAGAGTGTTTGATAATTACCTCGACGTTTACTGCTTCTGAAGATCTATCTACACGACACTTATGTAAAGCAGGCTCGTAATTTAATCAGGTTTTGTCAAATTGTTAATGTATTTTCGTGGTTTTTAAGTCCTGATAAGTCGATCGACTGTGTTTAAATAAAGTTATACATTTATTCATTAATTCAAGTACCTGCCACTCTCAGTTAGTTCGGGGGGGGGAGGGGTACTCCGGATTTCAAGTGACGGGGAGGTGCGAAGAATTTTTTTAGGGGGGTTAAAATTCACGATTTAGGGATTTTCTTGGGAAAGAAAATTTTGGCAAGTACTTTTACGGGTAGTTTGTTAGAATGGAAACTTATCTGGGAAAGTTTATTTCGATGGTATGATAAATAAACAAACAATAACGACCGATCAAAAAGTACTGTTGTTCTTCATTATTGTCGTTTAAGAAAATTCAGTATAGGATCTTTTGGGGGTTTCATTTGGGCCAGTAGATTGTTTTGGGTCCCTCTTTTAGCCCAAGGGAAGTTTTTTTTGAGGTGGGGGGGGGGGGATTAATTTATGTCCCCATTCGCACCTTCAATTACTTGAAATCCAGAGTACTCCCCCTGGGAGTTAAGAAGACAACAGCAAAAGAATTCAGGAGAGAACGGCTTTCGAGTATACGACCCAGCAATACCGGTGCAGTGGTCTACCAAGCCTCATTCGAATTTTTTTCAGACTTTCTTTCGCAGTTGCTTATTCGTTGTTAACAAAAACTGCAACAACCTATACAGTACTTGTACTATTGCCATTAAACTACAAAATGAAGCAACAGAAATAAATTCATAGTAAAGTACTGGCTGCCTCGGATGGCGATAGTGCATACAAATCTGTTGACCACCTTAACTGTAAAACAATGACGCGCCTAACTCAAGACAGTGATTTTCTTCCTTTTATAATGTTGTATTTAAATGCCTTTTCTTCCGCGATCCCTTTTTTCCTTTTTTTTTATAAATCAAAATCACTGACCGCGGAAGATCGCGATGGCTGGACACACACGCAAAGGTACTTCAAGGTTAGACACACCTGTTTTATTTTGTAACTTTCTTCCCACGACGATTTCGAATTAACTTCTTAGCTTCTTATGAAAAAATGTTTGTTCCGTTTACTTGAGTGAGTGGTGGAAACCAAAATATGATAAAAAGAACTAGAAATCTTGGTGACTTTTTACTTCAATGTTACCCATAATATCTGTTCAAACGACGAAGACAGTAACCGAAATATAACTCACGTTTTTCTCATTCTTGCACCACAGTAGTAAACCAACTGCATGTTTACATTTGCCCAGTTTACTGGCGGGATCAGCACACGAGCATCCGGCTCGCACAATACCTGCTGGCAGAAAAATTGCAGCATACAAAAACAATGATACTTAAATGTAAAGAAGATCCTCGCAGTTATTAACGCAACTTGTGCAGTTGCGAAAAGAAACCCTGAAAAAAATCAGGCTTGCCGGGATTCGAACCCTGACCTCTGCGATACCGGTGCAGCGCTCTAACCAATTGAGCTAACAAGCCAACTGGGAGCAGGTCATTAAATTGGTCACCAATTTAATGACCTGGTCACAGTTGGCTTGTTAGCTCAATTGGTTAGAGCGCTGCACCGGTATCGCAGAGGTCAGGGTTCGAATCCCGGCAAGCCTGATTTTTTCAGGCTTTCTTTTCGCAACTGCATAAGTTCCGTTAATAACTGCGAGGATCTTCTTCACATTTATTTCTTCATTCCGCAGTTCAAATATATGAACTTCATATATTCAGAATTTCACAATCATACTTCTTTGTTTGTTTGTTTGTTTTTTTCTAAAAGAATGTAAAAGATTCTAGAAATTTTGCTCAGTGCAGCACAGAGTGGATTTAAAAAAAGCATGGATTACTCTCCTGCTTCTCAGAAATATGCAAGGTGGCTCGAGAACTGAATCAGAAACTGGTCAGAGACTGGATTAAACGAACGCCAGTGTTAGCTACAAGTCATCTAAATAATACTACCCAGTTAAAAGCCATTTACACAAGGATCTTTTAGACGACTTTCGCAGGGAATTTTGCGGCTATTTTGAGTCCAGATCTTTCTCGTAATATATTTCGAGCCCCATCGGGAATCGAACCCATGACCTTCCAGAATACCGATTGGAACACTCTACCACTGAGCCATGGGTGACTTGTGATGAACGAGGCCATACGATTCCCTTTTGGGACTCGAAATGTTTTTCCCAGAAAGATCTTGACATTTATTTATTTCATTATTATCCATTTGTATACCTGTTTTCGCAATATTTTAAGTCCGATTTGAAATCACCTGTGTAAACTACCGTAATTTTTGCTGTGTTACTACAGCGAGGTCTCGTCGATTTGACTGTAGTTAGAGCAGAGAGCATGGCATATGAGCAAAAACACGTCAAGTTTTTCTTGGGGTGTCCCTAGAGGTAACACTTAAGGCAACCTTCATGTCAACGTTGCATGCGCTCAACCACCTTTAAAAGCGCATCGCTAAAAAAATTGCCTGTATAAACGGCCCCTTATAGAAGAGGAAACACACAACTGAGAACCCATCCTCAATTCCATTTTTCATTTCCATTAACGGGCATTTTTTTTCGATCTTTAAGTATTCAGTCGACAAGAAAACGATGATGTCTGACACAATTCTCGTTTCAAATGGATTGAAAAAGTACCCGTTTACAAATGAAAACTTTTTCTTCTTGACAGGACTTGTGTCCTGTCCTACAGAGCAGGTGGCACCAGTTGTATTGTCTTACCTCCCTGACTGAGGAGTGCTGAGACATCATACAGCTGACCTTGAGACCCTAAACCTGTGGTTGCATTAAAACAAAACTAACATGGCCGATAGCAGTTAAGAAAGGCATAGCACAAAACGTCACAAAACTAAAATGTACAATGATTTATCATGACTCAATAGGGCAAAACGCCGCGTGAAGGAGTTACCATAAGGGCAAGTTGAACACTGTAGATTAGCCATGCGCATTTAACACCAATTTAATGCTAAAATAAAGAAAGTAAACAAAGAAAAGAAGGGGAAAGATCTAAATGTACGCTACTGTCATCATAGCCGCTGTTGTCAGCGTCTTGGGGACTTGTATCCCTCAAGAGCATGGTTAACCGACCACGGTTACAATATTTTGATACCTAACAAGATTTTAGTACAACACTATTAACCGAAGATATAAAATGTTCTTCTACTCACAATTAGCTTTAAAGAGCAAGCCATCTTGTTCGATAACAGATGTAACATTTTGAATCAGCTTCACACAGCCTTCGCCGCGTCTGAAATGGCCTGCACTGAACGCAAGGCTCTCGATATCGTCTCGAGTTAAACGTTTTGCAGCAAGACCAGAACTCAAAGGGCTGGCAGCTGAAGGACAGTGAATAGGTGAACATTGTGTTAGTGCGAGGTGCAACCACTGCAACAAATAATACACAAGAAGGACTGTACATGTAGAAGTACCAGTCAGTAAGATAAAATAACCATGTCAGGAAAAGGTGATGGAGAATTGATGATCAGTTCTGTCCTGTATGCCGTGAGGAGCAAACAAATGTTTATTTTCATTTCCAGTTTCTGGCCTTGCTAACAGGACTTACGTATACGTGTATACATGGAATTTCCCCTTACTTCAGTTATATTTATAATCTTAATAGTATGTGGGCTTTTCGCATGGCTTCCGACAACTGAATTTTCTTACCTGCGTGCTAAAATCAGTCGCAGAGAAACAACATGAAGATCTGGAAGTCACAACGAATTAGGCACTCCTTTGTACAAGGTGCCTAGGTATCTGTCCCCCAAAAGATATAATACTATAGCGTTTCGGTCTGAAATATAGGGCACATATGTTTGCCCTTATAATCATACACAGGGTATGACTCGCCTGGTGGTCTTAAGAAGAGCATGACTTTAGGCGAATAGGCCTAAAATTGGCAAAAAACGTCATCACAGTTATTAATAGTTTCACGGCACTAGTAGCATTAAACCAAGAAGCTACCAACACAAAGGCGTTCAACTCACTGGTCTCACTGGACTCTTGGTTGACCTTACTGCTCACAGAAGATTTGTCAGTTGACTTTAGTTGAACTTTACTTGTTACAGATACACCAGAAGAAGACGTGTTAGACTTAGCATTCCTTTGTCCTTCTCTAGCGCACGCAATCCGACCACTTGACTCACAGACTTTAAAGTTGAAAATATCCTTTGACGCAGGTTCTGTTGTTACTGCGAAATGTTGATACCGCGAGTTGAAACTGTGAAAAGAAGAACGCAAGAAATGCCAGTGTGTTTAACTCTGTCACCGCATTTAATGCGCTTTCAGCCTGTAGATGACAAGAGTAAACAAAGTTGTTCATCGACACTAAGAGAAATATATAGCAATTACTGAAAAACGATGAATCCCCGTAAAAAAAGCTCTACTAAGCCCCCGTCCCTCTCTAACAAGTCCCACTCTCTGAAGGGGACTTGAAGGTGTCCTACCCTCCGCCAATCTCGTACTCAGAGTCCTCAGGCTTCTTGGTCAGCGGGCGGCGCCAGGAGAGACTCTGGGATAATGGACTTGTTACCGCAAGAATGAACAGCCCAGAACAGCCAATCAAAAAAATCACATTTTTTCCATTACCCCAGAGTCTCCCCTGGCGCCGCCCGCTGACCAAGAAGCCGGAGGACTCTGGGTACGAGATTGCCCCTCCCCTAGGTGTAGCTTGTATGTTTTCTTTTGGGTCATTTGTTGTTACAACTGTTAAAAGAAATGATATTATCCTTCAAAAGAAATGCGAGAAGCAGAATTTTTGCTAACGAAAAAAATGTCGAATTTTGGCTTTTTTGAGAATCAATAAAAATCTCTCTTTTTTGCGTAGGTGTTTATTTATAGCCACTTTCCAAATCCTGAAAGTTTGAGGTAGGGTCGTACCGATAGATTTTGAGAGAAAAGCCCTGAAAAAAAAAACGTTTCCAGTACCCTCCTAGCGCTCGGTCTGTTATATGTGTTATTTTCTAAGCTTCTCGCATTTCTTTCCCATTATCATTTTTTTTCAACAGTTAAGGTGATTCCATCGAAAAAGAAGTTGTAATGAGAATTTTTTGAAACTTTGCACAGTTGTTAATTACTCCTAGTACATCAAAAAAATTAAATAAAAAGAGGGGGTCACCGTGCTTGATTTCACGCTACAGGCCTGTAGTATATAGTTACTTTGCTAGCTTTCGACAGCAATATTAAAAAGTCTATCCTTGTATCAGAGACACCCATTACTTTAACAAAGTTGTTACTAGCAGTGAAATATCAGCATTATTCTTATGATAGCAATATAATGTTGCAGTAAAATGCCTCAAAGTTGCCGTAAAAATGAAAGTAATGAAATAATAGGTCGAATCGAGCGTCTGCACGCTTCCAGTGCAACGCATAAAATAAGATTGCAATAGTGAATCAATCGGAATATTTAAAAATTGAATAATGAAAAATTCTTCATATTTGGATATATCATGTAGAATCGTATTTTCCTTAAATAAATGGAATAAAAAAGGGGGGTCACCGAGTTCGTTTTTGCGCAATTGTTGGGGAAAACGGCGAAGGTCGACTTCCAAAAACAGTTTTCCGAGAGAAAACTGGGGCGAGTTTCAAGATCGCTGCCGGCTGCGTGGATGGAAGGAAGCTTCGATCTTGCAGGGAATGTCCGTTTACATTGAAATACAACCTTGAGTTCAGTTGTCGACGCCACAAAGACAGGAAATGAACACAGTAGGTCAGTAATTTCAGAAATTCTGTAAGTTTTAATTCGTTTTTGATGCAGAATATTTGGTCAGGCCTCGTGCGTGACCTCAACAATGGTGACAGGCAATTTCATTGTTTTTATACTTAACTCAATTTTTTTGACCTTATTAAGCTTTTTATCTACAAGTAAAGCTTATACATGTACAAGTACAAATCCCTCACATGTAACCTTGGATTGAGCTAACTCGATCCGAGAAAGCGACGTTTTTTAGACTCTTCAAGTACAAAATGTGACCGTGCTATGCTCGAATGTGGAGCAGAAGTCGTCGGTCTTATAAAATGAAAATTTATGCATACGTTGAATGTTTAATAAAAGTTAAATGTCGATTGAGAGAGATTGAATGTCCCTACAATTGGCTTGCATGAAAGTAAAAATTAAATATTTCCAGGAATTCTCGCCTATTTCGACTGAAAATATTGACAAATCTGTTCTATTATTCGCCTATTTGTTGTGACTCTAGGCTTTCCATTGAATTTTTCCTTTAGAATTTGGGAAAGGCCATCCACTCCACCTCTCTGAAATGCCAACAGTAGATGCTGTAGTCTGAGGCCAGAAGCTGCAGCTTTGCCAGCCATTCCTACTGAGATAGCTTTGCCATTGATCAGAGGTTGTAAAGACATCAGATTGTGCCGCTTCTGATCGAGGAAGGCAGCATGCTCTGTGATCCAAGAAGTTGTAAAGCTGTGCTTGATAAGCAGATCTGTGTTCAGCGATTTAGATGTTAGCTTGTATAGTGTTTGGACATCTGCCAGAGCATTGTGGGCGTCATACGTGTAGCTTCCACCAAGCAGGTCTTTGGTCAGATTTGGTTGGCTGTACGAGCTCCGTTCTGGCTGAAGCTCTCGGAATGCTGGCAGGGTATCTGAGAATCCCAGGACTACTTCTTTGAAATCCTTTGACAAGTTGTTGGCCTCAAGGGTTCTCATTAGGTGCTTGGCATCAAATGATTTGGCATTGTGAGCCAGAAGCATACATGGAGCCTTTGTCCGTAACCAACCGACAAACTCCTTCAGGGCATCGGATATGGAAAGTGCTGTCACAGGTCGCCCATCATAGAACAGAGTGCCATGAAGAAAGGTAAGTTTGTTGACAGCAGATGCTGCTGGTGATATCCTGTGCTGTGGTAGGACATACACATTGAAATCTTCACTGCCATCTGTAGCGGCTATCTGGAGGATTTCGGTGTTATTACCTAAAGGCATATAGGAAAAGAAGTAACTATGTTGAATGGAAGTGTTTGTAAATGCAGCATATGCTTTTTTAATCAACAAGATCATATCAGGTCTTTATCCAAATCTGGCAATATATTATCTTTTGCCCTGTATGGTCCCACATGAGCTTTTATTGGTTAAAATTGCAAGTATAACAAAATGCTTAATATAAGTTACAACAGGGCCAGAAGAAGCAGTATTGCCCAGATGTGATTAAAAAAAATTCTACACATAATCATCAAATTTAACCTTGAACTTAACTTGTGATGACATCTTACAGATTGACAGTTAATTTTGTGTTGGTTACCAGTGCTTGTTTCAAAATTATAGTATCTGAATCAACAGTAAATTTCTTTAAAATCAGATACTTAAATCATTTAGAAATGATTTAAAGTAATTTACTGGTCATACGATAAAACACAGCCTTTGAGACAAATATGTTCCTGTACGGCTCTCCTACTTACTCATTAAGTAGTATAAAGCCCTCTTAAATGCCCTTTGTTTACAGTCTTCTTATAGCCACATAACTTCAAACTGATTTGATTTTTCTATATATTGCTCTGAACTACCTCGTGAGGAAGTTTCCAGATCAAACACCACTTTAGTGTGCACATTTGGCAATGAAACTTCTTTGTGCTCTGGTGGCTGATAAGGTGGTGGGATTTCTCCAGCCATTTCATTTTCACATCTGTACCCCAAGCCAGTCTCATACTGAGGACCTTCTCTGGTCTCTAACTGTTTAGTCTTTGCCAGTCGCTGTTCCTTTTTTGCTCTTCTCTTTCTCTTGAATTCCCGTGTGTTCTCCCTCACTCTAAGCTGACTAATCTTTCTGTCTATCTTATGAGAATACTTCTCACAGTGGGTTCCTGGTGATAGCTGAATTTTTTCTAGAGCCTACAACAAAGAGAGGTGAAGGGACCTTAAGGGCTAACTATTAAAAAAAAGCTGTCAAAGCTGTCCAATCTTTCTATCTATCTCACAATGTTTGTGAATATATTTTCGAAGAGCTACAACAATTGATCCACAACCATTTAAAACTAACTGCTAATAGCTGGAAGTCACTATCTTATTATTGTGCTATTTAAAAGTTAACTTTACATAATTTCAGTATGTACATTCTGTGTTGAGCACTAACCTACAGTTTAGTGTACAATGTAGCTATGCTGTACTGTGGGTTGGTGTTAGTTGTAATGGTATTTGCTAACCTGTGATACATAGGAATGGCCAATATTCTTTTGGCTGACAGCACAGGCTACTCGATAATCATTACTCTCGCTAGAAGCGTAATGTCTGATCTTGGGTGTTTTGCTTCTAATTGTGTTATTTAGTGCTTCGTTTGCCTGGCTTGATCCCAAAGGAGCTAGCTTTTCAGCATTGTTTATGAATACATCCATTATTTCTTGCAGGTCTTGCTTGAGGCTGTCTCCCTGGAGGTCTCTCCCATTTGGTAAAGATGCATGGCTGTAATTGGATGGATTTTGCAAATAACCACACCAACTGATGTCACAGGCAGCATGATCTCCAAATGCATGGGGAATTACAGCACCCAAACTAGTCTTCACACCATCAGGATTGTCTTTGTTTTGCTTCAGTGCATAAGTAAAACATCTTTGCAGATATTCAATCACTTTTGCACTGAGGTTTTTGTTTCCTTTATACCTGGATTGAAGGCTGTACAAAGCACTTCCAAAAGACCTCTTCGCATGAACTATATCCGACCATTTCTCTACTTCGTGATTGACAGTTTCCCTCACTTTCTTTATTGTGGAAGAGTCATCATCACCGACCAGAATTGTAACTTGTGTGTTGTGTCTTAAACTGCAATTGTTAACTAGATCAGCACACACATCTGCCTCCATGGCCTTCGAAGATTTATTCCAGTTTAGACGACAGTCATGTTGCCTTGGCTGCTTTCCTTTGCGATCAGCTGCCTCACAAATGGCACACCTTTTGTTCCTTGTCCCATAACCAATGACTTTCCCTGACTTAATTCCGATCATTGAACCAACTCCTGTTAATATAAATAAGTAAATAAATAAATAAATAAATAAAACAAATAGGTTCAGTGACACTGCAAGCATGACAGTGCTTCATGTGTACTTTCTGATTTTTATAAGGTTCAATTTCTTTTGTATTTACAAATGTGTTCACTACATGGAATCCTGAATTTCCTTTATGGCCTCCTCCCACGTTTAAGCACCTCTTGCAATAGGCCTCCCTTTCAGACATAAACAATTAAATTGTTCAATCTATAAAAAACAATAATATTCATTTTTATGTTGAATCTGTTAATATTACAAAAACTGATATCTCCACCATCTACTTTATCGATGACAGACAAAATGCAATTAGCTAATTTGTATTATTTGAACAATAATAAAATTATCCTTTTTAATTGTATAAATATTGGTTGATGGTCAGTGTGGTTCCAGAAAATATCCATAACCCCACCACAGAGGGTCATTGGAAATTCCAAGGGGGAGCGGGGTCTTAAAGGCCAAAATTTTAAGAGGAATGTAGGAGCCTAAACTGGAATTTCTAGAGGGGTGGGGGGGGGGGGGTTCAAACCCAAAAACACCTCCATGGGGGAGTATGGATATTTGCTGGAAGAACATTAACCAGCATTTCAACAGTCATCTTCAGAGTCAAAATAACTTCACTGGGGGTAGTGTTGTGGTACCCTGTAGACAGATGTCCATTACTTTTTGGCCTAAATATTCCATACTTCCTTAAATGTACCTTCTTTTATCCCAAATTTGTTGCTCAATATAAACTCTCTTCTTTCAATATCCCATATTCTGTATTTGTTTCTTCAAATATCATGACTTAAAAAATTATACTCTGATAACCCCTGCCTTTTCAGAAAATGTCACAAACAACAGTCTTTTTTCAGACTTCATTCACCAAGGGGATCATACATTATTGTCTAAGTTCTGACATGACTCCTAGGTTTTTAAAAGTCATTTACAATGTTTATTAATTTTATCAATTGCCATTATTATTATTGAATTTACACAGTACCAATTTAGTTAATATAATTTCTGTGGCTGAGAACAGCCAACTGGCATGTGACTTAAGTAAAAAAAAATTTATTTCCAGTTGTTCAACATAACTCAGGCGTTAATTTGTCACAGAAAATGAGTGGGTGCTCAGAACCTAGAGAAGCACTACCATCCCAGTTAATATGTTTTCAAAAGAATAGAAGACACTAACTTCAGTATACATTTTATCCAGCAGATAACATAGCTGCCAGAAAGCAATTTGATTTGATTAAGTCATTTGACAATGCTCAGTTAGTCATTTTACCTTCTTTTGTTTACATTGTCCTAAATTAGCACTTTGTGCTGAATACATAGAATAGAAGTTTCTTAAACAAGGTGGGGTTTGGGATATTTTCACAACATCACGCTGAAGCTTGGATTGCTGAGGATATCCATACTACAGTAACACAGCAAAAATAATTTATTGGAGGAAAAGTATTTGGAAAATATATATCAAATTTCTTCACCTCCTCTGTTTGTCTAGTTAATGCAATAACAAACAAAACAGAAAGAGGAAATTGGACATGTACCTGTAAGGCTATTGTGCCCTTTCCCTCTTTTTTGCCATCCCATGTCGTAAGACGCCCCGATCGATACTGCTTCATTGTCTCGCCCTGCACCATTTTGGTTCCACTTTTTCGTTTCTTCTTCCATGCTTGTAATACAGGATGACTTGGCCACTTCTTCTATCGCTGGTCCAATCTCGCGTTCCCTCGCCTTCAATGTCGAATCCCCAATCACTGGTATATTGATCGATGAAAGTAAAGCATTTACATGAGTGGGCCCTATTCCTGCGTGTAACATTCCTAAAAGGTGTAAAATATACCCCGTTTAATACGTCAGTTTTAAAGTGTTTTAGAAAGCTAGTATTTTGCTGTACAAAAGAAGCTTCGAAAAAAGACGAGGAATGAGACTAACCTGCCGCGATTTTGGTGTTGACATCAAAGATGGGCCGTCCGCGAGAGTTACCGGCAACACGATGGGTCTTATTCGTGTGACAAACGTTGATCTCCCCGCATTCTGAGTTTGAGCAGACGATGTAAAGGAAAGATCCCAGACCAGATACAGTCTCATCTGTACAACTAGACAATTTTAGTGGCGTACTGCACACTTCACAGCCTCCATCAAGAGCTTCAGCTAAGACTCCCAGCTCGACAACTCGTCTTCCACTTAGTTGAAAAGCATCGCTAAATCCAATACTTGCCTCAGAACTTTCACTTTCACTAGCTGGCCACTTCGCCTTCATTGCGACCGAGAGATTTTTCATTCGTTTAAGCTTTCCGTGATTGCAAAACCTGCCTTTTCTGTCCTTAATTACACCTTCGCGGTCGGCATTTAAAATAGCCGCCATTTTGGATGTCGCAATGTTATGCGCAGAAGAGGTGCGCAGTGCAAAACCAGGGAATCACCTTAAGGCAGCAAACGACTCAAATGAAAACTCCCGTTGGCTTTAAACTAAAGATTTAAAAAGGAAAAATGTAGTAAGCCACCTTAAGCTGTGATTTCTGTTAGCGGCGCTGCAACCAATCATACGGTTGAAGTTCAATTTTTTTTCACATCGTATGCGTCAAATATAAGTAAGAAAAAGTGCTGTCTTTTTCCTCATCCTATGACAAAAGCAAAGAAGTTACCAGGTGAACACAAACCTATCGAGAGTTGCGAAGTCCTTGAAGCACACTCCATGGACAATATTATCGGTTGCTACTAGGTCGCAATGTGGCGTCATGTCATGTCCATTGCTTGGATCACGAGACGTTACAGCTCGGTGATAGAGAGGCACAAAGGCTGCCGGTCTGCTCTGTGGACCAAACCAGGCCAGTTTTGCCTCACTGACACACTCGGGAACTTGTGCTGGTAACCCACAGTAAACAGCATTAATCTACAAAAACAAGCACGGGGGAAGAAATTGTTACTTGAGTGTCACTCCCGGCTACTGTCAGCACCGACATGTATTCCAACGGCAAATTTAAAAGTCAGATTAAACAAACTATTGTACTTACCATTTGTGGGCTGTGTAGAAGTTTATTTGCCTGCATGATGAAAGAAAAATGAGCAAATAGTACTTACTACCAACAAAACAAAATAATCTTAACTTAGAAGTTTGGTAAATGAAAACACACGAAACATTTGTATGTCGGTCGAGTGAGGAGAGGTATGAAATTCCCCGAGTTAAATTCGACCTAAGAACTTTCCATCTCCAAGCAAATGCATGGCGTTCTTCGTCGTTTTAAAAAAATTTTCAATGCAATTCCTATCACTTCGAACTATTTTACTTCTCATCACCTGCGTTTGCAGATGAGCTCTTTTCTCTTATTTTATATGAAGCCATTTACTAAATTTACCATTTTATATTAGTCTCGTTTCAAACGTCGTGCTACTGCCGTACCGAACTCAATTGATTGAATTAAATTCGACTTTAGCACGGCAGAAGCACGACTTGGTTTCAAACGCCGTGCTATTGCCGTGCCGAACTCAATTCACAAATTATGATATAAATACATTAGAATACATTTTAAAAGTTGGCTCAACCATTTGTTGCTTTTATGTTTTGTTTTCGGCAACAGCTGTTCATTAGACTGAAATAAATTCGACGTCTAAAACCAAGTCGTGCTACAGTCGTGCTACAGTCTTGCTCCAGTCACGCTACAGTCAAGTGAGTTCGGCACGGTGAGTTCTCCTTCGCAAAGGTCCCATAGGGCGTTAGGCTGGATTCCCTGTGCAGGGTGCACATGGTACCCGTCTGCTTCTTTTCAGCGTCTGCACAGAGGAAAGTTATTTACCTTGATACACTTGATTCCTGCCGCACTAGCTGCCTTCTGGTGCGTATCACTTGAACACACACAAAATGTCGCCTAGTAACACAACATTAAAATTTTAAGATTTAGTGAGAACCGCTGTGAATAGCTGACCACAACTTTCGTATTTTCCGAATAATTTTAATATTCTTCGAAAGTACCAAAAAACAATTGGAAAAAATAACAAATGCACAGAAGCTGAGAACAAATGATTGGCAATTTTAATGTCGCTGACGCCTGTATAGGCCAAAACGTAAGGGGAACGACTTTTAGTTTGGACATAGGAAGGCTACCGACGTTTTTGTTGCAGCGATAACATAGCTTCCACTCTCGTGGTACAATCTCCAACTTTTCTATACAAGACTTCACTTTTGCCTTGGACATGCTCCTGGAACATAATTTGACTTTTTTACCGCCAACTATTCAAAAATTCTGACTGGCCTGGAATTGATTTCCATTGACTCGTTAACCGGAAATCTCGTCAGAATTCAGTATATTTTTCCTTGGCGTCAAACTGAACCAACTCATCTTGCAATAAATAGAGTAGATTCCATTAGGGCGCATGGTGGCAGCTGTGAATAATGCCTTAACATTTTCTTTCAGTGGACTAATTCTCTCGGGTTATATTTCCCAAATCTGACGAAAATATGCTACGCAAAAATACAAGAAATTCATTTGATGCGTCGACGTTTTTTTCTTGAACAAAGTAAAGTCAAAACCCGTCATCAGGGACACCGCTGGGACTACAAAACGTCTCTGCCACATCAACGGATGATCATATTACAAGGAAAATACATAATCAGGGAGCAAGAAAACTGTCTGTAACAACAAGCAGTCCGTACTATTTGGGTCAGTGTAAATCAAAGCGGGGTTTTATTGTAAATGTGCAGGTGTCTGTATTATGGAGGCCTCATTACGGAGAGGGTTAATTGACTCCAAATAAATAAACTTACCCTGTTTGAGAAATCAATGCTGTGAAGTCTCTGCAGCCAGGCAAACAGTCCTGGATTGGGTGGTCTGTGGAACTTCCACAGGAATGCGCGCAAGTGCACAAAGAACACAGGGATGGCTGCCTAAAAGATACGTAGAAGGGACGTCATTACAAAATTTTCAATTGGTAATTTGCAAAAGCAAAACTAATATCACTCTGACCAATCAATGCAAACAACCCAATGAGCCAATCAGATCTCAAAGTACATACACGTACATCAGGGGCGTCAAATGCGGGAAAACGCATGCGAGCAAATCACAATCGGTTTTGGTTTGACTTCTTATTGTTTGAGAAAGTGGTGCAAGCGTAGAGCATACAGTGTAGTAAGCAACACCAAAACAAACGCGGATCACTTTTGACATTCAATTAAAGGGGCTATGCCACGGTGATTAAGCTGTGTTTTTTCGAACCAGTGTTGAAAGTAAGACAATATAAAACCCTCCTCAAACTCCAAGACAACGAAATCAAGTGAATTGTTGGAGGTAAAACAAACCGTATTTATTTGTCGATGAGAATTTTTCTAGAAATTACACGAAAGAAAGTTGAAAAATTGCTGTTATGAAGGATAACACTAACTAAACCTCAATTGTCATTTACATGTACCTGTATCACCAATTCACCGAGAACTCCCTTCATCACGTCTATACAATCACAGCTTCCATCTGTTGTTACAGAAAACACAATCAAGGACTCTGTTCAAAACACAGTTAGGAAATACAGTATTTTTACATACTTCATTTTCATTTTCAAATGTTGTGTTGTTCAGGACATGTACTTTCTCCAATATCGTAACGTTTCAACATGACCTACAAATTTTGTGACTTACGTTTCCAAGCTACAAAGAACGCATGCACGTACAAACAACCAATCACATGTATGTACATGTTGGGGTTAGTTGATTAAAAATTGCTCAGTAGAGATGAGTATTATTTCGAGCCAGGTTTTACATGTATTTCAAATCCTTCTAATGCAAGGACTTTTGTTTTTACGTGTAATGTATGAAAATACATGTCAGAATGAATACTACAAGGTGTACAGCGTGAAGTAATAAGCAAGGCAGTGCTGAGCTAGCTAGCACTCACAAAAAATCCAGAAACGTAGTCTATTTGTTTTCCAGAAAATTTAAATGATTGCGTTATAAAAACAAAAACGGTTACAAGTCTGAGAAAACACAACATTCTTTCAGCCGCACAACTGGCATCATCAGTATAAAATACATGTATAAGGTACAAAACTGAATTTCGATCAATATAAAGCACTAATTAGAACAAAAATAGTAAGATGAATAAAAATATTTAGGTTGCATTTACAAAAAAAAATTAAGTAAGTAATTTTACGTTACAATGTCCTTTCTAGGGATCCTTCACCCATGCTTACCATTAAGTTCAACTGAGATGCTAGTAAACACAGGCCTGAGAGGTACAATGTAGTAACCCCCAGCTGACCAAAGTTCAAAACGTCAGCAGATTGTGAAAAATAATATGTGTAAGCCTCACCTTTACAGGGTTGCTTTTCACTCAGT
This sequence comes from Siderastrea radians, assembly GCA_964017195.1. Lineage (NCBI taxonomy): Eukaryota > Metazoa > Cnidaria > Anthozoa > Scleractinia > Rhizangiidae > Siderastrea > Siderastrea radians. The sequence continues at coordinate 53,237,556 of OZ024887.1, read as the reverse complement.
TTAAGCACAATGACTCTTCCACAGGGATTACTGTGGCTCCATCTTTTAAGAACATCGACAACCGCCTCCTGAACACTGGATTGTGCATCTTCTTCACTTTGAAAAAGCCCTTCCCACTGCAGAAAAAGGGCTGGGACAACAAACTGTGTGATAAAAAAATCAAATGCTTAATTTAACTCAAAGTCAATATTTCTTTTGCATTGTTTTGTTAGCATCAAAATAATAAGTGCACAAAGACATCAGGGGCTTGGTTGCAGGTACATGTATAAGTCAGATGTAAGGCAGAAATCACTACAAAGTCATAGCAAACAAGTTGTAAGATCACCTGGAAAGTCAACTCAGGTCATTACCTGACTTGTGAGACCCAATATCTTACTAGGCTTGCCACCTACATTTTGTATTAAGCTTGTACGAGTACATTTTTCAAATTTGTGATAATTGTTATCCCAGTTTGTGCACATACATGAAAGTTTTGTTTTCAAGATCAAATGAATACAAACTGAATCTACATGGCTAGGTGGAAAACTATGTACGTGGAATACATGTAGCTAATCTGGGTCCAAGGGGTTATTGGGACATTTGAATATGGGCCCCCATACTTGTAGCCAGAGATGATAATGTAACCTTTGACTTTTATGTCTGATGCCTATTATGGCTATACAATCGCAAGGTAAAAAGGTTAATAAACTTACTTTGAAAGGCGTATTGCAGATTAATTGAATTTCAACTTTATCAATTTTCTTGAAGTCTTCTTCTTCATTGGGTGGTTCTGACATCAAAAAAAAAAAAAAACCTTGTTTCATTACATCTACAGGGTCAATCTCTTGTCTTAATATACAGTAAGGGCTGGGGACCAGGTTACAGGTGTTTGCCTCAGCAACAATTTCAAGCACCGGCATTTGCTTCTAATAAGACAGTACTGTTTTCCCCAGCTACTCTTACCATTACCCAGCTACATCAAAATTAAGTGACAGCCCTGCTCCAACTGTTACATCATTGTAGTCCTTTAAATGTTCCATGTAGTTTTCTCATTTTCTTGCCTTAGTGTAAAAAGTATGTCCTGAAATATGATTGTGTAATAGTTCAACAACAATCTCTCCAGTTGTTTTAATGTCCTACCACTTGTGTACTTTGTAAATCTGTACTTTCTCAAATAATTTCTTGTTTGACTGATTTAAAGTATTAGTGTACTACAACCAAAAGTATGTGCTGTCACAAAGTTTTTACAGCAGTACATTAAATGTGAGGCTGAAAATAAGGTGACACGTGTGGATGGGATCACGACTGATCAAGATTCTGCTAAAGAAAGGTGTCTACCTACAGTAGGAGTTTGTTAGCAAATGTTCACTTGTAGGGGGAAGCAAAGACATTAACTAAGGTGCTTTTTGGCATCCCTGTATCTCTATTTTCTGTATTTCTCCCAACAGCATGCCCTATTCACTGATGTCCCGTGTCCCAGACCCCACATCCTTGCAACCTCAATTTTGTGTACAAACAGTCACCTGCAATCTAAAGATCCCATGTTCCCAATATGTTTCTACACTGTACTGGCATCCCCTCCCTAAGTTCTAGATTGTCCCACATATGGATACAACCTTTTACTTTTACACTACAAATTTGTACAAGCATTCTGCTACTCACCAATCATTTTCTCAAACCAATGTTCAACATCCTTTGAAGTCTCTTTCAGTGGAGCACCTGATGATAAACATTCAAACTGATGAGCCAGGTCCCATTCTCTGGCCCACTGACACAGAAACAAACCATAAGAAGAGGAGACATGGAAATCAACCACTCTGTAGGTTATAGACTGTGGAACCTGAAATTAAAAATATAAGCACTCTTGAAAAGAAACAATAAGTATTACTCTTAAATGAATGATAATATTTATAGACAAATATGATTAATGAGAGGTAAATAGTTAGTGAATGTACACTGTACCTTATTTTTGAGAATGTTCAAGTAAGACTTTCTGTTTTTCTTGCTGCTGTTTTCATCATCTACAACCACACTTTTGCCCTGATATAGAATTAAACAACTATCAAGAGAATAGTGAAACAGGATACAGAAGTAGTGGAAGTGTTTCATATTGTTCTAAGGTTGATTATTTTAAAACATGTGTTGCTTGTTACATGACATTTTGTATAAATCAGCCATCCTACAGGAACCTGTGTGATTATTAGTCAATCCACTGCATTTATTTACATGTAGTAGGTTTTTCTTGAGAAATGTTGTTGTCTATTGATTCAAAATTGGTTCAGTTGGCCCTGAGTGAGTCAGCAAACCCATGATCAGTTTTTTAGGGGCTGAGTTGGTAAACATGCATGACTTGTACTTTTGCTTACAACCATTGCAGCTGACTTTTTTGTAGCTCACTCTGCTCACATCACGCATCATACACAATTTGATGATTGTGAAGAGGAGCTCCCCTCCACCAACTGTCACCAAACTGTCAGTCAACTGTTGGCCAACAATTGACCAACAAGCTACCACAAAGTTACCAACAGATAAGCTTTACTCACATTCCACTGTAAAATAATCTTATAAACATGACAAGCTCTTTTAAGCTAGGTGCCATGGACAAATAATCTGTCAAATTTGGTGTACTTACCTTATTTATAACCTTGACGACCTTAAGAATCACTGCTCTGAGGCTCAGGGAAGGGTCAGCTTCAAACAACTCACGTGGGCTTATCCACTCATGTGTTTGAGAAAAATGATGAACATAAAACAATGTTTTTCCCTGGAAAGTACAAAAAACAGCCATTTATAACCCAGAAACTATTCTCCATAAGCACTAATGAGAAAGAAATAGTTGTACAGGTAGCTTTCCTTTTCCTCTTGGATTTTGAAAGAAGAGGAAGATTGGTAGATTGAGTTATTATTGTAAAAAATTACATTTTTATCATTTACAGCTGTATATGTTATTCTTGTAAATATGGGGTAATTTGTCTTATAGATGCGATGTCATCTATTAATAAACCATTCCTCATTATTGTAAACCATCATTATGAGGGTCCACAATTTCCCCTTGCGAGCAGGATACAGTATTTGAAATTTTACGAGACTGTACGAGTTAATCAGTGCAGGTTGATACAAATGGATCCTTTGTGTACATCAAGGCAGAGTAGCCTGTATGAAGTGTGTCGGCTTTCAAGTAATGAATCAGTCAAGGCAGAGTAGCCTGAATGTCAAACTAGTACGAGTCCTTTTGTGATGTTTTTTGTTGATGTTGGACATTACTATTACATTACTATTCTTCCTTGATCAAAACCCCGAGACGCTACCACTGCACAACCACCCCTTCTTTTAAATATTCAGTCGGTTGTCTTCCAAAAAAGCAGGACCGAGAATATCGTAACAAACAATCTGTGTCAATTTTTACTTTTAACTGATACATGGACAAGATGAGGTTAAACAGAATACCATAAACAAAACACATGTTAGGGCCATTAGTGGTGATATCAGGACCATAAAAAAAGGTGTTGGTCTGCTATACGTTGCATAAAAGGTGGTAATGTTTTCATCTGAAAGTAGAAAACTATTTAAAAATTCGGGCTGGATCGGGATTTTGACGTAAAGAAGGGCGGGACTGCTAGATTAACAGGAAAATAGGCAGGGTGGCAGAATCTGAGAACCTTATTGTGGAGCCTCTTTTATTACAAGTAAGTGGAAAGTGCGACTCTTAAGTTTTGCAAATCCAACATGGCGGCTAAACATTACCAGAGATTCTGGCATTCATAATGTATCTATCATTTCATTAAAGCATGAAAAGTTAAGCTTATATATGTCGACAGTAAATTTTAATCATTTTAATCAGTATCATCCCTTCACATAAGCTCATATTTAACACAGAACTTCGTCTTCAAAATGTAATAAAGCCCTACGTGTATCTCTTCATAAACCCCCCCCCCCCCTTATTAAGCATCCCCCTTCACTCCCCCCACCCCTCTTTTGTATTACCTAACATTAATAAGGCCCACAGTCAGCTAATTGTAGAGGAAATATGGTGGCAGGTATTTTTGCTAGGAAAATATTCAGTATTGGTGTTTTTTTGGCTGGAATAACCTTATGTAAAGTCCTTCAAGGGCCCACCGCGGATCCCCGGTGCGGATCTCACCTTCAATGCCAAGTTCAGTTGATGAAATACAGACTAAGAGAAAGACGAAAAAGAAATACTCACCGAGAATGGAGGACCGTAGAAAAAGACGACTTCTGGTTGCATAATTGCTGTTACAGTCTACGTTCTTCAAACTAAAATACGACTGCATTATAAACAAAGAAGCTGATAAAGCCCTGAAATCTTCGGTCGAGATCTTCAAAATTCCTTCTATTTGACCAGCGGTTCGAACGACAGGCTCAGTTGTGTGGTCACGTCGTATATGATGCGTGAACGATAAAATAATACATTTTTATTTGCCTCGTGGCACTTACTTCAATAAATTAAAAGAAATAAAAAGGGCCAAAAAAAGTTAAAAATCCTAAACGTTTCGGCTTAGCCCTTCTTCAGTATGATACATCATGCGTGCCACAGCCAAGCCCTTCACGGAAATTCGAAAATTTCAACATACTGGTCTAAACTTTTAGTGTAGTAGTGGTTAGTGGTTAGTGTAGAACAACTCTTCGCTTTCCACGCTGTTCAGCTGCCGCGTAAACAAAAGCAGGAGAACAAAACTGAATATGAAGGACTTCAATCGACTCCAATGCTGGCTGGAAGAAACTATCATTGTGCCTGACTGAAAAAAAGGGCACCCGACGAGTAAATTTAAGCAAAACACACCGGATGACCTTTCTCCGAAAGGTTTCAGCTAGTGTTTTCGGAAAGCCGGGCTTTCTGAAAATACAAGCTGAACTTTTTTCACAGTCTAGACGATGAAATTGTCCCTTCGAGAACAAAAGGAATTAACTTTGTCATGATAGGAAAGTTTGAAGTAACTTTTCGCCAAAAACTGAGTTTCTAGTGTTTCATCTCAAATAACGCAAATTAAATCTGAATTTATGAGTAGAACTGTCTGGGCAAAAACGTGAGACCTCCTGGCAAATCAATACCAGCCGGAATCAGGGACTGAGAATTCCAGTACAGCTGCATGGCTTGGAACTGCATGTATGGGCGGCGAATGGTAAATTCGAGACTTTGCGAGATGGCGAGATGATCATTTTCTTGTGCGAGCCCGACACCCTTTTAATTTTTAAATTGCGAGACCGAGCTTTCACTGAGATTTTGCTACGGCGAGCCCAAAACTTTCTAGGACATAAAAATTCGAACCCTACTCTTTTAGATCAGTTTCAGGTAACTAAGGATGTTACCTAAGCACATCAGAACTTCAAGAAACGTCAAGAGATCCTGAGACGGCTTGGTCGAAACTGAAATCGAGACTCCGATCCGAGACTGTTTTGACTGATGAAAAATCGAGACTCCAAACTGCAAAGAATCGCACAAAAAACGAGTCAACGAGAAACGCTTACAATTCAGCTGCGGTTCGCCATCCCTAACTGTTGATCCTTTCAATCCGGCCAACTCCGCGTTCACACTAAGGGAATCGGGTATCCTGCATCAAGAAGGCATCTTCGGGGAATGCCCTGGTTTCCCTTACTGAAGCAGATTCACCTACCACGCAAGTTAGATTGGTTGGTTGGTTTTATTTGGTTTGGTGTGTAGTGCCATTCTAATAAACATTGGAAACAATTGGGAAATGATGCGTCTCCCAGTTGTCTTATAGTGAAACTGATCCGGCAAATTTTTCATAATACTTTGAGTTCACACAGGATGCGAAAAAAAAAAGTTTTTCGTTTTGAGCGAGCAAGACCCTTCAAAAATACACGTATTCTACACTTCCACCAGAAGCTGTTAGTTCTAACCCCATACAAAATAGGCAGGGAAGCATGCATTAACCTTTCTTTGAACACCTTATCGCGCGTGAAGAAAGAAAACCAGTCCATGCCACTTGCGTGTTGCAAGCACCTTAGCGCGCGCTGCAACGGTTCTAATCGCGAATATCGGTTTAAATGACGCTAACTAAGAGATTACAATCTCCTGTGCTACCGTGATAATAACAAAATTTCTTAAGGAAGAAAAAGGCCGCAACCCACATCCTTGAAGGTTAGTGTGACTGCATATTTCATGTCAAAATGAATATACGATAGTCAGAGTCGATTGTCAATGTATTCTGCTTTTGGCTTCATTAGGCAAGAAGCTTCAGCAATTTGCGATGGTGAAAATTGGTGGAGCTCCAACTGAAGAAACATGGAATGAGCTAACTCAAGGGCAAGTCAAATCTTTGGTTTTTGAAATCAACTTAGAGGTAAACAAGGTTGTAGCAGAAATGGAGATTAAACTAGAACTTCTGACACTTAAATCGGAGGTCCACGAGTGGTATAATCTCACTTCGAGTTTTTTGAGAAAATTGAATGTTCTTCGCGAGTGTTTTCCGCCATACTCTGCCGAGAGCTACAGATATATGGAGGGACTACAGCATAAAAATATTCTAAAAGAATTTAAGGAGTTCAACAAAAGGAAGAACTACCAGGACCGGTATTTGAAATTAAAAGCCGAGCTTTTAGCCCTTGAAAGATTTCTTTTAGAAAAAACTTCAGTTAGAAAGAAACATGAAGAAACTGCAAAGCAACTCAGAGGACTCAAAACACAGATTGACTCCGATCGTGCGTTTCTTAAAGAGGCGAAAACTAGCATTAAAGATATCACTAGTACAATAGTCCGAGAGAAGAAAGCTATGCAACGTGATATCGCGCAGACGAAAAGAAACAACGCGAACGCGGCTCAGAGATTAAGCGAGCTGCGAGAGACACTGAAACAGAAAGAAGCGTTACTGAAAGAGACCACGGAACAGAGGCAAAAGGAAGAAGACGAGCTACTAAGAGAGCGTCAAGAAAACAAGAAGCTGCTTCAGATTCTGAATGAACACACAGCGCAACTAAGGCTGAAGTAAGACAAAGTTTGTAAGAAACTAATGAATAAAACTATTGTAACCGTCTGTACGGTGGTGTGTTCTTCTTTTCCCTCGTAACTCTGGTTTTATGCGTTTCAAAGGAGCTTTAAACAATTGACTACCGTCACTCAAAAGCCAGAAACTAAAATTACGTAATGTTTGGCTTCTATTGAAAAAAAAAATAATTACCATGAGTTTGTGGCATCAGAGTAATCAAAAACCGTTTTTAATTAAGTTATGTACTGAGGTATGTCGTTATTGGGTAACAAACAGGTAAAAATCTTACGAAATCACTACTGGGCCTGTTATGGCGAAAACTCACACTCATTTTTTCATAAGCGAAAACCAATTTTTTTTACGATTTGCGTTTACACCCCCCGAAAAAGCAGTTTTGCGTCGGAAATCTGCCATGACACAGCCAGTAGTTTTGTATTTAATGGGGGTATAAAAGCATGGTTTTCTTTTTGCAGATGGTTATCATATGCATTCTCCATTGCGTGACTTCATCGGATGGTTTATAATGATAATCATTATAAAAGATCCCTGGAAAAGAAATAAATATTTTCTTCAAATTAATGAATACCAATATATTAAAAAGAAAAGAATGATATATTTAATGAAAGAATGATGAGTTTAAAAAAGAATGATATGTTTAATGAAAGATATTTACTCGAAGTAAATGGTCAGTTCGTTGATTTTATCTTGTTTCTTTGATTTGATTTTTTCAAGCGCGTCCTCTTCTGATGTTTTACCATATCTCGCCATTGTTTTATGCCTTTTGCCATCGATAAATGCGTCGAAGTAGAATTGTTTATTTTTCGTGTCGTCTTTGATGGTTAATTTGTTTTCTAGTTTGACTATTCTCTCTTCAAGTTGGTTTTTATTTTCGATGTTTACTTTGTATTCTATCTTTTTGGATTTAATATTTGGATTTGATTTTATGTTTATTAAATGTTTACCATATTTTTCTGCATATTCGTGAATATATCCGTTTTCAACTTTTTCTAAACTCTTTTTGTCGTTACTTGGTGCATTAATAATCAATTCTATCTTTGGTTTCTTGTCTTTGTGTTTGAATACTTGGCTCTTCTTGTTTGATAGATGCCATTTAAGGCGTGTTTCTATATCTTCACATGTTGAACCTACATAGACCATACTGTTATTAAATGTTACTATATATATCTTTCCATTTTTGTACAAACTGTTGAATTTACTATTAATTATTTCTAATGTGGGTTTTCTACGGTTGAAATATTTGTTGTTTATCTCTTTATTGTTCAAATGTATGTACTCTAACTTGGTTGTTCTGCTTAATGCTGTGTACAGTTGTTTTTTGTCCATCCTGTTGACGTCGTGAATGTTATACGGTTCGTCAATATCTGCTCCCTGGTATTTATAAACAGTTACACAAAAGCTCGGTATGAAGCTTTCGGAAAACTCTTTTTTATCGAACCATTCATTGTTAACCTTGAATTTATTCCCTTTTATTTCCTCTATCATGAATTCCATAGTATTGAATATTTTTTTGTCTTTTATATTCGTTGTTGCTAGTACTGGCATGTTTTGGCACACTTTATAATTTTCTTTTTTATTATCATATTTGAACTCTACCGTTTCATACCTCTTACCCTTTGTGAATTTGTCACAACATTGTGTATTGACCTTTATTCTTGTTGAGTTCAAGTAACAGATATTTTTACAAAGTTTCTGATCAATAGGTTGGAAATATGTCGAGATTTTACCATGTTTTAAGAATGTTTTTAACATCTCATGTGTTTGCTTGTCGTATCTACATGACCTCTCTATGTATTTAAGGGTTTCGACCTTTGGGCACATTTCACGTATTGTTTTAGACTCTAGATAATCATAATGTATCTGACTACCTGGTTCAACGGGTTCACATTGGTTAGGATCACCGAACATATAGATTTTATTATTGAAATTTAAATAGGCTTTGTAGATCAATGTTATCCACTTGTTGGGAACCATCGAAAATTCCTCAATGAATATAGTCTTGTTCTTGAGACTTTTAATGTTTGTTTCTACATTTATACAACTGAATTCACAAAAATAAGAATCGAAAGTATGGCATATCTTATTAGCTTCATTCTTACCAAAACCCATTTTAATTAATCTATTTTTGACATTCTCAACGGATTTGTTAGTAAATAATAATACGATTGGGTTATCTACCTTCATTATCGTTTCGCATAGTTTGGTTGTTTTACCACTTCCCGCTTGCCCATTATATATACACCCTTTACCACTTTCAATCTTGTAGTCTGATATATTCATGTTTTCCCTGTAATGTTTTTCAAAATACGCCAATTTACTGTCCGTAACATAAGCTTTACCAATTTTTTTAGTACTGAATTTGACGTCTTTCTTATTTCTGAATGTTGTTTTAGGGTTAGTTATAAAGACCCCGTCTGTATTATACGAACGCAATACGCTATATTCGCCGTGACATGTTTCTATTAATTGCAAACATTTTAATATAGCCTCGGATACAACAAACCTGTTAATACTTGTATGGTCTGAAAAAATACGATCAATTTTTTGCTCTCATATAAGATAAATATCATTATGATGATCGATTGTGACATTTTTACCTTCAGCCATAGCAGATGTCCAACATGCCATAGCTGTTTCATAGTCTGTGCAAGTAAATCCGTGATTTGTTTTATTGTATTTTCGGCCAAGTTCTCCAATAAAACTATTTGCTATTTTCTTTGCCTCACCCTCTGGGAGGTTATCGAAGATGTATTTTATGAACTCACTAAATGTGTCTGGTTTCAGAGCTCTCTTAGTAACGATTTTATGTTTGATCTGACTCAGAGGCATATTTAAAATATCAACTAGGTATGATACCAGATTAGAGCTGTAAAAACCGGCTTCGATTTTTATGGGGTTACTATATATATCGAGTACTGTTTCGTCAATGTAGTATTCACCACACTTTTTTAGGTCATCTTTAGAATCAAATGGTTCAATAACATCGTGGATACTGTAAATGGGAATTTCGTGTTTATTGTTTAATAAGATGCTTGGATAACATTTAGCTATATCTATGCTAATAACGTCCTCCGGTATATCATCTGTTGTGCACCATTGCAAGGCTCTCGGATAGTATTCGTCCAACATTTGTCTTGTGTTCACATTATATGATGATTCAGGAATATAACCGTTCAACTGCTTAAATAAACTCGTTGCTATGCTTGTATATCACTGATTTGTCCATTTGAAGTCATGCGTCTTGTATATGTTAAATAGTTTATCACATATTGTTTTTCTGGTGTCATATTCCTCGTTTAAGAGGTACATATTCTTTTTGTGATCAATGAAACCGTCTAGAATACCGTTATTATTCCAATGTAGATATTCGACATAAAAATTTTCTTTCCTGCTATATAAATCTATGGCTTCTTTCATCATCGTGTTTTCAGGGAGAACGACTATATGGTTTTCTTTATCCAAACTGCATATATCATCAACTGATTTGATTTTTGTAACATTATCATGACGCCTAGTCCATTTTAGATTAGACATGTGTTTTAGTAGGTCATTACATCCGCCTCGGTTTGCCTTACTTGCTGTGATTATGAGTTTTTCATTTGTAATAGGATAGCAATGATGATCTTTTACAATGTAAACAAGTGATATATTTGAGCAGTGTTTACTATGTGTGATGAATTTTATATACCTACTATCGAAAGCGTGGATTGACACATTATCATGACATTCTTTCGCCCAATTAATTAGTTCTTCAGTACTAATCATTTCACCTTCAGGAACGTACTCGTATATCTCACTCTTCAACTTGTCAGAAGTATATGTTTTAAAACCCCGCTGACCTCGAACTTGATCCCATACATAGTCTACGACACACGTGTTCACACCATGACTCTTAATGGGTCGTTGTTTGTTTAACAAGTATGACTTGAGCTTGAGTTTACCCATTTTATGTTTTATGACTCTTTTCTTGTCTAAATTGACTATTTTGCAACCAATGTGTGTAACAGTTTCACCCGACAAAAATGTCACGTTTGTTTTCATTAACGTGTATAATGCGAACTTGTATGTATCTGGAATACTCAAATTAACAGGCTTATCAACTGTAAAAGGACCGTATGTGTGTTCAGAAACCGTTTCGTTCATTCCACGTAATAAGTGAGATAATTTTACATGTATTGTAATAGACACGGTCTCCTCTTTTCCTTGCATTTCGTTGAGTCTTCTTGCGAAGAGGCCGACAAATGATTTCAATCTCTTGTTTTTGTCATTGCTTAATTTCATTTCATCCTTACGGTATTGATTTAATGTTGCTTTTATTATTGGATAATTGTGTACTTTTTTCTCTTTTGTAACTAGTTTGCTGTATTTATCATTGATTAATGCTGTTTGTTCATTAATATCTTTATCTTTGTTAGTTGCTTTAATCATCATTTTTTCGAACGGATCATTTGTGACGACAAAATCCGGAAATTGGTCATCATCAAATAAATTATCATGATTATAAACCTTCTTCTGTTTTTTCTTTGGCTTATTATCTACCACAATAATTTTAGGCTTCTTCTTCTCTTGCTTTAATAGCAATTTGATGAGTTCCGATTTACTTAGTTTCTTAAGATCGCTCTTATTCATATCTATAAGGTTAGATTTTTCTGATTTCATATATATATACTATAGGTTTTATTTTTTTAAGTGTCTATAATTGCATACAAAATTTTACTTAAAAAAATAAAAATATCTAAAACTATATTATAATGAATAAGATTGAAATTGAAAACTGCGTTTATCAAATCCACCCTGTTTATGACCTGTATGCTTCAGATAAAAATGGAAATATCATTAATATTGTTAAAAAAATACCAATGACTGGAACTAAGAACAACAGAGGTTATTTATTATGTGGTGTTAGAAAACATGGTCAAAAGGGATATAAAACATGTTTAACACATAGATTTATTTGGGAATGTTTTAATGGTTTGATAACAAATAATAAAGTTGTTGACCATATCAATAACATAAAAGACGATAATAGAATATGCAATCTACAGCTGGTAACACAAAGTGAAAACACAAAAAAATCTGTCAAGGATAATGACTATTCATACAATAAACAAAAAAAGAGTCGAAAATGTGTAAAAGCCATTAACTGCGAAACAAATAATGTTATTTATTTTAATAGTATACATTGCTGTGCACAGCATCTTAATATCAATAATGGTACTATAAAGAGAGTGTGTGATGGAATTAAATATCGTAAATCAGGTATCTCGAAAAAGGATAGACAAAGATACAAATTTGAATATGTAAACAGTGAGGATATGCCAGATAATTATATGATATCAGCTAATAAACGCCAAAAAAGAGTACCTAACGAAGACAAAAATAAAAATAAAATGGAAGCTATTAAAAGATGGCAACAAAAAGAATTTATATGTCCAAGATGTAATAAACATTTGAAAAATAGTAACAAAAATTATCACAGTAAGACTTGCAAATAGGTGATAATTCAAATGATCCAAAACATAGGATCCCTTGAACTATATGAAAAAAGATTATCATGGATTTAGTATCCGTGTTATTTCATTCCTTACCTCTTTCATATTGATTTCATGGACATTTTTAATGTGCTTTTTTGTTTTCAAATGACAGGATTTTCCAGCTAGCGTGTAGTTACGTCCTTTCCCGCAGATATCACAGTACCATTCCTTATTTAGCATATATAATGTTTTATTGTTCTTTCTCTCTGCATCGGTTAAAATTCTTGGTCTACCTCGACCTCTCTTAACATTCTGATTTTCCATATATATATATATATATATATATATATATATATATATATATATATATAATACTAACTGCAGACAGTACTGTTTCGGCCTTCTGGGCCTCATCAGTGCAGTGCTGATGCTGGAGTTGAGGTTAGCGGCTATACAGCCACCTCAGACGATCCCATACTATATATTTTTTAAATATTTTTATATATCTCTTAAGTCTTTAATTGGAATCCAACTGTTGAAGTGATAACTATATCCTTTCCACTTAACTAAAGCTTGTTTCTTCTTATAATCCCTCCGAATGACTTTATCAATTCTAAATACCTCTTGTTTGGCTTTTAATAATTCAGGTTCATAAAAACTCCCTTGAATGTCTTCACCTCTGAGATCCTTTAGTTTGTAAGTTATTGGATTCGTATATTGGATTTTATCAACTGTAAAAACTTCCTCAGACCAATTTGGTGTATAGCCCTTATCAAACACATTTCGTTTATATTTACTTATTCTAACCTTATCACCTATTTTGAATTTTGGTTTAGATGATACTTGCTCCATATCACCATATAGATTAAAGTAAACAGTTCCTTCATTCTTCTTTTTACTGGCTTCTATGGGTGTCATTTTGATAGAGCTATGTTTAGTGTTGTTATACTGTTTCACTAATTTGGGTAGCATGTCTAAATACTGTGTATTACCTTGAACAGTAAACTGCTTCCACATCTTGGTTTTAATTGTTCTGTTCCATCTTTCACAAACTGACGACTTTTCCTCATTCTCAGTTGAGTACAAGGTTATTTTATTCTTATCAAGTAGTTCTTTAACATGTTTGTTGTAATACTCTTTGCCTTTGTCTGTCCATAAATATTCCGGTTTTCTACCTTCTTTAAGGATTGTTTTAAAAGCATTCATAACGGTTTCACCCTTTTTATCTTTTAATGGAACGATCCAACCATATTTACTAAACACATCTAAAACCATAAGAAGATATCTATAACCTTTATTCCATCGACTAAACTGTTGCATCTCAAGAAGATCAGATCACCATATTTCGTCAATATGATTTACAATAACACGCCGTCGAGTAAAATTTCGTTTTATGGGTTTGTGTAATTCATCAGCTAATTCTTTTTGCCAGTTTTCTTCACTCGACGGCCTTTCCCGTTTTTTGTCTTCCTTTGTTTTACACCGAGACCTAGTTTCTGCTTCGTGTTAATCATATTTCTAGCCAGCCAATGTCCCCATTGTCTTTCATTGTAAGGCACACTGTCTAGAGCCTTAACCATTTTTCTATCAGCTTTATTCTTGCATTTTTTGTCATCCTTGCAAACCGAATAATCGACGTCGTGTTGCATTGCTATTGCATCCGTTTTACCAGTCGGTTTATCATATATTTCTAATATTTCACCTGTCACTGGATCGTACTCTAACTGCTTATCGAGAGGGTTGTATGGTCCTGTATATCGATGTCCAGGTAAAGTCCAGCCTGATTTTGGTTTGGGTAGCCTTCCAATGGCTTTATGGATATCTAAACTTCCACCGTCCAAATCCTTTCTGTCGGTTTTATACTTTCTATTCGGTCTGATTTTAGTAGATAATTGATCAAGAGCTTGACTTCCAACATTCTGAATCATCGGATTCAACTTATCAAGAGCATAATCGATAGCCTTTTTCTGCAGTTTTGGGTTTCTCAAGGCTTCTGATCCATAATATCTTCCCATTTCAACTGCCTTTTTTCCAAGCCAAGGAATACCGTGGTGAATCAATAAATCAGCACCAGTTGATGCTACTGTATCTAGTACGCCCGCCCCCTTCGACGGGCCAACCCGTTTCCCGCCTGTTTAACGAATTTCGTCTTTGTAATACCACATTCAGCACAAGTACATTTCATCATGGTTCGCCCGTTTTTGGCTTTTACATATCTTTCACTTCCAGGTACACATAGAGTGACCTTTTTCTGTCTGACGCAATATGATTTCATATATAATATGATTAGATTAGATTAAGGTTCAATATATACGTTCTCATATTTACCAGTTTTTGGATTTTTCACCAAACGCATGACAGTACCCTTCTTTGGTTTAGTCCAGAATTTCTTGCTTGTTATACCTGTTGGTCCTGTGAAAGCACCTTTTAAGATATCACCAGACCAATATCGGTCAAATACATGGTTGGTTGATGGAATTACTTTGCGAGTTATTTGTTCGGCTATTTTGGCTGCCTCGAAAGCTTTACCTAATGGATTTTCTCCTCCCTTTTGGCTTTTGATAAATTTGGTTTTCGTAATACCACATTCACCACAAATACATTTCATCATAAGTCTGTTATTTTTGGCTCTCACATATCTTTCACTCCCTGGAACACATTCTGTGACCTTTTTTTGTTTCACGCAATATGATCTCATAATATATATGAGTTAGATATTTTTAAAATACCGTTCTAAGAATTTCTCATTCTTTATTGTATCATGTATGTCAAACACTTTCAATAGATTAAAATATGATATCCCTTTGTTCATTTCATTCAAAAAGTACAGACAGAAATATCCACATGTTGTTGTATTGATATTTTGTATTTGGTTATTTTGATGAAGAAGTGTTAAATTCTTTTTTCTTGCATGATTAACTATTTCTTGAAATGGAGGCAAACCAAATGAATCAAAGTAATTGATGACGTTATCTTTCACATATGTGGATACCCAATGGCTACCGCTCATATATGATGGTTCAAGATTGTAAATGAATAGAGCCTGTCTATGATGGTGAGGAACATTTTCATCTCTTGACAATACATCATTAATTGGGATATTCAGATATTTACACCATTTTATTAAATCATAATTGCTTAATGGGACATTCTTATGGAATTTCGGTTTTACAACAGAATGTTTAACAGTGGGACGTTTTTGAAGGGTGAATTTTTCCCTAGTAGAAGACCCTCTCCCTTTTTTTTTTTTTTTTTTTTGTCCCCATACCGATTGTACCGTCCGGCCAATTTCCATAAAAGGTGGAGTTCTATACATTGGGACTAACAAACCACCATCCTGATTATAATTGGTTGGTTTTGGTACAGATCTGGGTGGTCTTTGTTTTGGTTGTCCCATCTGAGGGGCACCTTTACCAGTCATCTTCTTTATTGCCTCAATAGCTAAAGGGACTCCAATTGATGCAAGAAGAGTACCTAAAAACCCACCTGTTTGTACTTTTGTTGGTTTTATATGAACACCAGAACCGGTTTGTAGAGCATTTAATATATCCTTCTTTTGTTTGGTTGTTAAACGATGTTTATATGTTATCAACTGATCGATTTTATTTTGTGGTATGAGGAACCCACCGGTTTGAACACCTTTTCCGGATATCTTCTTAACAATCTGAGATGCTCCTTCAGATGCTAGACCTCCCAAAGCCGACAATCCAATAGTCTTAGCAATCGTTGGACCAAAAGTTCTTCCAAGCGCTAGAACTGAAGACAGAAGAGATCCACCCACTTGCTTTCGAATGTTTGTTTTAGAAAGTTTAATGTCCATTCCTTTTCTCAATTTCTTATTTTTTTCCAATCTTTTTACAATATTTAATGGAACATAAAGAGTGTCATTCCCAGATAGAGAGTCCTTCGTGAGCCTTAGAACTATTGTTTCTCTTTTATGATACGCGTTACTAAGATTCTTTTTCTGGTTTGGTGATAAACTAACTTTGATTTCGTATAGTTGTGTCATATTATATATGTTAGATAAATTCTGTTTTAAAAAACATATTCATTTAAATTTTCATCGATGTTAAAAACTTATTCATTTAAACTATCATCAATTCGTTTCCAACTGTCTTAACAACAACCTCACTCTCGTAAAATACGATGCTATGAGCTCGGACGTTGGCTGTTGGGGCTGTATTGAGACGATAATGGAGAATCAACTGTTTAGGATCTCTAGTCACTACCTCTTTTTGATATGTCAAATCGAAATATATTAATCCATACAAACTGGTGAAATTGGATACATTAAGTTGTGTCCCTGTATTATAATCATTTTTACGAAATGCATAACTCATGAGATCATTGAATATCCTGATTTTAGAATCTGCATCGTATTCTAGTTCGGGATAGAACGTATTGTTTCCATACTCTAAACGACAACTCGATAGAGAGCTATTAGCGTCAGCAGCATTCAACTTGAAAGTGTCAAACAAATACGGACTTCTCTCGGATTCGTTATCATTTGGTCCATCTGTTCGTTGGAGATAAATAAAAACATGTTTAACGTTGTCGATAGCCGGGCTGATTTGAAACAGATTCTGAATAGCTCTGGTATTTGCTGACTGATTGTAGAGATCTCGCATATATGTCCAGGTTGTTGGCTTAAGAAAATCTGACACGAAATTACTATACATGCTGTCTTTTGGGATTAATCTAGGGAGCCAAAGATACAATCTCTTTACTACAACACGACCAGCGTCTGTGCCATTTGCCATGTGAATCATTTCACTGTCTTCGTTAAGTGTAAGTTCCATTGTGAGTTGCATTGGGGGCAACATTTTTTTTTCTAATTTTTGGAAAAAGCTGTATCGGTTCAACTGAATCATCTCGTTAATACTCTTAGCTCCCCCACCACCATTGTTTTGTGCTGCTTGGGTTAAAATACGACGGGCCTCGAAACCTGTGTTTGTATTTGCTGTTGTATCATCAGTATCAAGATACCAGAACGAATTCTTTCCAACGGATCTACTAAAATCATCACTATATTCGAGTAAATTTTTAACATTCGTAATTCTATGTAAATTATCACTCTCGTATACTATTTTACCAGACGATTTAATAACCATATGTCTGATTAGACTATGAGATCCGTTTATCATGGTGATGCGATCTGCTTGAGCATATCCAGTGCCATCTGCCTTTTTTTGAAGCTCTTTAGTTACTTCGAAAAACCCATTAAAAAAATCGAACATAGTCGACCTATCGTTGATTGTGAATTTGTAACCTGTCTTTTTCTGACTTTGATTGTTAGCAGGCTGTTCAATTACATTATCCAAATGGAAACGAACGTATTCATATCGTTGCAGATTTTCATTTGTTCTGAAACTCATTATATATTGATAGTTTAGATAAAATTCACTTTTTAAATCCAGTACCAGATATAAGTCTATTCAGAATTGTGTTGTAATCTTCTTCTTGTTTTGGTTTAGTAGGTTTGGTTGGTTTCATGGTTTTATTCATTGATTGTTTAGTTGAACCGTGTAATTTTCTCATAATAAGCTCTCCGCTTTTTTCAGCTGCTTTTTTTCCCAGTTTGTCTCCAGCATGTGAAATACCAGATTCAAGCGCTTTTTTGGCAAAAGGTTTTAAAACTATTTCTGGAACTTTACTTAACACCCTTCCAACCGGTTTGAAAATGTTGTCAACAATGATCCCAGATCCTTTATGTTCATAAACAAATCGTCCAAGTTTTGGATGATAAATACGCTTGTATTCATACGACGACATATATAACTATTAGTTAGATTAATCTCTCTTCTCTCTTAAAATCAAACTGAATGAAGTGTCACTATGATTAAGATCTATGATTCTTCGTTTACCGTCGGTGATATAAATCCGAATTTTATTAATCGTATTTTTATTGACAGGATTGAACTGTACTCGTCTTGGCTCTTGTGTGAAACTATAACTCGGGGTGAGAGTTGAGGTACTGAAACTATATATAATATCCGTTTCATCACCATCAACTAGACTTTCGGATATGAGGTCACTATGAATATTGAGAATTTCTCTGTCTTGACTCAAATTCGGTATGTAATCACCAACATTTTCAGCATTAGTTAAAACCTGTTTATTGAAGCCAATTAAATCATTGAAATCGGATACAGTCAGATCTAATCTATAATTTGTGGCTAATGCGATTATTGTGCGAAATATTGTATCGTCGAATTCGAGACTGATCGGATATGACGGATTGTTAGCTGTTCCTGTTTTAGTATTATCCTTTAAAAAATTATTGAAATCGACATAGTTCCATACACCAGGACCCAGTTGTTCAAAAGTTGGATAGCGCTATCCACCGGATAAATCTCTATCCAGTGGATAACGCAATTGGTTTCCCTAACACTTATCCACTGGATAGTGATTTATCCGTTGGATAGCGCTATCCAACTTTTGAACAACTGGGGCCAGGATTGAATATCAACTCTGTCCAATTAGTACCACTATCAGACGAATATCTTATTTTCTGATTATTGAGTTCTTTTGACACATTGAACCAAGTAAATGACATCGAAATGATTCGGTCGAGGCCGATTTCATATTGTCGATTTGGATCGAGAATTATCGGATTGATGTATTTGATTATGAAATCACTCGGTTTATTACCATTCTTGTCTCTGACTGAATGGGATGATAAGATAAGTTGTCTATCCATTATATTATTAGTTTAGACTAAAATAGTTTTTGTATATTTTGTTGTATTGTGACCTGTTCAAAATAGAGTTTTTCAACAAGATGTCGAGAAGTGCAACACCTGTGTTTCTTAGCTCTATGCTATTATTACCAGCAACCTTTGATCCGATAATCAGCTCAAGCTTTTTCAACATTTCTTTCGGATTATTAAAAAACATTACCTGTCCACCTTTTTTTGTTTTTTTCTTCAAACCCAACCCTTTAATATTTTTCAGTCTTTGATCATTGTAATTTATATAATCAGTAAGAACCTTTCTTGTATCTTGAATAATTTTTCTTTTATATTGAGCGTCAGCTTCAGTGATTAAACCACTCTTTAATTTTTTAGTGATATCAGTTGAAAACCCAGGGAGTTGTTTCCGTATAGTTTGAGCATTTTTTATTACTTGATGTAGATAAGATTTCCTCTTTATGTCATTCATATCTTCTTGTTGAAGTCGTAATTCAATATCATCATAATTCGGTATTTCAAATTCATCCAAAACTTGGTTAATTGCATCCTCCTCGAGAATGTTATAATCAGGTCCTTCAGCTTCGTATTTAGGTGGAAGATCTTCAGGTTCATACATGTATTCTGGGTCAATATGAATTCGTTTTTCTCCGGATGCTAAATCCTTGAGGACATCTTCATAAGATGGAGGTTTTGGAACTATCTGTTTCTCGTTTTCAGGTAAAACAGGTTGATCAAACAAATCGTCCAATCCATAATCAGGCACTTCATCATCAATAGCTATTCCATAATCTGGAACAGGTCGCTTTTTCTTTGGTAATCTTCTAAATGGCATTTTTGGAGCTGCGATTTCCCTTAACCCGGATGTGATAGGCTTGAAAAGTTTCTCTGCCTCGACTTCACCCATTTGATCAGATATCGTTTTTTGTTTTATTGTCTCTCTTACTGTGTTAATCTTTTTACCAAGCTCGGATCGTTTCTCAGCCATTTCTTTCCATTTGAGTAAACTCATTATATCATTTGTTTACATAAAATTTCGTATTTTGTTCGGAAAAATTACGGTTATCATATATAAAAACGCTCGCATAGCGAGTCGCATAGCGAGTCGTATAGCGAGTCGTATAGCGAGTCGCCATGCGATAAAATTGTATAACATAGTATCATATGAAGATTCAAAATTACGATTTTCAAGATGATGAAAATAACGATTTTGTTCAATTAAAGAATTTCATGCCAAACCGATGTTTCAGGATGCTTATTTGTGCTCCCTCTGGTGGTGGTAAAACTAACCTTTTGCTTGATATGATATATAGGCTTCTCTATTTTGATAAGATATATCTTTACGCTCGTAATCTCCAACAAAGCAAATATAAGCATCTTTTGAAATCTCTTGAACTAATATCAAAAGAGGTTGGTTATGATGTGATAGAAGCAAGTAACGATGAAATCATCCCTTTGACAGATTTGTCTGATGAAAACCAAAAATTTATCATATTTGATGACTATTTAAATACAGGTAAGAAAAATGACGAACGGATACGAGACTACTTCACCAATTCAAGAAATAAAAATTGTTGTTGTATATATTTGAGTCAAAGCTATTACGGAACCGATAAAACAATAAGACTGAATAGTTCACATTTTTGTGTTTTTGATTTCTCATCAAGAAATGAAATATCAATGATTTGTAGAGAATTGGGTGTTAACAAACAGGATTACCAAAAGGCTACTAAAGACCCATTCAGTTTTCTGTATGTTGATAAAATAAGAAAATTCAATGCAAAAAATTTCAATGAAAGAATATAATCTAATATTATATGAGTTATTCTAACGGTATCCTTAATCACGACGATCTTCACGGACAAGGTCAGATAGGCCCTAGAGGGTTGCCTGGGTTACCTGGACCTGAAGGACCTATAGGCCCTAAAGGCAATGGTTTCAAACTTGATGCTAACGGTAATTATGATATGGAAAATAAGAAGCTCACAAATGTTCGAAATGGTGATGCAGACAAAGATGTTATGGTCAAACTACAGATAGAAGGATATGTGAATAATAAAACACAATATCTCGATGGTGTTCAACCTGCTAAAGTGACTAATAACAAGGCTGTAATTTATTCGAATAATGGATCGATTCACAGTAATGCTTTATATTTGAAAGACACAGTTGATAAAGAGGTACAATTTTTCACTGAGAACCAGGATACCAATCAAATCCGTCTATACATTCCAAATCTGAAAAACAATGATAGTTTTAATAACCGCAACAAGTCAAGCATCGTTGTTACATCCATTGACCAAAGAATTGAAGGAAAAAAGATTTTCAGTGACATTGAAGTACCGCAACCTGTTAGAGACAATCAAGCTTGTAACAAAAAATATGTTGATGATAAAATACAATCAGCAGGATCACAATCATCGGATAGTTCCAATTTTGTTAAAAAGACTGGATCAACTATGAGCGGAGACCTCATTTTACAATCTCAACCATATCCGATTCTAGGAAATACCAACAAGGCAATATCTTACAATACAGCTAGAAATGTATTTTTGAGTAAAAAAGAAGGTGGGTCCATGGAACAAACCTTAGACATGAATAATCATGAAATTTTTAATGTTAAAGACCCAACAGCTGCAGATCAGGCAGCAAACAAAAAATATGTTGACACTCAACTAGCTACTAAGTTGGACAAAGCTGATGCTAAAAAGTATGTCAATGTTGATGGAAGCAATGGCATGACTGGTAACTTGAATTTAAATGAAAAAACAATAATCAACTTAAACACCGATGACAAAGACATAAAATCAGCAGCTAATGTCGGCTATGTCAGCAGTAAGGTACACACCGCCAAAGGTGATGTGACTGTAGGGCTGAAAACTTACTTTGACACAAAAATCAAGGAGTCTCACATCACCAGCTCAACCAATAAGAAAGACGTTTTCAGGTATCTCATGGAAAATGCCGATGAATCTTCAAGTGAAAACAACATAATAGTTGATGGCATTGTTGACTTTTCTGGTTCCCCCCACAATGTCAACAAAAAAGCTTATAAATTTAAAATGGGGAAAGACGCTCAAAATGAGTATTCTTCTCGCATTGGCTTTAACATGTTCAAACTTCCAGAAGGCGAGTACACTTTGGCTATTGAATTTTTCCCTCCAAGCACAACAAATTTGTCAGTGAGTGTCGTTTCCACTTCACTAAATATTGGTCAACAATCAACCAAGCTGTTTGTTAATTACAGCAGATCGATTGTTCACTTACATAAGTGGGACATAACTCCTCCCGAATACATTTACATTGACATGCATTGTCAGGGCACTGCAAGTAGCTCCACTCAAGGAGTTGGTTATTTGATTGTATATGGAGTCAAAGGATCACAGAGTAATGTAGACTCGGATGTGTATGATACGGCGTACGTTGTAGAAAATGGTAAAATGGTAATGCAAACAGATTTGTCTTTAAATGGGCATAAATTAAGTGGTTCAGTTCATTATATACATGGGTATTTAAATACGAAAAACGGGAACACATTTTTATTGAATGGTTGTGACAAAATAATCATTCCAAATCATAGCCACATATTAACTATAACAGTGCTCTATTTCAAGCTTAAAAGTAAATATAAGCCTATTTCTTTAAAAATAAAACACAGTGACCATTTAACTCAATCAATCACTTACACTTCAACCCAATCAACTCGATCACAGACAATAAATATCAATTTAGTACTGGCGTTTGGTCATTTGGCTGTGGAACTGGGTTCAGTTGTGAAAAATCAAGAACTCTTAATGTTGATTGAATATAGAGTGCCATAAACATTTTTGTCATTCATCATATATCACAATGCGGATATCCATCTGATTGGAGTATGGAATGCTTTTTAGAATATATTATTATCCCAAAAGAAATAATGAGGATTCCGAAGAAGATAATGAATAATCTAACTAATATATATGAGAACAGCTATTTTAATTAATGAAATTCTTGAAAGCATTGACAGATTGATAAAAAACATCAGAACATTATACTCCAGTATCAAGAAGTCGTTCAAAAAGAAGAAAAATATAACAATATAATATATGACCATAAAACATAGAAACATATTCGACTGGAATCATATTTCAGACAAACTAACGGAAGAACAGATCGATGAATTAAAATCCTATTACCGCACGTATCATAGGAAATGTTGGGTATATAAGCAGGCATTAAAAAGGTTCAAGAAGTGGAAATTACTAGGTAATTCATTGTCTATTATCTTTGCTACAGGAGGCATAACGTCTGCTGTAGCTACAAGTGGCGTTTCATTAATTGCTATATCTACAATATCGTTACTAATTCAAGGATGGATGGATCACAAAGACATCGATCTTAAGATACAAAATTGTGTATATGCTTATCAGAGTTATCAGCATCTATTAAACGCTATTAAGGATATGATGAGAGCTGGTAATTTCAATATAAGTAGCTTACATACTTTCATGAACAACGTTGACAACTATGTGACAGATAACAGCCCTGTTGTCGATAAATTTTTGCTCAAATATGACAATATATTCATTGAGTAATATCATTTATTTTATCACCAATTCGGGACATAACACTAACCCAATACTGATTGTAAAAAGCTAATGTTTTTTTCGATTTACTAATTGGAATTTTTTTGTAAGGTATTCCCATCATCTTGAATATCCTTCTCATAATGAAATTAATGCTAATCATTCTCTTTCTTTTACCGTTCACCTCATTAATAACATTACCTATCTCTGTAAACACTCTATCAATCTTACATTTTTGATGGTATGATACTTCTATATTATATTTTTCTTCAATATCGAGTAATATGTTGTTGATGTGGTACTCTCGATGGTATACAGATTTTCTTATAAATTTATGTCTATTATCATAAAAATCAACATACTCTTTCACAAAATTATACCCTTGAACAACACCACAACTCTGGCATACCAACATCCCGTCTTCGTTTATAACATCCTGATTAACACAGCATAAATCATTTTGTACTAAACGATCTTTTGGTTTTTCATTAGAATCCAAATTTTTGTCACAGAAAGGACATGAAATTTCTCCACAATTGATTAGTTCATCATGTATATCTATATTACATTCCATTTCTATACTATTATATGAGATATTATCTTTATGTTACTACAACATGACGTCACGCCACAGCTGTGGCGTTTTGTGGCTTAATATTATTTAAGCCCACTGTTTTGCTTCTCCTTCATGGTTCTTAAAATAGTTCAGGATAGCCGCCCCGTTACAAACAAACCATATAAATGGTAGTTTACACTGTAGCACCTTAATATATTTGTTAAACCTATTATAGAACATCCTTAGTTGTCTTGCGCGAGTTTTCTTTACGTAACATATTCTATTGACCCACTCGTCAAAGTTCGTGTCACTCGTGAACTTGTTCCTTTTGTCTTCTTGAAACTTCTGAAAGGCTTTTTCAATCCATTTACCGTATACGAAGGCGTTCTTCAAGTGATAATTTTCAACTGTTTGAAAACACCTATCACACTCTTTAATCTTCATCCCATACTCGTCTAGAGTTAGCTCTTCAGTGGGAAATTCATTCGGTACGTCATAATGGAATCCTAAATCTGAAGGCGAAAACTTAATCCGCATTTCTTGTATAAGGGCTTCCACATCTGTCGCTTTCCTAGCTTTCTTGCGTTTCAACTGTTCCTCTTGCTCGGTGGGTAATACTTGAGGCACTCCAGGGCATCCTATAGTTTCAGGCCAGTCCTCAAGCTTTTTGATTGCATCGTCAACATATCCAAGCCTTAGCAAATCCAAAGCTTCGTCTCTCTGTACGCAAGAATTCGAGTATAGTTTCATCCAGTAGAAGGCAAACTGTTGTACCTTGTCATTTACGTGATATAGAGTATTTTCTAGGTGGAAACCATCTAATATCTCTACATCAAAATCATGCTCATCACTAGTATCCTCTAAATCCACGTCCTCCATCAAATCAGATATACCAGATTCACTTTCAGCCATTGCTTCAACTAAACGACTTGTAATAATATGTTCAGGGAATTTTCCTTCATCTTATTTACTAAGAGATTGTCAATTATGATTGGTTAAAAAAATCATACGATCGTCTTGTGATCTCAAACAATAGCTATTAGGGTGATGACTCATTTCCTGTTTACCAGACATGTCTAGACTTGTCAAGGGGAACCCCCTAGATTTCTTGTGAGGAAGTCACGCAATGGAGAATGCATATGATAACCATCTGCAAAAAGAAAACCATGCTTTTATACCCCCATTAAATACAAAACTACTGGCTGTGTCATGGCAGATTTCCGACGCAAAACTGCTTTTTCGGGGGGTGTAAACGCAAATCGTAAAAAAAATTGGTTTTCGCTTATGAAAAAATGAGTGTGAGTTTTCGCCATAACAGGCCCAGTAGTTAAATCAAAAAAAAGTAGCCGGCTGTGGTGCGGCATGAAAAACTTAAACCTTGGAAATTGAATTCAAACTTATGTTGCTAGTGGGTACTAGAACAGCTCCAAACTACGCTTAACAAAAAATAGTTCAAACGTCACAATATGGCACTACCTCCGAATTGCAGTAGTAAATTTTGGAAATCAATTAGTGTTCCCCGTTGCGTGAGGGCTTGGAATCCAACTGGTTTTTCTCTGCCCTAAACACAACTGCTCATGATCAAATTATCTTCACGAGTTAACGTCGTGGGAAAACTTTCTTATCTAATAATCGCCAGTGGTGGCTCCGTCAGCTCCAAGTCTCTGACACTCAGCACGCGAACCTCGCACGCCCTCGAGACCCAGGCGGTGTGCGTCACGGCCCACAAAGGGTCATGGGTAAAAATATAACTGATGTCCATTTCACTCTAGGCACGATGGAGTAAACATCTCACGAGAGACCTTACAATGGCGGTAAAAATGAGAATTAAGACTCTGTTTCCCGTTTTGAAAAGAATAACTGAGGACACGAATGTAGATTGTTTTGACTGGTTAATGTTTTGGTTACATGGACCAGGTGAATACGTGTTTTCACGATTCGGAGTCGATCGAATGTGCACAGACACTATGTAAACAAGAGCTGAAACGTTCGTTTCTCGGAAAGTTTTTCGTATTTGTTTGGTACTTTGACTAGATCAGCGGTAAAAGAGATCCACAACACTTAGTTTGCTGGTATCGTTCACGGACTTACGCTACCGGGAAAGACTAGAGAAAGTGGACAACGAGCAAGGTGAGAAAGCCGGCTAAGGTGTGATTACGGTTTTTTACAAACATGGAAATCTGATCTTCCTTCAGGCAAAGGAAGCAACACAAGGAAATAGCCTAACAACTTACTGAAAACGTATTAGACAAAATGTTACTTGTGGTAGTCGTCCTGGAAATTCAAGTCTTTCCTGATAACAGCCATTCAAAGGGATTCCCCAAGTTTGTTGATGTAAGCTCAAGGCCACACAAAAATAAAAAACTTTGTTGTTTTAATAATATCATTTATGCTGTTGTCCTTGATTTTACTAAATGTGTGTACTTCATCAAGCATGTTTTATTTTCTCTTATATCAAACACTGTGCATCAGTTTTCTCAACCTTGCTAGAAGACTAGTGATGCTGATCCCAAGGAAGAGCCATATTTCCATATGTAGATATACTCCTCTGCCTCCTATTTTAACAAGTTTCTAACCTACATTCCTACAGTCACTGATTATAAAAAAAAAATTTGATACCGATGTTATTCATTGACCTTCTTGTCTGCTTAAGAGAGGTGTTTCCTTTTACCGAAAATATGTGAAAATAATTTTGTCCACAGGTCTGTGAAACATTGTATTCAAGCAAATGGTAGAAAAACTTTTTGTGTTTGCATAGCCTGCTATAAACACAAGAATGTTGGGAGAATTCAAGACAGTTATGCAAACCCTTGGGGGTTTGCAGGGAGTGCCCAGCCTGGGTTGCATATAGACTTTTGAGAATTCCCCCCCCCCCCCCCCCACTTGAGTGTTTGCTGTATATCAGGCCATCCAAACACAGGAAAAGGTTTTCCTTACTTTATTCAACTGCAAACACACAACTCAGCCACTCAGAGTGCACATAGTATCTTAGTTATTTTATAAAATAAAATGTATTTCTCTGTCTTGTCTGTACCAAGTCAGTTGAAAGTATGGAACATTTGAGTGGATTACTCCTTTACGTGGACATGTGTAGGCTGGATAGTGGGCTGGATAGTAAATAAGTTTAACAATGTTATCTGATCTGGTAATTGAAACATCACATATTTGACAGTGTGTACTATCAGAGCTCAGGGATAATTTTTGCCTCTAGGAATACCTTGCCTGCAAAGCCAGTGCTCTTGCTGAAGTTTGATGAGAAGAAATTTATAGCAAAGCCAGGAGCTTACAGCTTTGCCATGAATGTTTCTTTACCACACTCCAGTAATACCACAAAACACACATACAAGCTAGGGAAAGCTGACGGTTCCAGAAATACAGGCAAGGATTGTTGAGAAAGCCCTTTATATGTGACAGCGTCAATTGTTACTTTCAGATCACTTCAAATTTCCTTTTAATCCCTGAGGACACTTTGTGATGGCTATCATGATAATTGCTTCTAAAATATCTCACTGGCCTGTGTTTCTGGACATGTCTGGAAGGTAGCTAGCCACCCCACAGCTGACCCCAGACCTGTATATGGACATTTTAAAGATAAAGCAGTATGGGCAAAGCTCCAACCAGAACCTGATAATGACCAGGGGTAAATTCAATAAAACATTTACAAGTGCAGCTATTGTTTTACAGTTTGAAAAACAGCACACTTGTAAATAATCTTAAAGGTTTTAATGAATTGGCCCCTGAATGCAGCTGTTCTTGTAAAAACTTTGGTGTTTGTTATATTGCCAACAGGAGTCAGTAAGTTACTTTACTGTTGTCTTGTTTGTCAGTTAGAGGGTGTAGTTCATTTACTGTGCTAAAGCACAGTGCTAAAATTTACTTGCAATACAATCAACTTTATTCCAACTGTTTCACTTTGTAGTTTGGGTTACAAGGCTTCCAAGATTATCAAGTAAATAGTTATTTCATCTTCTCTGTGAGAAAAGACTGGTGCACACAGTGTATCTCAGTGGCAGCACTATGGCAAAAAAAAGAAGAAAACCTTCAAACTCCTAAATCAAAGACCAGAGTAGTAGAAGACTTCCAAACGAGACATACACACAGGATACCTATTGCTTTTTGCACTGATTGCTATTTTCACTGGGCACTTTTATAGGTGAACACACCTTTTTTTTCAAGTACTCATGCATGAATTTGGGTACCTTACTACACTGTGAGATGAAGATCTGTGCTTGGGCTCTAAAGTGATCACCAATTTCATGTGTTTATGTCTTTCTTTAATTCCAAAGTTACAACTTAGCAAACACCTTCTGTCAGTCCGCTTATATACCAATAACTCCTGCCTATGCTCACATTTTTAAATTGCCTCTAATGGAGCAAAAGAGAGCTCCGTTTTCAAAATGTGTACACAATATTACATATTTTTGGATACCCAGTAACACAGCACCAGTCTGTACAGGGGAACAGACACCAAGTGTGAACATATCCATAAGTATCTTAAGCCGATAAGCTATTAGAAATCAAAATTAGCCTCGAAATTTAAGCACTGAAATAAAGTTCATACATAATCTATTCCACTGGTGGCAGAGACGTGCACAGTTTTTGTAGAGCTGACTGTCAGAAAATAATAAGATTACACACTAAACAGTGACAAAGCAGTACCAACTTTTGCTTGTACAAGTTGTTTTGCTCACCATTTTATTATCAGAATGTACAAATAAAATCACTGTTTATGTCTTGTGACAAAAAAACAACAAAAGAAACAGCTTCACTAACGACTTAAAAAAAAATCGTATTATAAAATAAGCTCACTTTGTACAGCACCCGGGTAACCTGCTTGGACCTCATAAACACAAACAAGGGAGATAAAAGGAGGAAATGCCCGAGGCATTATAGAAATTGACCTTTTTCCTCTTTTTTAGTTCAAATTTGAGCGGAACCTTTCGAAGTTTGATGTTATTCCCTTGGTGTCGGCTTTCATCTCGGTTTACTTTATCAGCCGGTTTCCCGGGAGATCTGCTACTTGGTTTACACGATCACTTCATTCTACGATACTTTCAGAGGCTTGTAACGGAGAAACTATAAGGGGTAGACCCGGGTAGACCCCGAAATTTCAAAAGAAGAAAAGTTATACTACCTAACTGGCCAAGATAATGGGCAAATACCGTTAACAGTAAGCAGCTTCGAGTCCATAAAGAACTGTGACATTAACAGTGAAATCAACATGGCGGCTTTCAACTAACTGCCCACTTTGAACTTCTCATAAACGCGACTAAAACATTTAACTACAACGATAACCTGACCAGAACTAAGATATGGTATTCCAAAAACTTTAGGACGAGGTGTAATTCCGAGAACAAAATCACAAGCGTCGAAAATAACGAAAATTTCACCTCATACACTTCTCGAAGCGGCTCTTTCCGAGCGCGAAAATGCCTACACAAATGACGCGTTCTGATTGGTCAAACCTCGTGACGCACACCGCCTGCTCGAGACCTAAACGTTCTCAGTGAGCGCGGGCTCAAAGAGTTCCTTGATACTCCAGGCTTCCAATGCAGTTTCCTTCCTAAGGAGTAGCCAAGGGTGATTTCATGTAAGATTTGCTTTCGAGCGGCATACCGGTTACATTTTACTGAAAGTTGCCACAGAACAGAGCAAACAAAGAGAAGATGCTCTACAAAGGAAGAGTTTACAAACTTAAGACACCCCAGAAAACGGGAAAAAGCACTGCCAAGGTTCTTGGTTCTGAATGAAACACAGCGTAACAAACTGTTAAATAAAAAAGTTTACAAGTCGACTACAGAATAAAAAGGTAACAATAAAACTTTCTATCTACATTATTTACAAGTGTTCTTTAAGGTAAATCATTTAAGTAAAAATTCATTTCGTACCCACATGTTAAATGGAATAAACTAAGGTACCTTAACATAGTACATACAAAACTAACTTATGAGCAAAATTACGTTAACGGAGCATTGTGCCATATATAAACACTATTAATTAACAGAAGCAACTCTTCAGCTGACTCTTGTAAGCTCGAAATTAAAAACTGTTAGAAATGCTCTTGGTTTTTACCAGAGATATCCATCGGTGCTTCTTGTAGTAATCTCTTGAGATTAGGCACAACATTTTATTTCTGACGTCGTTTAATAATACTCAAAGGCTCATCACAAAATACACAAACTAATAAAAGCTATAGCAGGTCCTCACTGAAATGTTTCCGGGAGAATAAAAATTTCTACGAAAACTAACACCCAGGGGTTCAACCCAGTCAGTGAACTCTGTTTCCTGCTAGGTTATCGCTTGAATATTACCTGAATGACACTGAATGTCACTTGACTATTACCTGTTTTATAGGTTATAAAAACCAACTAAAACCGCAGGATCACAAAAGTTGCAGTGAATAAATTGTATTTCTCTCAAGTTTTAAGTTCCGGGATATATGTTGTACGCAAACATCGACAACCACCAATATTGAATGATGTTTTCTTGGTCTTATGTGATAGTTCTGAATCACTGGCAAATTTCATGAAGGCTTTGAAACTAGTTAATCCTTCAGTAGAATTCAGTCCAGTTTTCACGAAATGTATCCACCGGTATACCGGTGAGATTTGGCTCAGCATGTTATTTCTGAAGTTGCTAGGAGTCAAACGCCCATAACAAAATGCACAAAGTAAAGCTAAATCAGATTGATCCTCATCGAAATGCTTCCGGGAAAAATTCAACAAAAACAAACCCCCAGTCAGTGAACTCTGTTTCCTGCAAGGAAATCACTTGAATATTACCTGAATGTACAGTAACTGTTTTTCGCTGATCTATTGAGACTTTTATGAAGTTAAAAAAACCAACTATGACCGCAGGATCATAAAAGTTTCTGCAGTACAGTGACTAAACAAACGGTATTTTTTCTCAAGTGTTTCCGGGAAATATGTTCCACGCACACATTGACAACCAGCTACATTAATATTGCGGTTTTCTTGATCATCTGTGATACTGAGTAAATCACTTGCAAATTTCATGACTATTAAACTAGCTAATCCTTCAGTGGAATTCTACAATTAATGACCTTTAGTGACTCATGTTTTGGAGTAAGCCGCCATGAAGTAGCAATTGTAAACAGCAGCCATTAAGAAGAGAATCAGCATCAATCGTGACTGGCCTTTTGCGTCTGACATGCGGCGGATCGCTGTTTTATTGAAGGCCTGGAATTTGATTTTTCCTTGAGACACCTCCACGACGCCAATCCCACTCTGGTGATTCTGAAGGGCAACTCCGTCAAGTTCAGTCAAAGTTACCTCGTAGAATTCGTTTGCTCTCCACTGCTTGTAGACAGGCTGCTTCAAAACAACAGGAAGAGACTTCTGATTTACCCACTCATGTTGGCAGTAAATACAGAAAAACAGCAAACAGGCGATGAAGAAGAAAATAGGAAGAGCAATTGATCCGCCAACAGCAACAAGTGCACCGAAAAGACTCGCAACCAACATCCCTCGTGCAATCTTTAACAGGTAAGGACAGTCGATGTAGGTGGTTAGCTGTTGATCCTGGAAGTAAGGTCTGCTCTCCTTGATGTAGTGGTTTGCATGCGCATGGACTGCATCTCTAACTGTTACACTAACACCAGTTTTTTCCACTTTTACCTGTCTACACAAAAGTCGTTCGACTTCGGTTCTCTCGACAGACATGTCACTGAACTGCGAATCAGCCTCTACAACAAAAAATAGAAACACGGGCGTTATACGCAAATTTACTGCGTAGCTCCTATGCTATCTGTTTGCAACTATGTGCGGAAAATTTGGGTGTCTGGTGACATGTCCATATCTCCAGTGCTTGTTACACATCTAAAGCAGCAAAACTGAATCGTCTCTCACGGTTACTAGAGAAATACATGCTGGTTTTACAAAAGTTTTCTACTCGTTTATACATTGTATACCTTAATGAGTCCAGACGTTTCTTGTATCCAACAGAGCTCGCGTTACTGTTTACAACTGTGCGCTATTCAACTTGTAATCGGAAGGGAAGTTCGCCTGATTGCCCAGTTCCGCTAAAATGAAGTGTGCAAGCTGCACCGATTTTACTGCTAACCGCGATCTTGCAGCTTTTGAGTTAAAGAGCGGAACAAGACTGCATAGAGAAAGTTTACGCCTATTAAAATTATTGAGTTGACCAAACAGGATAACCGTACTCTAAGTCTTTGCAGTGAGGATTTGACTGATTCGCTTTATATCAGGAGCCATAATCGGGGACGGAGACCGTAACTGAATACCATTTTCAGTGATGGGGCTGGCCCCATCGAAAAAGACAAATGTGCTATTTTTAGAAAAAATTGCGCCATCGCGCGCGTGAAACACGCGTGTATGTTGCGAGGATGCCGCGTAAAGAAAAAACAAACAAAATGGCGTCGGAAATTACCTTCGTTGGAGATGAAGAAATCCAGTTTTTGTCATCAGTGACAATTCCAAATCTAAGGCAAGCCCTTGTGGAGAACTTTTTGGATAGTGACTCTGGATACGAGGATTGTACAAGTGATTCCGATGATGGAAGTGAGAATATTTTAGAAAAATCCTGTAGCGAAGATGCGTCGGACATGTCGGACGAGGATTTCCCCGTTAGACGGAACAAACGTTTTGCGGGCCAAAAAGGCGTCGAACGACGAAAAAATCAATTGAAGGCGAATCAGGCAGGAAAAGGGAAAATACATCCCGAAAATGTTTTTCCTCTGAGGACGTACAGAGATTGGAGGGCAGCCGCAAAGACTATAAAATGATTTTCCAAGCACGTTGTGAAGAAAAGTAACGCACTGATAAATCGTCGTCACTATTTCCCCAGCAAGAAAAATAGTAACATAGATTCAAATACCGAATCATTAAAGAAAACGTTTGCCGAGATTTCGCAGCGTATGTTTTCTGAAATAATGCCCGCCTTTACCGAAATGACCGAAATGTTTATAATGAAGACAAAGAATAGTGAAAAGCGCGCTTTGTTTTCAATCAAATACTCTCGCCGTGCGTTATCAATCGTCGACAAAATAGAGAACTGGAAAAACACCAAGAAAAAACTACTTCCGTCGATGAGAAGGAGAAAGATGAAGTGAAACTTCATGCTGCCCTAGTACTGAATATGACTTACTGGGTAATTTACGAACCTAGAAGAGATACATAGCGCAGTGGACATGGCAAGGGTTTCAACGACAGAGTGAGCTTGATTTTTTTCTCCGCCAGCAACCCGCGGCGAGAAAAATCACTTTGTATCGAAGCAAAATTAAGGAGAAATTACAACTGAACGTCACTGAGACACAAATGCTTGATTTCTTAGGACGAACAGAAACTGTAGAAATAGAAATATAAGCATTTAGCGCTGTGTTTACAATTTCTTTCATCGTCAACTCAATCACTTGTTCTTAAAATTTCACAAACAGTAGGTTTTATACGGAAGGCTTTGAGTCGGAAATATCGACACAAGACAAAATAAGCACAGTAAAATAGGAAAGAGGCATTTAATAAAAATTGTCACACTTTTTATGGCGAGTCAGTACAAAAATCATGCAGCAGTCTGAACAAAAAGCATTAGACAAATTCAGTATCAGAAAAGGCGACATTTTTTGGCTATACCACGCAAAATTGACACTGGTTTACCTGTACTCGTTGTGGCTCTATCTGTGTTCCCTTGAGCAGCTCCAGACATTTAGACATAAGTCGGATGCCATGTAAAATACGTTGAATCGCTTTCACATTTGTTTGAGTGTTGTTTTTACCATTCCGTCCGCGGGCTCTAAACTGAGAACAATTCCGTTTTGTGGTTTGCGTTTAAAAAGTAAGATGGTGAATTCTAATGTTCCTCACTTCCGTAGTCTTGTTTCGGTGAGCTGCATAGAAATTATCGTTCAAGCTTAATTATTAATTCTGCCTTCAGTTCGATCAAACAAACACATGATGGCTCCGTTGTCAGCGTTGTGCGAACGGAGCGATTACAAACTCTTTCATTTGAACTCCAGCAGCCATAACGGTGAGATCGTACAGCTTCAATCCGCTTTGAACGACGATTCCAACAATTTTCAGGAAAACTCAAACACGTGCCACATTTCAGAGCCCATAATTGGAAGATTTTTCCTAAACCTTGTGCTTGTACGTTCACTTCGGAGCAGTTTCATTGATTCATTCAGCTCCGCAAAGAAACGCTGCAACACTTCGCAAGGTTTTGGCGCCTTTTTCGGTCAGTCATGTGATCGCGATCGATTCCTGTTCCCTTTTATCTCGGAGTTCTCTCTTTTTTTTCTCTTTCTTGATTTCATAGCAATTAGCGATTGCGTTTTTAATAATAAAAACCATTATGTACTCGGGCATACTGGATATCAAATAATTATAACCATCTTGGTCATATCCACGTTGAATGCAAATTTGCGTGTAGCCACGCGCGTTTATGACGTTGAGGGTGGCGCAATTTTTTCTAAAAATAGCACATTTGTCTTTTTCGATGGGGCCGCGTGGATCCCGCGCTTACGGTCTCCGTCCCTGATTATGGCTCCTGTTTATATATAACCTAGCACAATAGCCATTCTTTTACCTGTTTCAGGAAACCTAGCTTCTAGAAGCAGCCGGAGATAGGATGAGCGCCCTTCAAAACAGTCCTATGTCTGATGATCGAGTTCCGAGAAATCTCATTTATTGCGTTGCAGCCGTACTTTTTTAGCAGTCTGAGGTGACGTCACATTCAGAGACGCGATCCCAGGATAAATGTCAACTACTCGTCTTAAGTCAGTGTCATGGTAATGGAGTCTGATATGCATAAGCTCTTTTATTCAGCGTTCCTCATTACGATATTTCTTCGATCGACGTATAATCGTGACGGGCTCTATGCTCCTGTCGTGAGGAGTGTTCATAGCAACTACAACAAACAAGTAGCATCAATAACAATTTTACCACATTTTTTCCTCTGTTCAAGATTAGGCCATTGCCGAAATGCCTGTAGCCTCTGTATCAAAGTGAGGCCTGGTGCTCAACCTTTCACGTGAAAATTAGTTATCATTGGCTCCCGGTTTTATTAGCGTGTGAAATGAGGTTCATTATCATGTGAAAGCTGTGCACCAAGCCTCGCTTTGAAAACAAGGGTAAGAGTATTTCGCAAATGGCTAGGCCATTTTTAGGCTGGTGTCGCTTACGGCTAGGCTGCTAGCGTTTGTCTGTGCATGCTACTGAATTTAGTCCCCCAGTTTTCCGGGGTCGTGCTTATTTAATATGCCAGAAGTGAATCGATGTAGACAAAGATGGCGAAGAGTATGAAGTCAGATCCGAGACTAAATTGGTCTTTCGACTCGTCGATCCGTTATTCCGGGCTGTCTCGTTACCCACTGAGTTCGTCGCGTCGACTTTCCAGATCGTATCGGCGTGAATTGCTCCAATTCGTCTCGCCGACTCCCCAGATCGACTCGTCGTGAGTTTCTTCTATTGGACTCGTCGATACCGAGTTCGTCTCGTCGACTTCTGAGACCGCCTCATTATGTATCACTTCATCTTCGACTCGTCAAGTGTCGAGTTCGTCTCGTCGACCCCTGAGATCGACTCGTCGTGAGTTGATTTAGGCCGCTAGAGACTGGGTTTTAGTGCGAAGCACATGGTGAGCTTAGCAAGCCTTTGTAATACAGTAAAAACCCGCGTATAAGAACCTAAAATATAAGAACCTGTTAGGCTAAAGTTTTCATTTTAAACCCCCTTTTCATAAGAACCTATTTAGCCTAAAATTTTCAATAGCTTCTTATTTTACAAAAATGAAGGCATCACAAAATGTAACACAGCATTTTATGGACACTGCAGCATGAAAGACATGCATGCTAGTACTTTGGAAAGATAAATTTACTGTATGGTTATCATCTAAACTGTATTCTAGATAATTATTTAATACAGCAATACAGTATCTTCCATATCACATATGCCCTGTAGTTACCTGTGCTGATCGCTAGTGCCCCTATCAAATTAAGAACCTATTTAAGAACCTAAGTAGCCGAAAATCCCACTAAATACCATTTCTATAAGAACCTATTTAGGCTAAGTTGGAAAAATCTAGGTTCTTCTACGCGGGTTTTTACTGTAGCAGCAATGGAGGAGTTAATTAAAGGGAATTTTGGAAAACGCGATCAGTAAAATCGAGACTATGTCATCATCTCCCACACCTACAACAAAAAATAATCAGCAGCCAACAAGCTCAAATTCAAATACGATTTCAAGGGCAGAAGCAAACTGGAGGTGAGCCGATACAAATTGAGCTTTTTATCCTTAACAAGATTGTGCATGTAGTTAAGTTGGTGGCTATATGCCCGGCAGCCGGGCACAGTCTCAAATAGACTAAATGCCCGGCAGTCCGGCAAAATTTTCACCAAATTTCCCCAGAAAGCCTTTCTCAAACCTCATGAAGCTATTATATCTTTGTTTAGAAAAGTCAAGCGATTCCACAGAAAGTGAACGAAATTCCACAGAAAGCCTCTCCTGAACCTCAAAAAAAGTGTTCGATAACTTGATATAGTGTTCCATAACTTCGCCATCATCCTGGCACTTAGGAAATTTCTGCTCAAACTGCCGGGCACGGTCTCAAATGGACTAAATGCCCGGCAGTCGGAAATTTGTATCAGCATATCCACCCGCTTGAGAGTACTTGATGTTTGTTAAGAACTGTCAAGGGGTGCTACGGTTTAGTAGTTGACATTACATCTGAGCTTGTAAACATTCCGGTTGTCATCACGCAACGCTTCGAAGCGTTGTGTGACAACAACGGTTTTGTAGGAGTCTAATATTCCGGCGACACAATCTTTTTTTAAATTTAGATTTTGATATCTTGCTTTTGCATCCCTCTGGAGAGAGAGGGGTGCTTCTCAAAATTTAAATTTTAAGATTTCTGACTGCCAGGCATTTAGTCCATTTGAGACCGTGCCCAGCAGTCTGGGTAAAAATTTTCTAGGTGTCAATAACATAGCGAATTTATAGTGAGCCCAGGCTCAGACATTTCTTCAACTAAAAAACCAAAATGATTTTTGGAATCGCTTGACATTTCCAAAGAAACATCTAATACTCTCAAGCCGTTTGTATGAGCTTAGTAGTGGAAATTCTGTAACGCTTTCCGACTGCGGATCACTGCTTCTAAGTGTCAAGGTCATAGCGATTTGATAGTACTGGGCCACGCGAAAATATCCCGTCAACTATGCAGCCGAAATAATTTTTGGAATCGCTTGACATTTCTAAACAAAGTTACAATTGCTTCATGAGGTTTGAGAAAGGATGTTACTAAAACGGGGAATGGGGAATGGGGAATGGGGAATGGGGAATGGGGAATGGGGAATGGGGAATGGGGAATGGGGAATGGGGAATGGGGAATGGGGAATGGGGAATGGGGAATGGGGAATGGGGAATGGGGAATGGGGAATGGGGAATGGGGAATGGGGAATGGGGAATGGGGAATGGGGAATGGGGAATGGGGAATGGGGAATGGGGAATGGGGAATGGGGAATGGGGAATGAGAAATAGTGGTCAGCGGTAATACCTAAAAAATTAAGTTGGAGTCTGCGCAGTACGGCAAAGAAACGAGGATTGCACGTGGAGAGCGAAAGATGGAAGGTAAGAATATTTATCTGTCAGTTTTTCCCTAGTTTTTGGGATTATTGAGTTTCTGTTTATTAAAATTAACCAAAAATATTGATTTGCAGGTGATGAGAGTAACGATGATATTTAGGATCACGAGGTTATCGTTATCGACAGGTTGGAATAAAAAGATTCGTATCACTTTGGGTACAGTCGCTTCGAGTGTTACAGTGAAACCCATTAAACCATGAACGCCTAAAATTATTTCTGGAATGTTTATTGTTCTGCGACAAATCAGATTCGAGACGTAACCGCAACAAACCGCAAGAGTAATTAGCTGAAAGGTTTCGATCACGAAATGAGTCGGTGGCTTTTGCGTCCACGATAAATTCCGCCGATTAACAAACACTCTGAAATTGTTTTTTTTTTTTCTATTTCAGAGTTTATGCATAAGCAAAGAATAACTATAAACGATATTTTACTGAAAAGAGATAAATAATCGAACAGACACGGCTAGGAGCGCGTCTAGGAGCAGAATCGAGAGCAGAATAATTGTATTCAGTTTTTGATTTTTTT
Organism: Siderastrea radians; assembly: GCA_964017195.1. Classification (NCBI taxonomy): domain Eukaryota; kingdom Metazoa; phylum Cnidaria; class Anthozoa; order Scleractinia; family Rhizangiidae; genus Siderastrea; species Siderastrea radians. Next base: position 53,199,173 of record OZ024887.1, on the reverse strand, counting down.
AAAAACGGCCTCTCCAGTGTTGTCAGTTCTAATCATTTGTAGGTTTCAACCTTTTCCCTGTTTGACCAAAACAGTTAACTGAATAACTTTGCAAAAGTTTCCCTTTACCCTACTGTGGTGAGGAGAACAGTGTATCAAGCTCATTCACGGCAAAACTCTTCCGTCCAAGATGTCACGCAGTTTCACCGCCGATTATTGCAGTAGAGCAAATAATTACTGTAGTTTCTGTTAGACCCGAGTTTTCACGGCAAACACAAACACGCCTGCCGTTGCAGATCCAAACATGCGTGCAACTTGCGTACCGTTGCAATAATTTCGAAAAATTACACTCGCTTTTGATGGCTATTTAGGTCTCAGTTCGGTAGTTGTGTTACTTTGGACCGACGGAATCGAAAACATCAAATGAGGGCCAAAAACAAGCACGTTTTGAGGCAAAACCAAAGAAGTGATAAATGGGATGTTTATGCAAACACCGAAGGAAACGTATCTTTTTTTAAAATATACTAAACGCACGAATCGCTTCTACTAGAACTGGACATTTGTTCACTTGTGCCGTCTATCCTTCGCTCATACAGAAGCTATCTGAAATAGAAAAGAATAGCAACTGCAGTATTTCCAAAGCGTATAAAAAAATTGAGAATCGTGGAAGAAAAATCCAGCTCGTTGTTTCATGTCCATAACGTAAAATGTTCGGCTAACGGCTTGCGTGACATCTTGGACGGAAGAGTTTTGCCGTGAATGAGCTTGATACACTGTTCTCCTCACCATAGTAGGGTAAAGAAAAACTTTTGCAAAGTTATTCAGTTAACTGTTTTGGTCAAACAGGGAAAAGGCTGAAACCTACAAATGATTATGACTGACACCACCGGAGAGGCCGTTTTTAAAAAAAATCAAAAACTGAATACAATTATTCTGCTCTCGATTCTGCTCCCAGACGCGCTCCTAGCCGTGTCTGTTCGATTATTTATCTCTTTTCAGTAAAATATCGTTTATAGTTATTCTTTGTTTATGCATAAACTCTGAAATAGAAAACAAGATAACAATTTCAGAGTGTTTGTTAATCGGCGGTGAAACTGAGAATTTATCGTGGACGCAAAAGCCACCGACTCGTTTCGTGATCGAAACCTTTCAGCTAATTACTCTTGCGGTTTGTTGCGGTTACGTCTCGAATCTGATTTGTCGCAGAACAATAAACATTCCAGAAATAATTTAGGCGTTCATGGTTTAATGGGTTTCACTGTATATAAACACTCGAAGCGACTGTACTCAAAGTGATACGAATCTTTTTATTCCAACCTGTCGATAACGATAACCTCGTGATCCTAAACATCATCGTTTCTCTCATTACCTGCAAATCAATATTTTTGGTTAATTTTAATAAACAGAAACTCAATAATCCCAAAAACTCGGGAAAAACTGACAGATAAATATTCTTACCTTCCATCTTTCGCTCTCCACGTGCAATCCTCGTTTCTTTGCCGTACTGCGCAGACTCCAATTTAATTTTTTAGGTATTACCGCTGACCACTATTTCTCATTCCCCATTCCCTATTCCCCATTCCCCATTCCCCATTCCCCATTCCCCATTCCCCATTCCCCATTCCCCATTCCCCATTCCCCATTCCCCATTCCCCATTCCCCGTTTTAGTAACATCCGTTTGAGAAAGGCTTTCTGGGGAAACTTGGTGAAACGTTTTGCTGGACTGCCGGGTATTTAGTCTATTTGAGACTGTGCCCCGCTGCTGGGCATATAGCCACCAACTTAAAACATAAAGTTCAATTTGTATCGGCTCACCTCCAATTTGCTTCTGCCCTTGAAATCGTATTTGAATTTGAGCTTGTTGCCTGCTGATCATTTTCTGTTGTAGGTGCGGGAGATGATGACATAGTCTCGATTTTACTGATCGCATTTTCCAAAATCCCCCTTAATTAACTCCTCCATTGCTGCTATTACAAAGGCTTGCTAAGCTCCCCATGTGCTTCGCGCTGAAACCCAGTCTCTAGCGGCCTAAATCAACTCACGACGAGTCGATCTCAGGGGTCGACGAGACGAACTCGACGCTTGACGAGTCGAAGGTGAAGTGATGCATAATGAGGCGGTCTCAGAAGTCGACGAGACGAACGAGTCCAATAGAAGAAACTCACGACGAGACGATCTGGGGAGTTGACGAGACGAACTCGATGGCGACGAGACGAATAGGAGCAATTCACGCCGATACGATCTGGAAAGTCGACGCGACGAACTCAGAAGATGACGAGACAACCCGGAATAACGGATCGACGAGTCGAAAGACCAATTTAGTCTCGGATCTGACTTCATAGAAGAGGATAGAATAAAGAAGAAGCAGGTCTCGTTGAGGACTGTTAATACGCACACGGCTGTAAGCTAAGCAATTCACTATCCTCAGCGAACTTCACAACGGCTCTTGATTTAGTTTCGAGAAATGTCCTTTTTTTGTTAGTTTTATTTGTATTTGGCGTCATATTTTTAAATCCAGGCCGTTTTTTTTTTGTTAAGAAATAACAATAGGCAAAACAAGCAAAACAAAAAGTCTCCTTCTCCAAGTGTTCAAAGGTTTCCTTTTTTTTTTTTTCTTTTTTGCTTTCCATTTGTTTTGACAGTTTTCAAGGGCAAGCCACATTAGGAGTCAATAAATGCGTATGGTAACTACTTAAGCGAAGTTACAACCCATACCATTCAAAAGGTATGGAATTTACAGTGGCATTTTGTAGGATAAGATGCCCTCTTCGATACCAAATATTTTTAGGGTTGGATTGTGGTAATGCTCCAATGATAGAGGACGAACTGTTGCTTCCGTTTGTGTTTTGCATAGAAACGAGGCTCGTCTCTTTCATTCTTAAAGAAGCCTAACTTTTTCTAGAAATCTCCTGGCAAAGTTCAAAGACACCAATAATCTTGCCCACTTGGCTTTCGAAAACAGTAAAAAATTTAGGATAAAGGATTTTAGGGACACTATTTAATACAGCTCTTAAAGCTAGATCTCAAAAATTTTCGATCCACTTGTATTGCAATAATACTTCGGACTACAAGGCGGTACTGACAAAACTGGGCTCGGAGCGAGGAAGGCGCTACACCCATGTCAACTAAGAAAAAGACAAACACACACTAACTTAGCTCCAATCGTGGACATGCTTCATAAGCTTAAAAGTAAAGTTTGTTTTGATTTTCGTTATTACAAAGTCAAGGTCCCATGCACCGTACAACGAGTATTAATGTTTCAAAAAAAAAATAGCTATTCAAGGAAACTCTTTTTGGTTAGTTTCAACGACCAAATAACTTTGTCAATAAAGACTTGTCAAAGCCACTATCAAAGCATGAATTTCCATTCCTGACTCGTACCCAGGAGGTCTGGAACAGGCAAATGTTTGCAAGCGCGCGGAGCATGCCAACAAGGGAAGAAGGAAAATAGTCCTTTCCCAATACTCCCCGCGCGCTAAACCACTCCCGTATTTGCCTTCCCAAAACGACTGACAGAGCTGGATAACAACTGCGCATGTCAAAAGCGCGCGAGAAGGAAAACTGGGGACGACAAGACAAACCATAGCAACAACATAGCAACAAGATGGCGGTCTTTTAAAAAAAAATTTTGACACCGCAAAGATTTTGACCTTCAATAAGAGAAAACTCCAGTTCGCGAAAATGCAGCGAGCGCGCACAGTGTTGCTTTTATACAAGGTGGAGGGAAACTTCCGGTCACCACACCTGCTCCTGTGTAAGAATACCCGGTCAGGGGAAGAATGTAAAGGCAAGATGTCGAGGTGTACTCCAGGAATGGTAAGAATCTCGGTGGACTTTCGCGGACTGGTGTTTCTGAGACACGTTTTCACCTGGTGTTCAGAAAAATAACCTCGGTTTACAAAAGATATAATTTGTCTCGACAACAGACGAAGGCTTTGCAGAAGTTTGAAACTTAAGTTTGCGACAAAACTCTTATTGAAGGTGAAAATCTTCGCGGTGTCAAAATTTTTAAAAAGTCCGCCATTGTTGCTATGGTTTTGTGTTGTCATCTCCAGGTTTTCCTTGGCGCGGGCTTTTGACACGCGCTATTGTTATTCAGCTCTGTCAAAGCGACTAAATAGTGACTTGGGACGACTCCCCTAAAACGTGAGATGCGATCCTGAATTATATAGCGTACTATGCACAACTGGCAGCCGTTACACAGGCACGCTTTCCTTTACAAGTTTTTATTTCTCATGTCTTAAGATCCATTATGTTCATTAGGTTACGTTTCATTTATTTATTGAAAAAATCACGCCGCTTAACATCAACTTAAAATTGCCCCAAAATACAATTCTAGTTTCACCTTTGCTACGGAAATGGAAAAGGTTACTTCCAACAAAACACAAAATTCCAGAAAATTAGTTTCAAGAAATATTCATGTAGTCGCTTAGACTATGATCTGACTATCTTGGTCCTTCCTTCCTCACTTTTCTTCCCACCAGAATGTTTAGTGAGTGCGTGCTTCATATCTGTCGCTATCAAGACGAAATTCTGTCAAAAGATGCAAACAATCATTTCATCGATCAATCAGTCATTCAGACAGTCAGTCAGCAAGTCAGTCAATTGATGTCATTAATCAATCAACCAATCCACCTGCAACTAACATCGAACAATCCGTCCCTGATTGTTAAATACGGAAGGTTTTCTTACCTGACCATGCACGACTTCAGCATTTATCAGCTGTGAACCATCCACGACAGGCAAAGGAAAGCCAACCGCAGCAATATCTGAGAAACAAAAAAAATTGTTTTACGGGCGATACTATACCCATACAATACCCAGGTAGTCATTTATATAAGGTTTATAGGTAAAGTCGCACACGAGCCAAAGAGGCCCACTCGGCCGGAGCTTATCCAAGTATCTGTACATAGCATGAAACAACTGAGAGTATTGCTACTTCCCCCTGAAGACTTTAGAAGTGCACTGCAGATCTTCTTTCAGGGCTTGTTCAAGCAAACAGTTTGAAAGGGGGGGGTAGTTTTGATAGTGTTTTTCGGAAATTTTGCAAAGACTAAAATGTATTTCCTTCAGCTTATCAGATCAAGTTGTAAACTAGTCTTATTAAAGTGAATGTTTGTTGTGATAACTGTCGTGCTTTCTTCAGGCGTGATTATTATCGAAACGGGGTTTTATTTTCTCCTTATTTCTCCTTCTGAAAATGATACTTGATGAGAATTTGTTAAACAATAACAATTTCCTCCTCAATCTTCAGGAATGTACCCTGATTAATCCAACTCAGCCCCGGCCTCGTCGGTTCAGTATCGGTTGACATTCTGACGATTTCGCAGGATATTTGTTAAATATATCACGGTCGATATCAGTCTATACCTGGTATTCTGGGGTGTTTCGCATTAAACCTAAAGCCGGACGTAACCGCTAACGTAAGAGATTAAAATAGTGACTTTGACTGGAGTGAACGTCCACTGACGTTAAAAGTTACGCCGGACGTATAAGTTTCAAGCAACATGCCCCTGTATCAGTCTGTCAGTATGGTGGTCAATTTCGGTCCATATCAGATTTTGGTTTTAGGACACAAAAGCAAATGACTTTTACCACTAGCAGATATAGGTATATGAAAAGATGTAGATACCATTTTGTACTGTTACGGGGTTCAGTTGTAGTTACCCACTGAAGGGAATTGGTAAGATGGGCAGTTTGTTGGAAGAGCAAAGATAATAGAGCAAAACGTTTGTTTCTTACGGTTCACTAGCTGGAGGATGCGTTTGTCTCCAACTGTGTCCAAGAAGAACTGAAGAAGTCTCATGTTGAACTGCAAATTAAGACGCCTAAGTCAGTATCATTCAACATCATGAACTGCCGGACATCTATGATGTCTGGCAGTCTTGCGATCCTGGAAGTTAGGTCCCTGCATGGACTTAACCCTGTTGGTTGGTTTTTGTTTGTTTGTTTGTTTGTTTTTTATTTTTTGTTGTTTTTTATTTTTTGTTGTTTTTGCTCACGCTTGAAAATGTTACACCACCAATCGTCTTTAACCGCTTGTTTATTGCATTTAACTAAAGAGGTCAAACCAAGGCTTCGCACCATAATGTATTGTCGTGGTATAAAAGTTTCATTACTATACCGAGATATCTCTGATGGCTGACTTAATCAAATGAACCTTCCTCCTGTGAAAAAAAAAAGAGAATAGATAATTGCATTTCACATTTGAAAAGTTTTACGCATGTATTAACTCTATGTTAATAGCCTTAACCAAAAGCATTGTACGTTTTTGAGCCTTTTTTCGTAACAAAAAGGAGAACCGGCCATACTCTAAACCAAGGGTACAGTTCGTCTTACCACAGACCCGAATTTCTCAGGGCAGGCACAAACTCCCCGCACCCTCAGCCACCCCGCCCCTTTCTTTTCCCACCATTTCGATTTCCTGCGCACCTATTTATGGTAACGTGAAAAAAATCCAAGTTTCAACGCTGAAATTAAATATCCGACATTTCGGCAGCACTGCCTTCACCAGGGACTGAAAACTATAATTGTCTTGAGTTGGTTATGACCACCTCATTTCCACGAGGGCGAGCCGGAAACAATTTTTCTTATTAAATTCTCAACTTTTCAAATCTTTCCGACATTTTTCTTGTCATATTTTTGGACAAAACATTTTCCTCGAAGAGACAGCTTCCCTGCAAAAGCCGCATCCGGCTTCACAAGGCTTCCAAACTTCCTTATAAGGCAAAAAGCAGGAAAATTCGCTGATAAAAGGTACGATTGGCAAATGCCAAGCTAGAAATTCAGTAATTTAATGATACTAGTTATATTTTTCTTCGCATTTTGATATCCGAACCGCTATTCACAACACTCATAATGATATGCAAATTTGAATTCACTAAAATAACACGTTTTTCATGGCTAATTGAACAGGATCACGTGCAATTGCGTCACTGCTATGATAAATACTGATTTTGCGCGTTTTTCCTTTATTCTAGCTGCACTCAGTCTTTCAGCGGAGCAACGCAGAGGCGAGCGGCGCACCCTCTCACCCGAAATCGCATGGGTCGTTTAAAAGCCACTCCTAAGCCAAGCTTTCCCAGCTTGGCTTAATCTGCTGATCAATAATTTTTGTCCCTACTTAAATACGACTGAGCGTGAATATGAATGTTGTTGAATAGAACACTATGGTGATTGAGAATAAAATTTCCGGCATCCTTTATGCAAAAATAATAAACGCTGCAAATGCCTAGGTATTACACTCTTCTTGAAAATAAATATACATCGTCTGGTTAGTTAACTTGTGGCAAGCCTAATACAGAAAGCTCCACAATAGTTCAAGCCCGGTTTACACTACTTAAAGAGGCTGTGTCACCAGGATTTTGCTCGCGCTTCGTCAAGACTTTACAAAAATTACGATTAAATGCCTTCACTCACACACAGCATGCTCCTGGAAAAACAAGAGGGAGATATCGAGTGAATTTTATTCAAGGAAAGCAAACCATAATAAGCTTTTCAGTGAGTTTTGCAAGATGCAAGTACAGAACTTGAAAACGTTGGCTAAACGTTTTTAAGTTGTAACGGCATTTCCATCCCGGCCATCCGTGGCCAAAGACACTTATAAATAGTTTCACTGAATCAGTATGGTGTCTGAACAAGAAATGGGCCATCATTTTTAGGTTTTCATTTATGTTAATGCGACTATTGGCTTTTCAAGATATTGCAAATGAACGCGAGCAAAATCCCCCTGATATTGCCCCTTTGAGCTTTTCTGAGCTGACGAGACCACAACGATTGCTACATGTCATCAACCTCACCTTTCTTCGGTTACTGAGTGGAGCGAAATCCTAATTGGATTTCATCCTACCAATTTCTATAAAGCGTGATGAGAAAACTATAACATCAATACAGTGTTTCATGAAAATAGATTAAAAAAACATACTTTAACGTATCCACGTGACCAGTGAGGTTACTTTCCTTTACAGTAAGTTTTGTGAGGGAAGAAATTTCCTTTAAAAAAAAACGCACAGAGTAAACGGTCAAATTAACTCAGATTAGTGTATGAATAAATGTTGAAAATGCACATGCCCTGGTTATCAGAATTAAGTGTACTTATCAGAGTTAATATATCAAAAAATGTTTCTCCAAAAAGGACGAAACTGGGTCGCATACTTTCTAGAATAAGTCGCAACATTTTGAATGCCATCATCCTTTGTCAGATAAAGGAGACTTACATCCACACAAGAAAGAGAGCTATTGAACTTTTGGAACTTTCTCTTCTGTGAACGCAATTTAAAGCAACAAAATTTTCTCGTTCAAAACTCTTAACAACCCTCTCACAACCTTCGTTGTATGAACATACTAAAAAAAACAACAACAAAATCGACAACTGCAATAACAACAAATGAAAATGTCAGTCTTAGGTTTTGACAGCGCACTGATTATTTGGCTTCAGCTTGTTCATGTGTTCAGTTATTATTTTTCTTTCTCACCACTCCTAAGGTGAATGTGTAAACATATGTGCCATTTTCCAGTAGTACGTAGTATTTCTGCTGACCCTGCATCGAAAGTCTAACTCCAGCAGAGGACGTCGATATCTGGGGACGCTCAGTGGAGCATCCTACCAACTTCATTGGACGGTTCGGGTAACGCTTGTAAAGCTAATAAAAAGTTATATGAGTTACGTCACTTTTAAGTTTAATTTTGGAAAGCCCCCTAACTACATTTCTTCCGGCCATGATAAGATACAACCTCTTATGCAGTATCTCTAACTCTGTTTCGCCAAGAGGGAGTAAGTAAGGCAAAATACCTTTGTTGAAATCACCTAATGCTACAGAAACATCCACAACTGAGTGAACCATAATTCAGCTTGGAAAGCAATCTTTTTGCTATGAACATCAGCCAACATGACCGGTTGGAATCTGTTTTTTTCTTGCAACCAAACCGGGCAAATGTCGAGTTAAAATGTTCTTAAAGATAACGTATTCAGTTCAATGTGAAATATCGTATAGTGGATAGTGTTTTTCGCGCGCTCAAACTCGGGATAGCACTTGCTATTCCCCTCCCAGCATCGTTCTGGATTTCGCGTGCGAGTTTTTCCTCATTTGTCAGAAAAAACGAACTGTTTGGTGCTGGCTATCCACTGGTTTGATATATACTAAAACAATTATTCACCTAAGTGGCGGTGAATAGTGGTAGATATTTACCTCGCCGCTTCGCGGGTTTGCAAATATCCACCACTGTTCACCTCCACTTTGGCAAATAATTGTTAATCTATACTGTTTACAAACATTCGTTTTGTTTCAACAGGCAATAAGCCTCTGGTTCGCATATCAATATTACTAGGTAATTAAAGCGAAACATCGCTGCACCCATTGGGGATCTCTGGCCGACCCCGTTTACACATATGACAGCATTCCGTTGCATCTCTTTGTTGCATTTAATTCCTGCTGGATTCGAATTCTCTCGTTGAGTACTGACTGACTTACTGTAAACATAAATCATCTCGTGGTTTGTAGGTAAATGAGATTTGGAAGGCTGGCGATGAAACCAAATTTGTAAGAAATAAGGGAATATCCAGGTTACACAATTTCGTTTACGTCCCAGTGTCTTTTCTATCACAAGAAAATCTTCACAAGATCTAGACCAGCCGCTTTATCATTGGGTTTTCGATAATCCATGTATGATCATTAAGAGCGAATGTTACCAACGGTCAAACATTTGGTGGCAACAGGTCAAAAATCAATTCCGCTCATATTCTTATGTTAGGTAGACCTTAATGTGAAACAAATCACTGCATAGTTCGTTTGGCTGAATATCGATTTATTTTCAAGAAAATCGATATTAACGGAATTCGCTCAAAGTGCCGCTTTTGAAGCTCAAAATTTAAAGCAAATCTCGACGCTTCGCGTGACAAAATGAAGCACTCCAGAACAATAAAAATTAACCAACCTTGTAGAACGATGTTTAAATATATGTCAAAAGCAATTTCAGCAATTTCTGCTCATTTATTTACGAGCTCTAATTAAATTTATCCGACATACTTTTGACTAGATAAAAAGTATATCAAGTTTAACCCCTAAAAAAAGTATGTGGTACCGAATATTATTCGTCAAGAATCTGGATTTCAAGAGGAGAAGGGATGTTCTCTTGCCTCCTAAAAGGATTTTTTGGGGAAATTTATTGACGCGTTGTTATAGAATTTTAAAGTTGGACAAAATGCGTCGATTCAAGCGATCAGAAAAGTCAGCCTAATTAACTCAGTGTACACATACACAAACAACTTCACGTTTACCGCAGGTTTTGATCAGCAAACAACCAATTTTAACACAAAATCCTCTAACCTTCATGTTGCTGTATCACAGATGAGAGCTGTGGTCCTTGTTCATGATAAAATTCAAGCAAGCTGCAAGGAAACTTGACAGGATATCGCAACTTGCCATGCCGTTTCCCCGAACATCCACCGTATTTGATGTGAGGATTCTCTTTTCCTATTTTCGTTGGAAAGCAGGCTTAAGGTGTTGTACATAAGATGTTTTTCCTTTGAAACTAGCTCTGAACTGAACAGCGAAAGAAGAAGTCGTTAATACAATAACATCTGTTACGTGCTTTGGGTGATGCTGCTAATTAATTTAGTCAGAACGAGTTTTAGTGAAATCGACTACTGCATGCATGTACCGCGGTAACGAAATTTTGGGTGCATCCGGTGACTTTGGGGAATAAGGTTTAATTTTTTTCAAATAAGCTAATTCTGTCTTCCTACGTTTACTACTTTAATGACTGAGCGAAGATTCTCAGTAGATTGGGTTCGATGAGTACTTTGAAGTCTGTGCAACTGAAAAAAGCGCACCTTGGTTGCGTGACATACCCTAGACTGAGCTTTTACCTGATGGGCAGGGCAAAGGGGGTTTAAAAATATATTCTCTGTTAGTTTTCCAAGAAGTCGCACAGTTATTGAACGCTATATTATATACTATGGCTAGATTAAAATACAAAGTCAGGCATAAAAATTTCCTGTTCGGTCTTAAAATTCTTTTCTCGTTTTGTTGGGGTGAGGGTGGGGAGGGGCTTGGGCTATAGGTTTCGGGGAAAGAAGTTTTAGAGAACACTGAATCGACTGATTGTATCGATTCCTGGCATTCAAAGACTTTCAAATAAGGCAGTGGTGATACGTTAAACCTCCTTTTTATTTTTACCTGGTTCTTGTTCGTATTTACGTGCTAGTGTACATTAAACGCACAAACACTTATTTACGGAGAATAGGCATTAATAAAAAATCAAAACTCGTACTGGTTCTCAGGGAATAAATTTAATGATCTGCAAGATTGTTAAGAGCTTTGTCCTGTGGCAGAAAATACAACCCACTACGGGCTTAACTTGGATGACTTTTTATGAGTCTTGGGTTTTCCGCTTTCGATGCTCAACAGGCACCAACGAAAAACGACTCTGCTCGACTGACACTGTAGTGCGTGCAGTCTTTTTTAAAGCTTCCAACAGTGAAGATAACTACAAAACGGTTAATTGGGGATTTCAACGCTCTATTCAACACCGATCAACGCTGTTGAATTTTTAAAGTGCCACTGAGACGAAAATTCTTAGGTTTATTTCCGCCAAATTCTGTCGCAGAATATCGCGTTGTGTCTATATTTACCCAGAAAACTGAACAAGAAACCGTCCATCTTAATAGTTTTAGCTCCAAAGTTGCGTAAAACGTGTCCGCCATTACTGAAAACGTGTTCCTGGGTGATTGCGCAATTTAATAGATTGTGACGTCATAGGCTCACCTCAGTCGTGTTTCCTTGTGAATTTTGACTCAAGATGCCTACCGTCGATTGCGAAACCTCCGAAGAGTATTTCTACCATTCGGAACAGTCTTTAGCTTCCGAAGCATCAGAGGATTTATTTAATTCGGCAAATGAAGAATTGCTCTTACCGTACGATGTAAGAACTGATGTCAGGAGATTTCAGCTTATAAGCTTGTAAACAAGCTGTTCAAAGTTGTTTTTCTCGCCTTATTGGCGGGAGTTCAAAATATGGGCGAAATAATGCTTATACAGTGATTACATTTCAGGCACGAGTTGCTCAAAGAGCGGATAACTCTTATCCAACGGATAAACGGCTGTCCAGCTCTTCGAAAAATTGGTGTTTTAAGCTTGGAAATTTAGACAAAACACCTATAAAAACTCTAGAATTTGATGCTCACGAATTCTCAAGCATCGGTTGATCGATTTTATTGTTCGCCTGGTTGGAGAAATAAAAGAAGCTATATTTTGTTTGCCGTTGTTTATATTCATTATATGTTGTAAAGCACTGAGATTTTTGGCCATTCTTAGCATAGTATGGGAAACTTTCTTGAAGAGCCGTAATGCTGTAGTCATCTGGCACTCAGCTCATGAAGCTTATCGTGTCCATCATGGTACAGTGGTCGCTTAATACATTGAAACACAAGTGCTTCGCGTTTCTAAATATTTTCAACAGTTTTTGTAGAATTCTTAACTTGAGCCGAAAAAAGTGAAATAAACCAAGACCTTCTTTTAACGACTGGAGGCCTTCTGTGACCGGAATCTAAATATTTGTAGTGCAAATTAAAGCCACAACGAAAATTTTCTGCTGCTCAACAACAACAACATGCGGACCACCAAGGAAACGAAGCTTTCACTTGCTTTATTCACTGCGTAAAAATAACTTGATATCTAATCATTTTTCTTGGTAGTTCACTGATTTACTAAGATCGCTATGGCAGTTAAAGAAATAACATTGTAAAACCTTAAGACAAATAGTGGCGTGTGATATTCTTTTCCTAACTTAAATTTCCACGCAAGACGAGCCGACCTATCGACATTATATATTTCGATCAATAATGTCAGTCGACTCTTCAGCGACAGGGAATAAGGAGAAAAGTTTCTCGACATTCAGGATGGTATATTATAAAATAACTGTCCATACTTCTAAGTGATTACTGCTTTGAAATTAACACACGCGGAATAAAAAAAAAGAGAAAAAAGAAAAGAAAAAAAGCTAAGCGATACAAACTATTGGCTTAATCGCGGCGGTCCTGCATTCGCCCAGGATGCATTTTATGAGGACCACGCCGAAGATCTTCGCGCTAGCAGACGGCAGAACTGGAACGGTTTTGCACAAGCAAAATAAATTTTAAAATACGTTAAAGGAAAATGAGTTTTGACAATGGTGGATGCGTTGAAAAAGAAACAAACTATCACTTCAACTGCGTTAAGATTAGGTACCTTTCTTCTCGTTTTTTCCGGATCTTTCTTTCCATGTAGTTGGAATGGACAATGGAATAATCGACCTCTGGGATCCTTCGACATGAACAGCCCTCTGGAAACACTCGTTCGTGAAGTAATCAGAACAGCCGACAAAAATACCTCTCGGGTTGGAATTTGCACTGTGTGTGAGTACGAACATTATCCATTTTTCCATTGCGGGTCCGCTCGCAAGGCTTTGATGAACCGAAATACCACCTCGGTGGTTGGATTTATTGTTGTAGCATTGTACAACACAAGTAATACCCTTCATAACTGCTCCAGCAACAAAAATTTCAAGGCCGTACAGCAAACAGTTGGCACGAAATCTTCCCTCGACAACAGTAACATTTCCCGCGGCAAGTAACCGGATGAAGCCTGACTTGGTTTGAGGTGAGCCTCTAACGTCACTTCCGCTAATTCGCAAGCCAGCTTCCGGAACAAGGGCCAGTAATGGCGGCCGTAAAATCTCGACAAAAACCGTCCGAAAAAAGCGACTTCCATTCATCGTAATGAGTTGAAATTTGGCATGGTGACTAACAACCACAGCCTATTTTCAAAAATGCAAAAATATGGAATACCAAAATTCTGGTCCCAGTGGCACTTTAAAACAAATTTGGCCTTCCAGCTTAATGATGTTTCACAATTCTGCCGACTTTTCTTTTGTTCTCAGGTGTGCCACCCTGTGCAATGATGTTCTGTAACACTGATTCAACTTTTTCTATGTTCTCAGGTGTGATCAAAAGTATTGCATTCGTTTGCCCACCTTGTTCAACATCGCACAACTAAGTTGTGTTCAAGATTGCTGAATAATGTTGAAGGAGTTTGGCCGAGTCATAAAGTTTGCAAACGCCAAAAACGCAAAGAGCGTGAGCCAACAAAATGAGGGCGCAGCCGGGGTTGAAGGCTAAGAGAAGGGGGAAGTTTGAACCCTTAATTCCCCAACATGAAAAGTGGTTTCCTCCCCCCCCCCGCTCCCCACCCTTTACCCCCATCCTCGCGAAAGTGGGTCGGTCGGTCGGTTGATCGGTTAAGCAAAAGGGAAAGATAATTCCAAGATAATAATTCCAAGCGAGCCGCAGCGACCCGCTATCACTCTTAAAGGTGCTCGAAGACCTTGATATGAGGGTGACTTAGATGTCCAAGTCACCTCAAGATGCCTTTAAAGAATATTAAAACACACGAGGAAAGGGTGCAGGCACGGAGAAAGTATTTCTACTCGGAGCCTTTGGGGTCTGTGAAATCAAGTTTTTAGAAAGTGGAGAACCTGCAAATTCCTTTCCGATCCGCTTTTACAATTACTGAACAAAGCTTTATCACATGCAGGTGGCTGGCTTGAATGTTGTGTGATGTTGTAAAGCAAAAGGTTTCACTTCTGCATAGTTGATACATTAATGGTGGGGTTAGGTGAGTTCTGAAACAACAGATGGAAAAGCTCCCCTTTATTTGAAAATCCTTTAATGCCAAGAATCGTTTACTTATACTATTACTTTTACCCGGGCACTTACAATCAGTCGATTTAGTATTCTCTTGAACGTCTTCAAACACCTTTAGCCCAAACCCCGCCCCACCCTAAACAAAAAGAAAGAAAACATTCTCAGACTGAAAAGGAGATTTTCATGTCCAACTTTGTATTTTAATCCAGCCATAGTTCATTAACTGTGCTACCTCTTGGAAAACCAACAGAGAATATATTTTTAAATCCCTTCGCCCTGCCCACCAGGAAAAAGCTCTAGGGTTAATGTCACGCAACCAACGTAAGTTTTTTTCAGTTTCACGCATTTTTAAGTGCTCATCTGAAACCAATCTACTGAGAATCTTCGCTCTGTCCTTAAATTAATAAACGTAGGATGACAAAAATAGCTTATTTGAAAAACCAATTTAACCTTATTCCCGAAAGTCACCCGATGCACCCAAAATTTCGTTACCGCGGTACATGCATGCAGTTGTCGATTTCACTAAAACTCGTTCTGACTAAATTAATTAGCGGCATCACCCAAAGCACGTAACAGATGTTATTGTATTAACGACTTCTTGTTTCGCTGTTCAGTTCAGAGCTAGTTTCAAAGGAAAGGCATGTTTTGTACAACACCTTAAGCCTGTTTTCTAACGAAAATAGTAAAAGAGAATCCTCACATCAAAAACGGTGGATGTTCGGTGAAACGGCATGGCAAGTTGCGATATCCTGTCAGGTTTCCTTGCAGCTTGCTTGAATTTTATCATGAACAAGGACCACAGCTCTCATCTGTGATACAGCAACATGAAGGTTAGAGGATTTTGTGTTAAAATTGGTTGTTTGCTGATCAAAACCTGCGGTAAGCGTGAAGTTGTTTGTGTATGTGTACACTGAGTTAATTAGGCTGACTTTTCTGATCGCTTGAATCGACGCATTTTGTCCAACTTTAAAATTCTATAACATCGCGTCAATAAATTTCCCCAAAAAATCCTTTTAGGAGGCAAGAGAACGTCCCTTCTCCTCTTGAAATCCAGATTCTTGACGAATAATATTCGGTACCACATACTTTTTTTAGGGGTTAAACTTGATATACTTTTTATCTAGTCAAAAGTATGTCGGATAAATTTAATTAGAGCTCGTAAATAAATGAGCAGAAATTGCTGAAATTGCTTTTTACATATATTTAAGCATCGTTCTACAAGTCTGGTTAATTTTTATTGCTCTGGAATGCTTCATTTTGTCACGCGAAGCTTCCAGATCTGGCTTAAATTTTGAGCTTCAGAAGCGGTCTTTTGAGCGAATTCCGTTAATATCGATTTTCTTGAAAACAAATCGATATTCAGCCAAACGAACTATGCAGTGATTTGTTTCACATTAAGGTCTACCTAACATAAGAATATGAGCGGAATTGATTTTTGAGCTGTTGCCACAATATTTTGAAAATGTTTGATTTTTGGCAACATTTGCTCTTAAGCTCTTTGAAATCACGCTAACATTTAAACCAGTATTACTTCAAGAGAGCAAATTTCTTGAAGACGTGTTTTCACACCTAACTATCCACATGTATGCTCATCGGCTACGTGACACTCCTCATGCCGTGTGCAGGATAATAATGTTTTAAACAACTGAGTTGTGTCTTCAAGCTATTTCTGTTCATTGAGCCATAATAAGTATAAATGTACGTACCTGAGGTATGGTCATTCTAAAAGCACCTGTATTCAAAAGGTTAGGGAGCTGCAAAGCAACAAGTTTTTTTTTTAGTATGAAATTGAACGAAAGAGTAGGATAAACAGCAGTGATAATCAGGAAAGTTCCCAGGCTAGAGAGAGCGATTCCAATTCGCTGTAAACTAGACATACCCCGCCAAATCAAACTCCGTTTAAATCTGCACTGAGAGAACTGCTTGCAAACCTGTCTTTTCAGGAGCCCATGCTTTTGTTGAAACGTTTCGTTATACAAAGTGATTCTACTACTTGTATCTTAAGACACGTAAGGACTTTAGTCAGTATTCTAGAAGTTCTTATTTTCAGTATTGATGAAAGAAGTCAAAACCTCGAACTTGTCCACAGTTTGTGCAGTAATTAAAAAGCAAACAATACTATAATCAATAGCATTTTCCTCCCAAAGGGGTGTGATTTTGTTTCAAGCACTTTTAAATCAAAGCAACGATAGCATGCACACATTACAAGAGAAATTCATGATAATCTCTGGCGCATGTCAAATGACTGAATGTCCAATTTATTTCTCTTATGGATATTCATTCAAAATATACGTAAAACAATATACAGAATGTGATGGCTCAATGACACATGCATATTTATAATTATGCAAGCGCAAATCGTAGTTCATTTTAATTGCGATAACGTGTATGAATTAACTTACAGTTATTCCATGAGCGAACGCAGCTCTGAGGTGGTTATATAATCACCTCATACCCAACAAGGGCGAGAGAAATATTTGTTTTACGAAGTTCTCAACTTTGGTAATCATTGTCGATTATTTTATTTACTATTTATTCATTCATTCATTCATTCATTCATTTGTTTATTTATTTATTTATTTATTTATTTATTTATTTATTTATCTATCTATTTATTTATTTATTTATTTATTTATTTATTTATTGCCAAGCTCTCAGGCAAAACTTTTACTTCGCGGCAAAAGCTTTTGAACGTCACGGCACATGACTTGGCATGTAATTGCCTTAAAGTGCACCTAACACCTAAAATTTTTTTTCGGCTAAATAAATTCTGTTATCATCTGGAACATTTCTTCGCAGAAATTCTTTGATTTGGTTAAATTGTCGATTTTCTGTGCCCTGTTAAATTCAAGAAAAATTTGGTTCACGTCCGAGTAAGAGGAACCTGGGGCGAGCCGTAGTTGTGAAGTCAGATCAAGAACCAAGAATTCCACGCCGCTTAGTTTTTAGCTGTGTTTCTCTGACTTTATTTGTTCATCGAAGCCTTCTGACCTTCTAGCTAATTCGAACAAAGTCATAGTATGACTAAAATTCAAATGTTATAATCTAAAGCAGATACTGAGACGAGCTATGCGGATTCTGCTGATTTGTAGATGAATTTTAGCCCTGAATACGAGATAGATGCGGAACACGAAGTCGACAGTACACCGCCAAAGGATGAAGAAAGTGCCGTCCTGCCCATATCTGCTAAAAAGCCGCTAACCAACGAAGAATGAATTGCTCAATGCAAAAAGGAAATAAAGGCAAACTAAAAAGGCAAACTATCTATCTATCTATCGAACCGGAACAGCAAATAAAGCAACTTACGATTGGCCTTGGAGGGCCGCGAAGAAACGGGAATGCTGAGCTTCGCCCGTGAGAGTTTACCCCGGGGGGGGGGGGGTACTCCCATATACACGCTATATGGGTATGTACCGCTGTGAAGGGTATGGTTTTCAAGCTGTTTAGTCTGGGATAGGGTACGGAAATCAGAGCGGAGTTTTGGTCTAGAATAGGGTATCATTTTCAAGGAAACTAATCAGTTGGTTGGAGAATTTAGTCTAGATTAGTTTTCCCGGCAATTGACACTAAAAAGAAATCAATTTGGCAAATTTACCAGCAACTAGCAAAGAAAGCGTTAATAGAGATGGGTTTAATACCCAGGATAGGTTATCACTGAAAAGACTGCTGGATATCCTAGACTGTCAACATTCGGGATTTAGACGGAAATCGGTGGGTTAGGGTTACGGATTTTTGGTGTTTAGTCTAGTATAGGGTTGCAAAATGCACCTCAACTTGGTCTAGTTTAGGGTAAGGGTTTCAGAGTCCCAGCGGCACACCCCTCCCAAAAATTTGCAGAGTACCCCCCCGGGGAGTTTACATTTTATTTCGCACGTTCGGTCTTCACGTTTGGTCTTGGTTTTCCTGCTCTCCGCTTCTCGCATTTGAGATTTATATTTAAGCTGAGGGAACCTCTTATAAAAATGGAGATTTTAATAAAGCATACCTTTCTTCATTTATTTATTTTACATAGAAGTAAATGTGGAAGCTGCGATATTACTTACGTCTTGTCCATTTCTGTAACCAGCATTAACAATAACAACAATTTATAACACTAGTGAATCAGGAAGGCAATTATTTTCTAAACGACATTGACGAGAATTATAAGCACGAGAGTTTGTTAGTATCGGTTCCACTGAGATTATCTTACCGATCATTTTTCTCGTGTCAACGTGCAAGCAGTTTCCTCAGATCCCAGCGCGAGCGGAAATGTACAAATTATGTAAATCAACCGGCCCTCGCTTAACTCGCGACTCGAGGCTTCGCCGCTCATCGCTCACACTTCGGTCTTCTTGCGGCCTTTTTTCGCACAAAAAATGGTAATAAAAGAAGAAAGAGACTGCTTGTCCTCTACTTCAACGGAGGGTATGAACAAGGGATCTCTGCACAGTAATGTTTTGTTATGCTCGAGTGATTTGATATGACTCAAGATAAAATTCTCATAGCGAGGCACGTTCATAGACGAGAATAAGGAATAATGGCAATGGCTTGTTATTGTGGAGACGGCGCGTTCGGTTCTGCTGAAGGAGGACTTTCTGTAAATACGGTCTTTAATTTTGAACCCTTCGCTGTTTTGGGCACCGCTTACCTGTAATTATTTAGCGCTTACCGTGTAGCCAACTTGAATAATTCGCAAAGGTAATAATTTTCTGCGTACCGCGTAGCGCGGGTATTCTGTGGTTAATCGGCCGTTGAATCATTGGAAATACACAAAAAGCTATCGTTTGATCGGATACTAAAGTTGTTCATTCATTCATACCTTCTTCTGCGACAACAAATCTTTGCTTAAAATGCATCGAGCGTAGTATCGAGTGCTTGGAAGGCTGCCGCTTTGCTCGCTATTGCTTTACAAAATCCACTCATTTCGTCCCTTCGCCTCTTGGCGCTCGTCGTCAAAAAATGCTGTATTTTTGTAGTGACACGTCTTGTGATTCGTTTCTTTGGTTACTATGTCTCGGAGCAATACGAACGGTCGACAGTTTTCTGTACATCTTCGAGAGCTCAAGAGAAATATAGCTCCGATAGAGATAGCGCGAGACTGCGGGTTCTTGATTTGACGTCACAAGGTGACTAGTCCCATGCCCTCACTGCTCGACCCTGAACCAAAATGGTGTCTATTTTCGGCCGATTTTCTGTACTTCAACCGCGCACAGAAAATCAGGGATTAAACCAAATCAAAAACTTTTTGTGACGAAATGCTCCAAATGATAACAGGATTTATTTGGCGGGGAAAAAATTTTTAGGGTTAGGTGCACTTTAAAAGGCAAAACAGTGCAGAGTTAATACGGTGCTGACTTGCGTGCGGTCAACTAACGAGGAAGTTAGAAAATCAATAATTGAGACTGAAAATTTCGGAAAGATTATTATCGTAATTATGTAGTTTAGCTAAACGTACCATTGAAGGAGTGATCGTTTGGTTCAGAACACCAGCTTGTTGGAAAACAAACCAGGCAGTGTTCTGGACATAATCAGTTATCCAAAGATACATCATTTTGTCTGATTCTGACTCAGAGGGGAGGAGTGTAGGTAAAAATGGAGCCTCTTTTGGAGACGTTGCGGACAGAAATTCTCCCTAGAATGGCAAAACAGCTGTAGTAAAACCCATGTCAAAAGACAAATGACTTTTCCAGTCAAATTATAATAAAGTAAATAAGATAACACATCTTTGATTTTAACCCTAAAATTTTTGCTTACAAGTGTAATAGAAGGTATTAAATAGAAGTCTTAACAGGTTCTAGTTTCTTGAAGCGTAATTATAAAATATAGACACAAGTAGCTCAGTAAAAGGTAATGCGGGAAAGGTGCTACTATCACGCCTCAAGTCCATTTCATTGCCACTCTAAGAGCTCAATTCTATTTTTACCGACAATGATTTTGGAAGCCAAGCTCTTGACAGTTTATTTTATCCTGTTTTAATGGGGAATGTCGGTCAACATTTCACGCCATCTGACTTCACGCCATCCATATGTCAATTCACGTATCTCAAAGATACCCTTTTACTAACCTCAACTGTCTCGTCCCTGATCATATATTAACAGATACTATGCATGCGTCCATATTTTATAATTAAGCTTCAAGAAAATAGAACCTGTTAAGACTTCTATTACCTTGAACAAGTTTCAACAGAGTTACTGGTACAATGACAAAATGCCAAGGAATAACTCCTTCGCCCAATAACGCCCATCTGCAGTTCAGAGGACCCATTCCCTGGCACTATAAAGGCTAATGGCCCGCTCTCTTTAGGCTATGATAAAAATTACTTGTCTAGCTTTTTTAGCATGTTTGTTTGTGAGAGATAAAAAAAATGTAATTGCAGGGCTGCATTTGAACCATGCAGCTCTGCTGAATTTAACGTCTCCTTCATAAAGATTTGGTTGGAAAATACATGCAGACGGGTAAGAAAGTACAAAAACCTTAAAAGTACTGATCAGCACAGCTTACCTCTACTTCTCCTAACCCTTTTCCTAAAAGTAATCGTTATATACCTCAGTAATTCAATAAAGGTTGCTTTGGCAATTGGTCATTAGCAAATGGGCATTGGGCACTTGAGCATACAGAACACCATGCTTTGCTTGAGTGACCGCCAAACAATATAGCTTCCCGATGCGCAATTACCCAATGCCCAAAGCAACCTTTGTTGAATTAGTTATACAGGTATATGTGACAAAGTACGTGGATTCGAAGAATAACATCAAAATTCCTGAATCTACATTCCAAAAATGTGTATCCATCCCAAATCTCCCAAATCTCAAATCTCTGTTGGTGTAAGAGATCCAGTTACACTCACCTTAATAAAAAAGTCAACATGAGACTCAGTGATGCTTGGTCTTGAGACCAGCGAGTTATCTAACACAGCGTATTTGTTGATTTGCTGTTGAACTAAAAAATAATGAAAATATTACAAGCAATATATTGGCTGCTGCTTTTGCTTTTAATTAAATTAACGGTACCTTTCCTACTGTAGTTCACGTAGATCCTCGCAAATATTATTGATAATTTTCCAGACCATTCCCGCGTCCCCTCTATAACAGTACCAGTATGACAGGTACAGCGTTACGAGACATTGTTTTCCTTGCCCAGACAACTGCTTAAACTGAAAGTGTACACAAGTTCATTCGGGATCAGAAGAAGTGAAGTCCGTATTAGGAAGTGATATTTTGCGGTGTTTAGTTCTTTCAAATATTTACGCCTTATGGCACCATTTGGGTACACTTTGTAGGATACCAAGTCAGGACCTCTATAACATGAGAAATCAGGAAAGTAGAATTAGCCTCTGATTGGTCGGTTACCAATTTGGTTTCGACATTATGTAGAACCTGCTGGTTGCAGCAGACATGACATCAAACTAAAATCGTGAAGCAATCAAATTCATCGCTGTAACAAAATTGCTTTAGTTTGATTAAGTCAGATCGAGGACCTCTCTTACCAAGTAAAGAAAAACAAAGGCTACCTAGAAATCTTGCAAGGGCCTTCCCGGCGTCTTTTATAAGATCTGATGTTTCCTGACAGAGCTGTTAATTTAAGGGAAACAAAATATATCACGATCTATGGCCATTACTGGTAAAGAAAAATCGGGTTTGTGTTGCAAAATAACTGACACAAAAGTAAACTTCTTACAGCTGAGAAACATCTAGCTGATTCCATGGAGTGGACTGCTATACCTAACCTTCTTCCGTAAAATCTCTTTTATTTTCTTGTCAATGTAGCTAATAAACAGCTTGTAAAGCCAACTAAAAAAAAAACGAAAGAAACGCAAACTGTATTAAAAACAGAACAAACATGAACAACCCACTGATCCAACATATATCAATTGAATATTCAAGAAACCTATCACTTTCATACGCAGAAAAAATTCCCATGTACTTTTGTAAAGTTTTGCATTTCTAGGTCTAAATCAATGGCTTCCGATACCTGTTCTGTACATTTCACGTCTGCATTCATTTTTTGCAGCATACCCAGCAAAAAAGGCTTATTCTAACTTCTTTAACTTGACACACAGTTTTCGTTTTTCTTAGAAAGAATTCAAACACGGTATTTTTAATAACACGTTTAATTTTCCAGACGTGAAATACTCTTTGACCAAAGCTCCCCTCTCCAATGTCCTTTAGAAAAGGCCCACCCGGGAACATTTCCCATTCCCTTTCCTATCTTTTAACACTTAATTCACCTTGGACCGCCATGAAAGTGAATCAGTTTCAGTTTTCCTACTGAACTGGAGCAACCAGTGACAGCAATGGTTAGGCGTCCTTTATCGTCAACACCTAAAAAAATTGATCACAACAAGAAGTTGATTTGATAAATAGACAATAATACATGGGCGCGCGGAGATATGGAATTTCTCTTCGAGTGTTCAACGCGATATCTCACGAGTGAGCGTAGCGAACGAGTTAGATATCGAATTGAACACGAGAAGAGAAATTCCATATCTCCAAGCAACCATGTATTATTGTGTTTATTATATAAACACAAAAGCCCACAATATTACTGAAACCATTTTTATTTCAAGGCAACAGCAGTATTAAGCGTAAAGGCAGAAGATAAATTCCAGTTCAACTGATTCAAACAAACAATTTTCAAATACATTCATCAACACAATACTAAGAAAACTTGTCATTATTATTTTATTTTCATTTTATTATAAATACTCTTCATTGCTTTATTTGTTCGTATTTATTAGAAGACAAGTCACCGTACCTTCTTGCTCCAGTTTAAACTTGCGACGTAAATGACTGGAATAGCAGTTATCGATTAACCCGAATATGGTCATCCTCAAAGTCGGCAAAGCCTACACACAAACTGATCAACAGTCTCGAAATTGAGAAATTGGATTAAACAAGTGCCTCTCGAACAATTCAACTGCCGAACATTGTCCTTCGATATTAAATAGACTAGCTCGCTGTACATGTAGCGTAGGTTTTTCAGGTAACGCTCCACAGAAGCGATAATTCCTCCGAGTGTTGTTGGCTCATTCATCAACAGACTTTTTCTCACAGACAATAGAAATCTGCTGAGGTAAGCGTCTAATTCTGGCGGCGGTATGTTTTGGAGTTGTCTTGTTTCGTTTTCATTTGGCAAAAACGACTTCATCAATACTACGTCGCTGTGCATCTTTGTTTGAGTGTTTTGTTTGCTTCAGCTTCGATGAATCTTTCAACATCTTCGTCGGTGAGGGACACGAATCTTTCACGTGCCGAATTTTTGGCTGTTTTTTCCGTATATTGTTCGAGGCCATGGTACACTAGCTGTTAGTAGTTATTTCTTAGTTCTGAACAAGTGAAGCGAAGAGAGTTCGAGAACTACGAAATTGATGGGCAAACCGTTGTCAAAAGTGGCGCGAAAGAAGGCGTGTGACGTCGCGAAAGCTGATTGGCCGTATTTTCACATGTAAAATTATCGTACTTTTACATGTGCCAATTACGATTTTTCTCAGTGGTGGAAATCTTTACAAGACACTCCAGTTTATATAATAAAAAGCCCTTATTATAGAGCTTTTTCATCTCGTGGAAGTGGGGGGGGGGGGGGGGAGGGGAGAGACAAACGTATTAACATGACTATGATATTCAAGGGGCCTCTAAGGCCTGATCCAGATTCTCTGGTTCTCAAGCACGATGCACGGCGCAGGGAAGACTCGGATATCTAGCAAAAACACAGCATTGAGAAGGAACGTCATGAAAGCAACGACGGACTCGTTGGCTAATTATTCCAATACTCTTCATTCCAGAGTTACGTCGACAATGCTGAGCGATGTTTTACCAACAAGTAAAATCGTTCAACATCCTACAACAAAGTTGTATTCACCAATGTTGGCTAATATAGCACCCGTTTTTCCTGAGTGCAAGCCTAGCCAGAGTTATCAATTAATTCCATCCTTTTTTTACTTACCAAGTGTAGTTTTCACTGTCGCTTCCAGGCCACTCACGTCCAAATCAAAGGAATCATTGACACTAACGTGTGACCTGAAACGGCGATATGGTGTGAGGAGAATCCAGGCATAAGAAAACCAAATTTACTCTACGCAGCTTTAATCTTATTTTGTCCTTATTTCGCTATTTTGTTTATTCTCGTTGCTCTTTTTTTGTAAGAATGGGAAATCAGTCTTCAAAGATGTGACAGGTATTGCGCAGACGACTAAAGTAGTCATCTACTCTACAGCATGTCCAAAGCTGTGTCTTCCTCATCGACTCTTGCTGTAGTACACGGTAAGAGACAACTTCTAGAAAGCAATGTGCAATCCAAAATGCAGAGCTCAGGGTAATTATTACCAATATATTTAGTATTTTATAATCAGCAAATTAGTATTTCAAGTTAGCATCAGTATTTTCGGTTAAGTCAAGAGAGGGTTAAGTATATTGCCGATGCTCGTTAAATCTGTGTGTATACTACAAGAATAAAAAACATCAGTTATCGCGGCATCATTATTTAACCATTCCTCAGCAGTAAATGAAAACACCAACAACAACATTAACAGGAATGGCAGTTCACACACCATTGAAGTTGATAGTGCCAGTTTCCCCTCAGAGACGAGGATGCGCCAGAGATTTGGAGCTGAAGTCCACCACCAGGATCCGTTTTTAAAGATGACGAAGAAATTGACATCAAATTAAATTGTATACTGAAAAATGAAAAGAAAGCAACGCCGTTGGTCACTGCAAAAATTGACTTGCCTAAGAAATACCCCTAACCTACCCTGGAAAGGCTTTCGATAGTCATGGGAAACTTGTAAGTGCATTCATAGAACATTGCCAATGTAACAGCACTAGTCTTTAGAGAGTTTCCTCAATCTTGGCGGACACGCTAAGACTAGGGGACTGTGCTTTAAAAATAACGAGTTTAAATTGGGTCCGTGAGGCATTTTTATAGCACCCATGGGGAATAATTTTTCTCTATCAAAGTAATGATGAAGGTGGGCATAATGATTCTCCCATAGATATTAAAAGTCATAAAGCTTCTTTCCGATGTCAGAAATCATCTTAAATGAATATGCGTCGTAAAAACTTAGCCTAAATAAAACTTGACACTCAATACCCGAAATTTGGCAATTTCTCGTTGTTGTTCTTTATGGACGTACCTTGAAAGCCAGTAAAAGATGTTCCCGACAGGTACCTCAGCATTTCCAGAAATATCAGGGATGGTCGCATTCTTGACTTTCTCACCAAGAACTTGAACGACTACTGGACTCACTTAGATAGGAAAATAATTTATTATAAGTACACCGTTTAGCATGAAATAATTGCAGGTGGTTTTGGTGAGTTTTAACATCTGTTTAAGATCCGAAAAAACAAACAAACTTCGCAAAAAAAAATTGTTTATTCACAGAAACATGCTCTGCAAAGCTTTTCGTCATTATTGAAATAACCGTGCCAATGGCTGAGGAGATAGACTCGTCACAACCCGCCAATGGCTATGCCATTTATTGCAGTCAAGTGCACTGTTCTATTATTGATTCCCTTTACTAGATCATTTTACCACATAAGAACAGAATAACACGCAAAGTGTAACAGTGCATTACAGTATGTACACTTGAAGTTTCGTTGTCAAGGCCTTAATAGCCTAGGAGTCAAGGAGGGGTGGCATTTTGTGTACCCCCACACCTCCTCCCTCCCCCCATCTTTCAGACTTAGAACATGACGATAAGAAGTCACGTCTCAGTGGAGTATGCCAAAAACGCTTCAGTGGAGTATGCCAAAACTGTCACAGTGGAGTATGCCAAAAAAGCTTGTAAATCACAAGTGTTCTCCCAACATCCCGCGTGGGTTTATTACACCAATAAGCCCATAGAAAATGCGGTTTATTGCTTTTATGAAATAACTAGAAAAAAAGACAATGTTTTGAGTTCAGAAAATATGTTTTTAATGGTGATCAAGTTGCGTCTTCTCTTAACAATCATCATGTGACGCGTCTTAACCAATCGTGTTAAGCGTGTTAAGCGATATAGGTGTTCAGCTGCCCGTATGGTTTCGTTGTCGCCAAGTGCGGAGGCGAGGACATCGCTGCATTTACGAAGCTGATTTGCCGACGGCATGCTGTGGTAGCTTTTCAGGCTGGATTCGTTGCGGTGACCTGATATGGCCATGATTTCTCTGTTTGTCAAGCCCGCAGTCGACCACAAGGTTATTGCTGTCGCCCTTACGGAATGGTTTGTGTAAACACGGGACAGACCTGCGGCGGAGCTGATGTCTTTCATCATTGTTGAAAGCTTGTTGATACCCAGTGGTCGATTTTCATACCAAATCTTGTCAGAAGGTCGCCAATTTCTTTTCGGATACTGGAACAGCGCCTCGCACTGTGGATTCAGCTTGGAAAGAAAAAGTTCCAAAGCGGAATATCCATCGGCTGGACTATTGGTTTTGTACATGCGGCCGTTCTTCTCGTAACTTTCCACGTCAGAAACTCCACCTGGGTGTTTCTTGGTCGTCTCATCGTGGGACATATATAGTGGCAAAAACGCCGCCATTCGCGTCTTCGCCAAACACAAAACTGCTTTTCTTTAAACGTCGCTGGTCCTCAAAACCACGGCGGCACCAATACAAAGGAATGTGGAACCAAACATTTCTAAGTAGAGACAGGGGCTGGGTAAGTGAAAGAATTTCACCGTTTTTGAGCTTTTCCAGGTCTTCTTGCTCGATAGATGGTTTATGAGTAGTGTTTTGCCATCTTTCTTCAGTTGCTTTATTTTGGCATCCAACATTTGGTTTGATAATACAAACCGGGAATCTTTGTTTAAGGAAATGCCACGGTTGTTTGGAGGCGTCTTGAGAAATCGTTCTATGCCATTTCTCAGAGATAAAAGTGTCGCCCGGTTTTAATTTTCTCCGTTGCGGTTTCGTGCCTCGGCGTAAAATTGGCGCAGGTTTTCATCTAATTCCTGGATTGACATTTCTGCCAATGTTATTCCAAGTTGTTTTCGCTTACTCCACTCTACAGTAAACAAAGCATAAAGAGGAAATTAGCCGAGAATTTGTGATATAAAGTTTAATTCAAACAAATGAGAATTTTACAGTTTATTTTAGTTTCAAAGTTTCGCACCGCTATTGTTTTTAATGTTTACGCTTCAAGACCTTCGTGTGACTTTCATTAAATTAGACAAGTTGTAAATTTAAGAGTTTATGTTGAGTGAAAATAAGTTCCGTTTATTAAAACCAACCTGTAAAAACTGAAACCGCCCACTGTGTTGCTTGTTTGGTCTTTGCGGCTTGTGAGTTGTTTACCATGTCGTCGAGTTGTTGCGTTTCCATTTCCGCAAATCTTCTCTTTTTATGAGTTATGTTGGAGCCTTCTTGGTTACTGCTTTCAGTGTTTTCGTTGTTCGACTCGGGGACTTCGGATGAAGCTGGCAGGCCAAACGCCAACATAATATTGAAGTTCGGCAGTTCTTCGTCTGTGCCGGCCATTTTTGTCGGACAGGAGAATTTCTCAGTTCCTTACAGTTTTCTAAGAGTTTACCGGAATAATAGTCAGTAGGTTTTCGACCAATAAGAACGCGCGTAGTATCTCAGTCATGTGTGTGCTTCTTATTATTTCAACTCTTGAATCACGGTGTACCTCAAGGCTCGGTGCTTGCTCCTCTTCTTTTCCTTATCTTCATCAACGATCTACCAGTAGGAGTGATTGGGCAGAATACAACAGTAGATATCTTTGCGGATGACACCTCAATGAGCTCCTCTGCCCCTATATTTAACATCCACAAATTGAGATCCAATTTGAACACCAGCTTACAGCAACTGGATAACGTCAGCAAATAACTGATCGAGTCAGACTGAACACTGATAAAACGAAATCCATGCTCATTGCCAGCAAAAGACTTAGGAACAAGCTCAAAGAAGATGAAAAAATGTTGAACATCAAATTAAAGAACTCCACCCTTGAGCAAGTTTCCACTTACAAATTACTTGGTATCACAATTGATCACGAACTGACATTTGATGATCATGTTGACAGCTTGTGTGGCAAATTGGCGCAACGCATAGAAATACTGAGGTCAATACGCTCCCTTCTTCCTCAAAATGAAAGAGTTCTACTTTACAACACTACCATCAAACCTATCCTTATGTACGGTAGCTCTATTTGGGGAAGTATAACGTCGAAACAGAACTTAACCAGACTCCTCAATTTGCAGAAAAGGGCTGCACGAGTTATTCTGAACAAAAACACTAGAGAGTCGAGAACAGAAGATTTATTTAAATTCG
The DNA here is from genome assembly GCA_964017195.1 of Siderastrea radians. Classification (NCBI taxonomy): domain Eukaryota; kingdom Metazoa; phylum Cnidaria; class Anthozoa; order Scleractinia; family Rhizangiidae; genus Siderastrea; species Siderastrea radians. The sequence goes on along the minus strand of OZ024887.1, from coordinate 53,170,288 downwards.
TAAATTGGTTTGCTCCCTACTGATAAAGCGGCTTCAGGGGCAGGTACCGGAGTACCTGGAAACCAAACTTACTAGGATAAGTGATGTCTTCACCAGAGCAACCAGTCACTCAAAGAAAACCTCTTTACTGCCCGCGGTATAACCGGGAAACTAAGGGAGGGCGTACTTTTATCGCCAAAGCTGTTAAACTTTGGAACGCGCTACCAGATAACCTGAAAGACTGCCCTAATGTTAAATCTTTTATGAGAGCGTATACAAGTCACTTTGCTGCCATGAACGCTGACCTAGATAGACCATTTTACCGTAAACTAGTCTTATTATATTCATCTCCTTTTCTTACCTTTTATATGTAGTTTATCATTTATTTAGCATTTTCTTTCATTTTTTTAAATATATTATGTAACATTTTTATAGAGGGCCACTGGTTCGTCAGTTTTTTAAGTGTAATGTGTTTTACCTCATGAATTAAAGTTGTTACTATTATTATTATTATTATTATTATTATTATTATTATTATTATTATTATTATATCTCTAAAACCATACATAAACCGTATGAATTTTGAAAATCCGGAGGCCGCTTTTTAGACACCAATTTTCCAACACAACAAATAGAAAAATAAACAAACTACCAAAAAAGGATACCGAAAACCTCTCTATATCGTATCGCGAAATGCTAAAGAGTGTGGGAGATCAAATCTCCTGACAACGACAGAACAGTGAAAATATATTTTGAGCCGAAATTAACGAACTCTTATAAGAGTCCCGACAGGTTTGGAAAATTGTTATTATTAATTAAACAATTGAACAAGGAAAAGTGTGGACAATTTTAATGCCGAAAGAAAAAACAGTCATCAAACCAGAGTTAATACAAGAAAATGGCTCAGTGAAGCACGACAAATTTCTTTTTTTACTTTTACGTCTTGTTACCTTTTTTTTCAATAACCTTGACCATGTACAAACCACAATGAGTTTCGAACTGTGTTAGAACAAAGCCGAATACTCAGAAAAAAAATTCTGAGTCCTCCCAACGGGAGTCGAACCCATGACCTTCCAGGTGCCGGTTGGATGCTCTAACCACTGAGCTATGAGGGACTCGTGGTGAGCGAAGGCATAAGACTAGGTTCAAATGAGGCACATGTCTTGCCCTTCTGCAGGCTCAAATATGTCCACAATAAAGTGAGAAACAAATATATGACAGGTGAAATGGCGATTTGGAAGGAAATGAAAAGAATGAAATAATATAACGCCCTCAAGTCGAATACTCAGAAAAAAAATGTGAGTTCCTCCCAACGGTCGCCATTTCACTTATCAGAAATGTCGATTCAGCCATAGTGTGTACACGTAGTACAAAAGACTGTGCACTGTTGTAGTTTTTTCTACATAAATTGAGGCGCCCAAGTTATGGCCTTTGAAACTGCAAGTTTTCATAAAACTCCTTCCATCAACAATCGTCAAACTTGTTAGCGACCTGAGTTTCTTATTAAACCAAGACCCACAAAATCTCGGGGTAGTCGTGCAAAAGAGAAACTTTAACGAGTATGAAAGTGCAGACAAGGTTTTAGTGCGGAAATAAGTAGCACCCGCTAAGTTTTATCGTCATTTTTAGAGAAAAATAGAACATTCTATTCATAAGAAACTAATTAAAGGATTACCACAGTGGAATATTTATATTACAAATCAGGACTAGCTCATCTATAAACTTCTAAAAACTTGTAGGAGCTTATAGCTTAAAATAAACACGTTACTTGTGGTGCTTCATGTGACATGAAACCTACTTTACCCTGCTGCCGAGAAGGAATTTTGGAAGGTGAGCAATCCGACAAATATCTCCCCCCGCCCCCCTCCGCCCCAACTCAACTCTAAACATAAAGCCTCCCCAAGGGTGCGGGAGGGTTTATACAGGGATACATTTTTATGGTTGGTGAACTGCGCAAAAAAAATGTTTTTATTGAATAGCCTCTATCCGATTTTAGACCTCCCTCTCCGCTCAGGAATAGTCGAGCAAAACAACACGCGAGTGAGCCCGAAATCAATTAGCCACGTGGAAACGTGACGCACGCTCGATGAGCCTCCTTTTTTCCGGGAGGGGGGTTACCGTAATTGCCACACAGTTCGCAAGTGAAAAGAGTATGTTGTAATACGCAAACGTGTCGTGATATAGCATTTGTCGATGGAACTTTGGTCCAAAGAAAATCGTGTGTATTACAACTTACTAAAACTAAATTTTCAATATTTGAACAAAAATGATCCTTCCAACTTAAAAATATAACGCAACTATCATCGGCGCAAGTATGTCTTATACAGTATTTATAATAGCGATCGAAAAAGACATTGTAACACAACAAATTATGCCACTTTAAGCACTACATTTAATCAGCTTCTGACTTAACCAAAATTGGTATCTGACTGCTTAAAATGACGAACGGAAAAATATCCATGAGAGGAGAGGGGGTTCAAGCGATAAAAGATGGGCTCCTGCTGAAATCAAGACTGAACAAAGCCGCAGTACTTTTAAAACGGTTTAAAATGCAGTACAGCCAGGTATTTTTAGGCTGTTCAATGAATGAGCTGGAAAAAGTGCGTTAAGCTCTTCCGGGTTCCTCGGGAACGAATTAACCCGCTGTAGCGCTGAGGACTCGTCGAATCTGTTCTGATAAACCAACACGATGAGACTTACCATATTGAAGACCCTTGTTGGTGATGCGAAAGCGAATTCCGGGATTTGTAGCTCGTGTCAAACCCACCAGCAAGGCGAAAAGCGCAGTCAATATCGATATTACTGAACGGTTTGCCATGTTCGACATAGATGCTAGCGACTTGAAGCCAAAATTAGAAACTGAACATCCAAACAATTCAACGTTGCTGCTCGCGTAGGACGCTTGATGTAATGGTAAGCACATGCAAAAGCACGGCGTTAAGGTTTGATTGGTGATGGCACTTTGGTCAAATGGAAATCATGTGTATTGCACTTGACTAAGACTAATTCCGTCAATATCTTAGACCGAGGGGATGTTAAGGGTAAAAAATAATGGTCCTTCAAAATTCATGTATAAATGTGATTGACGAAATTGTGAACGAATCATTTAGAGATTTAATTTATTTAGCTCACAGTTAGCCAGACCTTGAGTTGACCATAGACCGCTACACTATTATCGCAGAGGTCTGTGCCGGTGCAAATACCGTCTCAGCCTGATTTGTTTTAGGTTCTTCTTCTACCATTGTTGCAGACGAAAAGCACAGCCAACATCGATATTTATTCACAGATTTGCGATCTTCAACACAGACTTCTAGCGACTTGAAGCCAAGCTGAATATCCAGAATTTGACAATTTCACGTTTTCGTTTTGCTGAGGACGCTTAGTATCATGGTAAGCGCATGCATAGGCCCGGCGCTTGTCGGCATTGGTGATGAAACGGAACGGAAGTCATGTGCATTACAACTGACTAAAACTATTTTTTCTCTGTTTTAGTCTTAGGTTGGGGGAAGGGGATCGTAACAAGATCAAAATTCAATATCTTACGTCATAAATTTTTTCGTCAAATGAATATCGTTTTTTAAACCTGGCGGATTTTCGGTAATTGCGAAGAAGAGCTTCCCTCCAGCGACAGCCGGCCGACTGTAGATCAACTGTTGACCAACAGTTGACCGACAAGTAGTACTACAAGTTGCCGGCAGGTTACCAACACGCCAGCGACAGATCACGGAATATTTGACTGTAAAATTGGCTTATGGGCATGGCAAACTCAAAGCAAAAGTTTAAGTCATAGTGGTGAACAGTCGTTTCTGAGCTGAACCGCTGGTGAAAAAAAAGCCACGCTAGATCATCTTCAGTTGTTTTCCAACAAACATTAAAACACTGGAAAGGCATGATGACTAGAATTATCATCAGTTTTATTTCCCCCATAACGGCGGAGTTATTTCGTTTTAAAGCTAAACCTTCCTGCTACAATCAAAATTACAGTCTAAATAGCAGCCGCGTATAATAATAAATTATCAATACTTTTTTCTAGCACCCACGTGCACCACGTTGATAGAAACACAGAAAACTCCTCAAATGCGAAATACTTTTAAGCAGTGAAGTCTAAAATGATACATAATGTCCCTGAGAAATAATGTTACAAAACAAAAAATATTTTGCTTGTAAACAACCTAAAAAATGTGGGTTAATACATAAATTCCATATTTTTCAAGCCTTCTTTCCGGGTGCGTTCGATTGGCCAAATTCCTGAGCAAGACTGACACACAATCGCAAATCCTTGACTTCCAAAAGTTAATGGGGAAACGGTGTACCATTTAGGGTAATCCTCTCTTTTCACTCAGACCAGTAGATAAGAAATCTACTGTTCCATTTTGACAAACTGTTTCGTTTCCATAGATTAGTACAGATGAGACAGATTGGGAAAATGTTGAACAGAAATATTCAGCTCCGCTCGGTTTTCCCTGTCCAACTGAGAAAAATCTTTTCATGTAACAAATGTATACCCAACCAGAAGTCCTGCCAACATGGAAAGCGCTCAAAATGATTAAAAGTGTATTGACATTTTCTAAACCAAAGTAATTATATTCTAAATATTGTACGCTTTCAAGGAACAGCAAGTGTCGTGGTACAGATATTCCTAAACAAGTTATTTTTAGACGATATTCTGTGGTACAGACATTCCTAAACAAGTATTTTTAGACGATATTCTGGTCAATATGGTCAATCGATCACACCGTTTTAACGGCCCTAAACTAGCTTAACTTTCCCATTTGAGCTTTTTTAAACAATTCGCTGGCAGTGAATATCATGGAGTCGATAATGCCAGCCACTGTAAAGGTACCACCCACTATTGCGCACACCTGAAAAACAAAAACCAAAAAAATGAAGTTGAAATGGCACCGTTCATCACGAAACATTCACAGGAAAATCGAGTGTGTTAAATAACACCGAGAGTGGTATAAATTTACACGATATTCGCGTTACCACGACACTGACAGAGTGTAATTACAACATTACACCAATTTTGCGTTAGATAACACCAAAATGGTGTAATCGAATCAGGATGCAGCACCTTCTTGGTGTTTTTTTACACTAAAGCTGTGTAGCAAAAACCTTGCAAGGTTTTTTCAGGATTTAACACCGCTGGTATGTAATTTAACACTGCATCGTGTAAGTCAAGCACGAACAAGGTGTAAAGTAACACCAAATGTCAATTACGTTTTCTTGTCGGGCATCGATCAGGCAACTTTCTGAAACGACTAGATCACCTCCACATATGACGTCTGGGCTGCAAAATCAGCTTATAATCAAATAGAGAATATTGTACAAGGTAGCTGACAAGATAGGTTTGCTATTTAGACTGGTGGATAGCTCCATATAGTTACCTTTTTATAAGATCTGAAAACAAATCCGCCATTAAATACAATATAATACGGGGGACATTCTGATTATTTGTTTTCGTGAGCAGCTAATGCGCAAAAGGTTTACCATAAGCCTGGAAGATAATAAGGGTTGCAGCGAATATAGCAAATTTCCCCGGTGAACCTCGTTGAGACAAGCTGAATGCAAGTTGCACTAGCAGTGGCGGACCTTGGATTACGCCACATTTTAGGGGAGTGTCATATGTATAATTTCTCTTTTCGGCAGCGATTGAAATAAATATTAATGGTCAGTGCAGATGATAGTTTTTTTTTTTTAACTTTTTTCACGAGCGGATTGTCTACTACTGCCCGACAGTTATTGCGGTCAGCGGTGCCTCGCTGCTCTTGATGTGCTGTGCGCACGCTAACACAGATATGACGAGACGAGCACATGCTTCAAGCGATTTTCGATGCTTTTCGTGTGCCTGTCGTTTATTCCTAGTACATTCTGGTTTCTGGCATTGCCTGATGTCCTGCTACTGCAATACCGTCAATAAGACACGCGGTAAGTGACTTTATTTGGTAATTTTAAGTCAAAACGAGTGAATACATACTTTATAGTACTAGCTCTGACAGCAGACAACAATCATGAATGTCATTAAGACATGCTTTGTTCAAATTGCAGCTCAACTCTTAACCCCATAATTATCACGCCAAAATCTCCAAATGCCCATTTTCAAAATGCTTTTCTTGTGAGTAAAATGAAACGGTTCGATGAATGGTTTTTTCGGGTGTTCGAAACGAGCGCCATTTGCAGTCGGTTATAAATTTGATTGTTTATGAACGGCAGTTTTGTTGTATTTGAATAATGTGGTGCAAAATATCGCCAAACACAGTTAATGACCTTTACTAATGTGAGAAAAGTAGCCTAGTACGAAATAAAGAATACAGATGGCGCAAACGTGTCAGGTTTAAGATAACAATTTGAATAATTTTATGGAAATTTGGCGGTACGAAAATTTATGCAGTTTTACCATTTTGGCGCCAAAAGTCGTTGAAGACAATGTCGCTTCTACCCGCTCATTACTTGGACTGTGCTCCTTCAAAGATGATTATTCATCAGAGTTTGCCAGAACAGAACAGAAAAAATGAGAATAGAAAAATCAACTGACAAATCTTTTACTTTCTCTTTTCATTTTGAATTCAATGTCACCCTCTCTCTGAAGGATACAGTGTGCCTTGCATAGTTGTGTAAAGTGGTTTTCCGCTTTTAACCAGCTCCAATGTTGAGTGGCTGTTGCCCGCTCATTACTTGGACTGTGCTCCTTCAAAGATGGTGATTTTTTGTTATGAGAATTTGTTAAAGCAACACAGAGATATTCAGAATAGAAAGGTTAACTGACACATCTTTTACTTTCACTTTTAAATTTTGAATTCAATGTCACCCTCTCGTTGAAGGACACAGTGTGCCTTGTGTGGTTGTGTGAAGTGGTTTTCCACTTTTAACCAGCTCCAATGTTGAGTGGCTTCTGTCCGCTCATTCAGGGATCATGCTACTCCTTGAAGTCCTTGAAAAGCCCTGGAATTTAAATTTAGATTTCAAGGGCGCTTGAAAAGCGCAGATTATATAAACATTGAGTGCAGATTTTAAAATTGGAGACAGAATTTTCGAAAATATGCGTCTCAGCCTGTGCTGTTGCATGCTGGGTGGAATTCTGTGTTGTGTGCATTGCATTCTGGGATCAGTTTCTTAACTATGTGATCAGGTGGAAGCCATCTTGTACATCTTGTATGCATAGTTAGGGTGAACGGACGAAAACTCATCTGAACATGAATCAAAATGCCTGGCGGAGGTGAATGTGTTTTCAATTCTGATTTAGCTTGTAGACGTTGTGTAACAAGATTGGTTACAAGGTGTCAAAGATGATAAACGTGCTGCCTATTGTAGGCTGTGCTGCCGAAAGTTTAAATAAGCGAGTATAGGCCAAGCAGCTTTGAAGTTTTATATGGAAGGAGCAAACCACCAAACATGCATTATGGATTCTGCAAAACCAGTTCCTATTGCAGATGATTTTCATGATCAGATAGAGACACTAAAATCATGTTTTACTGCCATTCTGTGTGTTCAGGAGTTTTAAAGTTTTCGGGCCAGAATTATGACAATTTTATCCTTTCCAAAAGCCTGTTGTACCTCAGTGTTGTTGTCAGTATGTGTCTGCCATCAACTTTCAGTCAAAAACACAAACATTGCTTTCAGACTATATTGTTGTTAAGATTATTGTTGAGATTATTGTTTGGTATAGTGTTGCTTTATTGGATTATGTTTGGTTTTTCTTCACCACATACAAGGCTTTTGGTCCCGTAAGAACTATGAACTTGTTATGCATCCCTGTTTATGAATTATTACAGACTTGATATTGATGTTGCATTTGTTTTAAAGTTGCTATTGACCAATGAAAACATATCAAAAGATAATGCAAGACGAAGTAAACTTGCCATGAACACTCCTTGAAAACTCAGTTTTTGGTGCTTGAATACTCCTTGAATACTCCTTGAATTTTATACCCACAAACCAGCACGAACTCTGCTCATTACTTGGACTGTGCTCCTTCAAAGATGGTGATTATTTATCAGAATTTGTCAGAGCGGAACAAAAATAATGAGAATATTTTACTTTCTCTTTTCATTTTGAATTTAATGTCACCTTCTGAAGGACACAGTGTGCCTTGCACAGTTGTGTAAAGTGGTTTTCCACTTTTAACTACCTCCAATGTTGAGTGACTACTACCTGCTCATTACTTGGACTGTGCTTCTTCAAAGATAGTGATAATTTATCAGAATTTGCTAAAACAGGACAGGCAAAATTAACTCACAAATCTTGCAAGGAGGGAAAAGACAGTACAATAGCATTGCCATTTTTTTTTCCATCAAAGTAGCAGAGGGTCAGATTGTACTGTAGTAGAGTCCTGGCCCTCATTGCCTACATGTACAGTTGTAAACAGGAACAGGCTGAGTGATACATCCAACTTACTGAATAATATACACAAGTGACCAAACACATCTAACAAAGCATTGGTCCCTCTGTTGATTTCGTTCTTTTGTTTCATGAAACAAAGGATTCAATTGGTTTCTTTTGTTTAGGTTTTTAACAAAAGAAAACAGAAGATGGGGCCTCATTTTTTGGCCTTTTCTGGAAAACTAAGTGTAAACCGGCAGGAAAAAAACAGGGTATGTTCTCTGAATTCATTGAAGCCCACATGCAAAAATTCAGGCACTTTCAAGCTAAAACAATTGACCAAAAAAATCTCTTGGGGACTTTCCACTAGCCTCTTCAAATGTTGTTTACATATAGAGTGGTCCAAAACTGACTGAGTGATACAACTGTCCTACATACCACTCAGTAAGCCATGTTGTCAGTCACTGAATTGAATATACGTTTCACTCAGCTGTTTATACCAACTGGTCAATTGTATAGACTGCTCGGTCGGTTTTGTGTACCCCTGTGCCAGTTGTCTTTTTCACTACAGCTGTTAAGTCAGTTGTATCACTAGGCGAGTTGTGTGGAGTTATCCACACATTTCAACTGACAACTGACCTGAATGATACAACTGACCCAGTGGTGTACACAACTGACTGAGTGGTAGCCCGCAGCTGATCAAGTAACTGGGTGGTACTCACAAGTTAGCAAGTGGTACACACAACTCACAGGGTGATAAATGACTGAGTGAAACACAGTTGTAAAAGTTATGTGTTCTTAGTGGTGCACATAACTGACTTAGCAGACAAGACAGGTACATGTAGTCACAACTGACTGAGTGTCAAACTGGTGGTCCACCCTGCTCTTCCAAGTGGTATAAAGACTGTATGTAATATTACCCAACTTACTGAGTGATCCACATAACTGATCTAGTGGTATAAACAACTGAGTGAACTGATTGAGTGGTTTGCTCAGTTGACTGAGTGGTATACAATACTGACCAAGTATTAAGATGGAATCCATTAGGAAATTGAGTAATTTTAATTTTCAGAGGACAAAAACCTTGTACCAGAATAATTTAAGGCATATCGCATTCTTTTTTACCTTTTTTGAGAGCTATGGATGTAATTTGTTATCTGTAATAACCCCAAAGACAATTTCTTATGGGAACCCGAGAAAACAAATTTCAAATTTCACAAAATGAAATGTTACGCCTAAGAATTTACCTATTTTACCTGTGTTCACACAATTCCTGTGAAATTTGAAATTTAATTTCACGGGCTCCCATAAGAAATTGTCTTTGGTGTTATTACAGGTAACTTATTATGTCTATAGCTCTTAAAAAGTGTAAAAAAGAATGCGATATACTTTAAATTATTCTGGTACAAGATTTTTGTCCACTGATTACTCGATTTCCTGATGGATTCCGTCTTAAACACTTAACCCTTTAAGCCCTGATATAGAAATGCATATTCTCCTTACTTTTCACCATACATTTCTTAGGGAACTAGTAAGGAGAATTTGTCATAATATCAATACATCTCATCCTTGGTGATTGTTTTCTTCATTCTCACAACTTGAATGTTTGAACAAGCAGTGATCATGTAAGGATAAATTTCATTTCTGTCACTGTTAGGGCTTAAAGGGTTAACAGACTGAGCAATACAGTACATGTATGTACAACTGTCTGACAGAGTATTCCATCTAACTGAACAATAAGTGTTACTGAGGGCTGTTTTCTTTTAGAGCTGTAGTGGTATTTTTTAAATTTTGTATATAGCTGACCAAAATAAGTTTGTTTCCAGATCTTGGCGCAAAAAGAAATAAACTTGAATAAGTGACATTCAGTATTGCCTAATCATGGTGTGTACAAGTGGGTAATTAATATAGCATTACTAATTTTTATCTCTTTTTTTTTTAGTGGATTGATGAATCAGATGGAGGTGGTTTCTGAACTGGGTGTGGTTTATCATCAAAATCACTCACTCAATCTGCATTTATTGACTTCATTTTTCTATAACAACTAGAAAAGTACTCTGAATCAAAATGCCTTTTGAAAGGCTTTTTATTTTTGTATGAGTTTGGTTTTCATTATTTTGGCACATCAACTTAGGTGTTAACAAAAATGAAGTAGACAGAAGTTAATGCACTGTTTGGACTGGAATCTTTGTAGCTTTCTTATATTTTTATAACTATCTTACTCAGTGTCACTACTTTATTGAATTCTAAGGCATTAGAGTAGCATCTTTGTAATTTATAGTGAGTTTCCACAGTTGCACTGAAAGGTTAATTTTTCTACATGTAGACTTATTGTTTTTGGCAAAAAATCGTATTTTTGGACGCATTTTGTTTTAAGGTATAGTATACCAAATAAATATTCACTGTGAAATAAATTTGGAAACTAGTGATGTCTGTCTCCTTCAGCAGCAATGATTACAATGTTTAAGTAGCCCACATCCATCTTTTATTTTAGTGTTGAAGTACACTAGAACAGTGTTAAGATAACACGTGGAGGGTGTTATTCAACAAAGTGTTATTTTACACAGTTTTAGTGTAAAATTATCTCTGGTGTAAATTAACCTTGTTTCGGTGTGCACACAGCTGCAAGTTGTTTTACACCATTTGGGTGTCACAAGTACACAAGATTAGTGTAAAATTACCTCTGGTGTAAATTAACCTTGTTTTGGTGTGCACACAGCTGCAAGTTGTTTTACACCATTTGGGTGTCACAAGTACACTTTTTGGTGTAAACTTACCCAAATTCCGCGTCTACATAACACTGTGTTGGTGTTTTTTTACCCAATCCAAATCAGAATTGTTAGTGGTTTACACTATTGTGGTGTAAATGTACACCATGTTGGCGTTACTTTTACACTTAATTGGTGTTCACACAGCTGCAAAAATTTACACTTTTTTGGTGTTACCATAACACTCTCACTTTTTCTGTGTTGAGGGACGATGCTGTCGTTGCCCACATACACACATACTAAACTTTTCCAGCTCGTTTTGACAAACTTCAAGTTGTCGTGTGTGAAATTTGCAGGACAGCGCTAGATAACGATCGAATTGGTAAACGGTGCTACATGTATATGTGAAATTTGTGAAATCTGCGATCTTGAAACCGTAATGTTTTCCGATAACCAACAGCCTCGTAGTCTACTTGTTAACTACTACATGTAAACCATACCGTTGTGATGAAGTGGTAGAGGGGCTTCCGTCTCTCCACATATTTGACAGTAATAGGACTCAGATCATAACGAAACCAAATGGCTGAAACAAGAGTCAAGTAAATGCCTTAGTATTGAACAAAAATAAAACATTTATGTCACTGAAAAACTTATGAAAACGAGCACTTCTGATTGGACCACTAAGCAAACTGAATTTGTAATATGAACTGCCAGGGCCGCTCATGGATTGATAAGATGTCCTCGTGTTTCTAAAACCCTGATCTCTGCGATACCGGTGCAGCGCTCTAACCAATTGAGCTAACAAGCCAACTGGGAGCTGGTCATTAAATTGGTTCGTAATATACCCGGGAAAGATGAAGAGGAAATTATGAATATATGAAATTCATATATTTGAACTGCGGAATGAAGAAATAAATGTAAAGAAGATCCATGATTATTGTGATGATTCTACTGTCCTCTTTGCATCAGAGCAAATCATATTAGGGTTTGATCTCTAACCAAACAATCATAGCATGATTTTTATTTATTTATTCTCTTAAATCATCAACATGATTTTTAGACTTGTGTTAAATCATGTCTGGAATCATAACCATGATTTACAACCACAGGAATCATGGTTATGATGCATATTGGCGTGTTCAATCATGTCTGGAATCATAACCGTGATTTACAACCACAAGAATCATGGTTATGATACATATTGGGGTGTTAATCATGTCTGGAATCATAACCATGATTTACAACCACAGGAATCATGGTTATGATGCATATTGGGGTGTTAATCGTGTATGGAATCATAACCATGATTTACAACCACAAGAATCATGGTTATGATGCCTATTATTAATAGATTTGGGTATTTTCATGTGTTTTCAGTACGGTTACCATTTTTCTGTATTGAGCACATGCACTTAAAGTGCCACTGAGACGAAAATTCATAGGTTTATTTCCGCCAAATTCTGTCGCAGAATATCGCGTTTTGTTCATATTTCCCCAGAAAACTGAACAACAAACCTTCCATCCTAATATTTTTGAGCTCCAAAGTCGCGTAAAATGTGTCCGCCATTACTGAAAACGTGTTCCTGGGTGATTGCGCAATTTAATAGCTTGTGACGTCAGAGGCTCACCTCAGTCGCGTTTCCCTGTGTTTTGACTGAAGATGTCTACCGTCGACTGCGAAACCTCCGAAGAGTATTTCTACGATTCGGAACAGTCTTTAACTTCCGAAGCCTCTGAGGATTCGTTTCATTCGGCAAATGAAGAATTTTTCTTACCGTACGATGTAAGAACTGATGTGAGGTTTCAACTAATAATCTTGTAAACAAACGGTCTGTTGACAATATTATTTGAGTTATTCGGCGGGAGTTCAAAACATAAGCGAAAAATGCTTAGACAATGATTGTAGTTCAGGCCGCAGTTGCTCAAAAAGTGGATAACTCTTTTTCAACGGATAAGCCACTGTCCGGTGGATAAAATTTATCGCTTCATCTCGGTTGTTCAAAGCTTGGATAGCGCTCACCAGCCAGCTGTTCAGCTGCTATACAGCGATCATAAAGTTGTCCATTCCAAGGTAGGTTGTGTAACTCTTATCCACTGTAAACCTGTGGCAAAATAGACATGGCTATTCGAAGAATTGATCTTTTAAGCTGTGGAAATTTAGACAAAACACCTATGAAAACTTTAGACTTTGATGCTCGCGAATTCTCAACCTTGGGTCGATCGATGTTGGTGTGGGAGAAAATAAAAGAAGCGATACCTTGTCTGCCGTTGTTTATGTTCATTATATATTATAAAAAAAGCATTGAGATTTTTGGCCATTCTTGGCATAGTCTGGGAATCGTTCTTGAAAAACCGTTATTGTTGTAGTCAGCTGCCAGGCAGCTTATCGTGTCTATCATACATAGTACAGTGGTCACTCAACACATTGAAACACAAGTGCTTGGCGCTGCTAAATATTTTAAACAGTTTTTAGAGAATTCTTTTTCTGAGCCGAAAGAAGTGAAATAAATCAAAACCTTTTTTTTTCAAGAACTGGAGGCCTTGTGTGACCGGAATCTAAATATTTGTAGTGAAAATTAAAAGCGCACAATGAAAATTTTCCGCTGCTCAACAACAACATGCGGACCGCCGAGGAAACGAAGCTTTCGCTTGCCTCATTCGCTGCGAAAAATAATAACTTGATATTTAATCATTTTTCTTAGTAGTTCATTTACTAAGATTGCTATGACAGGTAAAAGAAATAACATTGTTAAACCCTTAGGCAAATAGTGGCGTGTGATATTTGACCCATATTTTTTCCCAACTTCAATTTCCACGCACCGACGATCCGATCTATTAAAGCCTTTATCTCGAACAACAACAACAACATTTTATTTGCATTCCCAATTACAAATGCCATTGCACATAGAAAAGAGAAAGAAAAAATGTTGCAAAATCGATTAATTTACAATTTTTGTGTCTATTGATCCATTTCTTAATGCAAAAGCTTCGTAAATGAAGTAACCTAATTTTTAACAAGTGAAAGCGTCAATGCTATTTAAGAGAAATACAATTTTAAGAATCGAAATTGGAATATTTACTAATAATATCGTCCATTAAAGATTTTCTAATTGGATCATATCTATTGCGAGATAAGAGGAAGTGTACTTCGTTTTCAACTTCATTTGAGCTGCAGCATTGACAAATTCTCAGATGCTCAGGGATTTTAGGGGTGGAATGTCTTCCATTTTCAATTCTTATAGGTTGTAATAATACCTAACCTAAGATTTGCTACTGCCCGAACAATAATGTCAATCGACTGTTCACCGACAGGGAATAAAGAGAGAAAAGTTTCTCTACATTCAGGATGGTATGTTATAAAATAAATGTCCATGCTTCTAAGCGATTACTGCTCTGAAACAAGAGAAAATAAGGAAACAGAGAGGGACACTGAGGGCGTTGGTTGGGATATGTCAATTCCACAAAAGATATTTATAGACTGGCTTTTCGACAGGTCTGTTTCCCGAAACGTCCGCATAAATACCATTTCCCTTGTTTTTCGAAGTCGTTTTCATCGACAAAACGTAACACCACTTGGTCTGCCATTACAAGAAAAATTTTGAATGGATCTTCAAACGCCAGATCGAGGTTGCCTTTATGCGGACGTCCGGAAAACAGACTTCCGTTTTAAATGGCCATCTAAAAATAACTTTACCGAACTGGACATATCCCAAAACCTAGAATGACAGTGTCCTTCTCTGTCCCCTTATTTTCTCTTGTCTGAAATTAACACACGCGGAATTAAAAAAAGGAAAAGATAAGCAGTACAAACTATATCAGCTTAATCAGGGCGGTCAGGATTGCATTCGCCGAGGATCTTCGCGCTAGCATACGGCAGAACTGAAAGGGTTTTCCTCGACGATAATAAATTTCAAAATACGTTAAAAGAAAATCAGTTTTGCACAATGGTGGATGCGTTGAAAAAGAAACAAACTATCACTTCAACTGCGTTATAAGATTAGGTAAATTACCTTTCGTCTTGTTCGCGCAGATAATGTTTTTTTTTTCCGGTTCTTTTTTCCATATAGTTGGAATGGGCAATGGAATGATCGACCTCTAGGATCTTGCTACATGAACAGCCCTCTGGAAAAACTCGTCCGTGAAATGATCAAAATGCCTCTCGGGTTGAAATTCGCACTGTGTGAGTGCGAACATTGTCCTTTTTTCCATTGCGGATCCGTTCGCAGGGCTTCAATGAAGCAAAATACCAGCTCGGTGGTTGGATTCAGTTATTGTTGTAGCATTGTACAACACAAGTGCTACCTGTCATTACTGCCGCAGCAAGGAAGATTTCAAAGTCGAGCAACAAACACTTGGCAAGAAATCTTTCCTCGAGGACAATTTACTTTCCCGTGGCAAGTAACCATGTGAAGGCACTAGGTTTGAGGTAAACCTCTGACGTCACTTCCGCTCATTCGCAAGCCAGCTTCCGGAACAAGGGCCAGTAATGGCGGCCGCAAAATCTCGACAAAAACCGTCCAAAAAAAGCGACTTCTAGTCGTCGTAATAAGTTGAAATTTGGCATGGTAACTAAGAACCACAAACTATGTTCAAAAATGTAAAAATATGGAATACCAAAATTCTGGTCCCAGTGGCACTTTAAGTGAAATAGTTAGATTTAATTTGGTCTGCACATGCTTAACACAGAGAAACTGTAGTCATACTTGTATAACATCAAATACCCATATAATCATTACCGAACCAATATTATAGTGAGAGACAAATCCATTTTCTGCGACACTGAATGTAGTACTATAATTAAGTCAACAAGCTAAACTTCAACAGAGAGCATTAACAGTGTAACAGCTTTACCTGATCATTGTTTCCAACAAATTTACTACAAAACTAATTCCGTGATTAATGTGAAACACCAATTTAAAACTATCAATCCAAAAACTGCAATTAACTTTAAAGAATATACCCAAAATCAATACTAAACTCTTGCCTTTAAATTAATGAATCTCAAAGACACTACTGGGAGCAACCCTGTGAAAACCATGTGAAGTACATGTGAAAACCATGTGAATTTTTTGAGGGTGTGAAACACCATGTGAAACATCCTGTGAAATAAAAATTGGTTTTTTACCAAAAATTCAGCTTCATTTCACCATGTAAAAAAATGTGTGAAAATTTTTTCATGATTTTTGGCAGTGAAAAAGCCATGTGAAACAGCCTGTGAAACATCTCTTTATCTTAGAAGCAAAATGTCCCCCTGTGAAACACCCTGTGAAAGGAGAAGCGCTTTAAGGCGATTTCCGCTCAACGTTCGAGCAGTAAGTGCAAAAATTAAGTTACCAAAAAAATACTTATAGCACGGTCACATTTTGAGAACAGATAAGAAGAATTTATCGATACTTTTGCTTCCAGGCTGACCCCGCGAGAGAAAATTGGATTTGAAGTTATTCATATTTCAATTAAAAAGTCGCTTCATGTCAGTTCAAAACAAAATGGCGCCCGTTTTGGCATATTTTTACGAGATTTGACATTAATTTTCTCGAGAATGCTTGAGAATTTAATCGCGGGGTCACTTGGAGGAGTGAGTTAAAGTGAGATGTTTCAAATAGCGTTGAAAATGTTACCGCGCTATGAGTAGTTTTTTAGTAAATATTTTTTGCACTTATTGCTCGAACGTTGAGCGGAATCCGTCTTAATTTCTTTAAAAAAATGATGTCAATATTCTACCCTGTGAAATTCTGAGATTTTTTTTGTCTTTAAAAGCCATGTGAAACAACATGTGAAACATGGATTGTAAACAAAGACACTCCACCCTGTGAAAAACTCCCTGTGAAATATAGATGACAATTCAAAACAATTCAAACTTTCAGATAAGCATATAGTTTTAATTTCTTCTTAGAATGTTATGCTTAGTCTGTGCAAGAATTAACCATAAAACAGGAAAGATCATTTGTCAAAGAATAACCAGTTTTACTCTACCTTGTTAATCTTACATGATCACATCTGTTCAGATCAGCATTGGTTGCATATTTGTCTTATAACATTCATGCAGTGCGTTACTCAACAATTTAACACTTAAAATCCGTAGTTTTCAAACTTTTGCAGGGGTAAATTTGTTCGAAGTCTCCATAGGTCCTAAAAAACGATTCAGTAGTGACTTCTTCGCAGAATGCAATCCTTAAAGTGAGCAAGAAAAACGGAGCCAGGAGCAGCCGCCATTTTGAATCATGAAAATGTTGGGAGAGACTGGTAATGAATGAGCCGCTTTGGTCAGCGGCCTTATCCTTGCGGGCTCAGAGAAAACGGTTGAATTCAGGGCGGGAAAAGGTTGGGCGATGAAACGAGCGCGTCCGAGCAAAAAGGTGTGATGCAGTGGACTGGGATCAAATTCGGTGCTAGATCTAGGTTGCTTCCTTGGGTTTCCTCCATAATCCTGGTAATCTACGAAGTTCCCGAAAAACGCCGACTTTGGTTTATCTTTTCTTTGTCTTATCCGCCTTGATCGATGCTAAAAAACTGCCGAAAGACTGTCTCAAAACAAGCAGAGTAAAGTAAAAAGATGGAAAATGCCGTTTGGATGACGCGTGGCATGACGCGTATTTATAATGCGTGCAGCTCGTGCAAGGTTAATCAGGACACCCTGGTTAATTAATTAAATCAACATTAACATCAACACCGCGCTTCTTCTTCTTTTTCCCCTAATCCTCCCCTATGCTTGTATGTTTCTTTAGGAACTACAAATAGAATTGCTCCTCAGTTTATAAAACGGTTTTTTTTTACTATGTTTCTGTGAGATAAAGGGAGGAGAAATATTTTAACTTAATTTCACTTTTAATTTGTTTACATACAGTTGACGATGTTGCGACGAATCATCGCCATGGCGCGTTGCAAGAAAGCAAAGTTTAAAGTTGCAAAACGCCACTATCTCCAAATATCTCCAGTTAATTTTTTATTATGTTATGTAAAATTTATCGACCTTTAAAATATGGAAGATTTAGGGTGGAGTAATTTGGAGCTTTTGTAAAAGAGACGATGAAAGACAACCATGTCATGTTCTGCAGCAAGAGCAAGCATTCGGCACCCTCAAATTGAACTCATTTTTAGCCAACTTACTGTGAAGAAGATTGACTAACATGCACGCAGACACAAACATTTTTAGCTGTGAGCCAGGACTGTGAAAAACGTTTTAATCATAGTGCACGGCTGGCTGAAAAATAAAGAAAGAAAATGAGATTTCCCGATTTGTTGAAAGGTAAATTTTGCCGGCTACCAAACGCACCGGAAGCGCGGAAATAGCGCTCGTGCCAGTCCTTCTCCGCATCACACATCGCTTGAAGAGCGGACTGCTCGTTTCATCGCCCAACCTTTTCCCGCCCTGGTTGAATTCGGCGCCGAGCGCTCCGCCGAGCGCCATAAATTTCAAGTTTGTTTCAAATGTTCAACGCATGTTTCCTTGGATTTCTATTCTTTCAAGCTTAAAGGATGCCTCAAAGCAACAAAATTTGGATATCTACTCTTAAGAAGGAGGTACGTTTAAAAGAAAATGATTTGTAATGAAATATTGGCTTCAAAATTAACGATTCTAAGAAGATCATGTTCTCTCCTGTCTTCTTGAATTCGAAGCTATATTTAAGCTTACATGTAACTAGACAGTTATATTTGAGGCAGGCTGAATTTGCGAGTTTATTTAACTAAAGAAGCAGTTATGGCATAATTGTGCAGTTTATAGAAAAGTTAAAAGTTGAATACTGATGAAGCTTTATTTAAAAGAAGTTCTAGGTGTAGCAATTCAGAATTAAAAAATTGTAATTTTCCCAATGTTGAATTAAATTTTCTTCCAGTCACTGACTGTGTTGACAATTCTTGAAAATGTATTCACTGATGTGAATTTCAGAGGACAATACATACATCCGAAAAACATAGTATTCATTAAGTCGTACAAAGACTCTTGTGAACTTTGTGGAGATGTTATTTTAATCACAGCTGCACTGCGTCAGTACAAGATGTAGTCTCCAGGCTAGTTTCTATAGTGCTGAGACTGTAGTGAATTAATACTCTAAATATATTCACAAGAAAAGGTTTTAAGGTTTCGATTTCATAGTACAGGCACAAAGTTTAAAATTCTCATTAAATCAAAACAATGAATTTTGTGGCCTGGATGACAAAATTGTGAAGAATCCTTACAAATTTTGGAATAAATACTTAATCAGCTTTAAGTTTGTTTGTTGTTTGATGTGCTTTAGATCCTAATATTAACTATTCTCAGCAATTCCGAGAAATTCCTAGGAATTCCTAGCTTCATTTCGCAAGGGGACCTCTGCAGGACTAGTACTAGTGTCACTATCTTAGCTCAGGTACATTGGATTGCAAGACATGTACAAGTATAGTGTACATCTAGATGTGACCCATGCAGATTTTGTTAGTCACCCATTCAATTGATAAAAGGTCTATCTAGATCTGTAGATAGCAAGACATATGCTTAACGGTCATCAAATAGATTTGGAGAGCGTTCAAATTGTCGACAGGTCATTGGCGTGGCGACAAAGACTAATTCTTGAAGCTTGGCATTCCGTGTGAAATAGGAACACTATAAACGAACACATAGCGCTACCAAACGTATACAATAACATTAAGAATTTTTAGAGTCATAGAGATTACTCCATGGAGTGAATAAAAAATAGTACAAAGCATTTTCCATGGTGTAATTTGTTTATTTTATAGATACTGAGATTTTTGAAAAGCCAAATTTTGTCAATCTTACGCGCATGTTTAGGGAACCCATTCAACTGCAATGTATGCGTGTAAAACTAGAATAACTAAAACATCAGTTTCTCTTTCAAAATCAAATATTTAATGAAGTAACACAAGAAATAAAACGTCAGTTTATACCTTCACAACTTTTATAAACATTTTTCAGTTGAAAAAAAAAACCTGACTGAGGCTTATAAGTTCAAATTTAATGTTTGTAAATCAGATATTATAAAACAGCGGTATACGCTGAATAACACAACGACAACGCAAGCGAACTATTAAGGCTGGTTCACACTTGTGACATAAGCATAAGCATAAACATAAGCATAAGAAAGCGTAAGTGTGAACCGTAGTGACATAAGCATAAGCATAACCATAAGAAAAAGGAAACTTTTCCTTTTTCTTATGCTTATGCTTATGCTTATGTCGCGTGATCGCAAGTGTGAACCGGAACAACATAAGCATAAGCATAAGCATAACGAAACAGCAGTATTTGATGTCAGCAGAAATTCAAACGAAAACAGTTCCCAATCCTGCTCTGATTAGCTGTTTCAAACTGGCGTCTTCTTCTTTAAACACGCTGTATCATAATGAGAAACTGGCTGAGGCCGGCCGTATTAACTACCTGAACTACCTGAAATAAATTTCTCGGTCCACCAGTCGCATTTCAAGCACAAGATTGTGTTAACCTTCTTGTTGTTTCCTCTTCGTGAAGATTTCTCTTACCCAACAGGACCGCCATCTTTTTTCAGGTTGTCTTTCTTTCCGCCGTCGACGATTACGGTGCAGTAACATCAAAAGGAGCGCTTCTTCGTTTTCTTCTTCGTCCACCATTTTGAAATTACAACTCGTCTCATTCCCCCAGGATTACAAATCTGAAGCCCAATGCGCCTGCGTATGTAGCTTTCTTATGCTTATGTCATAAGTGTGAACATTCTTATGCTTATGCTTATGTTAATGCTTATGCTTATGTCACAAGTGTGAACCAGCCTTTACCAAATCAGTATAATACTACAAAGTCAAGAAAACTGTATGCAAAAGCCTACAGTGTCTTAGTCATCATCTGAATCGCTAGAGACTCTGATTCTTTTCCATTGTCGCTTTTCCGAGGGAGGAGGAAGCGGTGGCGATTGATTCACAGTGTTGATGGTCACAGAAAACTGTCCTCCATGAATGACTGCACCCGAGAATAAAGCCATAGACTGTTGGTCAGGGTTACTGAAGCGACAGGCTCCTTCTGGTCGAAATACAGCTGAAGTTGACGGAGTTAAAGACGGAGTGAATGGAGTGATGCTTGAACACTCACTAGAAATGTTTGCCAGTACATTTGACATATGCATTTGTTGTTTTGTCCTGAGGTGACTGTAGTTTTCAATACTTTCAGGTTTTTGCGGCCGGAGAGCTGTGCGATTTGTGTCGGTGGCACATTATTTTCACTGAGGGTTTGAATCATGGTTTTCCTAGCGCTGTGATTGCGGAGTTTATCGTTCTGAAGACCCGCTTTCTTTGACATTTCTTTCATAAGACCCCCGAGTTTGTTGGTGCCGACCGCGTTGCATTTGAACCAGCACTTTTCAGAATTCGAAGGTTTGGATTTCATCGATAAATTGTTAACTGCAATGTAAAACGGAGCGTCGGGATCTTTCATTTTTTCCGGTCTTTTCTGAACAAAAAGTTTGTAAACTGCTACCGGATCTTTTTCGCTACCATCAGTTGAAAACATTTTTGGTGCGAAGGGTCTCACATCGCGGTGGTCGGCGCCAGTTCTTGTTTTCGTTTGGCGCTCGTTGAACTCCAAGTATTCAACACCCTGGTCTGTTTTGCACAACTTAACATCGCCCCAGCGCATATCGTGGTGCTCTTTTACTCCTCGAAGCCCAAAATGGAGGCTGTTGTTCAGCCACAGGGTGTTTAAAATGGCTTCAGGACTTGATACACCGAGGAGGCCTTTGTCGAAGAGAAGTTTTATTTCATCCTCTGTTAGAGCCACCGATGCATTAGGCTTGTTTCCTCTTCCCTGTTTCTTGAGCTGTTTCTGTTTAGACTGGAGTGTTTTTCTTAACTTTTCAAATGCTAGGTCATTGATGATGTTAACTGGATAGGACTTTCTTTTAAGGTACCTTTCAAAACTCGGTACCATCCCTCGGAGCGAAGACGGCTCGTATTCTTGCCCTTCCTTTGTGCGGACGCTTAATATGAATTCGCTGAGAAGTTCATTCAACTCAACAGGAGGAATTTCTGCTATCTCGCGTGTTTCTCCTTTTGTTTGAAGGACCACTGTCAACAAAGCAACCTCTCGTTTTGTTTTTTTCACCGTGTTGGGGTTTTCATGCTCTTCAATAAACGAATCAATTGTGTCGTCTAAAGACACAAACCTTGAAGCAGTTGCCTCCGCCATGTCGCCGAGACGAAAATGGACGACAATCGAAATCGCGATGCGATGTTGTTCACTAGTGAGTTTTCGTCGTTCGCGTTTGTGATTGGACGAACGACGTTTTTTCACTAGTGAGTTTTCATCGTTCGCGTTTCCTATTGGCTAATGCATTTTACGTATCATTTTTACGTAATCTTTTTTACGTGAGGAAATCTCAGTATCTATGATATAAATTAAGAATACTCTATAGCAAGAGACTATTGTTGCACTCGGAAAGTTCCTTCGAGGTGTGATTTTTTATCACACATCGGTTACATATTCTAAGTAGGACGCCGTTAGACATTTGCATTTTTATCTTTGCTGAGGAAGGCAACAGTAGTGGCCGAAACGTCCATTACCATATTTTAGCCAGTGTCAACTTTTTAAATTCTTTTTTACCAATTTTTAACATGCCTGGCTACACACCGAACATTTTTAACATTGTTTTACTGTTCGCCTGCTTTTCATTTTAGGTATACACATAGCTAAAATTTAACTGATTAAAAAAAAAAACGTGTTAAGTTTTTATATGCATACCCGAGAGCTCTTAAGTTCAATTAATGTCACCTAATTAAGCTACGTGTAGCTAGTATAATGTTCCACTTTTTTTCACAGGATTTTTCTAATTTCACATACTTTTTCACATGGTTTTTTCACATGTATGGGAATGCATTCCTCTCCACTTGGGTTTTCACATACTTTTTCACATGGTATTTCACCTGTGTGGTGAACTTCATGCTTTCCCTAACCTTCCACTTTGGTTTTCACGTCATTTTTCACAAGGTATTTCACATACTACCAATTTTCACATCAATTTTCACAGGAAGGGCTACCTATCCTGTTACTGATGTTTCACATCTTTTTCACATGGTATTTCACACCTAATCCTGTGAAATACCAAGTGAAAACGCGGAGCCCGTTTCACAGGTATTTCACATTGTTCTTTCACATGTTATTTCACATTTCTGTGAAATGAGGTGTGAAAAACCATGTGAAAACCCTGTGAACTCCCTGTGAAAACTTAAGTAAAATTCACATGGTTTTCACATGTACTTTACATGCTTTTCACAGGTTGCTCCCAGTAGTGAGAGTGTACTTCTTTATAAATTGTGCGGTGCAGAAAATATCTATACACTCCAAGGACATTTTGTTCTGTTTTAACCCCCACCTTCCAACCCATTTGAAAATTCCAGTCAAGCATCACACTTTTCTTTTAAAATTTATTTTTTGACAACCCCCCCCCCCCTCCTTCCTCCGCCCCTACCCTTGCTCAGGATTGCCAATGACCATCCGTGAGGTGGGTACGAATATTTCCTGGAACCGCACATCATTACAATATCTAAAGATGATAATTACAATTTTGTTTTAATCTACATAGAATATCTTCATTTGTTTGGTAAAAACGTAAATTATAAAACTAATGCACATCTGAAACTAATCAAACAACAATAAGTTATTAATTGTTATGTAATCACACAGCTAACGTATTTGTTAATTCTGAAATAAATATCCAAAGATTTACCAAGTTATCAGATGAGGTTCTAAAATTCAAAATTTAAAATCATCTGTCTACTGAATCTCTTAACAAATAAGCAACAGCTAGCTGCAGATATTTTCTTTTGTGTGGTAACCTTCTTAGCTATCAGTCATAGGCTATGTACAATGAATATTTTTAATCTCTGCCAGTCTGTGCCTACTAACAATGTGAGGATCAGAATCACAGCCATAGTCACCAACATAAGCTTCTTATATGATCTAGTTGGAAAAGATGTCATTATCCTTTTGACCAAACTAACTAATCTCACCTTGAAGGAACACCATTTTGAAATCATGTGGTCTGGCAAGTTCTGGGTGTTCCCATGCATTTAGATATGAGGGACACAACTTATGACTGTGATTGCTAGTAGGAACCTTCAGCTGTACATTAAACGAAACAAAAGCTGTGCCAAAGAATGTGTGGCAACTTCTTTCCAAATTTAAGCTCAATTATCTCTGAAAAATGCGTGGTTACCCCATATGTTCTTTTCCGATTCTGATAGCCCTTGCTAAGATCTCCTTTTTCCACAGTCATAAACCGAAACCCCAATATCCCGAGATGCGCAGAAAGTATGCGCTGTAACAAAAGGAGGCAACGTCCTTAATATATAAATATTGTAATCCTAGTGAGGCTCAGGCAGTGAGGGAAATAAATTTTGTTGCTGTGAGCTACTGTTCTGATCTTTTCGAATCACCCACTGAAGGAGGATGTGGCAAAAACAAAATGCAGCAACTCATAAAATATCTGTGCATCCATAGAACAAAAAATGGTGTAAATATTCCATCCGTAATCTGTAGTCTCTTTCAGTGAATTTTTTCCCATAATTTTTACAAAAATATCACCAAAGATTACATGAAAAACTCACTGTCAACTAATTGATTGTTTGGTGGTATTGTGCAAATCCTTTTTTTTTTGTTTAATCATTTGAGCACATCCAGAATACTAAGTAACATTTGGTCCACGTCATCACCGAGTATGTGCTTTTAAAAATGTGAGGAGCTTCTTCAAGAATTGTGCAAGCGGACGTCAAATGACACCATCTTGAAAATGCCCTATTGACAGACTATTTGGGAAATGAGTAGAAGACTGGAAAGGAATAATTGTCACAATATTTTTATCATTTGAGGTTATGATTATCATCCAATGAAAATGTCTAACAAGGGGTATCTCAAAATGCTTTCAAAGTTTGCTTATTTGAACTAGAATTGGTGAGAAAGAGTGAAACAGCGGCTTCCAAAGTTCAGATAATTGCAGCCTTTGTTTAGGACACATATTCTTGTTTGTCACACAAACAACTCAATTATCTAAACAGCAGATCTACGCCTAACAACACAGCCTCCACACAATTACATACAACAAACCAGTAAAATTTAACACTTGTGAGAGCTGCTACATTCTGGACTGGATAGGGGCGATTCAGGAACTATTGTCCTAGACAGAGCTAAGGATGTTGTGGAGGCCCCTTGATGGGGGACATTGGCTTCAGCCAGCTCCAGTAAGTCACTTACATGGAGCTGGCTGACACCAGGCCTTTCCAAGGCCTCCAACAACATCCGCCCCTTTGTGCGGCGGTTGCTTGCAACTGCTCTGGCCTTTTTCAAATACAACCTTCTTCTGAAAAGAAGATCCCGTTGCGCATCCTCATCTTCACTATCCACTACGTTGACTACTGAATTCGCCACTGGCGCAATATTTAACCTCCGCTCAACGATTTGTTCTTTACTAAGCCCATCTAAAAAGCCATTTGCTTTTTGTCGCTTCATTTCCTCGTCTCTCTTTTCCTAAATTGAAAAGAAAGCAAACAAGTTCATTAATAGGGTTATCAGTTTCATTGTTATTGAACAAATCTTTAATTGCAGGAATGAGGTTCATCTTGTTCTTCTGTATACCTACAAAAGAAACTTATTGCTGGTTTTCACGTGACGCCATAAAATTCTAAAATCATAGATGGCAAGGTCTTCAGATTTTATACCCCCACCAGGTTGAAGATGACTTGAAAATATATCTTTTTACAAGTTTTCAGCTCGGTAGCGTCTTTCGTTTTGAAAATACAGAATATTAAATTTCTGGCTTTTCACCCTACGTGACACCAACACAGCGTCAATGACAAAGCTTTCTCCTGTGCAAAAAAGGACTCTCCTTGTGATTTTTAGCAGTTTGGATAGTTAAAGCATTAGGAGAGAAATTAATGTGGTTGTATAGTAGTTCACGAGAGAAAGGTAACCGCTGTAAGAGCAGAAGTAAATTCCAGATGTTTTCATTGATTTCCGGCGGCCATGTTTGTGCCCCTCCGAGGGACACCAACATGGCGTTTCCATACTGAGCTCTAAAAATTTCAGTCGAACGTTTCAGCAAATAACTCAACAACCAAATACCATACAGATCTGGGACTTGGTGAAGTTGTTTAGTTGTGTATCCTTTATAACATTACAAATTCTTGGCTTCTTTGATCAACTGGTTTTGATTTTAATATTTTATGGCGTGACAGTGAAAACCAAGAATTGGATGTCGTAGCTACATTTAATACACTGAGCCTGCATGAGCTTAACAAAGGGAATGAATTGTCGCTCATTAGAATATATTGTCTTTTTTCAGTCTCCTGTCCTTTGATATAAAACTTTCAAGAGTTCACAAAAATTGTATCCATACTGTGACATTTATGACATACTAATTTGTTAAATTGTTATCTTAGCAACTAGGAGATGTTTTAGTGGAGTTGCACATTCCTGTGGTTAACGGTTATTCGATATAGCAAACGTACAAACAAAACACTTACCCTCTTTATTTTGAGAGGGCCTTACAAATAAACGTTAATTATTTGTCACTTCACAGACACTTTATAGGGTAAATCAAGAAGAAAGACTTGATAAATCAAAATGAAATTAAAACTCTTTTATCTGGTTGATTCTACAGGCTGATAATTTGTGTCAATAACTGATAACATATTCACCCAAAAAAGAAGCATTTTTACTTGGGTAATTTTACGTCAATTTGACTAGCGTGAAACATTTTACATGTAATTCTCTCTCCTCCGCAGAGGCTCCTGTTAGTAAACACCACTGAAAGAAAAAAGAGGGAAGCGGGAGCGCTGGCAACGATAACTTGATTCCAGGAATCTTAAAAAGCGATCATGCTTGTGGGGTGCATCAATCAAACATTTACGTTTTAAAATCTGACCCATTGTACTCAAATGCGCGATACTCTGTACTTTGTTCGAGTTCGCTTTGTTGTGATACCCATAAGGTGATAAACCGTACGTTATAAAAACATAGGCACGCATTGCGTGCTTGACCTATGTTGAAATGACAAGTCTTATCCTCGCTTATTTGGGATTTTCAAGACATACTCTGAGGACAAGACAACACACGCAATTATTCTTGCAAATACTTCTCCCTCCACTATAGCACCTGAGTGCATAAAGCCCAGTTCAGACGCCGCACCTCCCATGTGCCGTACCAAGTAGTACGTAGTGTTTTGGCAGTTGTACGGTGTCCAAATGAGTTTTTTCGACAGATTTCAATTAGGCAAGCCAAAATCTCAGGGTATGGCAAAGTTTGCCACTTAAATACGACCTAGGAGCGAAAATGTATTTGGTACGGCCTATGAGAGGTATGGCGTCTGAACTGGGCCTAAAACAGCTTTTTCGTTTACTCAGCAATACCCTTGGAATGCAAAAACAACATCCCGCTAAAAACCCAGTTGGACCAAAATTGGAGATAGAGCAACCATCGGGCTAGTAGGCTCAGGCTAAAAAGTCAAACTGACACTAGAACAAAACGACTGCATAAAAATTTCAAATTAAATCTAAAACTGAAACCTCAGTTAAGGTCAACTAATGATTGTCTACATATTACTGAAGAATATAAATCGAGGTCACAACAAGATGTGAAAGAAACAAGTGTAGTAGATAATAATTTGAGGAGAGGTCAGTCATTGCGGTCATGTTAAAACGCAGACTGCAGATTGTGCAGACTGCAGACCATGCAGACTACGCAGACTACGCAGACTATGCAGACTGTTATTTTGTTTTCTTTGGTAAACTATGATTTGTTGTACTTTTTAGGACTTTTCACTTTTTGTCGTGTTAAGATGACCTGGCCAGCAGCTTGGCACCGAGTTCTCCAAAAAATGTCCCGCAGTAAGGAATTCTCGAACAATTTCGACGGAAAGATTCGCACCTTCTGGGAGTATTTCATATTCCTTTGCCAGACGATTCAAAAGTACATTTCGGTTTTGCAGTTAACGATGTTTCCGAGCTTGAGCGTACCGTGAACTCGCTATGTTATCGTATACATACAGGTTTAAAAACCTACAGACACGCTTGAACAAGCTAATCTATGCAAATTGCTATCTTAAACACGTCGCTAAAAAATTTCAAAAACCATATGTTCCCGTATATGATAAAACCAAGAAAGAAATCATTTCTATGTCGGCTGGAAAATCTGTGGATATGACTGATATAAATCATGGACACAACATCGTAAACTAAAACTAAACCGCATTTTGGGAAGAGAAAACAGGTTTAAAAACCTACTGACACGCTTGAATAAACAAGTTAATTTATGCAAATTGCAATCTTATAAACACGTCGCATTTCCAATTACCAAACAAAGCTGTTTCAAAAACCTTGCAAAGTACAGTCAAAATTATCCATATCAAGCACAGATACAATCTTCTCAACCAACATCTTGCTCAAAGATACATAACCAAAACAGCTGTTTCATAACACAAATCATAAAAGAACAAATTCAATTACAGTTTCTCGTCAACAAATCTATTTTTGGAACTAGGTTAATTGTTTTTGTCACGTACTCACGTTCCACAGTTGTCCACGCCAAAGTTCAATTTTACCTGCCCTTTTAATAGCTTTAGGAAATTACCATCAATTCCACCACACCAAGCCTGTACTGAAAATATAATATTCGAGAGGAAAAAGTAGAAAAGCACATTTGCGCTGATCGTTTCCTTCCCCATATATACATTCAACATGGCCGGTAAGCGTAACCTTGTCTGACCTTCAGCTTCAGTAGGCGGATTCTAACCAGCTCTTTCATTGGTAGAATGTACTCTTAGCTTAGTAGCCTCAATCTGATTGGTGCCACATAGTGCCACATAAATTCCCCGGGGAGGTGTACTCCCATGTGAAAGGTGCATGGATGCTCGTCGTCTCGCGTTCTCCGTCTGTTTTTAGCATAGCTTTAATTAAAATTTTCCGACGAGCATTCCCGCCCGTCTCACATGAGATCCCCCCCCCGGATCAAAAATACATACATACATACATACAAACAAACAAACAAACAAACATAGAAAGCGAAAAACTTCACGCTGGCTAAGACCCTATGTTTTCAACATAGGTCAAAAAGTAAGCCCCTACAAAGCACATCGCTGAAAACAAAGTTGTTGATTTCAAAATATTAAACCTTCATTGCTCATAGTCATTACATTTATTCAGACTGGTTATTCGAACAGCTTATTCGGTGGTTTGCTAAAGAGTTGAAATATTAAACGAACAAAGTTAACCAAACTAGCAGCCTTCAACTTCACAAGCTCACAGTCAAAAGATGGCTTACTCAATCTGCTTACTGTATGTGTTGATTCCCAAAGTCAAAATTAAAACGTAAATAAAATCGAATCTTTTCCTTTTTTTTACGGATCCCATATACATACCGCTCATTCTCATCTGTCCGGAATATATAAATAACGACAACAGAATTACGGCTTCGCATTCTGCACGTTTATACACTGTAAGCTAGAAACGTGATCTATGGATCAAGAGTCCAACATACCGCACCTCTCAGGAAGCAGGCACGGATCGAAATCCACCAATCACAGTCGATGGCGCGTACGACAGTCACAAGTGACAAAGACAATGCACAGCTTTGCCGTCCTGTTCAGTGTATTATTTTTCACGTTCCGTTTTCAGACTTTTCAGATATCTGTCACGAAAAAGGTAAGTATTGCCAAAACAACAAATGGAGTTTTTGTTAGCTTACAAAACATTTTTGAGCTATTTTGTCTACAAAATAGCCTCGTAGTCGGCATGCAGCCTCAAGTTTCTGGGAAGGTTGGTTCTTTGGTTGGTTGGTTTTTGGGTGGACCATGTTCGGCATTCCCGACGACTGTCGAATTTTACCGAAAGGCTAGTTGTCGGGGCCGGAACAAAAATGCAGATGAGAACGCACGGAAAATTCTGCTACTAAAGCGACACTACGAAAGCAGGGTTCTCAGTAGATTTTGGTACAGGCGGCCTAGAAATGTTAATAGGTGGCTACTGACGAGGCCAGAAGGGCCGAACTGCTAGGGGGGTCCGGGGGCATGCCCCCCCTGAAAATTTTTGAAATTTATGCTTGCAAAGATGCGATTTCCTGCATTTTTGGATATAAATTGTTGTATTTAGACCATTAAGTTTTCTAACCAAAAGTGTCTCGTTTATAGGCAGAAAATGAGATAATCAGGTACAATTAATTTTTCTTCCGTAAAGTTCACAGTTGCATAATTTTCTGAAGAGACCTGTACCTCAGATGTACTAGATGATTCTCCTAATAATGCCACAAAAACGTAAACTTTATAAATAAATTGTTGAAATTTATTGTAAACTTGTAAATGTTCTTTTACTTTGGCATTCATCGAACGCTGCATTCCAACAAAAACTTTACAAATCAGGTTATCATTTTATTAAGTTCACAAAGGCAAATTTCAAAATTTCGTAGCCAAGGCACAGGCGGCTACATTTGTCTTCACAGCCGGTGGAATTCCGCCGGCTGCCGGCTTCTACTGAGAACCCTGCGAAAGTGTCCGGATTTCATTCGCTTGATGTTGGATATTGATATATCAAATAGAAATGGCTGGCTTCCTTGTGGTAGACTTCCTTAGAAAACAAATCGTCAGCACAAACCTGGTTTACACGTGGGCGGAAGCGAGTTCGAGTAAATAATCCTTTGTATGCATGCGCACAACTTACGTTTTGAGCATAGTTAATAAAAGAATCTGGTTATGAAGCTCAGCAAATTCCTTTGTTTTATGTTTTTGTTATCGTTTTTAGCCTTGACCGTGCACAGACAACAATAGGTTTTGAATTTTACATGAGCAACTAACCAATAAAAATGTCACAGCTAAGTTATTCAGCTATAGTGTGCGAACGTAAGATTGTGCACGGTCGTAGTACTTTCAACATAAATTGCAGCACCTTTGTTATGGCCTTTGAAACACTCAAGGTTTCATAGCCAGTCCCTCGAGTAACTATGTTTTGAGTTATAAGGTTCAACTTTAGAGTGTGAGAAATAACATGACTTCTGTGCAGGGATGTCCCATACTAAATGATGGTAAATAGATGGCAAATAGTTTGAAGGTATAAAAAGGGCAGAATCGTGAATTTCGAACTAAACCGAATTATTGTTCGCACCTTTTGGTAGGTTTTAAAATTAATGCCCATGCCACTCGATCACTAAGTCCGTCAAAGGCACAAGGTCGACAAGGAAAAAGATTGTATGGGTGGCATAAACGTTGCTCGTACGTGCGACTTGCTAAGCGCAAAGTTAGAGGTGACTTATCAGAGAAATGGGTTTCTGGTTAGGCTGCGTGGCGGTAGCGGGATTGTTAGTACAAAGTTTGAGCTGAAAGATCAGCAGACAAATCAAATCAAATCAAAACAATTATCACCTCCAATACGAAGACAAAAACGCAACAGCTCTACGCAAGATTCGTTTCACAGTTTTATAGACAGAAACATCGGTTATCATTTTTCAGATTACGAAAAACGCATACATTTGCTCATTCCCCGCTTCCTTTTAAGTTTCTCCCTTTTGTTACACAACTCTAGCTGCCACGAAAGCCAATAAAAAGCGCCGGAAACGAACTTATGACAGTCTCATGAAAGTCTCGTGACTCGCCATTGAACTTTGTCTCATCACATGTTTGTACGTGACAAAACACCACTTGTTTACACAAAACAGTAATCTGATCTCACGCTCAATCAACATAACACGTTCTTTACACGTGAAACGACCCACACTAAACATTATCACATGACTGCCTGGCCCTGCGATAAAATCCCCCCCCCGGACCTATTAAAGCACAATTTGGCCTTGAGTTGATCACGTGTACTCCACGTGATAAAATTCACGTTGTTTACCACACAGGCCAACCACTCCATTATTCTCGAATTCGCTCATTTAAATTCCAACGATTCCTTTGCCCATTACCACCTCTCTATATAACAAAACATCCCTTAATATTATTTTCACCCAATTTTGTATCTTACTTTCACATCAAAACGCTCATCAAAACAAAATTTATTCGCTAAACACAACCACTGATTTTTGTGTGGCTTCAGCGAAGCTGAGACCACTACCGTGTGGCACCAATGTTTTTGCGGGAGTTTAATTTTTTGAATGGTGATTTTTTTGTGTGTGTGTTTTGCAGGACAAATTTTTGCGATTGGGGAAACTGTTTATTCTTCCTTGGAATTAATTTTTGCGATTTTCCGGACGCCGCCTTCTATTTGGAATTATAACATTCTCGTTTTTTGAGTATAAACAATCGAATGCAGGTGACCAACATGCAGATGTATAACACATTAAATCAGTTAATCAATGGAGTACCTTCAGACGATCCTTTTCTTTAAAGCTTTTAACAGCTTAATACTTGTAATGTACCGACTGCAATTTCATCGTTTTATTTCTGAATGTTTTGCTTCTAATTTCGTTTCATTTTTTGAACGAAAGAGACGGTTTAAGTAAATGGGCACCAACATAATATTACATGACATGTAAAAGGCGATGTTTGTATATAAATTTCGACAATGGAGTACATTTTTGCGGGAATTATTTTTTTCCGCGGGAACTTTTTTTGCGGATCGTGAAAAAACCGCGAAAATCATAAAAATTTGAATCCCGAAAAAATTAGTGCCACAGTCAACCACACGGTATGTCAGCACGTGCGATGTTTCTGGCTTTTTTTGTCAGTTTGCTACGTGATTAGTCACGCAAGACGTGCACAGGTCACACAATGGCATGATCTTTTCTAACAGGGCACGCTTATTACTCGATTTTAGCCGTGTGTTCCAAAATGTAAGTCCGTGTGAAATAGTGTGGAAAATAAAACAGAGCTTATCTATATATTTGTCGGGATACGGGAGTTGCCACGTTCGTCAAGCATGATGTCACGCAAGAAGAAGACGTACGTGAGTTTCAAGATCGGCTATTCTCTTCTGGTGCAAACATTACAGAATTAATTTGTGTGACAAGTTACGCTTCCTACTAGATCCAAAATATTTGTCCATGGAAAAATATTCTTTCCATTAGAAAGCCACAAAATTAAATTTCAATCCATTGAGCTGCCGAGAAACATCTGAGAATGAGCTTCAGAAAGGACTGTTTTGTATTATTTTGTTTGTCCCATATTCACACTGTTGTCAGATATTTTAAAGATTTTATCTCACTTTCTTCTTGTTTTGTGGTAATTTGAAGCCACACTTGTACGCATTAGCGAACCATCTATTGATCAATGACGCATACGAATTCGAAACCACTAATATAAACTCAAACATTTATCTTTGATCACCCTCAAATCTGTAAGAAGCGCTGGGAACGAGGTTGCACAATATCGGACACAGCTCAACTTATAAGATAAACTCTGTCTAAAAACTAATACTTTCGAATGCTCAACGCTACTCAAATAACCAACATCACGGTAGTGTACCTTGGTACACGCACGTTCATTCAATAACCATTTCCGTACCTCTCATTGACAGCTACAAAATAGCTCACGCACGCTTTGCGTGCCTATGTTTTATATTAAGTCTCCCAGCGAGGGTGAACACCAAAAATATGCGGTTTGCTAATTGCAGACCGTTTTTTGCAGCTGAACATTCACAAAACCACATGGCTTCTTTTTTTTTCAGTTGTTTATAACGCTGTTCTTATACTTAAGCCAATCGAAAACTAACTTTAATTTACACTTTTACTCCGATTCTTTCAGGAGTCACGGAATTTTGTTGAACACCAACTGTCACGCGGTTCCTTTCAGGATCAACACTGAACAAAACTGTATAAGTGGAATCTTACCATGGTGGGACAATTTTTGCGATTTTGGAATCGCCTCCTACGTCTCTGCTCCTTGTCTGCTTTTGTAAGCTGTTGCTGGCGTTGGGCGCGATAATACCTTCTGATTCTCAAATGGATAACGCTTCTGCTGACTGTCGCAGCCTGGCTGTGTCAGCTGCTGGACGTAGCTTACCATCTCTTGAACAAGATCGTTTTCCACTTCACCCCATGGGACTACGGAATATATTATGATATAGAAACTGTGAAACTCTACACAAACATTGCAAAAACTTAGAAAATTATATCGGGCTTTTTGGACGTTATTTCAAGGTTAGTGAGGGTCCTGGCTTATTTATACAGGTTTCGTACTGCTACGATTTCCGTTTCATGAAACATAAAGAAATTAACTAGCTTTAAAGCTAAATGATATGTTTTACTAGCAATATTAAACTAGGTGCGGAAAGCTTCTTACCATTTTTTGGGTCAATTCGATCCGCAAACTCCACCCATGCGTCTTTCGTGATATCCTAAAACGAATGAAAAACTCAATTGACGAACTACAAAGACTATAAAATGAGTAACCAATCGATTATCCGCTTATTGAATGGATGAATCTTGTTGTGCGAGTTTTTTTCTCGAAAATATTGACTTCACACAGTTCTGTTATTTTCTTGCACTGATGACAAACTGGAACTATTAAGCATAAACATTCTAAGTGACAATTTGTGTTACATATATGCGTTGGGTTTGCAAATTATACGTTTTTGTCGTGCGAAAACTGTACCAGTTTATGACTTGCCAAAGTAACTCGTCTAGTTTTAATACGTTTCCCGTTACAAATAAAAATATTAAACAGCTTACCAGTGGAATGGCTTCAGATGGAGGTAATTGCTGTGAACACAAAGTGCGACGTTAAACAGAAACAAACCCTTAAATTTCATAAAATGCAAAATTGTGTCGTACCAAATTTGTTACACACTCATTAGTCCGCTAAACAATAGAACAAACAAAAGAAACAAAGCACGAGGCGTAAAAACAACAGAGCTGCTACATATAGCGGTCCAATGAAAATACAAGCTTTTGAGGGGTTCTACACTACTGGACTGTTTCTGATATAAAACTTTGCAACAAATCTCTTGCGCTCTCGTTTGCAATAATGACTTCTAGCAGTTCCTTGGGATTGTGGACTTCCATTTTACGGCAAAAAGAAAGCCAACAAAAAGACACAAGAAAACCAACAAAAGAGGACACTTAAAAAAGTTTCCGTCGAAAAAAGGTTTCCAAGGAGAAAACATTTTGTCTGCCGACCCGCGTTGCTTTTGCCATTTTCCCGCCACTGCACGATGTGGACGTTCATGATTGGCTCCCTCGATTTGGTTCCTTCCAATTATTGGCTGAAAACAAAGCGCTCGCGTCATGTTCCAAAAATCCGGCTTACGAGACGAGACGGTGTTTCTAATGGTTTCATTTTCTGAGAAATTTAGTGGCTTTTTGAACCTGAAAAGGCTTTTTTCCAGCATGTCAACCGTGTACAATTCGAGTTCTCGCTTTCTGCGTAAAAGGAAATGCTTTTGCACAGACTGTAAAGGGAAGCTTCGGTCCGTAATTACTGTTAAGAGGCACCGCTCCTTGTCTTCAATACGCGGTAAGTGTGATTCTTTATCTTTGTTTGAATGTTACTTAACTTGAAACAAACAACTTAAACACGTTTTAAAGCTGTTTAGTTAAGCACAGGTTTAAAATTTTTCTTTATAAATGCTGTTAGCTGAGTTTTTGTCCGGACTACAAATTTAATTTATTGTTTCCTCTCTCACTTTTTTTCTCAATCGTCTTGTATTTTAAGGAAGATTACACTCCAACCCTTTACCGTGACTGATTTTTCATGGTTAATTTTTACAGCATATAAGAATTCACTATCTGTTGTTTTTAAATACAGGGTCTGAAAACAATGATTCATGTTCTGAAGAGCTGACAGATTTGCAAGGGCAGGAATTCGAATGTGAGTTCTTTATACAGCCACAAACATAGACTCAATTTCTTTTAAAAAATTCAATTCACAATGGGAAAGAATCTTTTGGGGAAGAAATGTTAAGATGCAACTTAGTCTAGCTAATAAACAATATTTTACACTTTCTTTTTTTTAGGTTGTAATCAAGAATTAGATTTGAGCGGTGAATTTGAGGGGGGAGAAATGCATAAACCAGGAGCAGCAAGCATGTAAGTTAAGGTTGCCAGAAATCATTATTAACTGTGTATTTGAAATAGTGTGACCTATTAATCGAAAAGTACCACATGCCACTCCTACAGAGAACGTAGTGCATAATCAATGAACAATGTTAGAAGGGCCAGCTTACATGCAAAAAAATGACATGAACACATGTCAGTGATTATAAATCCTTTAGGAGTACAAGGATATTTTGACTATATTATTAATTGTAATTCTTTTGATATAAAATAATATAGGTCATTCTGACAGTCAAGAATCTAGTGGTGGCGATCAGCATGACATCTCAGATAATCCAGCCAACAGTTCAGATGAAGAGTTTACAGGAAATGTTGTCATAAAGGGTAAGTAGATTATTTCTGCCAAAATTCCACAGTTCCTTTTATACACTTAGTTTTAGATACCATATCTTTTTCACTTTGCTGCAGATATAAATTATATTTGCATTTTTCTTGAAGAACAGCTCTAAACATGATCAAGTCCACACACATGCAGATGACATTTTGCTTTTTAGGCAAATATGTCTGGCTCTTGCCCATTCTATTCATCATGTAAATATATTAAAATTTGACCACTGAGGGTTTCACTCCAAGCAATTTATGAACAAATAATGGTAAATAATTGTACTGGTCATTTACAATTCCGGTCTTGGTATTGTACAGAGCTGCAAGGAACTGATGAACAGGACACAACTACATGTGAACAGCAAGAGATGGATGAACAGGACACAACTACACATCACGAACAGCAAGAGATGGATGAACCGGACACAACTACACATCATGAACAGCAAGAGATGGATGAACAGAACACAACTACAAGTGAACAGCAAGAGCATAATAATTCAATGGAGGATCAAGCAAACCAAAACATTGATCAAGAGTCAGTAGACTATTTAACCCTGGTTCAGTGGATTTGTTTAATTCTTATTAAGTTGAAATTGCAATACAATTGTTCCAATTCTCTTTTTTCCTTAATTAGTAATCTTATTTATTTCATTTTATCATTAATTAAGCATCCTCTTCATTTATTTTTTCCTCAAACTTTAAATGATCTTATGTTAATATCTAATTTAAGAGTTTATAATAAATATGAAATCATGGCAGTGTGCCCAAATCTAAAGTGCAATTGTCTTAAGTTTACAAATTAAGTGATATTGTTAGTCATGTAAAACTTTATCAAACTTTAGATTCATGTGCTGCTACAAAATAGTATCCTACAAAGATCACAAACAACTCTGGTCTGAACCAAATACCTGACAGTGTGTGGCTACGTTGTTGTATGGTTTCAACACATGTTTCAAAAATCGTTCGTCACGTGGAACAATCGTAGACAAGTTGAAGGATACCTGAAACAAATACATGTATAAGCATCAAAAAGGCCATGAGTCAACAATTTGCATACAACAAAGTCATACTGTCTAAATCAGTCCTGACTCAATGATTACATGCTGAAATTGTTTCTGTTTATTTCTTTTTCCTAATGGGGAAGGTGTAGCCAAAACGATTACTGGATGGAATTGTTTGCTTGGAGTGGAATATTTTATTTCATGTTATAAATTATGTGCACCTTAGCGAATATGTAACATGACTGCAAAATATGCTTAAGAGAACACAATTCTTTCACCAGGATATCAAAATAACTGCATATTGCTACTGTAGCTTTACAACTGAAAAGAAACTAGATGACAATTATACGAACAGGGAATGCACTACGTTCTCACAATATAATGACATATGAACTGGATGCCAGTAGAAAATGTTACATTTTGCACCAAATGTGTATCCTGCATTCAGTTTTTCTTTTTCTCTTTCATTTACATTTCTTTTCTGACTTGTTATAATTTTGTTCCATAATTCTGAGAACTTTGTTTTGCTTAAAATGTTTTTAAAAAATCATGTATTCAGTTGTAATTCAAATATTTGACTGACATAATGCCAAGACAATTTATAAGAGGGATATTAGCACTTTAGTTAATTAACAGGCATCATAATTTAGGATGCCACAGGTAGTGTGTAAATTAAAGATGCCAGGGTAACTGATGTAACAATCTATATAACATGTGTGGAACATGTAGGTTGCTTTTAAGATTTATTTATCGTTTAGTGATCAGACAATAAAATCAATATTCTATTGTTTCATCAGCTGGTGTCAAAAACTTCTTAATTTAGATGTTGAGGTCAGGCAGCTCAGCAGTTTGGTGCTCTCAACACTTAATTCCCAAAAATATAGATCTGTGACATCCATTACAACAAAAAGAGGTTTAATGCACTTCAAGAGTTTTAATTAGAGGCGGCTATGATATATGAGCCCATATCCCATGCCTGAGAAGAAGCAACAGTTTTTGGTAGTTTTTAACAAAACAATTACTGGTTAAGTCGACTTGAACTTGTTAAAAATGAAACGAGTAAATTGTGGGGTTTGATAAGGCCACGATACCTGCATATTGTACATTTTTTAAATCAGGGTTATGATTCTTAAGATGATGTCATGTGTGTACATGACATTAGAGTTATGATGAATAGATGATACTGATCAGTGTTATGATTCCTGAGATGATTTAGTTTACACTCACCACATCAGGGTTATGATTCCAAAATGATTTTAACAGAACACCTGAGATCAGAATTATGATTTAGAGACGATGTTTTGTTATTCATAGAATCCGGGTTATGATTCCACAAATGATGCTATGTGTGCACAACAGTTCATGGCTCTGATTATGATACGGTTTCATTTGTCGTGATCACATCATGTTATGATTTGTGAATGGTTCTATTTAACAATTAGATTATGAGCTTGAGATTGCTATCGTGTGATAGTTGATGAGGCCGAGGTCGTGTCTAAAAGTACACACGAGTGACCACGAGTGACCACGAGTGACCACGAGTGACCACGAATGACCACGAGTGACCACGAGTGACCACGAGTGACCACGAGTGAGAATGCATCAAAAAATTTTGTTGACGTCATGATGACGTCAGCATTACATCATTTTTATCAAATAATCACTATTTAACGGCAACCGGACCGTTTCTTCAGACCTTAGCAGCGGAAATCGACATTTACGCCATGTGTGAATGGGGAGGGGCCTAGAGGACAGACAGAGAGGGGGAGGGGGGAGGGGGGAGAAACCTCCCGCCACCCGCACCCTTTAATCTCGGTTCCCGCCACTTTTCTCTCACTTTCCGCACACTTGAAGCAACGCTTCCTGCGCTTCCGGTTCCCGTACACTTCTTTTCTACCCGGGCTGCAAGCTCTGTCCA
Source organism: Siderastrea radians (assembly GCA_964017195.1). Taxonomy (NCBI): domain Eukaryota; kingdom Metazoa; phylum Cnidaria; class Anthozoa; order Scleractinia; family Rhizangiidae; genus Siderastrea; species Siderastrea radians. Next base: position 53,131,054 of record OZ024887.1, on the reverse strand, counting down.
CCTCCCTTCCCACCCCCACTTCCGCAGGGCGAAAAAAGAAAGAAAGAGAAAAAGAAAGAAAGAAAGAAAGAAAGAAGGAGGGATAAAATGAGAAATAATAATATAGGAGTGGATATGCATCAAAATATCATTAAAGATGTGTTTATTGTTCATCGTGGTGTAAGATAGGTAAGATGAACGTTTATTCGTTTGTCTCACAATGGAATCGCTTTGAGTTGTTGATCGCGACGTTTCGACTGCAATACTGCTGGTCTTCATAAGGCGATGAGGTCAATTGTTTACGTGTCGCTATTTGCAGCATGATGGTTCGCTGCTATTGGTGCATTTCGATCCTCATTATTATTCCGACTATTAGATGTTGTTCCCTCACAGGTCCGTTTTTGTGGTTGGTCGGCTGTTGTGCTTTCTGATCGTAGGTATCCAAGCCTCTGGAATTTCGATTCCGCTATCATCAATAGAGATAGCGGAATCGACATCAATAGAGATAGAGATAGAGATAGAGATAGAGATAGAGATAGAGATAGAGATAGAGATAGAGATAGAGATAGAGACAGAGACAGAGATAGAGATAGAGATAGAGATAGAGATAGAGATAGCGGAGCCAACATCAATAGAAATAGCGGAATTGAAATTCCAGAAGCTTGGATACCTACGATCAGAAAGCGCAACAGCCGACCAACCACAAAAACGGACCTGTGAGGGAACAACATCTAATAGTCGAAATAATGAGGATCGAAATGCACCAATAGCAGCGAACCATCATGCTACAAATAACGACACGTAAACAATTGACCTCATCGCCTGATGAAGACTAGCAGTATTGCAGTCGAAACGTCGCGATCAACAACTCAAAGCGATTCCATCATGAGACAAACGAATAAACGTTCATCTTACCTATCTTACACCACGATGAACAATAAACACATCTTTAATGATATTTTGATGCATATCCACTCCTATATTATTATTTCTCATTTTATCCCTCTTTCTTTCTTTCTTTTTTTTTTTCTTTCTTTCTTTCTTTCTTTCTTTCTTTTTCTCTTTCTTTCTTTTTTCGCCCCTCGGAAGTGGGGGTGGGAAGGGAGGTGGACAGAGCTTGCAGCCCGGGTATAAAAGAGGGCGGGAAGTGTACGGGAGCCGGAAGCGCAGGAAGCGTTGCTTCAAGTGTGCGGAAAGTGAGAGAAAAGTGGCGGGAACCGAGATTAAAGGGTGCGGGTGGCGGGAGGTTTCTCCCCCCTCCCCCCTCCCCCTCCCTGTCTGTCCCCTAGGCCCCCTCCCCATTCACACATGGCGTAAATGTCGATTTCCGCTGCTAAGGTCTGAAGAAACGGTCCGTTTGCCGTTAAATAGTGATTATTTGATAAAAATGACGTAATGCTGACGTCATCATGACGTCAACAAAATTTTTTGATGCATTCTCACTCGTGGTCACTCGTGGTCACTCGTGGTCACTCGTGGTCAACTCGTGGTCACTCGTGGTCACTCGTGGTCACTCGTGGTCACTCGTGGTCACTCGTGTGTACTTTTAGATACGACCTGAGGCCGAAGGCCGAATCGACTATCACGCATAGAAATCGAGAGCGAATAATCTAATTGTTTTAGTATAAATCTCGATTGATATACCACGAAAGTGAAAAGTATTACTTAATTGCATTGTTGTTTTGAAGTATAAGACTGCGCCTGCCACTCACCTTTTCGCTACTCACTATCTATCACCAGAAAGTCATAAGTCCTAATGAGTTTCTGCTATCACGGAATAGATAGCGAGTAGGATAGAACGCTATTAGATTTATACTAATAGTCAATAGAATCATCACACGAATCGTTATGGACGATTCTCCTGTGATATGCCGCCAAGTTCAGTTGATGAAATACAGACTGAGAGAAAGACGAAAAAGAAAAAGAAATACTCACCGAGAATGGAGGACCGTAGAAAAAGACGACTTCTGGTTGCATAATTGCTGTTATGTCAAGTCTACGTTCTTCAAACTAAAATACGAGTGCATTATAAACAAAAAAGCTGATAAAGCCCTGAAATCTTCGGCCGAGATCTTCAAAATTCCCTCTATTTGACCAGCGGTTCGAACGACACTGGCTCAGTTGTGTGGTCACGGATGGTCACGTCGTGTAAGATACGTGAACGATAAAACAATACAATTTTATTTGCCTCGTTGCAGGAAAGTTTGAAGTAACTTTTCGTCAAAAACTGAGTTTCTAGTGTTTCATCTCAAATAACGCGAATTAAATCTGAATTTAGGAGCAGAACTGTCTGGACAAAAACGTGAGACCTCCTGGCAAATCAATACCAGCCGGAATCAGGGACTGAGAATTCTAGTACAGCTGCATGGCTTGGAACTGCATGTATGGGCGGCGAATGGTAAATTCGAGACTTTGTGAGATGGCGAGATGATCATTTTCTTGTGCGAGCCCGACGCCCTTTTAATTTTTAAATTGCGAGACCGAGACCAAAACTTTTTAGGACATAAAAATTCGAACCCTACTCTTTCAGATCAGGGTAACTAAGGATGATACCTAAGCACATCAGAACTTCAAGAAAAGTCAAGACTCTAGGCGGATTCGCAAAAAATAAAATCGAGATCCAGAGACGGTTTGGTCGAAAAAAATCGAGACTCCGATCCGAGACTGTTTTGACTGATGAAAAATCGAGACTCCAAAATGCAAAGAATCGCTCAAAAAACGAGTCAGCGAGACTGCGAAACGCTTACAATTCAGCTGCAATTTGGCGAGCCTCCTCATTTTTGGTAAGATCATTCGCCAACCCTAACTGTTGATCCTTTTAATCTGCCAACTCCGCGTTCACACTAAGGGAATCGCGTATCCTGCATTAAGAAGGCATCTTCGGGGAATGCTCTGGTTTTCCTTACTGAAGCAGATTCCCCTGCCACGCAAGTTAGATTGTTTGGTTGGTTTTATTTGGTTTGGTGTGCAGTGTCATTCTAATGAACATTGGACACAATAAGGGAAATGATGCGTCTCCCAGTTGTCTTACAGTGAAACTGATCCAAATTTCTCATAATACTGAGTTCACGCAGGATGCAAAAAATAAACAGTTTTTCGTTTTGAGTGAGAAAGACCCTCAAAAAATACACGTATTCTACACTTCGACTAGCAGCTAGTTCTAACCCCATACAAAATAGGCGGGGAAGCATGCGTTATCCTCTCTTTGATCACCTTATCGCGCGTGAAGAAAGGAAACCAGTCCATGCCACTTGCGTGTTGCAAGCACCTTAGCGCGCGCTAGCGCTGCAACGGTTCTAATCGCGAATATCGGTTTAAATGACGCTAACTAAGAGATTACAATCTCCTGTGCTACCGTGATAATAACAAAACCTTTTAAGGAAGAAAAAGGCCGCATCCTTGAAGGTTAGTGTGACTGCATATTTCATGTCAAAATGACGATAGTCAGAGTCGGTTGTCAATGTATTCTGCTTTTGGCTTCATTAGGCAAAAAGCTTCAGCAATTTGCGATGGTGAAAATTGGTGGAGCTCCAACTGAAGAAAGATGGAATGAACTAACTCAAGAGCAAGTCAAATCTTTGGTTTTTGAAATCAACTTAGAGGTAAACAAGGTTGTAGCAGAAATGGAGATTAAACTAGAACTTCTGACACTTAAATCGGAGGTCCACGGGTGGTATAATCTCGCTCCGAGTTTTTTGAGAAGATTGAATGTTCTTCGCGAGTGTTTTCCGCCATACTCTGCCGAGAGCTACAGATATATGGAGGGCCTACAGCATAAAAATATTCTAAAAGAATTTAAGGAGTTCAACAAAAGGAAGAACTACCAGGACCGGTATTTGAAATTAAAAGCCGAGCTTTTAGCCCTTGAAAGATTTCTTTTAGAAAAAACTCCAGTTAGAAAGAAACATGAAGAAACTGCAAAGCAACTCAGAGAACTCAAAACACAGATTGACTCCGATCGTGAGTTTCTTAAAGAGGCGAAAACTAGCATTAAAGATATTACTAGTGCAATAGTCCGGGAGAAGAAAGCTATGCAACGTGATGTCACGCAGATGAAAAGAAACAACGCGAACGCGGCTCACAGATTGAGCAAGCTGCGAGAGACACTGAAACAGAAAGAAGCGTTACTGAAAGAGACCACGGAACAGAGGCAAAAGGAAGAAGACGAGCTACTAAGAGAGCGTCAAGAAAACAAGAAGCTGCTTCAGATTCTGAATGAACACACAGCGCAACTAAGGCTGAAGTAAGACAAAGTTTGTAAGAAACTAATGAATAAAACTATTGTAACCGTCTGTACGGTGGTGTGTTCTTCTTTCCCCTCGTAACTCTGGTTTTAGGCGTTTCAAAGGAGCTTTAAACAATTGATTACCGTCACTAAAAAACTAGCCAGAAACTAAAATTACGTACTGTTTGGCTTCTATTGAAAAAATTATAATTATAACGAGTTTGTGGCATCAGAGTAATCAAAAACTTATGTCGCCAGTGGGTAACAAACAGGTATCAGTCTTACGAAATTAAAAATATTGAGTGTCTCGCCGCATCCTTTGGTGCAAATAGTAACCGGCGGTGGCGCGGCAAGAAGAAACTTAACCTTGAAAATTAAACTCAAACTTATGTTGCTAGTGGGTGCTAGAGCAGCTCCCTACTACGCTTAACAAAAAATAGTCCAAACGTCACACTATAGGATACATCGTTACCGAAAACTACCACGGAATAAAGCAAACAAAGAGAATTAGAGATCAGTGTTCTTCAAAAGAGAGAGTCCACAAAACAAGACACCGCAGAAAACAAGAACATGTTCTGACAAGACTCTTGGTTCTGACTGAAACACGGCGTAACAAACTGTTTAATAAAAAAAGGTTTGCAAGTCGATTATAGGATAAAAATGGTAATACAGTGAAATTTTCTATCTAATTTGTATATTATTTACAAGTGACTGTACTAAAAGATTATCATTTAAGTAAAATTCATTTCGTATCCACATGTAAAATTACACAGAAGCGACCCTTGTAAGTCGAAAACTGTTAGAAATGCTGTTGGTTTTCGTCCTGTCATGTCAACTCTGAAGTCGCTGGGACTCAAAGGCTCACAGCAAGACACACAAAGTAAAGCTGAAATTACATCCCAACTGAAATGCTTCCGGGAAAAATTCTACGAAAACAAACACCCAGTCAGTGAACTCTGTTGCCTGGTAGGAAATTACTTGAATATCACCTGAATGTACAGTAACTGTTCTTCACTTATTTGATCGACTATTGGGACTTCAATTACGTCATAAAAACCAACTAAAACTGCAGGATCACAAAAGTTTCCACAGTGACTAAATAAACCTTATTTTTCAAAAGTGTTTCCGGGAAATATGACAGCCAGCTATGTTTTAAAAATGTTCTTTTCTTGGTCCTCTGTGATAGATCACTTATAAATTTCATGAAGACTACTATTAAACTAGCTAATCTTTCATTCGTATTCTAAAACTGACGTATACGTGGTCTTTAGTGTCTCATTTGTTAGAGTAAGCCACCATAAAGTAGCAGTTGTAAGCAGCAGCCATTAAGAAGAAAATCAGCATTAGTCGTGATTGGCATTTTGCGTCTGACATGTGGCGGATCGCTGATTTATTAAAGGCCTGGAATTTGATTTTTCCTTGAGACAATTTCATGAAGCCAATCCCAGCCTGATAATTTTGAAGGGCAACTCCGTCAAGTTCAGTAACAGTTACTTCGTAGAATTCGTTTAAATCTCTCTGAAATTTGAAGACAGGCTGCTTCAAAACAACAGGCAGAGACTTCTGATTTACCCGCTCGTGTTGGCAGTAAATACACAAAAACAGCAAACAGGCGATGAAGAAGAAAATGGGAAGAGCAATTGATCCGCCACCAGCGACAAGTGCACCGAACAGACTCGCAACACACATCCCTCGTGCAATGTTTAACAGGTAAGGACAGTCGATGTAGGTTTTTAGCTGTTGATCCCGGAAGTAAGGTCTGCTCTGCTTGATGTAGTGGTTTGTATAAGCATGGACTGCATCTCTGACTGTTACACTAACACCAGTTTCTTCCACTTTCACCTGTCTGCAGTGAAGTCGGTCGACTTCGGTACTCTCGACAGACATGTCACTAAACTGCAAAAAAAATTGAAACACGGACGTTATACGAAACTATACTGCGTAGCAACTATGCTATTCTGTTGCAACAATGGAAAGATAAACATTGGCGCCAATGCCCCACTAATCCCCCAGTGTTTCCTGTTTCAGGAAACGTAGCTTCTAGAAGCAGCCGAAGATACGATGAAAGCCCTTCAAAACAGTTCTATGACTGATTGAGTTCCGAGAAATCTCATTTATTGCGTTGCAACTATATGTCATGTGCGGAAAACTTGGGTGTTACATGTCCATATTTTTTTTAAATGTTTGTTACTCATCTAAAGCAACAAAACCGAAACGTCTCTCGGTTACTGGAGAAATACACGCTGGTTTCACAAACATTTTTAATCAGTTTGTACAATGTATATCGCTTTATGCTTTCAGACGTTTCTTATATCCAAACGAGTTCGTGTTACTGTTTACAATAAACAAGTAAGTTCGCCTGATTGCCCAGTTCCGCTAACATGAAGTGTGCAAGCTTCTCCGATTTTGTAATACCAATTAAGCAATATTACTGATAACGATCTTGCAGGTGTTAAAGAGCGGAACAAGACTTGCACAGAGAAAGTTTACGCACATTAAAATTATTGAGTCAACCAAAAAGGATAATCGTACTCTAAGTCTTTGTCACGGAGAGAATTTGACTGATTCGCTACAATCTAGCACAATAGCCATTCTCTTACCTGTTTCAGGAAACGTAGCTTCTAGAAGCAGCCGAAGATACGACGAAAGCACTTCAAAACAGTTCTATGACTGATTGAGTTCCGAGAAATCTCATTTATTGCGTTGCAGCCGTAATTTCAAGCAGTCTGAGGTGACGTCACAACAGAGACGCGACCCCAGGATAAATGCCAAAGTGTCATGGTAATGGCGAAGTCTGATATGCATAAGCTCTTTTATTCAGCGTTCGACGTACAATCGTGACGGGCTCTATGCTCCTGTCGCGAGGAGCGTTCATAGCAACTACAACAAACAAGCAACATCAATTATAACAATTTTACCACATTTTTTCCTCTGTTCAAGATTACGCCATTTCCGAAATGCCTGTAGCCTCTGTACCAAATTGCGGCCTGGTACTCAACCTTTCCCGTGAAAATTAGTTATCATTGACTCCTGGTTTTATTAGCATGTGAAATGAAATTCATAAGTGATCATGTGAAAGGCTGTGCACCATGCCCCGCTTTGAAAACGAAGGCAGGAGTATTTCGGAATGGCCTATTCGAAACTACTTAATTTGTCTTCCCTCACGGCTACCTCCACCCCAATCCCCCTCCCCCCACCACTAATGCCCCAAGCCTTGTTAGGCTGGAATCACTTACGGCTAGTCTGCTAGCGTTCGTCTGCGCAATGCTAGCTACTGAATTTCGTCCCCCAGTTTTCTGGTCGTACTTATTTAATATACTAATCAACCGGAAGTGAATCAGTGTAGACAAAGATGGCGAAGAGGATAGAATAAAGAAGAAGCAGGTCTCGTTGAGGACTGTTAATAAGCACAATGCCGTAAGCTAAGCAATCCACTATCCTAAGCAGACTTGATTCAGATACGAGCAATGTCTTTTTTGCTTGTTTTGTTAGTTTTATTTGTCGCCATATTTTTTAAATCTAGATCGTTCTTTGTTGAAAAATAACAATACGCGAAACAAAAGGCCTCCTTCGGGGGTAAAAGTAAGTGTTCAAAGAATTGCTTTTATGTTTTTTGTTTTTCACGCTGGGAAAATATAAAGCGCAAAGGTGCTACATTTGGGAACTACTTTTTGGCTTTCCTTGGCCCATATGTTTTGAATGCGTACACATTGGTGAATGCTTTAGCGAAGTTAAATCCCAGACAACTGAAATGGTTTGACGCTGGAATTTTGTAGGATAAGATGCCCTCTCCGACGTCAAATATTTTTGGGGTTGGATTGGGGTAACGCTCCAATAATAGAGGACGATCAGTTGCTTCAGTTTTGTTTTTGCACAAAAACGAGGCTCGTCCCTTTTAATCGTAAAAAAGCCTGACTTTTGGTTAAAATGTCCTGGCAATATTCAAAAACACCACTAACCTTGCCCAACTGGCTTTCGAAAACACTAAAGAATTTAGGATAAAGGATTTTAGGGACACTAATTCAGCTCTCAAAGCTAGATCTCAAAAATCCTCAATCCACTTCTTTTGCGATAATACCTCGGACTACAAGGCGGTACTGACAAAACTGGGCTCGGAGCGAAGAAAGCGCTACACCCATGTCAACTGAGAAAGAGACAGACACACACTGACTCAGCTCCAACCGTTGACATGCTTCATAAGCTTAAAAGTAAAGTTTGTTTTTAATTTTATCAGTTACAAAGTAAAGGTCCAATGCACTTCTTTTACGCTATCACTGAAATCTTTCCATCTTAGTCCACTGGAACCATAATATAATATGTTCCAGTAAGTAAGATGCATGCTGGTCGGATGGACTTTAGGCAAAAAATCAAATCCAAAACCGTCGCCGTACAAAGAGTATTACGGCTTTAAAGAAATAGCTATTCAAGGAAACTCTTTTTGGTCGGTTTCATCAACCAAATAACTTTGCCAATAAAGACTTGTCAAAGCCACTATCAAAGCATGGATTTCCACTCCTGACTCGTACCCAGGAGGTCTGGAACAGGCAAAAGTTTGCAAGCGTGCAGAGCATGCCAGCAAGGGAAGAAGGAAAATGGTCCCTTCCCAATACTCCCCACGCGCTAAACCACTCCCGTATTTCCCTTCCCAAAACGACTAAATAGCGACTTGGGACGACTCCCCTAAAACGTGAGATGCGATCCTGATTTATATAGCGTACTATGTACAAATGGCAGCCGTTACACAGGCACGCTTTCCTTGACAAGTTTTTATTTCTCATGTCTTAAGATCCATTATGTTCATTAGGTTACGTTTCATTTACTTATTGAAAAAATCACACCGCTTAACATCGACTTAAAATTGCCCCAAAATACAATATTCTAGCTTCACCTGTGCTAGGAAAATGGAAAAGGTTACTTCCAGCAAAATAGAACATTCTACAAAATTAGTTTCAAGAAACATTTCATGTAGTCGCTTAGACTAGGATTATCTTGGTCTTTCCTTCCTCACTTTTCTTCCCACCAGAATGTTTAGTGGGTGCGTGCTTCACATCTGTTGCTATCAAGATGAAATTCTGTCAAAAGATGCAAAGCAATCAATCAATCATTTCATCGATCAATCAGTCAATCAGACAGTCAGTCAGTTAGTCAATCAGATAGTCAGTCAGTTAGTCAGTCAGACAGTCAGTCAGCAAGTCAGTCAATTGATGCCGTTAATCAATCAACCAATCCACCTGCAACTAACATCGAACGGTCCAGCCCCGATTGTTAAAGGTTTTCTTACCTGACCATGCACGACTTCAGCATTTACCAGCTGTGAACCGTCCACAACAGGCAAAGGAAAGCCAACCGCAGCAATTTCTGAGAAACAATAAAATTTGTTTACGGGCGATACGGTACCTATAAAATACGGTTTAGAGCTTTTAACACTCAAAAGTAATTTAGTAACACCTGTTTATGCGAACCTTTGTCAAACGGTCACCGGGCCTTTACTAAGTGATACAGTAAAGTCGCAAACGAGCCAAAGTGGCCCACTCGGCCGGAGCTTATCCCGGTTTCTTGAGCATGAAGCAACCGAGAGTATCGCTACTCCCCGGGCTAAATAGGATGCTAGTCCATCGCAGGGTTATCCCCAGCAGTATGTCGCCGGTACCCATTTTCTACACCTGGGTGGAGAGAGACAATATGGGGCAAAGTTTCTTGTCTAAGGAAACTGAACACTTTGGCAGGGACTGGACGTCGAACCGCCGACCTTCAGATCTGAAGTCCAACACGCTAACCACTACATCACCGCGCCCCCTGAATTACTCCCTTTATATAGAAGACTTTAGAAATGCACTGCAGATCTTCTTTCAGGGCTTGTTCAAGCAAACAGATTGAACGGTGAGGTAGCTATGATAGTTTTTTACGGAAATTTTACAAAGGCTAAAATGTATTTCCTTCAGCTTTTCAAATTGTAAACTAGTCTTATATATAATAGGGCGATGTAGCAGCTGTCGTGAGATCTTCCACGATTAGTCCGCTAAACAACAGAACAAACAAAAGAAACAAAGAACGAGGCGTAAACTGAACAACAGAGCTGCTACATATAGCGGTCCAATGAAAATACAAGCTTTTGAGAGGTGCTACACTACCGATATAATAAAGTGAATGTTTGTTGTGATAACTGGGTCATAACTGCCGTGCTTTCTTCACGCGTGATTATCATGGAAACGGGGTCTTATTTTCTCCTTGTTTCTCCTGCAGAAAATGGTACTTGATGAGAATTTGTTAAACAATAACAATTTCCTGCTCATTCTTCGGGAATGTACCATGATTTACCCAACTCAGCCCCAGCCTCGTCGGTTCAGTATCGGGTGACATTCCGACGATTTCGCAGGATATTTGTTAAATATATCATGGTCGATATCAGTCTATACGTGGTATTCTGGAGTGTTTTGCATAAAACCTAAAGCCGGACGTAACTGCTAACGTCAGACATTAAAATAGTGACTTTGACTGGAGTGAACGTCCACTGACGTTATAAGTTACGTTGGACGTATAAGTTTTTAGCAACTTGCCCCTGTATCAGTCTATCAGTATGGTGGTCAATTTCGGTCCATATCAGATTTTGATTTTAAAACACCAAAGCAAATAACTTTTACCACTAGCAGGTAGGTATATGAAAAGATGTAGATACCACTGATTTTAAACTGTTACGGGGCTCATTGTAGTTACCCACTGAAGAGAATTGGTATGATAGGAAGTTTGTTGGAAGAGCTAAGAAAACAGAGCAAAACGTTTGTTTCTTACTGTTCACTAGCTCGAGGATGCGTTTGTCTCCAACTGTGTCCAAGAAGAATTGAAGAAGTCTCATGTTGAACTGCAAATTAAGACACCTAAGTCAGTGTCATTCATTATCACGAACTGCTGGACATCATACACTGTAAATTCAGAAGTTTTGTTTTAGTCCCCAAAATAGGGTCGTTTAGGTGAGTAAAATACAGTGCCAGTTTTGGGGCTAACTTGGCTCTCTATTTTAAGGCCATAATATCCCTATTTACAGTGGCTGGGCCGGCACAAAAGGGCCAAATTGGGTCTCACTGTGGGCTGTTTCGGCTTTCAGTGGGGTTAGTTCTGTCCCAGCTGTGGCTGAAATAGCCCCACTTGTTTATTGCATTTAACTAAAGAGGTCAAACCAAGGCTTCGCGCCATAATTTATTGTCGTGGTATAAAAGTTTCATTACTATACCGAGATATCTCCGATGGCTGACTTAATCAAATGAACCTTAATCCTGTGAAAAAAAAATGAGAATAGATAATTACTTTCCAAATTTGAACGTTTTACGCATGTATAAACTCTATGTTAATAGCCTGCACTAAAAGCATTGTACGTTTTTGAGCCTTTGTTCGTAACAAAAAGGAGAACCCATACTCTAAACCAAGGGTACAGTTCGTCTTACCACAGACCGAAATTTCTCAGGGCAGGCACAAACTCCCCCCATCCACACCCACCCCACCCCTTTCTTTTCCAACCCTTTCGACACGATTTCCTGGGCACCTTTTTATGGTAACGTGAAAAAAGTGTAAGTTTCAACGCTGAAATACACCTTATTTCCAAAATGGCGGAAAATACAGTACTCTTTTGCCTCATTTTAATTGGCCCTTGTTGCCTCGATCCCATCTGCAGAGTTCAAAGGAATATTTGGCTTAAGACAAGGCAACGAGGACCAGTTAACATAACGTATTTTTCGCCGTTTTGGAATACCACATATCAAATATCCGACATTTTGGATATTTTTTGGGACATTTTTGACCACCTCATTTCCACAAGGGCGAACCGGAAATAATTTTTCTTATTAAATTCTTAGCTTTTGAAATCTTTGCTGCATTTCTCTTGTCATAGTCTTGGACAAAACTTTTGCGTCGAAGAGACAGCTTCCAAAAGCCGCATCCGGCATGACAAGGCGTCCAAACTTCCTTGTAAGGCAAAAAGCAGGTTTATTCGCTGATAACCTGTACGATTAACCAATGCCAAGCTAGAAATTCAGTAATTCAATAATACTAGCTATATTTTTGTTCGCATTTTGAAATCCGAGCTGCTATTCACAACACTCATAATGATATGCAAAGTTGAATTCACTAAAATAACAAATCTTTCATGGCTAATTGAACCGCGTGCAATTGCCTCACTGCTATGATAAATACTGATTTTGGGAGTTTTTCCTTTACTCTAGCTCAGTCTTTCAGCGAAGCAACGCAGAGGTGAAAGGCCCACCCTCCCACCCGAAATCGCGTGGGTCGTATTACACATGGGAGAAGGTTAATTGGTTGCCGTTGTTCTTTTGTTGGGCCAGAAAAATGAGAACTAGCTTCTTTGTTCAAGTGATTCCATGACAAAGGTGGAAGTTGTGGGTGAGCAACTGTCGATTCTTTCTATGCTATCGACTGTGTGAGGAGCTTCGATGGTTGAAGCAGTCAGTGGAGATGGTTACGAACGTATCTCCGGGGAATCTGGTTGAAAGAATATTGGCCTATGCATCACGTCCTCTGACAGAGTTCAATAAGTACGAAGCATTAGAAATGCTTGAGACCCTACAAAATAAGGCCACGGTCGCCAAGCAGGACAAGACGACGTATTACCAGCTCGTCTACCAAACGGCCAAGGAGAAGGTCGAGACCTCCAAGAGCCAATTTAAGAGCCTTGTCATGCACTTGTAGGGGGATAAAGATCGCGAGAAGGTCTAAGATATTGTAACGAAAAAAGAAAAGTCGTTTAGTAAAGAGTCTCGCGAGAGGGAGAACAGAGGTGCCTGGGAGGCACGTGCGTCATGCCTTCTTAGTTTGAGGTGCTACTGTTGTCGTCAGAAAGGCCATATTAAGACTTATTATCCGGATCAAAGGCCAGGCCAAAGCAAAACCTCAAAATCCGACAAGTGGTCGTGTAATCTGACAAATGATCATGTAAAATGTTGTTAGGCACCATGCCATCATGTCACCATGCCACCATGATATGTGATGTATGTCCCGCAGTTCAGTAGTACTGAAGGAATCATATAAGATAATGGATCTATTTTGCGTGTTTTCATTCATTTAGTGAACATAGTTATAACGGGTTTGAAGAAGGCTAATCTAAATCAAGCCCCTCCTCCCTCCTCACCAGCCTGGCTGGGTCAAGGCAGTTATCATTTCATATTATTATCTCTCTGTTGACTTTAACGGGGTGAGGCTGTAGCTGATCCTAGTTTCTTGTTGAATTATATTTATTTAGTGTTTTCACTGCCTCCTTCTAGAAAAACGCGTGCTGTTGGGAAAAATCTGAAAGTCTCGATTTTCACCTTCGAGAGTTATATAATAAAACCATTGAAACCACGATTAGCTGGGTTGATTTCCAAGAGAACCCCGTTATGGTTGGTGGAGATATAACAGCACATGACCATTGAAGAAGGTTGCGGCAAATTCAATATGGAGAAGTGGCTGGTGATATTCAGAGTTGATATTCCGTGATCAGGATTTTTTTAAGGCCGGGAGCTACATAATCACTTTAATTATCATTCACGTTGTTTTATCCGGCGTTTTAATTGGCCGAGAGACCATTACGTCGCTGCAAATAACTGCCTACGAATAATCGTCTGCTCATGCGCATTACGGTGCGAAGTTGTTTCGCTGCGAATAATTCTGCTCTTGCGCAGTTGAGTCACCTGTTCAGAGCTCAAACTCAAATGCAGACAAGTAAGCCATTAAAGTGCGGAACTTCTGCGATTTTTGCCTAAAAAAATTGGAGAAAAAAATGTGAATCTTCCTTTTGAACGTTGTACTTTTTGGCAAATCAGTTGGTGTATTTGTTTTAAAGCAATTAATTATTGGCGAAAACGGAATTTACTAATGTTGCATTTTTTGTGCAGAATCAGTTAAAGTTTTGAACGAAATAAAAGCGCGCACTTGGTGTAGGAATAAACAATTGTGAAACAAGTGTGCTGGTTAAATGCATAAACACATTGTCTTGTTGAATGTTAAAACAATTATTGGACGAGGTTGAGCAAAATATCGTGATTTGCCAGTGTCTCGCAGATCAATTATTTGCCTCTGCCTTCGGCATCGGCAAATAATTGATCTGCCCGCCACTAACAAATCACGATATTTTGCTCAACCTCGTCCAATAATTGTTTAATATTGGCGGTACATCGCACAGAGTAGTCCTTACCGGAACAAAAAGAAATCCTTAGTTAGATAAGAGATCAGGTTGCCATTCAGCCTTACCTCAGGCACTTCAAGAGTGGTTTTAAAGGAGAATCCTATGACTCGGAACAATTTCCGATAAAAGTGTTTCAGGAATAATGTATCATGTAAGGACCTTTAAGCCCTTTGTGAAGTTTGTGGAGGATACAGTTATAGCGCAAGTCAAGTCAGGTGCAATTTTACTGCTGCGAAAAGTAGGCATGGTTAATCCACCACACATTGTTCTCCCTCTAACTGTAGAACCAACGATGTCCAAGCCTTTCCGTGACGCTCCTTTCTTTACCCCATAGATGAGTGAATTTTTATGCCATTCTCTCTAGACAGGTTGATAGCGTTTAATGTAAGCAAAGATACTTATTGTTCAAAACACTCATAATGGTATGCAAAGTTGAATTCAATAACATAACAAGTTTTTCATCGCTAGTGAATAGGATCACGTGCGATTACGTCACTGCTATGATAAATACTGATTTGGCACGTTTTTCCTTCATTCTTGCTCAGTCTTTCAGCGGAGCAACGCAGAGGCGAACGGCCCACAATCACGCGAGTCGCATTACTAGCCACTCCTAAGCCAAGTCGTCCCAGCTTGCCTTAGTCTGCTGATCAATAATTTTTGTCCATACCTAAATACGACTGAGCGTGAATATGAATGTTGTTGAATAGAACACTATGGTGATTGAGAATAAAATTTCCGGCATCCTTTATGCAAGAATAATAAACGCTGCAAATGCCTAGGTATTACACTCTTCTACTCATACATCGTCTGGTTAGTTAACTTGTACCAAGTCTAATACAGAAAGCTCCCAATAGTTCAAGCCCGGTTTACACGACGTAAAGAGGCTGTGTCACCAGGATTTTGCTCGCGTTTCGTCAAAACTTTACAAAAATTATGATTAAATGCCTTCACTCACACACAGCATGCTCCTGAAAAACCAAGAGGGAGATATCGAGTGAATTTTTGCAAGGAAAGCAAACGATAATGAGCTTTTCAGTAAGTCTTGCAAGAGACAAGCACAGAACTTGAAAACGTTGGCCAAACGTTTTTAAGTTGTAACTGCATTTCCCTCCTGGCCATGCGTGGCCAAAGACACTTATGAATAGTTTCACTGAATTAGTATGATGTCTGAACAAGAAATGGACCATCACTTTTAGGTTTTCATTTATGTTAATGCGACTATTGGCTTTTCAAAGTATTGCAAACGCAAGCAAAATCCCCCTGATACTGCCCCTTTAACTTGAGCCTTTACTGAGCTGACGAGACCACAACGATTGCTACATGTCATCAACCACACATTTCTTCGTTAGAAGGTTACTGAAGTGGAGAGAAATCCTAATTGGATTCATTCATTCTACTAATTTCCATAAAGCGCGATGAGAAAACCATAACATCAATACAATTTTTCATGAAAATAGACAAAAAAAAACATACTTTAACGTATCCACGTGACCAGTGAGGTTGCTTTCCTTTACAGTAAGTTTTGTGAGGAAAGAAATTTCCTTAAAAGAAAAACGCACAGAGTAAACGGTCAAATTAACTCAGTTTAGTGCATGAATAAATGTTGAAAATGCACATGCCCTGGTTATCAGAATTAATTCTGCTTATCAGAGTTAATATATCAAAAAAGTATTTCTCCAAAAAGGAGGAAACTGTGTCGCATACTTTCTAGAATAAGTCGTAACATTTTGAATGTCATTATCCTTTGTCACATAAAGGAGACTTACATCCACACAAGAAAGAGAGCTATTGAACTTTGGAACTTTCTCTTCTGTGAAAGCAAAACTTTTAACAACCCTCTCACAGCCTTCGTTGTATGATCATACTAAAAAAAAGCCTAGCAAAAACGACAACAACAAATAAAAATGTCAATCTTAGGTTCTGACAGCGTACTGATTATTTGGCTTCAGCTTGTTCATGTGTTCAGTTATTATTTTCTTTCTCACCACTCCTAAGGTGAATGTGTAAACATCTGCGCCATTTTCCAGTAGTACGAAGTATTTCTGCTGACCCTGCATCGAGAGTCTAACTCCAGCAGAGGACGTCGATATCTGGGGACGCTCAGTGGAGCACCCAACCAACTTCATTGGACGGTTCGGGTAACGCTGGTAAAGCTAATAAAAAGTTATATGAGCTACGGCAATTCTAAGTTAAATTTTCGTAAGCCTCCTTACTACATTTCTTCCTCCATGTTAAAATATAATAATAATAAATAAATATAACCTCTTGTACAGTATCTCTAACCACTTTTTCGCCAAGGGGAGTAAGTAAGGCAAAATACCTTTGTTTAAATCACCTAATGCTACAGGAACATCCAAAATTGAATGAACCATAATTCGGCTTGGAAAGCAATCTTTTTGCTGTGAACATCAGCCAACATAACCTGTTGGAATCTGTTCTTTTCTTTGCAACCAAACGGGGCAAATGTCGCGTTTAAATGTTGTTAAAGTATATATATATTCAGTTTAGCGTGAAAATATCGTATATTAGTATCCACCAAACCAGTGGATAGCGTTTTTCGCGCGCTCTGATTGGCCACTCAAACCGGCTCTGGATAGCATTTGCTATTCACCTCCCAGCATCGTTCTGGATTTCGCGCGCGAGTTTTTTCTCATTTCTCAGAAGAATGGAACTATTTGGTGGTGGCTATCCACTGGTTTGGTATATACTAAAACAATTATTCATCTCAGTGTCGTTGAAGAGTGGTAGATATTTACCTTACCATCACTATTCACATCCACTTCGGCGAATAATTGCTAACTATACCGAAGTGCACTGTTTACAAACCTTCGTTTTGTTTCAATAGGCAATAGGCCTCTGGTTCGCACATCAATATTACTGGGTGATTAAGGCAAAACATCCAACACCCACTGGGAATCTCTGGCCGACCCAGTTTATACATATGATAGCATTGCGTTGCATCTCTTGGTTGCATTTAATTCCTGCTGAATTCTCGTTGAGAACTGACTGACATCAACCTACTACAAACCTACTACAAACCACGAGGTGATTTATGTTTAGAGTACTCTAAACATAAATCACCCCGTGGTTTATATATAGGTAAATGAGATTTGGAAGGCTGGCGATGAAAACAAGTTTGTAAGAAATAGGGGAATATCCAGGTTACACAATTTCGTTTACTTCCCAGTGTCTTTCACAAGAAAATCTTCACTAGACCAGACTTATTACTGGGATTTCGATAATTCATGAATTATCCTCATGTATGCTTATCTGCTAAGCAACACTCGTCATGCCGTGGGCAGGATGATAATGTTTTAAACATTTGAGTTGTTTCTTCAAGCTATTTCTGTTCATTGAGCCATATTAAATAAGTATAAATTTACGTACCTGAGGTATGGCCATTTTAAAAGCATTTGTATTCAAAAGGTTAGGGAGCTGCAAAGAAACAAGCTTTAATTTTAAGTATGAAATTAAACGAAAGAGTAGGACAAACAGCAGTGATAACCAGGAAAGGTCCCAGGCTAGAGAGAGCGATTCCAATTCGCTGTAAATTAGACATACCCCGCCAATTCAAACTCTTTCAAAATCAGCACTGAGAGAACTGTTCGAAAACCAATCTTTCGGGAGCCCATGCTTTTGTTGAAACGTTTAGTCACACAAAGCGATTCTACTACTTGTATCTCAAGACACGTAAGGACTTAAGTACTTGCTTATTTTCACTCAGTATTGGTGAAAGAAGTCAAAACCTCGCACTTGTCCACAGTTTGTGCAGTAATCGAGAAAGCAAACAACAACACTATTATCAAGCTTTCAATCCAGTTTAACAATATTTTCCTCCCAAAGGGGTGCAATATTGTTTCAAGCACTTTTGAATTATTTAAAGCATCGATTACATGCACACATTACAAGAGAAATTCATGATAATCTCTGGCCGGCATGTCAAATTACTGAATGTCAAATTCATTTTTCTTATGGATATTTATTCAAAATACGTGTAAAAAAAATATACAGAATGTGATGGCCCGAGGAAACAGAAATATCCATATTCATCACAAGCACACATCGTAATTCATTTTTTTTTTGCCATCAGCGCGCGTAAGCGCTGAGGTGGTTATATATAATCACCTCATGCCTAACAAGCGCAAGAGAAATATTTGTTTTACGAAGTTCTCAACGTTGGTAATCATTGTTGATTTTGTTTTTTGCCATGCTCTCAGGCAAAACTTTTGCTTCGCCGCGAAAGCTTTTGAGCGCCACGGCACATGAATTGCCATGCAATTGCCTTGTAAAGCAGAACATGGCAGAGTTAATAAATTATTGAGACTGAAAATTTCGGAGAGACCATTATCGTAATTATGTAGTTTAGCTAAACGTACCATTGAAGGAGTGATCGTTTGGTTCAGAACACCAGCTTGTTGGAAAACAAGCCAGGCAGTGTTCTGGACATAATCAGTTATCCAAAGATACATCATTTTGTCTGATTCTGACTCAGAGGGGAGGAGTGTAGGTGAAAATGGAGCCTCTTTTGGAGACGTTGCGGACAGAAATTCTCCCTAGAATGGCAAAACAGTTGTAGTAAAACCCATGTCAAAGGACAAATGACTTTCCAGCCAAATTATAATAAAGTAAATAAGATAACACATATTTGGTTTTAACCCTAAAAATTTTGCTTACAAAGGTAATAGAAGGTACTAAACAGAAGTCTTAACAGGTTCTAGTTTCTTGAAGCGTAATTATAAAATATTGACACATGTAGCTCAGTAAAAGCTAAGGCGGGAAAGGTGCTACTATCACGCCTCAAGTCCATTTCATTCCACTCTAAGAGCTCAATTCTATTTTTACCGACAGTGATTTTGGAAGCCAGGCCCTTGACCGTTTATTTTATCCTGTTTTAATGGGGAACGACGGTCAACACCTCACGCCACCTGCCTTCACGCCATCGATATGGCAAGTCATGGATCTCGAAGATACCCCTTACTATCCTCAACCGTCTCCTCCCTGATTATCTATTAACAGATTCCATGCATGTGTCTATATTTCATAATTATGCGTCAAGAAACTAGAACCTGTTAAGACTTCTATTACCTGGAACAAGTTCCAACAGAGTTTCGCTCAATAACGCCCATCTGCTGCAGAGTACCCATTCCCTGTCACTATAAAGGCTAATGGCTCCCTTCAGGCTATGATACGATTACTTGTCTAGCTTTTTTAGCATGTTTATTTGTAAGAGATTAAATAAATGTAATTGCAGGGCTGCATTTGAACCATGCAGCTCTGCTGAATTTAACGTCTCCTTCATAAAGATTTGGTTGGAAAATACAAGCAGACGGGCAAGAAAGCACAAAAACCCTGAAAGTACTGATCAGTGCATCTAACCTTTACTTCTCCTAAGAGTGATCGTTATATATATGACAAAGTAGGTAGATTCCAAGAATAAATCAACATTCCAGAATTCACATTTAAGAAAAGTGTATCCAGAATTTTAAGAAATGTGTTTATGAAATGGCGGTTTATACATCCCAAATCTCCTAAATCTCATTTCTCTGTTAGTGCAAGAGATCCAGTAACACTCACCTTAATAAAAATGTCAACATAAGATACAGTGATACTTGGTCTCGAAATCAGCGAGCAGTCTAACACAGCGTATTTGTTGATTTGCTGTTGAACTAAAAATAAAAATATCACAAGCAATATATTGGCTGCTGCTTTCGTTTTAGGTAAATTAAGGGTACCTTTCCTACTGTAGTTTACGTAGATTCTCACCAATATTATTGATGATTTTCCAGACCATCCCCAAGTCCCTTTTATAAACAGTGCCAGTGTGACAGGTACAGCTTTAGGAGACATTTTTTTTTCGTGGCCGAGACAACTGCTTGAACTTCAAGTGTACACAAGTTCATTCGGGATCAGAATAAGTGAAGTCCTTCTTAGGTAGTGATATTTTTCGGGGTTTATTTCTTTTAATTATTTACGCCTTTTGGCACCATTTTGGTACACTTTGTAGGATACCAAGTCAGGAACTCAATAACATGAGAAATCAGGAAAGTAGACAGAGCCTCTGATTGGTCGGTTACCAATTTAGTTAGATATTATATAGAACCTGCTGGTTGCAGCAGTCATGACATCAAACTAAAATCGTAAGCCAATCAAATTCATCGCTGTGACAAAATTGCCTTAATTTGTTAATAAGTCGGAACGAGACCTCTCTTACCAAGTAAAGAAAAACAAAGGCTACCTGGAAATGTTGCAAGGGCCTTCCCGACGTCTTTTATAAGATCTGAGGTTTCCTGACAGAGCTGTTAAAGAAAAATCGGGTTTGTGTTGCTAAATAACTGGCACAAGAGTAAACTTCTTTTGCTGACAAACATCTAGCTGATACACCATGGAATGGACTGTTGTACGTCGTTACCTTCTTCCGTAAAATCTCTTTTATTTTCTTGTCAATGTAGCTATTAAACAGCTTGTAAAGCCAGCTAAAAAAAAAGAAAGAAACGCAAACTTTATAAAAAACAGAGCAAACATGAACAACTATATATCAATTGAAGACTCAAGAAACCTATCGAATTTCATACGCAGAAAAATTCCCATGTACTTTTGTAAAGTTTTGCATTTTTAGGTATAAATCAATTGCTTCCAATACCTGTTCTGTACTTTTTATGTCTGCATTCATTTTTGCAGCATACCCAGCAAAAAAGGCTTATTCTAAGTTTTTAATTTGACACGCAGTTTCCCTTTTTCTTAAAGAGAATTCAGGCATGGTATTTTTAATAACAAGGTTAATTTTACAGACGAGAGATACACTCCGACTAAAGCTCCCTCTCCAATGTCCGTTAAAAAAGGTCCACCGGGAGACATTTCCCATTTCATTCCCCATCTTCACCTTGGACCGCCATGAAAGCCAATTTTCACTTTTCCTACTGAACTGGAGCAGCCAGTGACAGCAATGGTTAGGCGTCCTTTATTGTCAACACCTGAAAAAATTGATTCCAACAAGAAATTGATTTGCTGAAAAGCTCTAATACATAGAGCTTGCTTATCTCGTAGAGGGGGGCGGGGGGAGGGAGATGTACACAAATGTATTAGCTTGACTATGTAGGGCCACTACGGCCAGAGTCGGAATCTCTAATTCTCAAGCACGATACACGGCGCAGAGAAGACTCAGATGTCTACACAAACACACCATTAACAAGGGAAGTCATGAATTCAAAGCAACAACGGACTCGTTGGCTAATTATTCCAATACTCATCATTCGAGATTTCAGTCGACAATGCTGAGCGATGTTATACCAACAACTAGAATCGTTCAACAGCGTTCAACAAAGTTGTATTCACTTATGTTGGCTGATGTTGCATCCGTTTTTCCGGCGCTGAGTCCGAGCACAGCCAGAGTTATTTATTAAGTCAACCCCTTTTTACTCACCAAGTTTAGTTTTCACTGTCGCTTCCAGACCACTCACGTCCAAATCAAAAGAATCATTGACACTTACGTGCGACCTGAAAGGGAGTTCTGATGTGAGGAGAATCGAGGCATAGGAAACTCAAATTTACTCTATGCAGATTTAATGCCTTCTGTTCTTATTTCGCTATTTCATTTATTTTCGTTGCTCTTTTTTTTATTGTAAGAATATAAAATTCAGTCTTCAAAGATGTGACAGATACCGTATTTTCTCGATTAAACGACGGACCCCGAATAAACGCCGGGTCCACAGGGCCGAGTTTAAAATAAACGCCCCCGGCGTTTATTCGGGGTCCCGGCTTTTATTTGAGGTCCCGGCGTTTATTCGAGATGGGTATACTAAATCAGGATTATGTGTCGTAACTGCATACTAGTTCTCTTTCTACCATTATATTTGAATTTACTTTGATATTCAAACCAAACTACCTTTTACAAAAGTACTTCTAACTAAAACAGATAAAACAAGCGACACATTAGGTATCGTGTCAATCTCTTTTAAATCATGGTAACTTTTCTAAGGGCTTGTACATCAAGTAAGGACCATCTCGAAGGTCTCTCCATGCGTTTCTTCCAGCAGTTCCTAATTGGATCGTTCCATAATTTTGCCTTTCTCAGAACTGATGGAGCAGGAACTTCACCACCACCAGTACGTTTGCTGTCGAGCAGTTACCGACACACTTCCTCCGTGTTTCACGGAGAAACGTAACGGTCGAGAAGAGTTCGATCGCTGTTCCTGTCAGTGGTGTTTTTTTTTAATAAATAAACTTACTAGATTCGCTTAGATGAGACAAAGTTGATGACATTGTTTCACATTTTTTTCCGTTTTTGTTGAAATTTAGTTCTTGGTTCAATAAACCCCCAGTACTGATATTAAAAAATGGATGGCTGGAAAATGCATTTAATAAATAAACGCCGGCTTCGAATAAACGCCTGGTCGAGGCCGAGATTTAAATGAAAGCCCCCGGATTTTTCTTCTAGAAAACACGATATTGCGCTGACGACTAAAGTGGTCATCAAAACTATAGCATGTCCAAAGCTGTGTCTTCCTGATCAACTATTGCTGTAGCACACAGTGAGAGACAACTTCTAGAAAGCAATATGTAATCCAAAATGCAGAGCTGATGATTTTTTGCCTATAAGTATTGGCATCATGAAATAATTACTACCAATATATTTAGTATTTTATAATCAGTAGATTCAGTTGTATTTCAAGTTAGCATCAGTATTTTTAGTTAAGTCAAGAGAGGGTTAAGTATCATGCCGATACTCGTTAAATCTGTGTGTATACCGCAAGAATAAAAAACATCAGTTATCGCGGCATCATTATTAAACCATTCCTCAGCAGTAAATGAAAACACCAACAACAACATTAACAGGAATGGCAGTTCACACACCATTGGAGTTGATAGTGCCAATTTCCACTCAAAGACGAGGAGGCACCAGAGATTTGGAGCTGAAGTCCAACACCAGGATCCGTTTTCAAAGACAACGAAGGAATTGACATCGAATTAAATTGTATACTGAAAAATGAAAAGAAAGCAACGCCGTTGGTCACTGCAAAAATTGACCTGCCTAAGAAACTGAAGAAATAACCCTAACGTACCCTGCAAAGGTTTTCGATAGTCATGGGAAACTTGTAAGTGCATTCATAGAACACGCCAATATAACAGCACTAGTCGTTAGAGAGTTTCTTCAATCTTGGCGGACACGCGAAGACTACGGGACTTTGCTTTAAAATTAACGAGTTTAAATTGGGTCCATGAGGCATTTTCATAGCACCCATGGGACATGATTTTTCTCTATCAATTGAAAGTAAAGATTAAGGGGAAAAGACTAATTCTCCCATAGATATTAAAAGTCATAAAGTTTCTTTCTGATGAGAAATCATTTTAAATGAATATGCGTCGTAAATATATATCCTAAATAAAACCAGACACCCAATACCCGGAATATGGCAATTTCTTGTTGTTGTTTTGGATCACGAAGATTTGGGTGTAAGAGTTGCCCAGACCAAGATCTTCATGGACGTACCTTGAAAGCGAGTAGAAGACGTTCCCGATAGGTGTTTCAGCATTTCCAGAAATATCAGGGATGGTCGCATTCTTCACTTTCTCACCAAGAACTTGAGCGACTACTGGACTCACTTAGACAGGAAAATAATTAATTGTAAGTACACCGTTTAGTGGGAAATAATTGCAGACGGTTTTGATGAGTTTTAGCATCTGTTTAAGATCCGAAAAAACAAACCAACTTCGCAAAAAAAATATTTATACACAGAAACATGTTCTGCAAAACTTTCGTCATTTTTGAAATAATCGTGCCAATGGCTGAGGAGATAAGACTCATCACAACCCGCCAGTGGCTACGCCTTTGATTGCAGTCAAGTACAGTGCTCTATTATTCCCCTTACCAGGTCATTTTACCACAGACATAAGAACAGGAGAACATGCAAAGGGTGAATATGCATTACAGTATATACACTGGAAGTTTCGTTGTCATGGCCTTAATAGCCTCGGAGTCAAGGAGGGGTGGCATTTTGTGTGCACCCACACCTTCTCCTCCCACCCCTCTTTCAGACTCAGGAACTCAAATTAAAAGGCCTCGCTAAATAAGGTTTAGCTCAACCTTGTTCCCAGGGTCAGAGAGACCCTGGGAACGAGGTTGGGTTAAGCCAAGACGCGGAACAAGAGTAAGAAGCCACGTTTCGAGTATGCCAAAAACGGAATTTGAGAGAGTCTATGTAGAATCCCGTATTGCATGCTGCATGTGATGTGTCCCATTTTGACTGGTTTCAGTATAGCCGTGGGAGAAAATCATATAGAAATTGAAATAAAATAATGCATAGGCTTATTCTATAGATAACAGTCGCGGACATTTGCAAGATCACTGCTCTGGCAATTCGCGTAACATGCGTGTGTGTTATCTCTAAAACCATAGGGTGCCTTTTAGACACCAATTTTCCAACAGCAAAAAGAAGACCAAACAAACTTCCAGAAAAGGATACCGGAAACCTTTCCATATCGTATCACGAAATGCTAAAGAGTGTGGTAGACCAAATCTCCTGACAACGACAGAACAATAAAAATGCATTTTAAGCCGAGACTGACGAACTCTAATTAGAGTCCCCACAAGTTTGGAAAATAATTATTATTAATTAAGCAATTGAACAAGGCAAAGTGTGGACAATTTTAATGCCGAAAGAAAAAGCAGTGATCAAAGCAGAGTTAATACAAGAAAATGGCTCGGTGAAGCGCGACAAATTTCTTTGTTTTATGTTTTTGATACTTTTTTTTTTCAATAGCCTTGACACGTGCACACGGAAACATGAGTTTCGAACTGTATTAGAACAAAAACCCACGAGAAATGTTTCTGTTAAGTTTATCCAGCCATAGTGTGAAAACATAATACAGAAGACTGTGCACTGTAGCAGTGCTTTCTACATAAACTGAGGCGCCTATGTTATGGCCTTTGAAACTGCAAGTTTTCATAAAAACTCCTTCGATCAACAATCGTCAAACTTGTGAGCGTCCTGAGTTTCATATTAAACCAAAACCCACAAAATCTCGAGGTCATCGTGCAAAACAGAAACTTGAACGAGGATGAAAGTGCAGAAAAGGTTTAGTGCAGAAATAAGTAGCACCCGCTCAGTTTTATGCTCATTTTTAGACGGAAAAATAGAACATTCAATTCATAAGAAAATGATTAAAGGGTTACCACAGTAGAATATTTATATTTCAAACCACGACTAGCTTATTTTAAACTTCTAAAAACTTGTAGGAACTTACACGTATAGAGCTTATAACTTAAGGACGGTGCCTCCTTTTGCTACTGCGCATACGTTCTGCGCATCTCGGGATATTCGACAATTTGCCCACTAATACAACAATATTTTTGCGCGATTTATGGAAAAAAACAGATCTCAGTAAGGGGTATCAAAATCCAAAATGAAAATTGGGGGTAACCACGCATTTTTCAAAGATAATTGAGATGAAATTTGGAAAGGGATTGCCATACATTCTTTGTATTTTAACGCTTTTTGAAAATTAAGGTTGCTTACTTATCTCTGAAAAATGCGTGGTTACCCATATTTTTCTTTTTGGATTTCATGTGACATGAAACCTACTTTTCCCTGCTGCCGAGTAAGAATTTTGGAACGTGAGCAATCCGACAGATATCTCTCCCCCCCCCCCCCACCCCCCAACTCAACTCTAAAAAAACACCCAAGGTCGCGAGAGGGTTGGTGATCGTGCACTAAAAAAAACAAAACAAAATGTTCTTATATGAACAAACTGTATCCGATTTTAGACCACCAACAAAAAGCAATCCGTTAAAATCCTAAAATATGAGCTGGAAAAGTGCGTTAAGTTCTACCGGGTTCCTCGGAAACGGATCAGTAAACTGTAGCACTGAGGACTCGTCGAAATTGTTCTGATAAACCAACACGATGAGAAGCTATGAGACTTACCATATTGAAGTCCCTTGTTGGTGATGCGAAGGCGAATTCCGGGATTTGTGGCTCGTGTCAAAACCACCAGCAAGGCGAAGAGCGCGGTCAATATCGATATTATTGAACGGCTTGACATGTTCGACACAGATTCTAGCGACTTACAGCCAAGATAAGAAACTGAAGACCCAAACAATTCAACCTTGTTTGCGTAGGACGCTTGATGTCATGATAAGTACATGCAAAAACACAGCGTTAAGGTTTGCACTGGTGATGGCACTTTGGTCAAATGGAAATCATGTGCATTGTACTTGACTAGGACTAAATTCCTCAACATCCTAGACTGAGGGGTTTAAGGGGTCAAAGGTATGATCCTTCAAAATTCAATGCCAATGTAAATGTGATTGACGAAATTGTGAACGAATCATTTAGTGATTTAATTTATTTGGCTTACTGTTAGCCAGACCCTGAGTTGACTATAGACCGCTGCACTATTATCGCAGAAGTCTGTAAGGGTGCGAATAGCCTTTCAGCCTAAATTTTTTTAGGTTCTTCTTCTACCATATTGTAGACGAAAAGCACAGCCAATACCGACATTTATTAACCGACTTGCGATCTTCAGCACAGACTTCTAGCGACTTGAAGCCAAGCCGAATACCAGGAATTTGACAATTCCACGTTGTCGTTTTGCTGAGGACGCTTAGTATCATGGTAAGCGCATGCATAGGCCCGGCGCTTGTCTGCATTGGTGATGAAACGGAACGGAAGTCATGTGCATTGCAACTGACTAAAACTGTTTTTTTTCTCTATTTTAGTCTTAGGTTGGGGGAAGGAGATCGTAACAGATCAAAATTCAATCTTACATCGTAAATGTTTTCGTCAAATGGATATCGTTTTTTTTTAACCTGGCGGAATTATCGGTAATTGCGAAAAGAGCTTCCCTTCAGCGACAGCCGGCCGACTGTAGATCAACTGTTGACCAACAGTTAACCGACACTTAGTACTACAAGTTACCGGCAGGTTACCAACACGCCAGCGACAGATCACGGAATAGTCTGTAAAATTGGCTTATAGGCATGACAAACTCCAAACAAGAAGTAACCTTAAGTTTAAGTCATAGTGCTGAACAGTCGTTTCTGAGCTGAACCGCTGGTGAAAAGAAGCCAGGCTAAATCATCTTCAGTTGTTTTCCAACAAACATTAAAACACTGGAAAAGCATGATGACTAGATTTATCGTCAGTTTTATTACCCCTATAACGGCGGAGTTATAGTACAATCAAAATTACAGTCTAAATACCAGCCGCGTAATAATAATAAATTATTAATACTTTTTTTTCTAAGACCCACGTGCATCACGTTGATAGAAACACACAAAACTCCTCAAATTCGAAATATTTTTAATCAGTGGAGTCTAAAATGATACAAAATGTCCCTGAAAACTAATTTTACAAAACAAAATTCTTTTTACTCGTAAACAACCTAAAAAATGTTTTTTAATACATAAATTCCGTATTTTTAACTTCTGAACAAGGCTGACACACAATCGCCAATTCCTGACATTTCGCTTTGACATCATACAGACGGAAGAGCTGGTCCAAAAGAAACGTTATTGGGGAAACGGTGTACCATTCAGGCTAATCCTCTCTTTTCACTCGGACCGGTAGATAAGAAATTTGCTGTTCCATTTTGACAAACTGTTTCGTTTTCCATAGATTAGAACAGATGCGACAGATAAGGAAAATGAGGAACAGAAATATTCACTCCACTCGGTTTTCCCGTCCAACCGAGAAAAATCTTTTCATGTAACAAATGTATACCCAACCAGAAGTCCTGCCAACACGGAAAGCGCTTGAAATGATTAAAAGTGTATCGACATTTCTAAACCAAAGTAATTATATTCTAAATATTGTACGCCTGCAAGGAACAGCAAGTTTTGTGGTACAGATATTTCTAGGATAGGGTCAATCGATCACGCCGTTTTAACGGTCCTAAACTAGCTTAACTTTCCCATTTGAGCCTTTTTAAACAATTCGCTGGCAGTGAATATCATGGAGTCGATAATGCCAGCCACAGTAAAGGTACCACCCACTATTGCGCACACCTGAAAAACAAAACAGAACAAAAATGAAGTTGAAATGACACCTTTCATCACGAAACATGGGGGGCCGACGTTGTCGTTTCCACATACACACATACTATACTTTTCCAACTCCTTTTGACAAACTTCAAGTTGTCATGTGTGAAATTTGCAGGACAGCGCTAAATAATGATCAGATTGGTTAGTGGTACTATATACCCCGGCTTCATTTCGATGGATTTTCTTATTAGAAACATGGATCATTACAAAAAACAACCTTTTTATGACCCATGTTAGATAGCAGAGCCCGGCGTTAAATGGTCAAGATTTTTCTTTGCGCTGTCAGACGGCTGGATCTATTCTCTTTTAAAATTTTAAGGGCAATTTTCACAAGGGAGGGAACAGGGAAAAAATTACCACGAAGACCCCGCTATCAATGCCGCATTTGAGTGGTTAAATTGTTAGCAATAAAGAATCTGAGTGCAATCTCTACTCCTGCCAAACGTTTGACCACCCCTCCTTCTCGCCCTAGACACGTGCATCCTCTAACTGCACAAAATGGCGCCGACTGAAGAAGCGTCAAACAACATTTCGGCGAAAGTTAACAATGACTCTTGATTGTAAACAATATAGGGAAAGTGAAATTTGCGACCTTAAAACCGTTGTTTTCCGATAACCAACAGCCTCGTAGTCTACTTGTTAACTACTCCATGTAAACCATACCGTTGTGATGAAGTGGTAGAGGGGCTTCCGTCTCTCCACATATTTGACAGTAATAGGACTCAGATCATAACGAAACCAAATGGCTGTAGTAAGAGAAAGGTAAATGCCTCAGTATTAAACAAAAATAAAATATATTGCCATGTCAATGAAAAACTTATGAATACGAGTGATTCTGAGTGGAACACTAAACAAACTGAATTTGTAATGTGAACTGCCAGGGCCGCTCATGGATTGATAAGACTTCCTCGTGTTTCTAAAAACTTGTCCCGAAACGTTTCCTGTTAAGTAGAATTTTTTTGGTGACGTACATGTAGTACGGTGCACAATTTCACAGAACCTCCAACAAAACGTTTCTCTATACATGCAAAATTCTCTTGTAACTTAACCCCGCGCGTTGCCAGCATCATGTATCCATAGTAAAGTGTATGTATGTAACCGGCAAACTTGCAAAAGAGCCTTTAGTTAATACTGAACAAAAACTCATTGAACTAGCGTGTTCAGTCAGCGTGGGAGGAAATTCGCCTTATTCCCTCTTTTTCAGTCACAGATAGACATGCATGTGCAATTCAAACACTTTTCATGTTTGTTTTTGGCGCAAACAGATTCAGAAAAAAAACTGAAGAATGCGAAATCAAACTGTAAACCCTACACTGTGATCATATAGGCCTCGCTAATAAGAACAAAATAGGTCACTTAAGTATACACATCACACAAACAGTACATTACTCTACCTGGCAAAATTCGGCCTCCATGTCCGTAGGCAACATAATCCTATGGAACGAAAATAATAAACAACTATTACAAGCAAGGTTCTGTAACGCATGCAGATAGATAACTTCCTTTGACCAAATTTAGCGAGTGTTTGCCCCAGACAGGAACAATAGGATCTACTAACTCTAGACTACGCAAAGAAAGCAAACTGTTAGCAAGGAAGGGGCAAACTGATGTAAAATGGTGAAATATGCAACCTTACAATTAAACCCATTTAACTCAGTGTACACAACCATCACCATCTTGGTGACACAAAAACATACCACGTACATGAACATGCAGAAGGACTTTCAAAGAACATGGATTACTGACCTTATAAGCCCACGTGTACTGATAAGTAAATGTTGTACTTCCATCTAGCTTCTCATAGATGGTAGGCACAATCTTCAATACATAATCATGCGATGATAAACCTTCGAATAAAAATCAATATTCTTTAGTAGGTGGGAATGCATGCAAATACATTTTACATTAAATTAAGGCTGAACAAACCAACAAACGCATTACTATACATGTAATTCTTACATTTAAAAAAGTATTGTTTTTACTCACTGTTTACATCTTTTTTGTCCGTTCCTTTCAGAGCCACAAAAGCACCTGGAATTTTTTCCTACAAGAAAAACAAATTGCTCTTGTTTGTAAAAAAATAATAATAATAATAAATTAATAAAATAAAAATGCATCTTATATAGCGCTAAATCCAGTCAGTTAAAAGTGCCTAATAATGGTAAAATATGAGTTTCTTACTAAGCAACTGTTTGAGTACATTTAAATGACGTATGTGCGCACGTACAGTGTTCCTTCAATGCCAAACTATAAAATAAACCTTTCTCCCATTTCTATACATGTATAATGTCGTTATTTTGTTCACCGGTATGTAACACTTCATAAATTTGAGAAATTGGTACTGTGTCAAGTCAGTTTGCATGCCGCTGTAAAATTATTGGCTTTGAAGTCTGGAAAACGTCAAGCAGCAAATGAAACAGAATTTCCTGTTTACTAAGGTGCACCTACAAAAACACCTAAGCTTCATTTACAATTTTCCTAGCTCTAGTGACTAGTACTAGGCAGGAAAGTCAATTGGAATATAAACTTTCAGTAACACTGGATAGAAAAATACATGTAGGACTATGGTGTAGTCTTGCAGGGAATACCACCAATTTTTGAAAAACCACCTAATCAAACCATCCACAGCGCACTGCAATGTGAGCGCCACATGGTGTCAGATATCAGGGACTATCAACTGCTACTGCTAAAAACAAGCTCTTGGATGAAAACCCGGTGCTTCGCCAGTCTTAAATAATCACTTACATGTACATGTACGTGTTCTTATCCAGCTACCTGGAAAGGGTATTAAATAAGCTGAAGCATGCATGCAATCTACATGCTCATTATACGAGTTAGTTACATGAGCCAGAATCACCATAACCTTAGCTACATGTAACACACCAACAGGGTGCTAATCAGGTACAGTGCACTACCTTAATTTCTGTTCCAAAGTTAACAGAGTTAATTACGTGAGCCATGTCCGGGTTGTCTGGCTGTCAAACAAATAAAACAAAAATGTACACCGTAATATCAATATAATAATTCAGGGTCGAAATTATTCAATGGACTTGCACTGTATTTCTGAAATTCAAAATGATTCCAGTATTACAAAACAAACAAAATAATCAACATTGAAATTTTGAACTTAATAAGCCATTCTATTTAACTGTACCTGTTGGCCTGCTCCATGGGTGGAAACGTGGAAATTTCCAGGAACCTATGTTAAGAAGAAAAAACAAAACAAAAAAACAACGATGAAAAGTGATTTACCCAACACAAATACATGTACACAATATGCAATCCTGCATTTGGATTTTGCACTTTGCATTTGCATCCTGCAAAAACCTGACACACAAATTTCTTCTTGTGTACACATGTACAAGGAAATTTAATTTTTCGGCAGATTTCACTATTGTATGCAGACCCAGGCTCACCAAACGTGGCTTGCTGCTGTGATTGCCATAATTGCAAAGCAACTTATATCTTGGGAATTTAGCCTTGGCTCTGTAATTCATTTCATGTGCAAATCATGATGGGTGAATCATAATTCACCAGATTTGATCCCCTACCATGATTAATCTTTGCCCTTAGGTCACAACACACAGTAATCACCAAAATTTGCACATCATGGAATAATTGTAGTTTATAGCAGAAGTACATGTACTGACTTTCCAAAAATAAACAGTCAAAAGGAACAAGATGATATGCTACAGAGTACTTTAATCAGGACAAGCAAATCATAGCCAGCAAATAACATTTCAAAAACCCTGGACTGCACACAGCAGCAATATCCCTTGCAACAACAGATAAGTCTACTGTTTCTTCCTGTAAGGAGGCTTGCATACCTTATTTATGTTAAATTGACAAGTGAAGACACATCCATCTGAAAGGCAAGTTTAACAAGGAGAGAAAAATATGGGCATGATAAATGTACTGTACCGTAACTAACTTAAAATGCTTTAGTATTAGCAATTAGCAATGCTTTTTACATTGAATAAATACAACTGACCCCTAGCTGTATCACTGTAGGCTTGTTAAAACTTCCACACATTCTTTTTAGTTCATGCGGGTACCTACATGCATTGTTTTGTGTTCTACAATGAATCACTGAAGCAGCTGGTGTGTTTCCAAAACAGGAATATCATTTTGTTCGGACAGTTTTCAGTTTAAGGCAAAACAAAATGTCGGAAATATACATGTAAGCTGGTTTACCATAATATTTTGAAAAAGTAAGGTTGAGTCTCTTCTTTAAGCCTCAGACCTGTCAGTGTCCAGTTTACACTACCGGAAGTTAACAGACTATCACAAGATGTCCATGTATATTTTAAAACAACAACAATAGTAGTGAATTGTAAAGTTTTCAAGAAGAAAAAAGAGTTGATCATCATGACTGTTAATTAATTTTATCATTGCTACAGTATTATTACTAATATTGTCACAAGTTTTACACGTACATGTATGAAAATTGGAATGCAAATAAATAATTTTTGTTATTGTTGTTGTATTGGTTCGTACAGTAACTGCAAACCCTATTACCGGTAATAAAAAAAATAGACTTACAGAACACCACAGAGATTTTTACTCTAGAGTTAGCTGTTACATGTATATAATTTTATTCTATCATTTCCTTCTGTTGTTTGTAAAATTCATAATTTGTGCAGCATTATACAGTCATGCTTACCTCCATGATTTATTTCCTCTTTGTGTGTATTTTCCTGAAAACCCACTTCGTGTCTGTCAAAATAAAATGCGATCAAGCCAGAATTTTAACACAATTCTGAAAAAATTGAGAAAAACCACAGCCTTACTTGCAACAAACTAAGAATCCAACAAAAGAAAGTGGCCCATGCAGCACATATAAAATTATAATGTATCGTACACACATAGACATCTTAAGTTAAAGCATTGAAAGCATTACCTAGGCAAAGGCGAGCAGTTTAAAGATTTTGTGTTGCTTACAAAACAAAAAATAAAAGCCACATTGAAAGACGAATTTTCAGTTTACATGTCAAGAATCATCCGATGATGTATTGTTAATTACCGCCAAAAGCCAGGACCATTAAGTACAGCAGATTGTGAGTTCAAGATACATGTAGTAGCCTCACCTTCCCATTTCATCTTGGATATCCAGACCAAGATCTGTATAACAAATACATGTTAAAGCCATTAAACCATTAAAGAATAGGGATATCACAGCGATTAGATGTTTCTCCATGCAGTTACAAAATAATGTACTAGACCCTTTAAACCTGTCAAGCCAAGTAGAGTGTACATGTACAAATTAACAAGAAATTAGTTGCTAAAGAATCAAACAGTGTCCATATTTCAATACTTTTCTAATATACCTAGTGTACATGTACACTGTACTTACATTCGCATTTCAGTCTTGGCAAGGTAATATTAAGTTTCACATTCAGTCTGTCATTTTCAGATGGGTTATCCACAAACAGCTCACTAACACTGAAATGAATAAAGTTGTTATGTTACTTTCTACGACTTTTTAAGAAACACTTTCCCCCTGGATGACCTATCATTACCGTATTTTCCAAAGTGAAACACAGAAAGCAACTACTCAATTAGTTAAGAGAAGAGTATTTAAAGTGCTACTACGATAAAAATTTCTTGTTTTGTTTTCAACTTTTTTAAACTTCAAACTGCTTAATAGATGCCATATTATATGAATCGCGATAAACTAGATCGATATATGCTTACACGGCCCAGGAATATATTATATATGCCCCAAAAACCACGTTAAACCCGTCCGCCATACTCAGTTCGCAAAAGAGAAGCCGGCGACTTTCATGGAAACGATCTATTATCTCTAAACTTTTGCTGAATTTTGCTCTGAATTTTGCTCGTGACGTAGAAGGGTATAATGAAGAGTCGAAAATAGAGAGCCAAACATTGAATTATATGGATGTGTTTTCCGTCGAATTTGTCGTCCAGTTCTTTTGAGAGCGATTTAGAATGAAGTTTTTTTTGGTGAAGTCGGCGAACTCGCAGAAGTCGTGCCCTATGATGACAGTTTCGAGCCTCACGCTACCGAAGAGGAAGCCATCTCATGCATCAAACAATGCAAGAATGGATCAAGGAGCCGAACAAATATCCCAATTGTCCCAAATCACAAACGCTGCAAAATCCTTCCCATAATACAACAAATTCAACTGTTTCGCATGTCTGTCGTGTTGGGGTGCGTCAGCTGTTTCTTACTCTTACTTTTTTCTTGCCGATACAGGTTGAGTTTGTTGTTGTTATGTTCACAGATTTGTTGCAGTATCCTAAATTGTACTTAAGAAATAAATAATAAATCCCATAATAATAAGCTCTCCCTTCTAAAAGAAAAGCCCACATAATGCTACATGAAAGTTTTTTGAATAAATATAGGGAGCCCCGAGCCTAACATACATTAAGAATTTTATAGATGAGACAAAAGGTCGAGGAAAACAAATTCAAGTA
Organism: Siderastrea radians; assembly: GCA_964017195.1. Lineage (NCBI taxonomy): Eukaryota > Metazoa > Cnidaria > Anthozoa > Scleractinia > Rhizangiidae > Siderastrea > Siderastrea radians. Next base: position 53,096,203 of record OZ024887.1, on the reverse strand, counting down.
AACGAAGTGATGTCGCGAATCGCCATGAATTGTGTGAACACGGTAATCTTACTACCTAGTAAACAAGCAAATGCGAATTAACAGAGATAAACTCTGATTTAACCTCAGAAGTCTAGGTATAAACTGTAGAATACACCGTCACATCGAAAGCATTACTGGGAGAAGTGGCTACCCCGAACGCGGTGAAAGGCTCAAGAAATTACAGTTAATTATGTAAGACTTTGGGAGCTCGCTACATGGTACGCCAAGAGAAATTAATTGAAGTATAAATAGTTATATTATTAGGAGCTGGCTACACAGTACGTGGAGAGAGATAAATTGAAATGTACGAGGGATGTTAGGGGCTGGCTACACAGTAAAAAGAACAAGCAATATACAGTAAGATTTGTTATGGTCGATTAAGCTCGGTTGTTTATATTTTTGCGTTATATGTGGCCAAGTAATTCAAAGAAATTTCGAGTAATATTCTCCTTTATAGAATGAGGATACATGGTGATGTTCTGTTATCCACTAGTTTTAATATAGGAACTTCAAAGTGTACAATGTCGAGCTCATGTGAAACGCAGCAGCTAATAGTATTACATGTAAATGTATGTTACTTACAGTTCTGTGTTGATAAAGCTGTAGAATTCTGATAGCAACAAAAACACTATGAAAAGGGCACTGCATATGGAAACTGTTGAGATTAAAGAAAATAAAGCAAATCAAAGGCAAGCAGTTGGAAATACATGTACATGTGAACAGTACATGTACCTTATATATACATACATTCTGAAAACATTAATTCAGCCTTTTCAAAATTATTATATTACAGTTGTACTGTCTAGTGCTTTTTGTAATACAGTACAATATAATTTTTGTCATTGGCTAAGACCCTACACACATATAATTATGTAAGAGCTGTGCTGTAGAAACAGAGTTGTTCCCTTTTTTGGGGGGGGATCACAGTTCACATTCACCACAGGAAATTCCACTTCTAACTTTGGTAATTGTCTGTGTCAAATTTATATTTGCTTTTCATAGCTATTACCTGCAGTGTATACATGTATCACACAATGTACTACATGTACATGATCCACACTTTATTTATACTGTAGTTTCTTATATTGTAATTTTCTTTCCAAAAATATTGAAGTTCATTTCAATTAAATAATCAATTTAGAAGTGCTCCACCAAACCCCCCCCCCCCCCGCCCCCTACAACAATTATAAGAAGCAGTTTAATGTAAAGACCATATTGAATTGTTCACTTATCCATAATGCAGCACCACAGCTTTCATAGAAACTTAAATCCCTTTCTGATTAAAACAGACAATGACAGGATTGTCGCAATTTGCCAATTACAAAAACAGAACTTACTAACTGCTCCTGTTAATGTGGGTTCAGTTAAATCCTTGGGGATTTTTCTGTAAACATCAAATCTGAAAAAAAAAAAGTTTTAAAACTAAACCTTGTATTTCTTGAACTCTCCAAACAATCCTTCATAAACTGCATGTACTTTGTATTGCTCAAAATTACTCTCCCCTAAACCAATTTGGCTTCACAATTTTAACGCATGGTCAATATTATCATTCACTATGAGAGACACTGACCCACATTGATTGTGACATTGATTTGGCAGATCACGTTTACTGTACATGTACAATGTAACTGGTGACAAACTATCGACTGCTATGTGAACCGAAAAACAAGTATTGGTAGACAACCATTTAGCGAATCAATAGCCCTTTTCACAGTTACCCTTTCTCATTCGCATTACAATGCATTTAAACGTGAATGTGAGGCAATTTCAGGCAGAAACGGCAAAATTGCCCGAAATTGCCTAACATCCACAATCAAATACACTGTAATGCAAATAAGAAAAGGTAACTGTGAAAAGGGCTATAATTAGCCAACAGTATGTAAAAAGCTGATTGATACATTGTGGACATAACAAAATCTACCAAATGAGATGCATATTAGCTGATGTAGTTGTTACCTGGCCAATACTTTTTTCTCATAGTACACTGTTCTAATTTTGCATAACAATTGTACATGTGAAAGTCTACCACTTTTTTTAGCACTTAATGGGTCTTTGTCCGTAAACAAGAGCAATGTCAGGGTCGGCCAGGGTTTTTGGGTATACGGTATACAGGGGCTTTTTAAATCGGGTATACAGTATATTTCAGCTGAAATATGGGTATTCGGTATATTAATTGTTTTTTGAATTTCAGGTATAAAGTATATCCGGTTCATGTTATTTCAAAATAAAGTTCAGCTGAAAGTCTAATCCGAGTCAAAAAGACAATGAAAGGAGACAATGGAGAAGTGTACATGACGTCGTTGATATCATGGCTATGATGACCACTGAACTCATGATTTGTGGACACGGTGATTCTGAACCTGGCATCCCTGGCATGACATCGGTGACATCCGGTAAAAGCACATGGCATCCGGACCGATAGTGACAACAATAGCCTGAGAAAACAGCCGACGTTTTGCGAGGTCACCACTTGACTCCTCGCAAAACGACGTCTGAGTAACGAGCGCAAAAATTCCATATACTGATGACGCGTCACTACCCAGATCTAGGTAGTGCTTCTGATTGGTTGAGACGAAATTCCCTCGCGTTCAACCAATCAGAAGCAATACCTAGTTCTGGGTAGTGACGCGTCGTCAGTATGGAATTTCTGCGCTCGTTACTCAGACGTCGTTTTGCGAGGGCTCAAGTGGCGACCTCGCGAGACGTCGGCTGTTTTATCTCAGGCTATGACAACGACGGCTCGAGCGATTTTTCTGCCGGTCACCTGTTTTTTGTACCGGCTTGGTGAACCAAAACCAACCGAAAAGTGGTCAACTTATAGGAAAATAAGTGAAGGAAGCTTTTCAGATTTTAAGAAGCGTTTTGTCCTGGACGGCTACGGAGGGTTTCAAGACAAAGCGCGCGAGTGTGGCATCGATAAACTTGATTTTTCGATTGGATGTTGGAAGATAACACTAAAGAATACGACCTTGTCGGTGAGTTTTCCAGGTTTTCGTATTAGCTAGTAGTGTAATATCCTAATAACCAGAAACCCAGGTTAATTTTTAAACCAAAAGTTTTAACTGAATGTTTTAGCGGAGAATCCAGGCTGAGAAAATTAGGCGATGTAATTTTACAGAAAAGCAAATAAAAGGAGACGCTTTTTCAAGTTTTGTACAAAGCATAACCTACTTTAGAAATAATGTTCATTTAAGGCACTCTTTACACCGACACCGGGTTTCATTTGTTACCGCATTGCTTTCGATGCAGTAACGCCTTTCGTTTACACGTCGCCAATCAAGACCACTGTTGAAACCGGGTCGTTTTGAAAACGCAGTCAGCGATTTTTTTAAACTTAACACTAATATTTTTAAAGCGACTGAAGCAAAGGTTTAGCGGCTGCCTGAGAGTGGTCCAACTAGCGTATGAGAAAAACGAACGGCCACTTATCCAGTTTTCAGAATTACCGAAACTGCCAAAACCCGGCAAGGGTTGCTTATCACCAAAGCAGATAGCTGAGCTTCGACAGTGGGCATCGGTCCATGGAAAAAGTGTCCTTCAAAACATGACAAGAAATTTTTCAACTAAGGACAAGCCTGGAACACTACCCAATCAAAACAAGGAGAGGGAAAATTCTCGCAAAGAGAGAACAGTCTTTATCCCCAAGGAACATATGTGTTGTATCCGCAGAGCTGTAGACCAAGATCCTTGCAAACAAGCTCCTTTTACATCGTGAAACGTCTTGAAGACCTGCCAGGTGATGACCATATTGCCGATGTTCGAACAGAGTGGTACAGCCAGGACCTTGTGGACCCCCTTCTGTTTACAACCACCAGGAAAGAACACATAGTTTCCAAAGATGGCATGAGAGGAACTGTAAATGTTAAGTGGATTGCAGATGACACTATCGAGATTGAAGAAAATGATTATTACATTTACTTGGCGTTGTTACACGCATGAGAAGACAAAGTTCTCTCTTTTGAAGAACCGGAACTTACTGCTGATGATGATTTGATTGAAAGAGAGGACGAAACCGACATGCAACACAGCAGACCCAAAAGAAGCAGGAGAATGGCAGCAACGGCAGGCGACTTTCTGTTTTATTAAGCGATTTAAGGCAAAATTGGACTTGAACCTATTTTTTATTATTAGAGAACAATAAAACGTTTGTGCGTCTAAAACAACGGATGACAAAATTTCTAGGAACATTTTCTAACGGTTGATCCGAAACAACGAGATGGCTTGGTTTACAAGATTTCCTGTAAGTGCGGCAAAGTCTACATCGCTGACATGGGAAACAGGAAGATCTCTGCATGAAAGAATCAAAGATACGACTCGCCCGTACCCAGACCGCCGCCGTTTTTGAGCACAGCCACAAGACCGGCCATTAGCCGCTTCGGGAGGAGCTAAAATTAATTGATCGAGACTCTCACTGTGAACAACAACAACCTCTTTCTTGACATTTTCCAATGGTTCAATGGTCCTCTCACGAAATACCAGTGTACCCTTACTATGAGGATTAAAATTCATGAACCATAGCCAACCATCTTTCTATTCAATCTGACATGTGACCATTCCTTGTGACCGTGTGATCTGTTATCGTGAGAAAGTAATGACAGTCCGGCACCAGTGTGGATTGACTGATTGCCAGTTCTCAATTAAATGGATAACGAATGGTGCATATCTGTTCCTTGTTGGTGGAGTGCTATAAAGGTAAGACTTAAACAAAATAAGTGCTTGCTCTGCTACTACTAATTTCGGGTATACAGTATACAACGCTTCGATCAATTTTGAGTATATTGGGAGGAATTTTGGGTATTTTTGGGTATTTTGGCAAATTTTGTTCGGGTATACTGGTATACCACTACCCCCCTGGCCGACCCTGCAATGTGGTGAACTATGGAACAGAGTCCTTGAAAAGGTCACAAGCAGACAATCTGGACTGTTTGAGGCCAGGTGACGTCACGATACACTATTTGATCTTATACATTTACTGTAATTTGTAACGGCTGACCTCGGCTTGATTAAAGTGATCGCGAGCAATGCTCCATAAAATACTGAATATTGCATCTTTTTATCCCAAGTTGGGATCTACTGTAAGCCAGATAAATAAAGTTCACTTACCTTACATCGTATGTGTGCTGTTTTGTGATTTAATGGAGTTTTGAGTCTGTTAATCCCTCGCTTGCGGCCGCCGCCCCCAATAAGAGTACAAGAAAGAGACAAGGCTAGCAATTTCAACAGCCCGCCCAGACCGACAGCCTCACAAATTTTGTCCAGTTTCTCCCACTTCCACATATTGCTTGCCATCCAGCCTTGAACAAATGAAAGGTAAATGATTTTCAAAGGTCTTTGCCAAAATTCGTTGCAATCGCTTGGTTCTAACATACTCAAAAGCCGCTGCGAATTTTCAAGTTCACTGCAAACTCCCCATCGATCGTCAGAGGATATGGGCCAAAGAGGTCAATCATAAGGATGCTATCAAATTCAAATTAATTAAACACCGAGGTCAGATTACGCAAACAAGTGACAAAATTAACCCTCACCACAACCCCCAGCACACGGAATGGTGGCTCTTGTGGGGTCTTCATCGGACATTCCGTGCGCTGGGGGATCTTTGGCCCATATCCTCTGACGATGGCGATTTCGCAGTGAACTTGAGAATTAGCAGTGGCTTTTGAGTATGTAAGAACCAAGCGATTACAACAGTTACTAATTTCTGGCACAGACCTTTGAAAATTATTTACCTTTCATTTGCCCGAGGCTGGATGGCAAGCAATACATGAAAGTGGGAGAAATTGGACAAAATTCGTGAGGCTGTCGGTCTCGGCGGGCTGTTGAAATTGCTAGCCTTGTTTCTTTCTTGTACTCTTGTTGGGGGCGGCGGCCGCAAGCGAGGAATTAACGGACTCAAAACTCCATTAAGGTGTTTCGATACAGTTTTTTTGAGACCATACCTAACTTTTTGAATCGGCTCTTAGACAGTCTTCTCCTTGTCAGATCAACGTGAAATTTGCAGTACTTGTTGGTTTTGGATTGAACTTTAGCGTGGTTTACATTTTGTAAAAATCGATATTTCCATGACAACGATAAACAAAAATCCTCGAAAACAGTACAATTGAAATTTTGCACGATCCAGATTTCGCTTTGAAAAGCAAATACCAGCATCTTAAACTGTGGTGTATGGCAAACAAAATATACAAGAACAAAAAAATTCTCTATGTTTGTTTTGAAGTAAAGCGCAAAAACATTTTCAACCTTAGTTTTTGCCTAGTTAAATAGTAAATGCACCGAAAATAATCAACGCTATGATGAAATGGCTAGTAAATACTGTTAAAATGTGTCTTTTGCTTACTATTTTACGCCTAGAAAGATTTGTTGAAACTGGTGTTCGCGATCTCGAGAACGACTTGTTTTTCTAAGATCATTCGTGTAATAATTTTGTGGTAATTTTTTAATTTGAGCGCTTTTGCGAAAATCTTAAGAACGGCTCGATAGATTTTTTTAAAACATTAAACATGCGTGCTTGACAATGTGACCAATTTTAGTTTTGAGTCTTATTAACATTGATTCACTGGAACACTTTTAGATTTAACGTTAAAGAGGATGTATGAACTGACGGAGAAGGTTGCGTTACAAATTCACAGTTGGCACTAGATGCTAATATATTCAATGTAATGCGTTATTCATTGGTTCGTGATTTTCATCTGGTTTCTTTGTTGTTTGTTGCACTGTAGATTACAACGAAAAGTAAAAATCACGGAGGAATGCATTGCACATTACTTTGAATATATTAGCATTTACTTGCCAACTGTTTATATGTAACGCAAGCCTTTCCGTCGGTTCATACATCCTCTTTAACGTTAAATCTAAAAGTGTTCCAGTGAATCAATGTCAATAAGACTCAAAACTAAAATTGGTCACATCGTCAAGCACGCATGTTTAATGTTTTAAAAAATCTATCGAGCCGTTCTTAAGATTTTCGCAAAAGCGCTCAAATTAAAAATTTACCACAAAATTATTACGCGAATGATCTTAGAAAAACAAGTCGTTCTCGAGATCGCGAACACCAGTTTCAACAAAACTTTCTAGGCGTAAAATAGTAAGCAAAAGACACATTTTAACAGTATTTACGAGCCATTTCATCAAAGCGTTGATTATTTTTCGGTGCATTTACTATTACTAGGCAAAAACTAAGGTTGGAAATGTTTTTGCGATTTACTTCAAAACAAACATACAGAATTTTTTTGTTCTTGTATATTTTGTTTGCCATAAACCACAGTTTAAGATGCTGGTAGTTGCTTTTCGAAGCGAAATCTGGATCATGCAAAATTTCAATTTTACTGTTTTTGAGGATTTTTGTTTATCGTTGTCATGGAAATATCGATTTTTACAAAATGTAAACCACGCTAAAGTTCAATTCAAAACCAACAAGTACTACAAATTTCACGTTGATCTGACAAGGAGAAGAATGTCTAAGAGCCAATTCAAAAAGTTAGGTATGGTCCCCTAAAAACTGTATAGAAACACCTTAAATCACAAAAGAGCACACATATGATGTAAGGTAAGTGAACTTTACTTATCTGGCTTACAGTACACTGTAGATCCCAACTTGGGATAAAAAGATGCAATATTCGGTATTTTATGGAGCATTTCTCGCAATCACTTGAATCAAGCCGAGGTCAGCCATTACAAATTACAGTAAATGTACGAGATCAAACAGCGTATCGTGACGTCACCCAGCCTCAAACAGTTCGGATTGTCTGCCTGTAAAAAGGTTTTTTCATTTCCCTCACATAACTGCAATGATTAAAACATTGAGGATTCAATAACTTTTTGAAGCAGGTGTCGGAGTTACAGTTGAGTAAAATTAGGTGGCAGTTTGGAGACAACTCTCTTAAACGTTGAAGTGAAAATCAAGACAAGGTAGGCAGATACAGACTGTCACTCAGTTCAGATAGATGTCTGCATACCAAGAGAAGTTGCTCACTAATGAACTCACTGTATGTTGTATTGTACAAGTGCATTTCTAAACAGCAACACTTGCCCGACTCACTTAAGCAGCACTTGACTAGCATTATACTAAAACTTGACCTATAACTCACTGACCAACACTTGACCAATGCACCATCAATAAATGATTGACATGTTACCAGCCACAACTTGGCCAACACAATAACAGACAAAAACTGAGTGCAGGCAGCTTGTACAATGTAGTTAATCAACAGTTGGCTGATTCAAGTCCAATACTCGGCTGATGTAAAATCTAGTGCACTATTGGCTGAATACATGAGCCAAGTATCAACCAATGTGAAGGTTGATCATACTTGTAATCTTACAATTTATCCTGGACTTAAGGAAGTTCTTTGACACTCAACTTCTAAAACATACATAAAGAAGCCAGAGCCCCCATTAAATTTCTCAATATTGAAAGCCATACAAACAGGTGCTTTGACATAGACTTGAAAAGACAGCTGCCTCACTAAAAATGTAAGCTTAAAATAAAAGCTTTTAAACTACAGTGTGTATTTTGCCACAAGTATCAAACTTCCTCTTCTTTGGACATGAAATTTGAATTGAAACCAGCAGCTGAAATATATAATTATATATATTTAATCTCAATGACAAACAGACTTGCCATTTTTTCAAAATAGATTTAAGCTGAGAATAAAAGTAAAGACTGATTTTTTCTGTCATGTATTTAAATAGTAATTTAACAGCATCACGGCATAGAGCCTTAATTTTAACTTCGCACCCACACATTGTGAGTGTGTTTTTTCCACACTTAAAAAATACAGAGCCGGTTTAATTTTCCAACATATGAATCGACAAACCGGCATGTTTTGACACGTGGCTGAATGTAAGCTTGAATAAAGCCTGTTTGATTATTAACTGAGTAGAATTTGGACAATGTAAGTTAGCTTATAAGCAGAATTTGACACGCGAGGAATAAAATACTCTTGCAATACTATGCAAACTCTCACCTTCGAACGTCAAACTGCATATTTCCTCGCCACTGTCTATCGGTGCCAACCAAGTAAGCTAAATTCAAATTGAAGGAACAAAGGAAAATTAAATGCACACGTAAACAAGCGCTTGACAAGTGAAATATTCGCACTTTGCTAATGTTTTGCCGCCATTTATATTTTCCTACGCGGTGAAAGCTGATTGGGAGAAGATTATCCTCCAGGCGTTACTAGAGCGAGGGAAAGAGCGAGGGAGGTTGGGATCCTAGTGTCAGGACTTTCGCGCCGTAAAATGTTCGCGGCAGATACCAGTTTTTCAAATCGACCAGATACAAGAACGATATATTGACCGAAGAAAACAAGAGTCACTTATCAGCAGAAAGTTTCAAAAATTCGGATAGATTAGCGTTAATGCTCAAACTTCGGCAAAAAATACTACAGTCTGTTTTGAATCATAATGAACGATGTGTTCCAAGGGCTACCAAGAGAAGCCTTGCATGTTTTACCCCATTGTGGAGAAGGACCTGCGGGTAGTGAGCTTTTTCAGCTTTTATTACCAATTCCAAAGATGGAAACCTCAATCACGTCTTCTCAATTTTATCTTCGGTTATGCGATCAAAACCCAATCTTTTTTGCACCCGTATAATGAACAGTCCCTTCAATACGGAATAATTCAAATCAAAATACATGCACTTTACGTAGTTTGTCAAGATATGTTACATATAAATGACAATACTACATGTATTAAGACAAAACAATCTCAAATATATTTGGGGGCCGAACTACTCACTAAAATTTGATGACATCTATGAGAATCTTTAATTATTTGCAGTCGAATTTACCTTGTATTTCATTACTCAAATGTCTCACCCGGCACACTGTACTCAGATGTCCGCAAGTAACGATCACCCAAAATTTGCTGCCCGTTCAGGCCAAATCGCCATTATTACGTTTTTTTAAATTATTATTAGTACTTTTTTATTTTTGCCATTATCATGTGTAGTTAATTTAGATCAAATTGGACCTTACGGACTTGGCGACCGCTGTTTGTTCCATAGGCAATTATTCTAATGAAAATGATCACCCGAACACAGCAGTCGAGCAAGGAGAACGCGGCTTGCGAACGCGCGCCGAAGCAGGATGCTGCGTGGCTCACCACATGCACGTTACGTTTCCACGCATTGTCTTACGTTTTTGCATGTTCCCATGAAACCTGTTCCAGGCTCTTAGATAATAGGGACGGCATGAAAATATAGAAAGGGAACGGAGGAATGCGAATAAAAGCTAAGGGGCCGGGCCTGGTGAGAGAGGGAGCCCTCCTGGTGCCCTCTCTCTCCTGACCCGTTTTGAGCGCTCGTTTTTTTCATTCGCTTTTCCCACAACCTTGGAGCCTTAGTGTGCTGTTTACGACTATCCCAGAGCACAAGGAGGGACTATCTGTGGTGTAATACATGCATATTAGTGCACACCGTAAAATTCCGTCTTCAAGTAAAGGCCACCGGGTCCCACAGATTTTGGTTAATAATCCCTGAACACGAGGAGGGGCTGCTCATAATCTATGCATGCATGGGTACCCAGTTAATCTGACCACCAACGGACCACGAAAATCTGACTGCATTAACAGCCATATAGTAATGAGGTTTGACCAGTTTGCTCACCAGAAAAGAGAAGTGGCACAACTGAGAAAGGTGAGGGAGAATTGGACACAAAGGACTGACGCGAACTACAAATGATAATAAGCAGAACCACACCGAAGTGTTTAATGTGCAGCTTTTACACTGAATTTAGCATCAAAAAAGAGAAATGTTTGCCCTTGCAGAGCTTTGTGAGTTCATATTGTAGTGGCCGTATTGCTGGTTAATTTGAGAATAAAAATTGTTACTGTACTCGGACGTAACCTTATGCGGTCGTTGGCGATTAAATAGACAGGGTAACCGAATTCACAAAAATGGGTTCCGTAAGCGAGGTCTAACAGCTAACGAGCCTTGAGTGCGCTACAATCGGTTTAGGGAAAGAAAAATCCCGTCAATTAAATCACATGATGACGACCATAACCCAACTTGATAACCTTATTTTGTGACTTTTGTGGAGAAAAACACACGTAAAAGCTCACGGTAACACAGCAACCCCCTGTCCGCGCCCTCCACCCCCCCCCCCCCCACCCCACCCGCAGCCTTGTACCAACGGTCAAAAGTTACAAAATCATCGTTGTATGTCCTTCGGTTGGCTCAAAAGTGACCAAAAAGTGCATAAGCAAATTTTGTTGGGGTCTGATACTTGAAGAAAATTCTTTCAAATTCAATGAAAGACACTTCTTGCAAATTCACGGCATCGCTATGGGAACTAAAATGGCTGTCGCTTTCGCGGTTATCTACATCGCAGTTTTCGAGGAACGACTCATAGAAGCTAGCCCGATCAAACCGTTTGTCTGGAAAAGATTTATTGATGACATTTTTTCCCTGAGGAACATACCAGCAGAGGAAGTAAAAACTTTTGTTGACTTCGCTAATTCCTTCAATTCCATCCCACGATCAAATTTACATATGAACTGTCATCTTCAAAGGCTGTTTTCCTTACGCTTGACACAGATGTTTTTAAAGGACCACGCTTCTCAACTCTTAAAACTCTAGACATACGGACTCAATTCAAGCCGACCGAAACTTTTCAATCTACTCATGCTTCTCCACCTGCCACCCTTTCAACACTAAAAAGGGTTTTATCAAGGGAGAAGCATCACGCCTCTTACGTACTAATTCAGTCAAAGAGAACATCGATAATTTTAAACGAGGCTTCGAACAAAGACTCTACAAAAGAGGCTATCCAATCACGCTCGCTAAAAACATTCTCAGTGAAGTTCGATTTGAAAACAGAAAAGAGGCTCTACGGTCTAAACCTAAACAAATAAATGAGATTTTACCGTTTGTCACAACTTATAATCCGGCTGTACCGAATCTTAAAAAGATTCTCATGAAACACTGGCACATTATCCGGAACCAATCAGGTCTCGCTCAAATAATCTTCAAGCACGAACCGATTGTATCCTACAGGAAGGAAAAATCACTAAAGGACATCCTTGTCCCCGCAAAAATTCCTTCTATCAAACCACAATTATAATCACGATAAATCTAGAAGCTTAAAATTTAAACAGAATCATTCTCCGGAAGAGACCTCTGTACTGATCGCTACTTTTATTACGAGTATTGCGACCACAATCTACTCTTCCGAAACGTCCATAAATCTAGTTGATCTCCAAAACCACGAACGTAGAAGCTGAGGACTTAAAGGGCAAATCGTATAAAATCCCAAAAAGGGTAACACATTGTGTACCGGAACAGAAAAACATTGTGGAATTTTAGCCAATTTTGACATCTGAAGTCTACTCGGGTCCCTCTCTGACACTGGCATCACAAATTAAAGAAGACTCGAAGAAACAAATTCCATGCTTTTCTCGTTAAGGTATCAATCTTTGGCATTTTAAGTGCCGGTGATTGACACAAGAGACGCAGAAATCTAGAATGGGCTAAATTAAGCCATATACGGTCAGTATGAGGCACAATGAGGAAGAGTATGTAGAATGATGCATTGACCACGTGCAATACAGCAGAAACACAGGTGGGTGTAGAATAAGTGTGTGAGCATCAGACGTAAGAATAGACTGAAAAACGCTGAGAATGGGCCAGAATGTTGGTTGATTAGGGTCAAGTGCTTCAATTCTGTGGCATCCATTGCACGTGGCAAGGACTCATGCTTCAGTAAAATACGATTTTGGCCGTGCGCAAATTTTTAAATTTGGGGGGCTTTTGTTTGATTGAAGTTTTGAGACCGGGTTTTGTTTGTATTAAGGATCGGCAGTTTCTTTTCAGTGGAAGATTTTCATATTGCGATTTCGTGTGTATTTTCATTTAAAAGTTAAGGCACCATTTCACTTAATAGTCGGCAGGTTGTTTACAACGTTGCTTATCACGAAAGTCTGGAATTAAAAATGACAGTTTATGAATAGAACTGTTTTCTATCGTTTGTATAAGTGCGGATAATAGTACTTCAAAGAGCTTGCAGAAATAGTACTAGTGGTGCGTGGGATCTTATTTACAACTAACATAAAGAAATTTAACTATCAAAACATGTTGACTTTCTTACCATACACGGCGTACACATACTTCATTTCAGTGACATTCGGTAGCTCAAAAGTGACTGAAAGTGCATGGAATGACTGAAAGTGCATGAAAGTGAATGCAAGTCATAATTTGTGTGAAATCTTATATTGCGCGAATCGTAGAAAACGATAAAAACAACAGTGTGAACCAACACAGAAAAAGGAGTGGGCTTTTCAATCAATTTTGACCTCTGAAGTTTGCGGGTCCCTCTGACAAACCTCACAAATAAACATTTGCCCCTCCTATTCTCCTTAAACTATTCGTCTTTTGCAGTTCAAGCACCTCAGTGACACAAAAATCGCAGAAATCGAGAATGGGTGAAATTTATGCCATATAAGGTCAGTATAAGGCACAATGAGGAGGGTGTAATACGCTAATCGGTGCGTGGGCATCAGACGCAAGAATACACGTAAAACACTCAAACTGGGCATGTAGCTTGATTAGGGTCAAGTGCTGTTGTGACATCAATCGTACGTGACCAGGACTCGTGCATGCATCTCAATTTTGGATGGGCAAGCTTTAAAATTTGGGGGCCTGTTTATGAGACCTGGGTTTTGGTTGTTCGAGGGATGCATGGTAGTGTTTTGGAAGAATTTTTTCTGATGCAATTTAAGAAGGGTGTGTATTTTTATTTAAAAATCGAGACAGCATTTCACTGTTTCGTTAATTTCCTCGTTAACAGTTTGTTAATGATATTTGATGTACATAACTGTTTTCTCTATTTCATTAGATGTTTCGGTGTGGTATCGACGTATATTTTTACGGGTTGTGCTGTATTTTGACGAGCCTGAAGGGCGAGTCAAAATGTCGCAAAAAACGAGTTTTCAATCTTTTTCAGTAGCTTGAAAGAAAACTACAAGTGTAACAGGATGAGCGTGCACACGGTACTGTACAATAAGCAACTGTACAACATCGTGCGATATTTGTACTCGCTTCGCGCGCTTTCTGTACAATAACCATTTCCACCTCACTTGATCTTCAAAGATAAGAGAGAAAGATTTTCCTTAGCTTGTTATATAACCTTTCAACTGGTTGACCTAAATGGAAGAAACAGTAAGCTCTCTTATTAAAACGCCTACGATGAAAGCTTATGCCGAATACGGTATGTAGGGGACAGTTTAATGAAGAAAATATTGAGCGATTCGGTGACTTTTTTCAACCCTCAAGGAACGCCAAGAAACAAATATGCTAAATTTTCAAAAAATCCTCTCGGGAAACATTGGAAAACAATAAGCACAATAGCCACGCTCAGTTGAAGTTTCCTTTCACAGACTCAAAAGTTAGGGCCATGTTGTACAGCATCATGAAAAGCAGAACTGGATAGGAGAGCTCAATAGTTTAACTTAGAGAGGAAACATTATTCAAAGAATTCATCTGCAGACAAAACAGTAAATTCATTTTTTCATTTGACCAGACGCCCCTGTTGGGGGGGGGGGGGGTGGGGGAAACTGGTGGGTATAGGGGTGCCGCTTATGGTTTTATCCTGACCTTGTTTAGGACAAAACAAGCCCTCAAATACCAACCCTGTAAAGGACAACACCCTCCATTTTAGGTCCCTGTTTAGGACAAATAACAAAGTAAACTCTCCCTTGTTTTACACAGTTTTAAAATATTTCAAATACCAGTTACAAATACCAGGAAACTTTCTCCATCAGCCATATTTAACGACGGAAAGCGTACTGACCATACCCTGTTTAGGACAAGTTCAGAACCAGACTCGCATAAAAATTATAATCCCTGTTTAGGACAGAGAGGCCAAAAGTAAAACCATGCCTACATACCCTGTCAGCCGGAACTCTGTGTATTGTTCATCGCAAGTATCGTGAAGGAATAAACGCGGAGATCAGCAAACACAACTTATGCAACTGTTTCACAAAACAGAACGACAAAAATACGCCAAGTTTTCAAAATGTAAAGATCAGACTGCCTTCTCGTCGATGTTCATCGGCGAGGTAGATTTGTCTGTATCGTTCTGTACTGTAATTCAGGTGAATGAATTACTGATTGTAATTTTCACATAAATAAAATCCGTTTCTACTGATATAAACATTCATATATTATGTGACTGTAGTACACCAGTTATAAATTGTAATGCTTGGCTGTGACACTGACTGGTAACAATTAGGAATCAGAAAAGTCAGTTACTTCTTTTACAAACTCTTTCACGAAGTGTAGAAAATTTGCAAGATGCGAGAATTCAAAACTAAAATAGAGGTAGAGTAGTATTTTTAAAAATTTCATAAAATGTTGATGAATACGTTTATTAAACTAATGCTTTAAATTTAACAATCATTTTTGTGCGGTTTAGAAAAATCACATTCTTATCGAAAACTCGTACCATCAGTTCAGTACGTTTCACGCTCCGATCCGCAACAGTGTGGTTCTTATGCAGTGTCTCAAACGGGGGTTGGGGTTCTTGGAGCCATGGAGCCCAGAACCCTTTTTCTACTTGGAGCCCGAGCGAAACGAATGATTCTAGCTAAATGGAGCCGTAGAGCCCCAGTTTTTCTGTCCTGGAGCACTGGAGCCCCGGAGCCCTAAACCCCTGTGGGACCCTGTTATATGACTGAACCTTTCTATCTCGAGATCACGGATTTGCACGAGTCTCGACCAGCAAGCTGATGATTCCAAACAAAGAATTTTGCACCTTCCTTGTTCTGAGAACAGTGAATCTTTAAGGCTGGCTGCCACGTGAATGGCAACAATCACATAAACGCTGACCATTTGGAGATACGTCAGTATTAACTATAAGCAATTGTCGCTCGCCCGTTCGGCCGATCACTAGAAACAGGAACGTACCACCCGTGCATAAAAAAAGGTTTAGCCTTCGTATTTAAGAGATAGAGCGAAGGCTTAAAAACAAACTAGTTCAATACAAACCGAACTGAGATCTGTTACAAGATTAGTACTGAGTCAGGAAGTAAATCGTAACTCGCTGTTTCATGTATCATCCATGTATACAGTAAACAACAAAAATATCATTGTGGGGGCTGTGGGCGGTCTAATAGGACTAAATGTCTTATCAGGTACTAGAAACCACTTAGTTAAGTCACATTCATTGCGGTCAAGAGATGTTTCCGAAACATGTCGGGCGTGACCAGGAATTTGTTTGCGTGTATTGATTACGCACTGTTTACGCACGCTTGTCACGAACGCACAGTCCATTCGTGTTTGGTTTCTTTTCGATACATTTAGGGTAATGTATGGGGTATGTTCATGATATATTCAGTTTTTGTAAAATAAAAACCTTAATGTAACTTAAATGGGAAGTTGAAAAGTTCATTTGATATATGCAGGTACATAACATGAAGTTCCGTTTTTGCCGGTCCGCGGGCGCACGGCAAGGAGAGAGCAGACGGATCTTGTGAGACATCACGCCGTACCAGCCGCCCATTTGTGCAGTTAAAACAACTGAGTTTAAGTGATATAGTAAAACATACTTGGAATAATTGAAAAAAGACTGCAGTACCTTACCGATCTAAGCTTTCCATTGAATGAACATTCCGTTTTGAACGCGGTTCACAGTGATCCACACTGTGCAAGGTTTAATCCCAAAGGGAAGAGTCAGCTAATTTAACATTCCATAGTCATACATCCTGTTTTACACCCGATGCCAAGCTGGAGAGACGTTTTAAAAAAGCCTCCGCCAAATATGTGTCGTGCATAAATTTCTCTTGCATGGCTCTGTGAGCTACCTAAAACGGAATCTGTTTTAACTAAAGCACTTAACCTTTCCATGATACGTACTTTCAAAGTTTAAGGGAGTAAGCTGTGACCATTCAAAACAGATGAAAAGTACTTGGCGATTCTTCCCTGTCCTGCTATTTATTATATATGCTGTATATTAAACGTGATTCTCACTTTTAAGTCAGCCATACGAAATCCTTAAGTGTTACCATTTAAATGAAAGCTGTTAACTGAAGCAGGACATCTTAACTATCAGTTGTTTGTTCTTCATTATCTGGCCAGTTCGTTCATTTTGTTTTTGAACGCCACTGGGCCGGGAGCAATAGTTTTAATGGTTGGACAATCACTAACAGACCTAACGCGCATATAGATTATAGACAAGTATGGCGAGTGATTGCCACTGCTACCTGTACAAAGTGTCATTGGTGCATTAAGGAAAAGGGGGGAGCTTCAGCAAAAATCCCATAAGTTATAAGCGACTTTCCTTGGCGAAGACAACAAAGACACTAAAGGGGATAAAAGTGTCCAAAAGGGCGTTAGACCGAAATAACTAAAGGTTCATAATTTAAATACGCAAGTTACGCTAGATATGAGTGAGACACATTTACCATTTTTTTTTTCAAGAATGATAAAAATGGTTATCGCTCAATGATAACATCGTTGGTTACAAAATTGGTTATCAAATGTTAGTTGCGTTCGTGATCAAGAAGCTGCCAGGAAACACTGCCATTGTGGGTGTTGGCCGAAATAGTTGGAATTTCATGAAACTGCTTCCGCGTACACGAGTAGGACATCCCTTGTTGTTTGTAAATTTTTTTGTTTCTTATTATATTGCTAGCCTAAAATCCCATTCAAGGAATTGTCTAGTTATTTCCCAAATTGGACAGCACGTAGAGTTCCGTGCACAATACATTTAACACGCGAGTAAATATATGTAACTGTCCAAATTGCCGAACTGGAACGGACAGCCCTCGGAATTTTTATTATCCATTTTTTTTTTCGAAATTGGACGATACGTAGCGTTCTCACATATGATAATTTAGGGTAACACAGGCGAAGATATTAAAAATATGATCCTCTGAAAGAGCTTGCAATTCGGTCGGATTTTCTAGAGCGCCATGCATACATCCGCGACAAGTAATTTGGAACTGAAGCAAAACATCTTAAACGCGTTCCAGCTTCTCGTGCTGGTAGAGTTTAAAATTTCCAAAACTGTCAGATTCTCCACAAAAAAGTTAGAAAGTTCACCCACGACTGATAGGTCCTAGATGGGCTTTCCGGGTAATAGGCCGGCCGTGAAGGATTTGCAGTGCCCATCGTACGTAGAAGTTGTTGGTAATAAACAGATATAATTCCTGTGCAGAAAGATGATAACGGTCATCATCACTTCGTCAGATGCACAGCCCAGTGAAATAGGCTGCCCTGAAATTTCGCGTAGAAAACTATTAAAATTACAAAAACAAAACAGCAAATAAGACATATTTCTCAGCATTCTGTGTCTGACTGTTTCACCAAAACGGCTAAAACACTAAAACGGATGAGGTTGGCTACGGGTTTCGCCACCACCAACTCTAACGCCGATGTAAACCTTTACGTTTTTTCACTTTGATCACTTATGCGTTGCCAGTTCTTAGAGGAATTTCAGCAGATTTGTGGCAGTAGAAGACCAAGGGATTGATTGCAATGGAAGACGCAAATTGGGTTATTAGTTGGGTACGGACGATGCCCCCAACCAACAGAGAGCGCTTTTCAATATAGTGGCTGACGTTAAGTATTCAATGCGCATTTTCCTTGGTTTTGTGGTTACTTTGCTCTGTGATTGCTAAAACAAAGCACCACTTTCTCAACCAATTAGCAGTGAATTCTCCCGCCATGTAAGTTTAAGTTAAGAAACAATAGAATATGTAAGAAATGATTGAAGGTGACTAAAGATATATTGAATTCAAAGCAATTGTCTTTGCATGCGTTTTCTGGGCTTAGAGCCGCTTCATTGGGTAATTTGATTTTTGTTGTGTACGACTCAAGGTTGTGTTATTTGCTTTCAGGGAATTGAGTCTAATCAAACGGGATAGTTACACGTTGTTTTGTTGGAACACAATCTTGCAATAAAACACCCTCCTTCACCCATCATGCTCTGATTTGCACTATCAAACTGACATTATCAAAAGAACGAAGAGGGGAGGATTATCCAACGATTCCTTACCATAACGTCCAGCTGGCGAAAGGGAGAATATCAAGCCTTAAGACCAAAAGAAGCCCATTTTACAAGAGAGGATAGAAAACCAGATCAATTAAACATAAATCTAAAGTCGGTGAGCCATTCAAAGTTATAGCAATTCCCTAACCAACAAGACGTTTTTATTTCATGTCACTCTTCCAGTTCAATTCAGTTACTCTTGCCTCCATCCACTGAGTTGTAACAATTCTGTTGTCGTATTATATTATATTAATTTTATCTTCTCTCAAATTTACAATTCATTTTTCACTTATATCCTCTTTATATTATAACTATATTTACATTTTATTAAAAACCAAGAGACGAATTTTTTTCCTTCCCGGTATATAGCCTCTTTCGTTATTTTTTTTTTCTCTCTATCTTTTAAATATTTTTTTGAGATAGATTATCGTAAACATATTCCTTGAAGACGTATAAAAATATCACGTATGTCATGAACTTTGGAGTATAAGAACATTACTGGTAATGTGTAAAAAAAGGACGTTCACATGGTGTGATTTGAGACTTATTAACACTGATTGCTAACTCTTCACTGGCGTCAGGATGTGAGAAAAAACACTTAGGATCGTAAGCTCGCAAAATTGGCACTTTGTCAACATCGTTTCAGATATTTTGCATTACATTATGAGCACGATTTCCTTGTCAAAGAAATTCAGTGTTAAAGTGGACGAAAATAGCTTCTCGACAACAAATTATGATGAATCGAAGCAAGACCTTTGCTCTTTGTCTTGAATTACCCCAAAAGGAATTCACGAATTTTTACACTGCATTTTGTTTTCGACATCTTAATTCTAAGAAGTTAAGTATTAGTATAAAATATTCCTAGCTATCTAATTTAACTACATAGGAGACGTAACAAGTCCAGGCGAACTCTGCTTGGTACCAGCTAACTCTGCTCCACATGGAAACGAAGAAAAACTAAAAAACCCAAATGGGGAAGGACCACAGCTTTTGGTAGGGGTGCTTAATAAAAGTTCAGTACTCGCTGCCCTTTCGGTCAGCTGAGTCTCACTTTCCCAGTTTAATAATTGTCCCATGAAGTTAAAGTTGGGCGAGATGATAGATCGTCGTTTCTTCACATACTCGTATGCTTCATCTAGTCTGAGCCTGTGCCTGCTTATGAGGTAAGCGAGGCAGATCGTCGCTGATCTTGAAATGCCAGCTTGACAGTGAACCAGAACGCGGCCTTTGGAGTTCTTTACTGAGTCTGAAATAGGACAACAAAAATAGGTCAGATAAGACGACAGAACTCTTACAAAAAGGGAATAAATATTTTTTTAAAAAATGTGTCTCAAAAATTTCCTTCACATAAATAGGGATCAACTGGAACAGGAAGACGTGCAATTGTTGTGGGAAGATGTGTTTTATTTTTTTTCAAACGGGTATGCACGCCCACGCAGTGTTTTGAAAACATGGCTTTCGTTGGCCATCCTTGATATGCCAGGCGAAAAGTAATACATTGTATTTGTTTCCAATTTGGGCCATCTAAACACCAGCAAAGTGAAGCGAGCACCCTGTTACTTCTAAAGGACCCGCAAAAAAAAAAAAACTCTTACCAATAAACTTGGCTGCTTCTTCGAACCATTTGCCAATATCTGCAGTGTAAGTATCGTCCACTGGGATGGACTTGTAATGAAATGTGTCCTCGAAGAAGTTAGGAATGTTCCTTGATACATTCACTACAGAAGTGATTCCTAAGCGTTGAAGCAACTCTTTTTGGGACGCGTGTATCTCACTTCCGAGATACAAATGTGGTAAAATTTCTACTGGTTCGTTTTGCTTCACTGTAGAACTTGGTCGTGTTTCAGAGTCATTTGTTTCTGTTTCTAGTCTCGGGCTGTATGTTTTTCTTGAATCTTTGGTTTTAAGTTTCAACCCAAGAGGGCTAGAGCTTGACTGCGAAGTAGTCTGTGGTTTAGCAAAGTAGCACATCGAAGGATACGAGGAAGAGAATCTTTCAAATCCTCCTGCAAGAAAGAGGGAACAACGTAGTTTAGTCAAATACGATGTAAACATTGAGCGGGAGTTTATTTTAACTAGAGTCAATATCCCGACAAGAAATACAGTGTTACAAAGGTCACAAATCGAAATTTATAGCCCGGTGGTATTAAAGCAGAGGGAACTTTGTTTTACTTCATGCAAAATGACACGTTTTGCCACTGAATGCATAATTCCCAAATCAATATCAGCTAGGTAAATAAATCTCACAGCTGTTGTTAAACATTGATTGTTTTCAAGCTTCCTGAAAGCGATGAAGTAGTGCCCGTACGTGTCTCTTCAAACCGCGACAAACAAGTATGACGTCATCGTAAGAAGTGAGTGCCAAATCGAGGGACACGACATCGTACTAATATCGGTTAAAACTATTTGTATACCAGTATCATAGGCTAAAATAATCGAGATGTTTTCCTGACCTAACTTTTTTGATTTTGAAAGTTCTTAAACGCTCGAGATAATTCTGAACGGGAGTAACGTAAGGAAACCTTGAAGACTTCGAGAGTCCTTGATTGACAAGAGAACTGGTTCGAGAAATCACGTTTCTGCATATTTGTAAACCACGAGTACCGGTTGAGGCAAGTCAAATAAAATTGTGGCAATGACAGAGCACTGAAAGATCATGTTTAAAAAAAACACCCAAGAATCTTCTGCAACGGAAACATTACATGTTAAGGAAATCCGAATAGCTATTTGATATCTTCATGATCTTTGACGTTTTTATTGATCTTACATATAAACAATCACATTTCAAAACAATGTAAAAATGGCCATTAATTTCAGTTAATTGCCTATTTATCGAAGCTCTTTGGTTAAAAAACGCCCTTTGGTGTGATTGGGGTGATATTAGTTTACTGTCAAAGGGAACTGGATCGGTTCGTATCTATTTACACACGTGACCCTTTGTTATGCTTAACGAAGGTTCCCTCCATTTTCATGACAAAGAAACTCATTCATTCATGAATTCTTGATGAAAAACGCACACATATTTCTATAGTACTCATTCACTACGTTTTTGCTTTGTTTTGCTCTGTTTATCACAACTTTGCAGTCATTCAAGCGAAAATAACTTCTTAAGTTAACTCAAGTTTTCACTGGTCTGCACTCTTTGACCGGCTTTGAAATGGATATCCCGAAATTTCGACCCGAAAATGGTGCAATTTAGAAATTGACGATGATCCGATAAAGAGATCTTCACAGGCTATAAACACGTGGCCAGCTTAACAATAGACATCACGGTCTTGTAGTACAAGTAGAAGAGTAGTGATAAATAGACGAACAAAACTCACCTTTGATGAAATATAGGTTCTTGTTTATTCTCTCTCTTCTAAGAAGCATGTAGATAATCCGCATTGTGTTATCCTTTTCTAATTCTTTCCAGTCCTGTGTTCTATCCTCGTATAAAATCAAAGTTTCTGACTCCGCGAGTCGTCGTTTCGACTCGGGAGAAGTGAGAAGACAGTCTAGAGTCGAAGTTCCGCGGTGGAGTCTTCGTTTCAAAATGGGTGGGCAATGGACATTAAGCGCGCCTCTGATATGCGCGGAGTTGAATGACAGAAACGAGCGGCAGTCAATAACAGTGCATTTCTGAGTGAGAGAGCTAGCCATGTTTACAACAGTTAGCGGGGCAAGCGGCCAAATAAAATCTTGTTCATCCATTACAACCATACTCTTTGCCTCAGCGATGATCCGTCCAATAATTATAAAGTGCTGTTTCTTGTTTACTGAAATAAAATTAGAAACCAACTATTATTTGAGTGTTCTTTCACGCGACTTCAATGTAACTGCCGAATAGTTCAACAAGCCCGCGTTTATATTCTTTTATTCCCGCCCAGAAACCCTCATTCTCTATTTTTAACCCCCGTGACGTCACCGAAAAAGCGGTTTTGTTATGTCGTGTCGCGGATCACGAGCTTTTCGTCTCAACCCGCTTCCGTTATTGGTCAAAATCCAATATGGTGATGGCAGAGAAACAATACAAAGAATGACCAGAAAACATTCCCCTCGTGACAGAAATGTTATCGAGTTATCAAATGACGTCTACGCAATTATACTCTGATTTCGAGCGCTTTCACCGAGGATATATAATTTCAAAAACAAATCGTTTGCGCAACTTGTGTTTGGATAAGATAAAGGTTACATTCCTCCAAGTTACGAGGGCATAACATTTTTGAAATAATGACGATCAGTATCGAGCAATATTTCTTTTGTAGTCCGGGTTACGAGCCTGCTATACACATAGCTATACATGGCAAGCCAAAAAAACATGTAAAAAGAATATATTTAAATAGAAAAAAAGGCGGCATACTTGACTAGTTTCTTACACATTTCAAGTCTAAGCATAGCTATTTGCGAGACTAAACAAAACAGAAATCTAATAGTCTGCCGACAGCTCGTCATTTCTTTTTATAACGAAAATGAACGCTCAATCTTCTACCCATCACTCCCTGAAATAGTTCCCTTCAACGTAACTAAGGTGTTAAAATACTGAGGGGTGCTCAACTCTTCGTTCAGATCTTGCAGTCACTTGGGAATAATATTACACAGCTGAATGCTTTGTAGTAGTTTCAATTTGTTTCTGCTCTTTTCAGTTCGCGATGGCGCCATCCGTCTACTGTAAAAGGAATTTTTAAAGTGTTTTATCATGATGTTGTGTTTCCTTTAGAATGTAGATCAGGTATTAGTGTTACTAGCAAAACCTCGCCTTAAAATTCCTACTAATTGCTCAAAATTGAAAGCGATCATATCACCAAATTCGTCAAGTGTTTATGTTTATTTCCTAAAAACAAGCTAAAGCTACAATATGATCAAGAGTTTGACCACAAGGGCGGCCGTAGAAACCAAGGCAAGACCTTATCCGTTTCCTTTTCCCTGCAAGTCGGACGCTGGATCGCTTTGGACGGGCTGGGAGTGGTACGGCAATGCGGTTGCCAGCCGTTCAGATCACAGCTGGACAAACCACAACATCGTCAAGAAGTATTATTTATTGCAGCAAGCTCAAAGCTCCAATACTATGAAATGAAACTTGAAAACGTTTTTTTTTGGTTTGTTTGTTTGTTTTCGTATAACGGTATTTAATTTGGAAACTTTAAGTCAGTGATATTCACGTACATGTGTACACAACGACAAAATGGCGGTAGTTCACTTAAAGCACTAGCGTGACTTCACCAAGCCTAAGCAGATATAAATAAGCTTACGTATTACAAACTATAACGCAGTCAATTGATCTCACACCCAGCTTCCGTCGAAGCTAAAAATATTCTACAGAACACGAGTAGAAAAAAACAGCTTTGTTACGCCTTATTTTGTTGCATTGATAATCTTGTAGTTGTACTGTCTTGTTGTCTGCCTGTGCGGTGTACATACTTTTGTTTACTGACCAGTTTCGAGCAAGCCGTTCGCGTTGTGTAGTTTGACCTAGTCTTACGGCTAAGGTCTCACTAAAGCGATGACACAGACAGGTAAAATAACATGATATTTCAGTCTTAGCTTGCCTTAAAAGGCCAGTCTCCAAAGGAAGAGCATCGGGGGAGGTGTGGGGGTGGAGATATGAGATCAGAGACAGGTGTTTGCACTTGCTCATATATTGCTCAGTACCAGTAAAACTACACAAAACGAACATCGGAGCTAAGTAGTTTGTCGCTATTTTAGGACCACTTTCATGCTCAAAGAAACGGTGGCGGTGGGAGACTAACGGGTGGGTCACACTTAACAACCAAGAAACCGCTACTTAAAGGCCCAAAACATTAAGCGAGTAAAGACTGCCACAGACTTAACTTGGCAAATTTTCTTCAGTTCGTTTTACTCGGAGAAAACTGAAGAAATAGTATACATAGCATACCTTTTATTAAGTTTCATTCAGATATAAAGGATGTCGAAAAAAACCTCATTTTCTTTAAAACAGGAGTCATGGACTCCTACGGCCAAATGTATTACCACGACTAGTACCGGTACATACCCTTATTTTGCGTCGGTGGTCGTTTTGGCGTTCGTCAAATTTTGCCGGTTACGGAATAAATATCCATATGACTAATCTTTGCGGTTTTTTTTTTTTTTTTTTTTTTTTTTCACTCTGCGTGTATTGAGCAGAAATCCCCGTTATACGGCCTTGGACTTATACAATTTTGTGTGGGGTATTGGGTGGGCCGCCAAAAACGAAAGACCTTATCGCCCGAAGGGCTTTTTAAAAAAACAAAGCCGTCTCGGAATGAACTGATAAGAAACAAGTTGGCCATGCAGTTCATCGGAAACGCTTTCATTGACGCTTTGGTGATCATCGTCACTCGATTCTTAATAATCATCGATTTTTGATCCTACTGCATGCTACATGCGTCTCATTTGCTATGAAACTCATAATAACCGACACACCGTAAGAAGGGCGCGTGCAGTTCACTTGATGGACAAGAAAAGACAAGACCACACAAGCCAACACAAGACACTGAAGCCGTGTGGTATTCATAGACACCATAAACTCCATTAGTGACATTTATAGCTTGTTTTGTTAGTGACCTATCATCATCGTTTATTCCATTTTTCAAATCTTTATATATAACGGTCCCGTAACGTTTTCGTTCATTTTATTTTTGTAACGTCCCTAGAAGGTTTATTTCGAAACCGAGATACCAGGGAATTTTTTATATGTTCTTTATTCTAAATCCAAGTTTTGTCTTTTCATCTGATTTCTACTTTTGCCTACTAAAGTTATGGACTAGTTTGCTGTTTATTGCATGGGACGACATTACACGCTTGAGGCAATAAAAAATTGATGAAAATCAGTCAATATATTGGGGATACTGGTGAGAAATTTTAAGTAACAATATTGTAAGGAGTTGCTCTGTTCCGCGCCCTATGTCCATTATAATTCTCTAAGTTCTTACTTGAAGAATGTTCTGTGAGAACGAATATCAGGCAAATAAGGGAAATTAGTTGGAGAGGGGGCTCATATCAAGACGGCTTTCTGACTGAATTTTTTTCTTTCTTTGTTAACCAACAGATAGGGTTCTAAACGGGGGCGCTTATAATAAACCATGCAGGGAGGCTCAAACATAACCGGGATTTTCAGGTATGAGAAGGACATCCACGAAGGTATGGCCGAGTAACCATCCACTGACTCGAAAGTTAGAACCACCTCCGTGTACAACCCAATAGCAGGATACAGCATCGCAGGAAAAGTACCGCTCAGTAGCTTTTATTTGAATGGTCACACTAAGTAAAGATTTCATCCACAGACTCGAAAATGAGAATTATCTTGTACTGCCTAATGAGACAGCACAACAGGAGATAAGTATTCACCGCTCAGTAGATTCATTTGAATGTCACGGTTTGGACTAGAAATCGAACGTTGTAGTTCATGATTTGATTGAAGAAGGAGAGAAGAAGGTAAAAGAACAACTTAAGCATCTGAGTTCTCTGTTAAGTTCTAAGGTTCTGTCGAAAACGAAAACGACTTTTCTCTGTAAGCTGCTACTTTTCCCGATTCCCAACTGAAGGTAAAAGTGATTAAAAATTTAAATGGCTTGGAATGTACATTTTTCCAAAACACTTTTTTTCGCCACCACAAAAAGAGAAAAAAGTAATAAATAAAGTACTTGAAATAGGCGTTTCCTAATACGTTTTAATTTTAACTACAGCGACGGGAAAAAATTCTGGAAATGTCCGACTGATGACCACACTAGCGATATCCTAATTGCTATTTTAAGCGGTTAATTAATTAAGCGGATAATGTTTTCGTTCACCATAGATTGCTCAATTTAGTACTAGCTAGCTATACGTAAATAGATCAGTTGAAAATTCCTGTGAAGCTTAAATCTGACTGTTTTTAAAAGAAGCCATTTAGTCACAGTAGTTTTTAGTTGTATTTTTAAAGCACCTTTATACATGATATTCACTGACCTTTCAGACTAGCTATTTCTTGATTTGGTTTACCATCAAAAGGTTCATATTGATCACTCATATTTATAAATATTGTCTTTTGGAAGAAGGCAGGCATATCTGTGGTATCGCCACATACGTTACACAGAGAACTGAGAACTCATTCAGTTGACATCAGATTCACAACTACTTTGTAGCATTCCACTGATATGGTATTAAAATTGTTTGGTTTCACTGATTTGTCCAAGGGCGGACATCGCTCTTAATTGCTAATTGTTAAATGATTTTCTCCGTAAGGAGTACTTTAACTCTGACTCGAGAGTGCCCCTGTTCTCAAGAATTCCATCACCGGGTAGCAATTTAAACGAAAGAGAATCTTTGAGTTCAGTATAGTCCGTAAAGAAGCAGAAAATTCGAATTTTAAGACAGGACTCAAGTAATTGTTTCTTTCGCTGATCGCTTTGTAACAACGACTTAAAGAGTATGATTTCGCATAGTAAAATAGCTTGCAAGTCGTCCTTTTTACAATGCTAATCAAAGTGACTGAACCATAGCCGCATGTACCCTCATCTCAGTATCTGAAGATTGTCGCTTTACAAATCACATCACAAAACTTATCTAGTCAGATCGAAGGGGACGGCGAAAATGAGCTAGAAGACATAATTATACTAAGAAGACTATCGGGGAAAAATAAATGTATGTGTCATGCGTATTCTATTAAAACAGGACACAGTAAAGTACAGTAGAATTGTCTAGATAAACATTGCTGACAAAATAATATATTATTCCCGCGTTTTCTTTATCTTATTTACTACGCATTCATTCATCGGATTTCGTCACACGTGGTGAGTGCATGTGTCTCACTCGTGCTGATTCATCAGACTACAGCAGCCTAAAAAGAATATCATTTTTCCTTATAAATGTAAACACTTTGTCTATAAAGCGACAGTTAAAAAATTATTTCAGTTCTAATGCTATCTCAGTTTTAGTTTTTTGTTGTATTTTCAGACTAGATATTTTTAGTGAAATGATAAAGAATATCCGTCACTGAGTAGAGTTCTTATAATTTCACTTTTTTCTCTTACAATGATACATGTTTTTAACCCAGTTTTAAAACAAGAATAACATTTGAAAACACTTACCTTATATCCGCCTTTAGTTACTCTAAATTCACTTGCGGTGTTTTTTGTTATTACGATCATAGCACATGGTCGCGCGAGTACTGACACAACTTACCGGAAGTGAATTTAGCTGACTGATACCAGTTCAAAGCGAATAAAAGATCACAGGTCTGATTGTCAAATGGTACAGTCGTGATACATTATTCAGGAATTTTAGACCCCGAGGAGTTCAACTGTCGAAAAAGGTCCAGAAGAGGATAAAGAATATCTTACCTTAACTCCATAGTTTTAATAACGATTTTCAGTCAAATTTTGCCTTTAAGCTTTGATTCAAAGGAATCGATTGTCTTGAATGACTTAATATTGAAATTTTAAGTGAATTGAATCAACAAGCTTTTGGCTGGTACCCGCTGCATACGACACAAAGCACAGATCATTTATTGTAAGAATAGTTAACCAGTAAACTAAATACGGAGCAGTCAAAAACATTAGTCTGGGGTGATATCTCCTCTACTTCTAAACTGTATCGGTACCTCAAAAACTTAGTTAAGCGAGACACCTGTAGCGTGAGTTATAGTGGCATGTTTTACGTTTCAGGCGTTCACTAGACGGAGTATGGCAGTTATTTTCCTTCCTTAGTGTTTCCCAGGCTTCTTGGCCTCTTAAGTCGCGGGATAAAGAAGAACCCTGGGAACACGAGAAGCGCATACAGGCCCCCCAACAACTTCATAACAAAGTGTTACTAACAAAGTGATACTCAAACAAATACTATCTGTAAGATTAAATAGTTTTACTATATCATGAGGAGCAATTGAACGTTGGTCACTCTTAGGGGTGCCAAACCAAACATACATATCTTTTTATTCTTGTATATTTGGTTTGCCATACATGTACACCACAGTTTCAGCTGTCGGTACTGGGTCGCTCAAAATTTCAATTTTACGACGATTTTTGTTTTTCGTTGTCATGGAAATAACAATTGTCGCATAATGTAAACCACACTTAAGTTCAATCCAATAACTGGTGAAAATCACATCGATCTAACAAGGAAAAGACTATCTAGAAGCCGATTATAAAAGTTAGGTGTGGTCCCCACAAAACGGTCTCGAAACACCTTACATGTTTGTAACTATTCTACTGCCTTGCAATGTCTCAGTTAACTCTTTTTCCAGTTGCTTTTCCTTTTCCGTGTCGTTTTCGTACTGAGCAGTCCACTCTGCGTCGGCTAGCGGGTCATCTGCAAATGCATCGCTTGTCGGTGGCGATGCATCGCGATCCAACTCTCTTTCTGCTCAGTTAAGTTCTATCTCGTATATTCGAACCCGGCATACGGTCCACGCGACGACTGAAATTGAAATTGACCAATCAGAGCTCAGCACGCGGGGCAAACTGAATTTTCCTACGTTATAAGGAGAGAGTACCGGGAACAAGGTTGTCGCCTGTTCAGTCGAGCACCGTATTTGTGTTCGTTAACCAGCAATGTCACACCAGTGATTCTAGTTAGATTTACATTTATAAATATGAATGCAGGCAAACAAATGCTTATCTCAATGCAGTTTTAGTTTTAGTTTTGTGAAAGTCATTTGTTCCATTTTCTACGTTTAATCATTAAAGGAATTTCGTAAATAAGCGATCTGATGTAAGCTTAAAAAATTGCAGTTCACTGCATAGTCTTTTAAGATTTTTTCGTTAAAGTTCGTCTTTTGAGCAATTCTCATTTCGCAACTGGATTACATTTTATCCCAAATTTAGATAGTGTGACTATTTTAGACTGAGTCGGTGTTGTTTTCTCAATCCCGTTTAGTATTTGTCACCGCACTTGATTGCTAATTTAATTAATATCCGATAAACTGAAGACTGAGTCGCTGTGTCGTCAAGTTTATTACAGTCTTAGTGTAAACCTCTATATGTTTTTTCAGTTGTAGAATATTTTATCAGCTTCCTGTTTTGTTATTTTTTTCGGCTTCCTCACTTGAAGTGAAAGCCATTTCTGTCCTAATTTAGAGACTAAAATAAATAAGAATCGCCGGTTCAGTGAGTGAGTTCAGTGTAGCATGGTTTTGGTGTTTGTTTTGTTTTTAACCTCTAAGCCATTTCAGCGTGTCTCTAGTTAGAGATCGAAATGAAAAAGTTATTCAAGTAACTATAAGTGAAACATCCTCAGTCTAAAACTGTTTTGTCCAAAAAGAGATTAAAAGCTTCCGAAAAATAGTTTAGGGAGTGTTCTTTAAAACACCCGAGTGATACTTCGCGGGCGAAAAAGTTGTGCCATTTTCCCTCCATAATTGTGCTTGGAAGCTTGACAAAACCTTTTTCGGGTGACGTTTCCCAGTAAACGGCCTGATGCCTGGGCGATATTGTTTATTTTAGCAAATTTGCTTAATGAATGACAGAACTATATATAGCTAAACAGCCAGTGGGCATGCGAATCAATGAAGAAAGCGTACTGGTATTTAGATTGCAAAGTCTGTCATGTCGCTGCCGGGAGCAACTGAAGTGAGTTCATTTATTTTTTAATAGAGCAACTGTAGTTTAACGAGTACTCCTGTTGACTTTAATTAACTTTCCAAAGAGTGGTGCAAAAAGAGCTGTCGGTAAATGTCTTAATGAAGTCTTATTTTTGAGGGTAAATGAGTCGACTTTACTGTTTCCTCAGCGGTCCGCGGGGAGAAAAATCGCTTTGCAACGAATTCAAATTAAGCCGAAATTCCAACAGCGTCACTAAGACACAAATCAAAATTGTTCCGGAGTGCCTGATTTCTTAATGCAACAACAGAACTGTGAAGAAATAGAAATTTAAGCACGCAGTTAGCGTTGTGTTTACAATTAATTTCTTTCATCGTCAGGTCCATCATAAAAAAAAATTACAAGCGGTAGATTTCAGTCAGGAAGGCTTTCCACTCCGAAATACTGATCAAGAAAAGACAAATAAAACACAGTAAAATGAGAGAGAAGCATGTAATAAAAACTGTCACACATTCATGGCGAGTCAGTACGAAAATCAAGAAGCAATCTAAACAAGAACCGAATAAACTACCAAGAAAGAAGGAAGGGAGACATTTTTTGGTTCAGTATACCACACAAAGTTGACTCTGGTTTACCTGCACTCGTTGTAGCTCTCTGTTCCAAAAGCTCCAAATGTTCTGATACAAATCGAATGCTTTCTAAAAGAAGTTGAATCGCTTCCCAGTTGTTTGAATGTTGTTTCTGCCATTCCGTCCGCAACTTCTAAACTGGGAACAACTGCGTTTTGTGCCTTGCCTTTAACAAACTGATGATGAAGATGATGATGAAGATGATGAATTCTGGCTTTCCTCACTACAGTAATCCTGTTTCTGAGCTGCATAGAAATTACCTGTTCAAGTTCAAATTCTGTCTTTAGTTGGATTAAACAAGCACATGATGACAGAAGCCGTTGTGCGAACGGATTAGAATCTTGCTCCGCTTCAACTCCCGAAGCTAATATGGTGAAATCGTACAGCTTCAGTCCACCTTGAACAATTAATGATTAATATATAGATCTAGCCAAGCCTAAAAGCGGAGCTCCACATCTCTCTTTCATGCTTATTGACTCGTAAAATACAGTAAATTTTAATTGTGCAGTTTAATATTCCCCAAGAGGTGAAAAACAGCAAGGGAAAACGTGCGGACCGCTGAAGAAACTGTGAGTTGGCTTATTTTTCTTCAAAGAGAAGACTTCAGCACGACTTTCACCCTTCTTGTAGCATTCTTTCGAAAGCTAGCTTATTAAATCAAGAAGAGTACTTGTAAAACTACAACTGCTAAAAAAACCCACTTAAGTTGCTCCCGGTAGCGAGTCGACAGACTTTTCCATACAAATACACCTTCCTCACTGATTCCAATGCATCCCTCTGGCTGTTTAGTTCTGTTAACTATGAAACATTTCTCGAAATCTATCTTGCTAAAATAAATAATATTTTCCGGGCATCAAACCGTTTACTGACAAAAATTACCCAAAAACTGTTTTCGGAAACTTTCAAGCACACGTATAATTGTCAAGAGAAAATGGCACAAGTTTCTCAACCGCGAAGTATTAGTCGGGTGCTTTCAAGAACACACCCTGAAGTAATTTTAGGAAACTTTTACAGTCTCATTTTAAACAAAATAGACTTAAACCGAGAAATGCTTTGCTTATAGTTACTTAAATAAAGATTTCATTTCGATCTGTAACTAAAGGGGCACTGAAATGGCTTAGCGGTGAAAAACAAAACACGAAAACATACCACACTGAACTCACTCACTGAAACGGCGATTCTATGTTTAGTCGCTAAATTGGGACAAAAATGTCATTCACTTCAAATGAAGAAACTAATGCATAACAATAGCACAATATAAGGAAGATAAAATATTCCACAACTGAACAAAAAACATAAGGAGCTTTACACTAAGACTGACTATAAACTTAAAAATGACGACAGAGCGACTTTTCCGGTGTTGAATACTAAATTACGAATTAGTCAAAACAACCCAATATGCGTTGCCGAAGAAAAACAACCTACATTGAAAGAAACAACACAGACTCAGTCTAGAATAGTCACGATTTCCACTTTTCGAATAAAATACACTAGAATTGCTCTAAGAAAAATATTGAAAATTACGCACAATAAAAGTTCAAAAGGAAATTGAGCGTAATTAAGTTAAGCCTAATAATATCAGATTACTCACTAATGAAAATTCCTTTAATGAATAAATACAGAAAAAGGGACAAAAAACCTTCAAAAACATGAAATGTCATTCACATTCACGACTGAAGTTACTCGCAAGCCGGCAAACGGGAACTACAAGGTAATTTCACAGCTATTTTAAACAAGTTCTTAAAACATTTCAAGAAAATTACCCTAATTTACTAAACATGTAAAGTCGCTCAATTAAACAATTTTTATAATGTAAATCCACAATCAAATCTGTAATTTACTTTACCACTGAACTGAAAGAAGGACTTGAAAATCTAAACGAAAGTCGCCGGGTTCTTTCCAGGTCTCCTTAGCTTTGAAAAAAGCAAGTATGTCCTCGAACAAGGATTTCCTGCCTTCAAGCTCTCCAATGTCTTCTGTATGCGCCATCGAGATTGAAGCAATCCTTTTCCTTTTCATGATGAACTGTTACAAGTCTTCATTCCAAGAATGTATTACAATTATCGTATTGATAATCGGGCGTACGAGGAACCAGCCGCCATATTGTTTATATCAGCTACAAGAAAAGATTGCATTCCGCCTCCCCCGGTCGGGTTGTCTTGGGACTCCCCTCATCCTCCCCCAGAGTCTGTACGGACGGACGGACGGATGGATGGACGGACGTACGCTGACGTCAGAACCAAAATTTTGCGGATCAATGGGTTTACCAAATTTGCTTACCCATGGTGCTCCGCGAGCTCCGCTATAACAGTGTTTCAAGAAAAATCAAACATGTACCACATTTCAGAGCCACAAATTAGTAGATTTTTTCCCAAAACTTGTGCCACTTCGTTCACTTCGGTTCGGACCAGTTTCACTTTGATTCATTCAGCTTTGGAAAGAAACGCTGCACACTTAGCAAGCTTTTGGCGCCTTTTTCGTTCGGTCATGCAACCGATTCTTGTCTTTTTTTATCTCTTACTCATTTTTTCTTTCTGTCTTGATTATCAATTATAGTGGTTGAGTTTTGAATAAAACAATTCTTCTACTCGGAATTGCTGGATATCGAATAATTATAACCAACTTGCCGCTATGCACCTCGTTGGTTATCTATCATTGCAAAAACCTAACGCTGGATGTAACAGCTAACGACAGACGTTAAAACAGTGATTTTGACTGGAGTGAACGTCTGGCGTTATAAGCTTCGCCGGCCGTTAAGTTTTATGCAACTCGTTCCCGTTGCTTTCTTGCCCTCTAGCTCGAGCTGGAAACTAGACAATTAGCAAATGACATCATGTAATCCATCATCATGTACCCAATGTTACGGATGATGACGTAGGAAAACTCGGTTTTCACTGCCGCTAGCACTGCGGGCGCAAGCTCCGTATGGCAGGAAGTCCGTGTAGCTCCCCAGTATATGATCAACTTGTAGCTTAGTTTGAATGAAATTTAGCTTAATATTGCTTCTACGCTACTCAGACGCGAGAGAATCTCGGTTCCTGAACTTATGTCACTGTCAGTGACAGCTCCTGCTCGTGCCAGATCTCCAGCTGCTCGGTACTGGACCAAAATAATTGTCGTCACATTCAAGAGGTCACAAAAATCGAGGATTTCACCAAATCAAATATAATTGCACCGAAATATTCCATAAAACAAGGCTTAGGCTAATAAAAAGATTTGGGCTTAGGTGCACGTTACCCATTTGCTAAATCTGCAAAGGGATCTACTGTTGGAGCCTGTTCACAAGGTGGTAGGGTAATGCCCTAGCACAGGTTTAACCATGAATGCGGGATATGGTTGCCCTTGTAAACGCTCCAGGTAGGGATAACTTGTTTACGTGTGAACGAAATACCAGCAAAGAAACAACTAAATATCGATTAAAATGCTCCACTTGTTAGAAATTACATTTACTTTTCCCACAAACTGATAGCAATTTCAATACGGTCAAACTTCTATTTTAAAGCGGCCACCCTTGGGAAATACTGAACTGACTGACCACTTAATTGGGGTATTCCTTAATTTAGCATTTGGTATGGAAAAAAATTGATCACATGATGTACATTTATTGTTTACAGCAAAAATTGTATCTCATATTGATGGCATGTTCCATTGTTATGCCTGGCTTGCGGATCTTATAACTATTGTTCCTAAGGCAAACGTCTTTGTTGTTAACCACATCATCAAGTGCACTCAACTGTTTTGTTGTACATGCAGCATCAAACATATGATAAAATTTCGGATTGTGTAGAAAGTCACTCTCTTTGCAGTCTTTGTTTGTCTGACCGTTTGATAGTGGTGAAATGGGGTGAGCGTGACTGCTTAAAAATGATGACGTAAATAGTAATTTGATAAGTGACCGTTGATTGATTGAAGTTTGACCGTGATGGCATATTTCGGCTAAGGTCGCGTCAGCAAAAAATATAGGTTCACTCTGAACACCAGCTCCTCCCGGCCCCCTTTGCTTTAATTAAAGACCCTTAATACCCCATTTCCACCACCCCCACCAACATCTATAGCCATTGTTCAGCCTGCCGAAAAAGTCATAAGGCCAAGATGAATGCCACATTATTTGCTACAGAAGAGGGAACCATAAAGCCAAAAGATGCCGACGAAGGTGACTGCTTGAGGTTAAGGTATGCTGATCTAAGTCATCTGTTAAGTGCTGCGGAAATTGGTATTACCATATGTTATAAATTTCTTGAGATTTTCGTAATGAGATTTATCTCTGTTTTACAGAAAGGGCCAAGTGACAATAAGCTGTAGCGAGGCAAGCCCGGGTCAGTTTGCAGCAACCCCTAAGGAAAACCGAGCTTTAGATGTAACTTGGACTCCAAGTGCTTTCAATGAGCAAGACAGTGACAGTTCAGGAGAAGAGGGCTTGATAAGTTCTGAAGATGCTGACACCCTGCACGTGTACAATGCGGCAATGTCAAAATTAGCAACATCGGGAGATTCCGCAGGTACATTTTCACCCCTGACAACTCGCTTAAAGACTACATGGAAAACACCCCCGAGATTGACCGTAAAAAATGCCAGGAAAAAGCTTTGCAAGGTTGCCTTGTTGTCTGTGAGGTAGTAGCACCGAATGCAAAGGAGATTTATTTCACGCGCTTTGCCATCTGAGCCCAAGTGAGCCAAAGGATGAAATCAGTAGGGAACTCGCAGCGCTAATGACCGCATACAGAGATGCCCCTTCCAAAAGCGCGAAACTGCAGATTTTGAGTCTGTACGCGAACAGATTCCCCGCTGAAAAACTAATGAAATACCACGAACCGTATGAACCCCTCACGCACTGGCAAATTAAGCAAGCCAGAAAACACGCAAAAGTGCAAGGTCCTGGCATACCAGAGGAAAAAACATTGCATCATCGAGTTCGCCTTCCAATGGAAAAAGTCGATCACTTCATAGATTTCATTAACAGGCCTTATTTTTACCAAGATGTGGCATATGGAACTAGAATTCTCAAACTTGATACTGGGGAGAAACTTACCATGCCTAATATTGTGCGCACGGTAACGCGATCTACAATGATTCATCAGTACCAGCAGTACTGTGATGAGGAAGGCTTCTCACCCCTAAGTATTCGGACTCTATACAAGATTCTTGAGGTGAGAGAAGCGTCCCAAAGGAAATCTCTTCAAGGATTAGATAACATTGCTACTGACGGCGCAGCTGGTTTTGAGTCGCTCGAGAAAATAGTAGATGAGCTGCAATCATTGGGAGCTGAAATAACTTGGTGCAAGGAAAACAAGGCACGTCTGAAGGAGTGCAAATGCTACCTGAAAACAGAGTATCCAGTTCACTGCAGAGATGGCCAGCCGAGCACCTGTGTAGACCACTGTCGTAATTTTGCTCTCAGTGATAACAGTGATGAAGCTTTTAAGGCACAATGTGATCACGCCCATGATACGGTTTGCGAAAAGTGTGAGGCTTTGCAAAGTGTACTGCGAGAAATCGAAAAGCAAATAAGTAAATCGATTGTTTTTTACAACAAAGATCACCAAGAGGATATGCTTTACGATTTTGCAAAGGCCAAAAATAACATCCTTAATTGGAAGGCACACAGACCTATTACAGAACCTTGAAACATCAGAAGCTATCATTGTGATGGACTGGGCCATAAAATTCCAGCAAATGAAGTTCAGAGAGAAGCAGGAAGAGTGGTTTGGAAAGCGTGGTTTAAGTTGGCACATAAGTAGCGTTGTGTTTAAAGACCCAAACAGTGAGGAGGTCGAGGTACAATCGTATGCCCACCTCTTTGACTCGTGTACCCAAGACTGGTATGCAGTGGCCTCCATTCTAGAAGATCTCCTCGTCAAGCTTAAGTCCAGCAACCCCTTGATTTGTCAAGTATATTTGCGTTCAGACGAGGCGGGTTGTTATCATAATAACTCCCTTGTCGCGGCTTTATCAAGCATCGGAGAACGAACTGGCATCACGGTGAAAAGACTGGATCATTCTGAACCACAACACGGGAAAGACGTTTGTGATCGAATTTTGTGCCCAACGAAAGCAGCTATTCGAACCTTCTGTAACGAAGGACATGACATTCTCACTGCGAATGACATGCAAACTGCCCTGAAAGAACAGACCAGTGAGAGGGACCACTGCTGCAGTTTGCTCTGTTGATGAGTCACGTAACACCGCAGAGGTGAAGAAGGTAGAAAGGTTCAGTAAATTTCATATTTTTTCCTTTGAGAATGATGGTGTTCGTGTTTGGAGAAGCTATGGCATTGGGGTAGGAAAGCTTTTCCCTTACAAGTCTTTGATCGTGAAACCTCAAGGGTCGTCATCACTGGTTATCGAGAAACCGTTTTTTCCCCATAAGCCAGTCTCGAGTCCTTAAACAGGAGACGAAGGCAAGAGAAGAATGCCCTTCTGTTTTTGTCTGCCCTGAGCCTGGCTGCACAGAAACGTTTGCGAAATTTGCTGACTTTGAGCTTCATCTCGATGTGGGAAAACACGTTTTACAGCAGGGTTCAGATACACAACATAATGTTTATGACAAGATTAGACGAGACTGGGTCAGTAGGTTTGCAACAGTCCAGACTGAGAGAAGTAAACCAGCATCCCAGACATCCAGTGACACAGAAGCACATAACAAGGAGTCGGAACCCCAAGCTACAATGGGATGGGCTCTGGCCAAAAGTAGGGTGGTCCAACTCAATTCTCTGCAAAGGTGAAAGAGTATTTGACAAAAAAATTCGACTTCGGGGAAAAAAAAAGACAGAAAGTAGATCCAGAACAGGTGGCAAAGGACATGCGTAACTCGAGAAATCTTGAAAACCAAAGAATCTTTGGTAGGGAAGACTGGCTCACTAAGGCACAAGTCCAAGGATTCTTTTCTCGCCTAGCATCCGCAAGAAGAAAGCGCGGTTACAGTGATGCTACTAATCAAGAAGAGAAGGACGAAGACTACCGCCCGGGAGAAGAGGATGAGCAACGTCAAGCTGTCGAAGAGGTGATGGAGGATCTCGGACTAAAGCATCCGATTGTATTTGACATTTACAATGTCTGCCAATATTTTCACAGTAACAAGCTGTCATCTTTTAATGTGAATATGTTAAGAGATAATTTGTGCCGTTATTTCCAAATCCCATTTAAACAAAGAGATGTTAAAAAGGAGCTGATAGCGAAGATTTCAGGTTTGGTAAAGGAATGTCAGTGTAACAAGAAATAACTTTTGTAATAATAGAAAATGTTATATTGTAATAAGTAACAATAATGGAATTTTCAAGGAGAGTAATGTGTTCTGCTGCAAATAATTTAATAGCGGAAAGGCATTCTTGTAGCGCAGAATTTTTTGTATTTAGTTTATTACCTTATTCTTACTAGTTTTCGTGCGTGCTTGATATCGCGATTGTCGCGTTTTGTAAAAAAAAATTGCGAAAAGTTATATTCGCGAAAGAGCGCAAAAATTGAACACTCGAAATTTGCCATGCAATATAACAAAACAATTCATGAACTTCAATTGTTGTGAGTCAAGGCTTTGCTGGTAAATGTTCTCAAGTAAAACTGTCACTTTCTGTCCTTGAAAATATATCTTTCTGGTCTTGTCTT
Organism: Siderastrea radians; assembly: GCA_964017195.1. NCBI lineage: Eukaryota > Metazoa > Cnidaria > Anthozoa > Scleractinia > Rhizangiidae > Siderastrea > Siderastrea radians. The sequence continues at coordinate 53,057,479 of OZ024887.1, read as the reverse complement.
CGATTAGCACTTCTTTCGATTCACTGTTATCTTCAGCTTGTAAATCAGCCAAAACCTCTTTAGTACAGTCAACAAATATTCCATTTTGCAGGATCCTTGTAGTTAGTTTAAACAAGGCCTTGTGTCTTTCCAGTATTTCATTGTTCTTTGACGTATGATCCATCTCAACAATGACAAAATCGCAAAATTAAATACACTCTTTTACGTTTTTTTCCTTGAAACGCAAAAATGTATACTCGCAAAGCACAAGAATAAGGTATAGTGTTAGTTATTATTGCAATAGGTAGTATAGATTAGTACAGGTAGATTTGTTATATTTTCTGTATTTTTTGTAACCTGAAGGATTAACCGTGGGTAAATAAAGTTGACTTGCCGTGACTTAACTGGACGTTAGTGTTAATAGTCTTTTGAGAGAACTGTTACCCTTTATAAAATGACTAGTCTAAAACACAACCAGAAATGTGGCTTTTTTTTTTCGTTTATTTATTTATTTATTTATTTATTTTTTCCAAATCCGTTTTCTGTCGGTTGGTAGTAGTTTCTTAATCTTGTCAAGTTTTCAATGTTTTAGCTTTCATAATTATTAAGAATCAAATTTCTAGAAATGACTGACTGTGCACGTAAAGTAGTATTCGGGACCAAATGATGTCTTCGAGAGTTTGGTGAAACGCACGCGTGGATATTAAACTGATGACTATTTCTGGAATTCCTTGAGTTCGGAACGTTATCTTCATGAAACTCAAAAACCACCCGAGTTGAATGTCCTGTCGAGGGCTCATTTACTTGGAAAAAGCTAGCCTCCCCCGCAGTCGTTTTTAGGGGAGGCCTACAGAAAAAAAAAACACAAAAAAACAAATTAAGACGCCGCTGACCAGCCACTTGCTCAGCAGCCGGACCCGTGACGTCAGTCTGTAACGAAATCCAAAATATGTTCGAATCTGTGGCTAACAATTTGAGGTAAATTGAACCTGATTGAATCAGTTGATTCGCTTCTTTGTTCGCAGAAGATCGAAGATTACTGTATTTACATTTGAGTCTCATGTGGCAGGTTTGGTTTCACTCCTTATTCTGTCTTTTTTGATCCGAAACATTTAGATTCCTGCTTCAGCTAGAAATCCGAAGTCAGTCACGCGACCACATTGCAAACGATTTGAAGACCTTAAGTTGACGGTAAAGGAGAAAATTGCTTTACTTTTTGAACCATTTGCCTTGTATGCTCTCTTAATTCCCTTTTTCAATATTCAGGATGGTTGGTGAGGGTTGAAGACGCTTACAACCTGGTATTTACGATGTTGTGAACAACACAGAGGCGGTTCGCTCTAGTCACGAAATAACGGTAAATACAGTAGTTTTAATCGTTTCGTACAACACCAATATATTAGGTCCGCAAAATGTTTTGCTACAGTTGTGAACTCTATCCTTATGGTTCTTCATTTAGGGGTTTTACTCCTTTAGAAGTTGTTGAACTTTTGACAAATAATTCTTTTAAAATCATCCCTCAAACCATAGCTTATATGGTATGGTACATTAAAAATTTTTTTCTGCATCCTCTTTTTAATACAATTCGAAGATTGTCTTGCTGAAATGTATAAATAAGACTTATATTCTATTTTAATGTGAGTTTTCGATCAATTTAAGTTGCGAGAATAAATTTTGGGGGACTTTGAGAAACGCCATTTTATGGCTCGATTTGGGCGCCTAGCAGACGACAAAACGTCGCGGCTCGATATTTCTTAAAAGGAGCGAATTCAAACCAAAAGAAATACGTTTTTAAATACCGTTTAATAAACTTTACTTGTGGTATAAAAGTAAGACAAATTGATTTTTGGGCCAGAAGCGACTGGTCGTTTCTTAGCCGCAGTCCCTCTTAAAACCCCATTTCCACCACCCCCACCAACATCCCCGGTAGAAAAACTCTCTATTTAATAATAAAACGCCCATTTCCTTACCTAACATTCTGAACATCGCTTTCGAAGCAGTCAGTGGACTGGTGATTATATTAAAAAAATATTTAAAAAATAAAAAAGCCAAAACCGTGCTTTGTTCTGTGATAAAGCACGCAAGGAAGTGACGAGAGCACGAAAGAAGTGTAGGGCGAACACGAGCCGCAACGAGTGCTTTTCTCTACTTCTTGAGTGCTCTCGTCACTTCCTTGCGTGCTTTATCACAGAACAAAGCACGGTTTTGGCTTTTTTATTTGTTTTTATAATATAGCTTTGCTTACATTTGTAAAGAAATTGGCTTTAATTTGCAAGAAAACAAGTTTTATTCATAGCTTGAAGCGAGTGCAAGAAAGGTTTTCAGCTTGCCAGCGCGCACAGAATGGCGTCACGGGTTACTCCGTGCATCTGTACTCTGATAAAGCACGCTGTTTCAACCAATCAGAGCGCGCGTTATATCGAAACTTTATTATAAATAGATTTAGCCAAGCCTAAAAGCGGAGCTCAACAGTTTTTTTGCTGGTATTTATTAATTTGTGAAAATACTCTAGTTCAAGTCGTTAAATAAAAAGAAAAAAAGAAGGAAAGAAAAAACTTTTTGTCCCCGGTGAGTATCGAACCCAGCTTTCCGGCATCGCAGAGCGGTATGATTCCACTAAGCCATGAACGCTGCCTCGTAGATGTTGATTTTACTACTTATTTTCTTTTCCTGTGACGAGATGCCTATCGACATGATCATGCTGGTGTTTTTCCTGGGAAAATGTGTTCAGACCGCCGCAAAAACAATGATTGTGTACAGAAAAAAAAACCGAACGCACTAGTTCTGCTATATTTGGCTTCGGGAAGGCTGCGAAATGCTGCGAGCTCAAGCGTTACGCCGACCGAGTTCGCAGCAGAACCTACAACAAAGATGAAGTCCTCGAAAGCAAATTTCGTAACTTGAACTTTTTGCCTTCCACTAAAAAGACAACTGAGTATTCTTTTGAACTTTTTCTTTCCATTTATAGATATTTGGTCTTTTTTCTCAAGTTCTTAACTTCACTTCTGTCGATGTGAATCGTTTTGCAAAACAAGCTAAGCTTTAGCAAAAAACCTCCTTTTCAAAAGCGACGGTGGTCATACGCGCGATTTCCCGCCAAAAAAACGTCGGTTGCCCAAAAGCACCGCGCCATTTTTCGCCAAGAAAAGATGGCATACCCCATCCCCCATCGCGTTGTCTTGGGGCTTCCTTCGCATCTATAGGTTACCAAATTTGCTTATAAATTAGTGCTCTGCTGACGCTCTACGCGCGCGGGCTCTGCTATAACAATATGGAGAGGGGAAAATATCGCATCCCAGGGATTATAAATTATAGGCATCAAAATCAGCCGCTCTGTCAGGGTGGTTGTCTTACATGACTTAAGCCCGGTAATACTGAACCTCCGTTTCAGTATAATAATGAGTAGTCTGGTAATAGTATAAAGCCGAATACAAACAAGTATAAGAACAGGATCGAGTGATCAAGTAACATGCCCCACGAGAATAGTCATCAATAAATAGTACTGAACTTTCTAGTTTTGGCTTATTTTATGAAATTTCGTGTCCATGCACTAAGTGAACAGTGAATTGCTATGAGGCAATCTTTACTTGAAGGAATGTTAATTATGATATTCGGCTGTTTTAGGCCGCTAAAGAACTGAGCACATGGCCATAAATAGGCTTTAACCTCGTATTTGTTGCTCTCCACTCCACCATGTTGCCAAATGCCGGCACCATGTGACTCGGCCCAGTTGATCTCGCATGTCCCGCGGGAATCCCGCCGAAGAGTCATTGCGGGGCTCCAAAACGTCTTTCTCTCTTCACGAAATTCTCTGCAACGGTCCAACCGAAAACGAAATTTTGAAAAGTGTTAAGAAAGCCTCCAAAAAAAAAGGAAAAAATGTAGGTTCCGCAGGTTCCACGGTCTGCTGTTCTGCACTTTAGTTACGCCCAGCACGACATGTAATCAGCCCCACTTACTTTTTCAAATGCCTTGGGCTTCCGTATGTTATGAGAAACATTTCACTGACTTGAATGCTGTGCTAAAAGTCATGGAGATGTAATGTCTTGTGTGAATATTCTCCATCATTTTGCGGACACTATCAGGTGCACTGTTATGAAAAGCTCGGGACAGCGTGTGGTTATGGAAGCTCGGACTCAGGTATGCTTTTAAGCTTTAATTTTCTCAGTTCAATCGTTTTCATATGTCAGTCATTGTATTTTTAGCATTGTCGACACTACTATGGTCATGCATCTTGTAATAAAGCTCTGAAACTGTTTCTGGCTCTCGCTAATTAAAAAAGTCGCAAAGTGTTTATCCCTCAGGGTTTAAAAACTCGCTTGGTAAATGTTCGTATAACTATCCCTTGTCGCCTAGACTAAGTCTTCAGAAGGCAATTATTTTCGAGATTTTTTCGCGTTTAACTAGTGTCCTAAAGTTTAGTCAAGTTTTTGAAATTTTGTGTTTCTCCATTTGAATTTCTCGCAAGTGTGTGGCAGTGGGCGAAAAATATGCAAACGGCCTTTTTCCATCGTAATGGTCCGTATTGTAAAATCACGACCGAGAAATAACCAATCAGAATACTCCAAATAGCCTGGAGAATTATTGCTTGCCATATAATAATGTAAAATAATCTCCCGAAGGAACTTAAAACAGCTAAATCCTTGGGCCTCTTTAAAAAAGGTATTACTAAATGGTTTTTCGCATCGGACTCTCACTTGGAACCAGTAGACAAAGTTTATTTTCTATTGTATTAAGTGATATATATTTTTACCGTGTGTAAAAAAGATGTTGATGTTGTTGTCGTCGTTAAATTTTTCACAAGCTGGCAACTGCAAAGTGGATGCTACGGAAGGCGAGGGAGTAAAGCCACGCATGGGCATCCTGTTACCGAAATAAGTCTGTCCCGGTGTTTCCCAACCCACCCTGTACGGGATATATGGACAAACCACATGCCCAGTCCCCTTCAAATGTAAATTCTGCATGGAGTACTAACTGTAGAAAATATATAATTCTTTTATCAAGCCCACACCACAAAAACAATTCACATCACTTTGCCAGCACCACTTTTATTTTTCAGCTGATTCAGTTCAACCTCAAAATGCAGCTAACTGCACAAGTTGACCGTTTATTGAACAAATGACATGCTCTTGCAAATACGGGAATTAGCTACTTACCCTTTAACTTAACATAGGCTCTTAACCTTTAACTTACTATAGTCACAAAAGCAAGCCAGCTTCACAACTTAAAATTAGGCTGGCCACGTCAAAATGTCTTCTGGCACAGAACAGAGGGGGCCAAATGCGAGTCGCATGTCAAATCATTCCACTTTCCTGCGGCCAAAAATCCTCCTCCCGCATGATCTCCATACATGTTACTGCAGTTCTCGGGTCTTCCCAGATAATTGTTTGGCTCCCCGATCTTCCAATTGTTGTAATGCCCTTCTAGGGGAGTGCCGTCAATCCAGTAGAACTTCGAGTCAGTCTTTCGCTGTAGTCCCAGCCACACGCCATACACTGAGATCGTATCCCGCTTTTTTAACAGGTTTAAAATGAAGTCGTTTTCTTCGGCTGATCTGATTATGGCAAGATCTGCTGTGATGTTCTGACAATTTTCTCGAGCATCACTCCATTTCTGGGTTCGAGAATCGTCGATGTAATAACATGAATTTCCATGAGCATCCCAGCCAGGCGGACAACCTGAAGGACATAAAAAAGCTAAATATGAAAAAATAGAATCCTGACATAAAATTTACAATGTAAACACCTGGTTGACTTGTGGCTTTCAAACATCTTTCTTCATCAGAGAAACAGATCAAGGGAAGACAGAATACTCACTGAGAGGTCTTTATGAAAACTAAGAAGTTCAGGGTTTGTATGTAGAAAAAGAAGTGTTGACGAATTAATGAAATTTTACAATTAAAGTTTGAAGTTCTGAAGTTAATAACACAAATAGACGGACACCGAAACGGACTGCATGCAATTCAATCCAAAGTGCTCTCCTGGAGAGGCGGACTAGATGGTGGAGTGTACATCGCATTTCATTAAAAATAACAACCAGATTTGCCCTTAAAATTACAAATAAGTTTCCTACAGCTCGAGTTTGAAATCTCCCCCATCATTACAGGCCAAATAGAACTCAATTCACCAATAACAAGTGATTTCTTTTACCACCTACCTCCACAACGTTCAGCTTTTGTGGACAGACCATCAAGTAGTTTCAGAACCTTCAGTTTTCTTTTCTTTCTCCATTTCCGCTGAACTATTCCCTTAATCTTTTCAATATCTTCTTTCATCTCTTCCCGGAGACTCTTTTCATTTCCCGCGTCATTCTCGTTGACAGGGAAGCTTACAGACACATTTTGGAGTGATACTGTGAAAACAAAACCATTTTGATTTATTTATTTGTTTATTTTTATTTATTTGTTTGTTTGTTTGTTTGTTTGTTTGTTTGTTTTGCCCATCCCCTGAAAAACCTGTTCTCAGGCCAGAGAGGATGAAGGAAGAGAGCGAATCCACCATACATGGGCCTCTTCCGATAAAAATTATTTGCAATCTATTTTTGGTTCAGTCTGTGACATGGGAACAACAGATAAAAAACTTTCGCAGCGTGGGTGCGAACTAGTAATAAATTTCACCCGCTTGCTTCATCCTCTCTTGTCTCAGGCTATCTTAATGGTACACGAGAAATAGGTTTAACCTTTAAAAAGCTCAATAGATCCAGTTATCAACCTGAAATCAGCCAATATTTTTGGCGAATTGTTTTTACGCCTATGGAAAAAGACATCCCAAGAACCATACAGCCCTTTAATCTAAAATTTTCAGTGTTTGCTCTTTCTAATGAGTTGTCTATTTTACGCTTAGGATTTTTACATTAGATGGATGCCCTTTGTGGAAGTTATGAAGTGAACACACTTTGGACTTTGTATTCCAAATTCAGTTAATCATCGTTTCATTAGTTTACAACGTTTTAAAACGCCCTAGGCTTAAAACAATAACAAATCTTTCTTCTTTAGAGAGATACGAGAAACAGTTCTATCCATCCCTGAGTTTTAGAGGTTTGTTATCTAAAAACAAAAACCCTAGTAGATCCGAGAAGAAGGTGGTGTGACTCCATGATCCGGTATCATATTATTATTGAAATATCTTCCAGGGCATAAATTTTTGTAATAATCTTTATCTAGAAATATGTAGTTTCCCATCCTAGATGTGAAAAAATTCTTGAGAAATAGACTGTTTATAGCTTAATCCCTGCTTAAATAATTAAATTAGTGTCCCGCTGATTACAGGCCTAATAGGACTCGATTCATCATTCAAACCTGCTTTCATTTTCCACCTACCTCCGCAACGTTCAACTTTTGCAGACAGATCATCCAGTAGTTTCAAAACCATTTTTCGTTTCTTTCTGAATCTCTTCTGCTTAACCAGGTCCTTAATCTCTTGTATGTCTTCTTTCACCTGTTCTTGGATACTCTTTTCATTCCCTGCGTCATTCTCTTTGGCAAAGAAGCTCGCAAACAATTTTTTGAGTGATACTGTGGAAAAAAAAAACATTTTTTATCACCATTAAATCAAGATATCAATCGAGATTTAATTTGCGCGAATTTGTTTTGAGATATTGCCCATCAACACCCCTTTTTCCAACTGTCTCGCCTCGTCTTCCCTTGGTCTTAACAGCTGACCAGTTTTCTTTTAATTCTAAATCCCCATAGAGAGCCTGCACAAAGGCTTCCCACTGGAATTTCCGAAAACCTTCAGTTGCTACACGCGATGGTAACCTATTCAGTTGCTACCAACTTAAAAGGTCTTTACAGGCTACGTACAGCAAATGTTAGGAGAAATATATTTGTTCTTTAAAAAATTAACAATAAAATAAACCCTCAATTCGCATACTCGAAAAAAACAAGAAGAAAAATTTCTCTCTATTCAGTGGAACCCAACTCGTTTTGACTGACACTCCGACTTCGCCCAAAAGTGCTCCAATGCGTGTCGGTCTTTTAACTTCCTGCTTAGTGTTACAAATCTAGCTTGGAAGTCCTTGCGCACCGGCTCTCTTGTTTTAAACTGAGCTGCTTTTTGTCTTGAAACTTCACCTGGCTATCAAGTATACCAAATTAAGCCCGAAAAGGCGGAGTGAAAGAAAGTGAAAGAGAAATTAAATTAGATGATAGCCCAGACATAAACAGGCCGTCAAAACGAAAAACAAGGTCAACACATAATCCTACTTCTGTCCGTCCCCCCATCCTTAACCTAATAGAAGACCAGTGACCTTAGAGAGAAAATAGGACAGCCTGGGACGCTAGCGACCAGGGACCCTCTTATAAGCTTGTTTAAGCCTAATTTCAGGCGTTTTCATTTCCAATTCGTACTTACCTCCGGGCTTTGCGGGCTCTTTAACTTCCATTGACACTGGCAATATCACAAGGAGGAGAAGGAACACTGTTTCCTTAATTGCCATTTCTAGTTCTGCTGAGAAAAACAAAAAGTTTCGACTCGCAAGTGTCGGCACTGATTAATAAAGAGAGGTTTAATTTGTTTTGATTGCAAAGCCAGCAATTTTTTTTAGCAACTGTACTCAATTTAGGACATTTTGTCAAGTACATGAACGGTAAAAATACGGCACTAGCTTGAAGATATCTTACTGTCGGTGACCGCTGGAAATGAAAATGAGCATACTCATTCGGTGAAGAGCTCCGAGCTAAAAACTTCCGTGTTCACGTTTCGATTCTTTGCTTGGCCTTGATCTTTGAAAGCTTCATTCATCTAATCGTCTTTCTTTGGCAGTAAATAGGTCCAACAACTACTTGATGAATATCAAAAGCATTTAGGCTTTTATCAATGGCTTTGAATTGTCGACGATCAACGGTGAACGAGTATGATTGTCTGCCAAGTTATACGTAACCATTGTTAGGGTCTCTGTGGATCCCTGAGTGACTGATCTAATCGTTATAGACCATTTTCAAACAAACGAATTTGACTATGATAATATTGAATTAGCCTGTACTTACCCTGGATATCGTAGTCCTAATGTATCGTAATAATACCACTGTTAATCCCTTCTGTGTGAAAGCGGACCAAAAACCTGCGAAAGATATGCGGACAGTTAGCTTAAGCTTAGTTCCAATTCATAATTTTATCCACAACCTACCTAGACAAAGGCTGATGCTCCACTGCGGCTTGAATAACCAAGACTCTGATTTATGAAGTAAAAGGCGTGGTTAATACTCACATAAAGCTGTGCTATTGGTTGCTGATGGCGTCATAAGTTTTACAATCGTTTAATCTGTACTGCTTAAAAATGACAGCGGCGATGAAACATGACAGAATGTTCAAGGTTAAGGAGAAGACAAAATATCCATAGAAACGTATCGATCGATCAACCTAATCTGTGAAAGTGATAAAGTTATGTAAAATAACAGAATCGGAGTTGAAGAAAAAGTTAGCATTAGAAAATATTGGTTACGTTCCATTTTTGCAGGTTTCTGGATCAATATTCCCCAGTAGCTTTTTTTTTTTTTCTAATTTGCTAGTAAATAACCTATCAACCAGAAACATAGCAGACCATAAATGATAAGAAAATGGCCCTACTTAACATAAAACAGTTTTCTTGTACGCGCTTTTTCCGAAACAAATTAGAACACAGTGAATTTTATTCATGTGCGTTCCATCTTATAGCGATCCGTATAACAAAACTCGGACCACTCAAAGAACTAATCAAAAACTTTTCTTCATCATTGTCCGGTTCAGTTATACAATAACATCTTTTTTACTGCAAGCCCATGCCTTTGTTTACCATGCCTGCATAATTTTTATCAATTACCGCAAGACCAATCGATCCGTTTCTATGGATATTTTGTTTTCTTCTTAACTTTAAACATCCCGTAAACTATGGACATCTCGTAATATATCATCGCTGTTGTCAATTGTTTAAGCTCTGAACATCCTGTAATATTTCATCGTTGTTGTCAATTGTTAAAGCTCTGAACATCCTGTAATATTTCATCGCTGTTGTCGTTTTAACTCTGAACTTCCCGTAATATCTCATCGCTTTTGTCTTTTAAACTCTTAACATCCTGTAATAATTCATCACCGTTGTCGTTTAAACTATGGACACCCCCTAATATGTCATCGCTGTTATTGTCGTCTAAACGCTGAACATCCTGTAATATTTCATCACTGTTGTTGTTTTTTAAACTCTGAACTTCCCTAATATTCCATCGCTTTTGTCAGTTAAATTTTAAACGCTGAACATCGCATAAAATTCTCATTGTTGTTGTCGTTTAATCTCTGGACACCCATTTTGTCAACCTGCAATCCTGTACCCCCTCAACAGAAACGACCAATATCTAATAATCTTTACTAGAATATCTCTGAAAGAAAAAAGATAAAGCCTTGCACCCCCCGCTTCCCCCTCCCTCCCGTCCCACCAGTCAACGTTGCCAGCCTAACACAAAGTTTACTAATACAACCTGGACATTGTTTACATTGCAGTTCCAACCGAAAGCTATATGGGTCAACTTCGTTTGCAGGGAATACAGCAGCCATTTTGATTTTGCCCCCTGGGATGCCCAGGGGGCAAAATGAATATGGCTGCTCTATCAGTAAAAAGGTTTATTTGGTGTTTCAGCTCAGGGTTGTGTTTGCCACCCATAAAAATACTGGCAGAGTCTATAGGGCTTGTAGCGCTTGCCACATCAGTTGAGCACATAAAGTAACACCAGATAACTAAGTCTACCCCGCTGCAGTTGTTGAACGATAAGTCTTCGCTGGCTTTTTAGCGGAAAATGATCTTTCACTGACGGCATCATTGCGGCAGCATGACAAGCAGTAATTTTTCAGAGTGGAAACTACACACATAAGTTATTTATGTGAGTCGGCTGGGGATTGAAAGAACTTATCGTCATCACACGTCGAAACTCGAAGTCTTAAATCCCACACTGTAAAAAACAATCTTCCGTTAGTTTTGTTACCACCATTTTCACTACTACGCGACTTTTCTTTTCAAAACACTTCTGAGCACTTTGCAATACGCTTCCGTCAATCATACCTAATATGGGAAGTGTGTGATGCTACCGCAATTGAATTGAGCTCGAAGGAATAATGATGGTGCCCGTAAATTTGCGCTGGCGAGTCATGTATTGACTAGTAACAGGCTTTAGAGTTGTTGATGTTGTAAGAATACTTCACGTTTGGCAGCTATTTGTAAAGAAATTTCGACATTTCTTCAGAATTAAATACCCGCTTGGTGGATTATCCTATGCGGCGGATGGTAAGCTTGCGTTTAATCTCGTGAATAAGCTAAACCGAAGTGTGAAGAAACAATTCTAGCTTTTCTGACCTGAAAATAGCACACGACATGTTATTCACCACCAGTATAATCTGGCAATATCCCGAAGCGTACGAGGACGAAATTCAGGAGTGGATAGAGTATGCAACGGGAAAACGAATCATGATCGGCGTGCGATCAACCGATTCGCGTTCAAAAACATTGTAATGCAAATGAGAAAGGTAAACTGTGAAAAGGGCTATTCTAGTGACCTATCACCCGAGGAATGGAATGAAAAACAAAGCATAAGCGCTTTATAACGTTTATTGTTCTACGTGAATGTTAACGCTGTGACATGATAGCAAGAAAAATCTGAAAAATCGTTATTTATAAAAGCGGGAACGGGGAAATATCAAGGAAAATATTTAAGCACAGTTTCATGCTTACTTCTTCGTTATAGCTCACTGTGATTACCAAAGAATCGTACCCATATTAGGTACGATTGACGGAAGCGTATTGCAAAGTGCTCAGAGGTGTTTTGAAAAGAAAAGTCGCGTAGTAGTGAAAATGGTGGTAACGCGATAGAATCACCTTTGTAAAATTATGTTGTAGCAAGTCTAAAAATTACAAAACGGCCCGAGCACAAACTCCCATCCAACCCACCCAACCCCCGTGCCACTCTCCCTGCTGTGGCCGGTCCTGGTGTAAAGTAGAGAAAGCGAAAAAATTATGCAAGCACAAGCAGGGTGAAATAACAGGATGTTCAATACTACAAAGAACATTAAATCTCCATAGAAATCAATCGACCTCTCTTTCTGTAGAAGTAAATTTCGGGGAGAACAATGAAATTGCATTGTGCAAGCACGGGCAGGGAAAATAACCACAGCTGGGTAAAGCGTATATTTTACTTAATTTTACGTTTATAAACCAACCCAGAGGCGAGGTTCACAAACACGCGATACTACAAAATGAGCTAATTCAAATAGATTAGCCAAGTACGTTTACATCGGCACAATAACGTTAACCACAAACATATTAAAGCAGACAAGAAATGAAAAGAAAATGACCCTACTTATCTTTGCACACTTATCCTGAACCCTGCAGAGCCGATCGAAAATAACTTTCCAGGTGCTGGCGCGCTAAATTTGGGCTTTTGTGGCCTGTTGAAGCACACTCCAGTTTAAGCGCGGTTGCTTTATCAAGCTGGCTTGTTAGCCTGCCTCAGTGCAAATGCGCGTCATAAGCGCCTATCGAGGTATGGCTGCTTGCAAAGTGTTCGGAGAGCACGAGGGTTAGTTTTGTTAACGCGATAGAGTCGCCTTTGTCAAATTATGGGCCCGAGCACAAACTACCATCCCAACCCACCCAACCCCCGTGCCAGTCTCCCTGCTGTGGCCTGCCCTTGTGAAAAAAAATATGCAAGCACAAGCACGGTGAAATAACAGGATGTTCAATACTGCAAAGAACATTAAATCTCCATAGAAATCCATCGACCTCTCTTCCTGCAGTAGTAATTTGGTAAGAACAACGAAAATGCATTGTGCAAGCACGAGCAGGGTAAAATTAATTTTACGTTTATAAACCAACCCACAGGCGAGGTTCACAAACACGCGATACTACAAAATGAGCTAATTCAAATAGATTAGCCAAGTACGTTTACATCGACACAATAACGTTAACCACAAACATATTCACTGCCGCTAGCACTGCGGGCGCAAGCTCCGTATGGCAGGAAGTCCGTGTAGCTCCCCAGTATATGATCAACTTGTAGCTTAGTTTGAATGAAATTTAGCTTAATATTGCTTCTACGCTACTCAGACGCGAGAGAATCTCGGTTCCTGAACTTATGTCACTGTCAGTGACAGCTCCTGCTCGTGCCAGATCTCCAGCTGCTCGGTACTGGACCAAAATAATTGTCGTCACATTCAAGAGGTCACAAAAATCGAGGATTTCACCAAATCAAATATAATTGCACCGAAATATTCCATAAAACAAGGCTTAGGCTAATAAAAAGATTTGGGCTTAGGTGCACGTTACCCATTTGCTAAATCTGCAAAGGGATCTACTGTTGGAGCCTGTTCACAAGGTGGTAGGGTAATGCCCTAGCACAGGTTTAACCATGAATGCGGGATATGGTTGCCCTTGTAAACGCTCCAGGTAGGGATAACTTGTTTACGTGTGAACGAAATACCAGCAAAGAAACAACTAAATATCGATTAAAATGCTCCACTTGTTAGAAATTACATTTACTTTTCCCACAAACTGATAGCAATTTCAATACGGTCAAACTTCTATTTTAAAGCGGCCACCCTTGGGAAATACTGAACTGACTGACCACTTAATTGGGGTATTCCTTAATTTAGCATTTGGTATGGAAAAAAATTGATCACATGATGTACATTTATTGTTTACAGCAAAAATTGTATCTCATATTGATGGCATGTTCCATTGTTATGCCTGGCTTGCGGATCTTATAACTATTGTTCCTAAGGCAAACGTCTTTGTTGTTAACCACATCATCAAGTGCACTCAACTGTTTTGTTGTACATGCAGCATCAAACATATGATAAAATTTCGGATTGTGTAGAAAGTCACTCTCTTTGCAGTCTTTGTTTGTCTGACCGTTTGATAGTGGTGAAATGGGGTGAGCGTGACTGCTTAAAAACGATGACGTAAATAGTAATTTGATAAGTGACCGTTGATTGATTGAAGTTTGACCGTGATGGCATATTTCGGCTAAGGTCGCGTCAGCAAAAAATATAGGTTCACTCTGAACACCAGCTCCTCCCGGCCCCCTTTGCTTTAATTAAAGACCCTTAAAACCCCATTTCCACCACCCCCACCAACATCCCCGGTAGAAAAACTCTCTATTTAATAATAAAACGCCCATTTCCTTACCTAACATTCTGAACATCGCTTTCGAAGCAGTCAGTGGACTGGTGATTATATTAAAAAATATTTAAAAAATAAAAAAGCCAAAACCGTGCTTTGTTCTGTGATAAAGCACGCAAGGAAGTGACGAGAGCACGAAAGAAGTGTAGGGCGAACACGAGCCGCAACGAGTGCTTTTCTCTACTTCTTGAGTGCTCTCGTCACTTCCTTGCGTGCTTTATCACAGAACAAAGCACGGTTTTGGCTTTTTTATTTGTTTTTATAATATAGCTTTGCTTACATTTGTAAAGAAATTGGCTTTAATTTGCAAGAAAACAAGTTTTATTCATAGCTTGAAGCGAGTGCAAGAAAGGTTTTCAGCTTGCCAGCGCGCACAGAATGGCGTCACGGGTTACTCCGTGCATCTGTACTCTGATAAAGCACGCTGTTTCAACCAATCAGAGCGCGCGTTATATCGAAACTTTATTATAAATAGATTTAGCCAAGCCTAAAAGCGGAGCTCAACAGTTTTTTTGCTGGTATTTATTAATTTGTGAAAATACTCTAGTTCAAGTCGTTAAATAAAAAGAAAAAAAGAAGGAAAGAAAAAACTTTTTGTCCCCGGTGAGTATCGAACCCAGCTTTCCGGCATCGCAGAGCGGTATGATTCCACTAAGCCATGAACGCTGCCTCGTAGATGTTGATTTTACTACTTATTTTCTTTTCCTGTGACGAGATGCCTATCGACATGATCATGCTGGTGTTTTTCCTGGGAAAATGTGTTCAGACCGCCGCAAAAACAATGATTGTGTACAGAAAAAAAAAACAGAACGCACTAGTTCTGCTATATTTGGCTTCGGGAAGGCTGCGAAATGCTGCGAGCTCAAGCGTTACGCCGACCGAGTTCGCAGCAGAACCTACAACAAAGATGAAGTCCTCGAAAGCAAATTTCGTAACTTGAACTTTTTGCCTTCCACTAAAAAGACAACTGAGTATTCTTTTGAACTTTTTCTTTCCATTTATAGATATTTGGTCTTTTTTCTCAAGTTCTTAACTTCACTTCTGTCGATGTGAATCGTTTTGCAAAACAAGCTAAGCTTTAGCAAAAAACCTCCTTTTCAAAAGCGACGGTGGTCATACGCGCGATTTCCCGCCAAAAAAACGTCGGTTGCCCAAAAGCACCGCGCCATTTTTCGCCAAGAAAAGATGGCATACCCCATCCCCCATCGCGTTGTCTTGGGGCTTCCTTCGCATCTATAGGTTACCAAATTTGCTTATAAATTAGTGCTCTGCTGACGCTCTACGCGCGCGGGCTCTGCTATAACAATATGGAGAGGGGAAAATATCGCATCCCAGGGATTATAAATTATAGGTATCAAAATCAGCCGCTCTGTCAGGGTGGTTGTCTTACATGACTTAAGCCCGGTAATACTGAACCTCCGTTTCAGTATAATAATGAGTAGTCTGGTAATAGTATAAAGCCGAATACAAACAAGTATAAGAACAGGATCGAGTGATCAAGTAACATGCCCCACGAGAATAGTCATCAATAAATAGTACTGAACTTTCTAGTTTTGGCTTATTTTATGAAATTTCGTGTCCATGCACTAAGTGAACAGTGAATTGCTATGAGGCAATCTTTACTTGAAGGAATGTTAATTATGATATTCGGCTGTTTTAGGCCGCTAAAGAACTGAGCACATGGCCATAAATAGGCTTTAACCTCGTATTTGTTGCTCTCCACTCCACCATGTTGCCAAATGCCGGCACCATGTGACTCGGCCCAGTTGATCTCGCATGTCCCGCGGGAATCCCGCCGAAGAGTCATTGCGGGGCTCCAAAACGTCTTTCTCTCTTCACGAAATTCTCTGCAACGGTCCAACCGAAAACGAAATTTTGAAAAGTGTTAAGAAAGCCTCCAAAAAAAAAAGGAAAAAATGTAGGTTCCGCAGGTTCCACGGTCTGCTGTTCTGCACTTTAGTTACGCCCAGCACGACATGTAATCAGCCCCACTTACTTTTTCAAATGCCTTGGGCTTCCGTATGTTATGAGAAACATTTCACTGACTTGAATGCTGTGCTAAAAGTCATGGAGATGTAATGTCTTGTGTGAATATTCTCCATCATTTTGCGGACACTATCAGGTGCACTGTTATGAAAAGCTCGGGACAGCGTGTGGTTATGGAAGCTCGGACTCAGGTATGCTTTTAAGCTTTAATTTTCTCAGTTCAATCGTTTTCATATGTCAGTCATTGTATTTTTAGCATTGTCGACACTACTATGGTCATGCATCTTGTAATAAAGCTCTGAAACTGTTTCTGGCTCTCGCTAATTAAAAAAGTCGCAAAGTGTTTATCCCTCAGGGTTTAAAAACTCGCTTGGTAAATGTTCGTATAACTATCCCTTGTCGCCTAGACTAAGTCTTCAGAAGGCAATTATTTTCGAGATTTTTTCGCGTTTAACTAGTGTCCTAAAGTTTAGTCAAGTTTTTGAAATTTTGTGTTTCTCCATTTGAATTTCTCGCAAGTGTGTGGCAGTGGGCGAAAAATATGCAAACGGCCTTTTTCCATCGTAATGGTCCGTATTGTAAAATCACGACCGAGAAATAACCAATCAGAATACTCCAAATAGCCTGGAGAATTATTGCTTGCCATATAATAATGTAAAATAATCTCCCGAAGGAACTTAAAACAGCTAAATCCTTGGGCCTCTTTAAAAAAGGTATTACTAAATGGTTTTTCGCATCGGACTCTCACTTGGAACCAGTAGACAAAGTTTATTTTCTATTGTATTAAGTGATATATATTTTTACCGTGTGTAAAAAAGATGTTGATGTTGTTGTCGTCGTTAAATTTTTCACAAGCTGGCAACTGCAAAGTGGATGCTACGGAAGGCGAGGGAGTAAAGCCACGCATGGGCATCCTGTTACCGAAATAAGTCTGTCCCGGTGTTTCCCAACCCACCCTGTACGGGATATATGGACAAACCACATGCCCAGTCCCCTTCAAATGTAAATTCTGCATGGAGTACTAACTGTAGAAAATATATAATTCTTTTATCAAGCCCACACCACAAAAACAATTCACATCACTTTGCCAGCACCACTTTTATTTTTCAGCTGATTCAGTTCAACCTCAAAATGCAGCTAACTGCACAAGTTGACCGTTTATTGAACAAATGACATGCTCTTGCAAATACGGGAATTAGCTACTTACCCTTTAACTTAACATAGGCTCTTAACCTTTAACTTACTATAGTCACAAAAGCAAGCCAGCTTCACAACTTAAAATTAGGCTGGCCACGTCAAAATGTCTTCTGGCACAGAACAGAGGGGGCCAAATGCGAGTCGCATGTCAAATCATTCCACTTTCCTGCGGCCAAAAATCCTCCTCCCGCATGATCTCCATACATGTTACTGCAGTTCTCGGGTCTTCCCAGATAATTGTTTGGCTCCCCGATCTTCCAATTGTTGTAATGCCCTTCTAGGGGAGTGCCGTCAATCCAGTAGAACTTCGAGTCAGTCTTTCGCTGTAGTCCCAGCCACACGCCATACACTGAGATCGTATCCCGCTTTTTTAACAGGTTTAAAATGAAGTCGTTTTCTTCGGCTGATCTGATTATGGCAAGATCTGCTGTGATGTTCTGACAATTTTCTCGAGCATCACTCCATTTCTGGGTTCGAGAATCGTCGATGTAATAACATGAATTTCCATGAGCATCCCAGCCAGGCGGACAACCTGAAGGACATAAAAAAGCTAAATATGAAAAAATAGAATCCTGACATAAAATTTACAATGTAAACACCTGGTTGACTTGTGGCTTTCAAACATCTTTCTTCATCAGAGAAACAGATCAAGGGAAGACAGAATACTCACTGAGAGGTCTTTATGAAAACTAAGAAGTTCAGGGTTTGTATGTAGAAAAAGAAGTGTTGACGAATTAATGAAATTTTACAATTAAAGTTTGAAGTTCTGAAGTTAATAACACAAATAGACGGACACCGAAACGGACTGCATGCAATTCAATCCAAAGTGCTCTCCTGGAGAGGCGGACTAGATGGTGGAGTGTACATCGCATTTCATTAAAAATAACAACCAGATTTGCCCTTAAAATTACAAATAAGTTTCCTACAGCTCGAGTTTGAAATCTCCCCCATCATTACAGGCCAAATAGAACTCAATTCACCAATAACAAGTGATTTCTTTTACCACCTACCTCCACAACGTTCAGCTTTTGTGGACAGACCATCAAGTAGTTTCAGAACCTTCAGTTTTCTTTTCTTTCTCCATTTCCGCTGAACTATTCCCTTAATCTTTTCAATATCTTCTTTCATCTCTTCCCGGAGACTCTTTTCATTTCCCGCGTCATTCTCGTTGACAGGGAAGCTTACAGACACATTTTGGAGTGATACTGTGAAAACAAAACCATTTTGATTTATTTATTTGTTTATTTTTATTTATTTGTTTGTTTGTTTGTTTGTTTGTTTGTTTGTTTTGCCCATCCCCTGAAAAACCTGTTCTCAGGCCAGAGAGGATGAAGGAAGAGAGCGAATCCACCATACATGGGCCTCTTCCGATAAAAATTATTTGCAATCTATTTTTGGTTCAGTCTGTGACATGGGAACAACAGATAAAAAACTTTCGCAGCGTGGGTGCGAACTAGTAATAAATTTCACCCGCTTGCTTCATCCTCTCTTGTCTCAGGCTATCTTAATGGTACACGAGAAATAGGTTTAACCTTTAAAAAGCTCAATAGATCCAGTTATCAACCTGAAATCAGCCAATATTTTTGGCGAATTGTTTTTACGCCTATGGAAAAAGACATCCCAAGAACCATACAGCCCTTTAATCTAAAATTTTCAGTGTTTGCTCTTTCTAATGAGTTGTCTATTTTACGCTTAGGATTTTTACATTAGATGGATGCCCTTTGTGGAAGTTATGAAGTGAACACACTTTGGACTTTGTATTCCAAATTCAGTTAATCATCGTTTCATTAGTTTACAACGTTTTAAAACGCCCTAGGCTTAAAACAATAACAAATCTTTCTTCTTTAGAGAGATACGAGAAACAGTTCTATCCATCCCTGAGTTTTAGAGGTTTGTTATCTAAAAACAAAAACCCTAGTAGATCCGAGAAGAAGGTGGTGTGACTCCATGATCCGGTATCATATTATTATTGAAATATCTTCCAGGGCATAAATTTTTGTAATAATCTTTATCTAGAAATATGTAGTTTCCCATCCTAGATGTGAAAAAATTCTTGAGAAATAGACTGTTTATAGCTTAATCCCTGCTTAAATAATTAAATTAGTGTCCCGCTGATTACAGGCCTAATAGGACTCGATTCATCATTCAAACCTGCTTTCATTTTCCACCTACCTCCGCAACGTTCAACTTTTGCAGACAGATCATCCAGTAGTTTCAAAACCATTTTTCGTTTCTTTCTGAATCTCTTCTGCTTAACCAGGTCCTTAATCTCTTGTATGTCTTCTTTCACCTGTTCTTGGATACTCTTTTCATTCCCTGCGTCATTCTCTTTGGCAAAGAAGCTCGCAAACAATTTTTTGAGTGATACTGTGGAAAAAAAAAACATTTTTTATCACCATTAAATCAAGATATCAATCGAGATTTAATTTGCGCGAATTTGTTTTGAGATATTGCCCATCAACACCCCTTTTTCCAACTGTCTCGCCTCGTCTTCCCTTGGTCTTAACAGCTGACCAGTTTTCTTTTAATTCTAAATCCCCATAGAGAGCCTGCACAAAGGCTTCCCACTGGAATTTCCGAAAACCTTCAGTTGCTACACGCGATGGTAACCTATTCAGTTGCTACCAACTTAAAAGGTCTTTACAGGCTACGTACAGCAAATGTTAGGAGAAATATATTTGTTCTTTAAAAAATTAACAATAAAATAAACCCTCAATTCGCATACTCGAAAAAAACAAGAAGAAAAATTTCTCTCTATTCAGTGGAACCCAACTCGTTTTGACTGACACTCCGACTTCGCCCAAAAGTGCTCCAATGCGTGTCGGTCTTTTAACTTCCTGCTTAGTGTTACAAATCTAGCTTGGAAGTCCTTGCGCACCGGCTCTCTTGTTTTAAACTGAGCTGCTTTTTGTCTTGAAACTTCACCTGGCTATCAAGTATACCAAATTAAGCCCGAAAAGGCGGAGTGAAAGAAAGTGAAAGAGAAATTAAATTAGATGATAGCCCAGACATAAACAGGCCGTCAAAACGAAAAACAAGGTCAACACATAATCCTACTTCTGTCCGTCCCCCCATCCTTAACCTAATAGAAGACCAGTGACCTTAGAGAGAAAATAGGACAGCCTGGGACGCTAGCGACCAGGGACCCTCTTATAAGCTTGTTTAAGCCTAATTTCAGGCGTTTTCATTTCCAATTCGTACTTACCTCCGGGCTTTGCGGGCTCTTTAACTTCCATTGACACTGGCAATATCACAAGGAGGAGAAGGAACACTGTTTCCTTAATTGCCATTTCTAGTTCTGCTGAGAAAAACAAAAAGTTTCGACTCGCAAGTGTCGGCACTGATTAATAAAGAGAGGTTTAATTTGTTTTGATTGCAAAGCCAGCAATTTTTTTTAGCAACTGTACTCAATTTAGGACATTTTGTCAAGTACATGAACGGTAAAAATACGGCACTAGCTTGAAGATATCTTACTGTCGGTGACCGCTGGAAATGAAAATGAGCATACTCATTCGGTGAAGAGCTCCGAGCTAAAAACTTCCGTGTTCACGTTTCGATTCTTTGCTTGGCCTTGATCTTTGAAAGCTTCATTCATCTAATCGTCTTTCTTTGGCAGTAAATAGGTCCAACAACTACTTGATGAATATCAAAAGCATTTAGGCTTTTATCAATGGCTTTGAATTGTCGACGATCAACGGTGAACGAGTATGATTGTCTGCCAAGTTATACGTAACCATTGTTAGGGTCTCTGTGGATCCCTGAGTGACTGATCTAATCGTTATAGACCATTTTCAAACAAACGAATTTGACTATGATAATATTGAATTAGCCTGTACTTACCCTGGATATCGTAGTCCTAATGTATCGTAATAATACCACTGTTAATCCCTTCTGTGTGAAAGCGGACCAAAAACCTGCGAAAGATATGCGGACAGTTAGCTTAAGCTTAGTTCCAATTCATAATTTTATCCACAACCTACCTAGACAAAGGCTGATGCTCCACTGCGGCTTGAATAACCAAGACTCTGATTTATGAAGTAAAAGGCGTGGTTAATACTCACATAAAGCTGTGCTATTGGTTGCTGATGGCGTCATAAGTTTTACAATCGTTTAATCTGTACTGCTTAAAAATGACAGCGGCGATGAAACATGACAGAATGTTCAAGGTTAAGGAGAAGACAAAATATCCATAGAAACGTATCGATCGATCAACCTAATCTGTGAAAGTGATAAAGTTATGTAAAATAACAGAATCGGAGTTGAAGAAAAAGTTAGCATTAGAAAATATTGGTTACGTTCCATTTTTGCAGGTTTCTGGATCAATATTCCCCAGTAGCTTTTTTTTTTTTTCTAATTTGCTAGTAAATAACCTATCAACCAGAAACATAGCAGACCATAAATGATAAGAAAATGGCCCTACTTAACATAAAACAGTTTTCTTGTACGCGCTTTTTCCGAAACAAATTAGAACACAGTGAATTTTATTCATGTGCGTTCCATCTTATAGCGATCCGTATAACAAAACTCGGACCACTCAAAGAACTAATCAAAAACTTTTCTTCATCATTGTCCGGTTCAGTTATACAATAACATCTTTTTTACTGCAAGCCCATGCCTTTGTTTACCATGCCTGCATAATTTTTATCAATTACCGCAAGACCAATCGATCCGTTTCTATGGATATTTTGTTTTCTTCTTAACTTTAAACATCCCGTAAACTATGGACATCTCGTAATATATCATCGCTGTTGTCAATTGTTTAAGCTCTGAACATCCTGTAATATTTCATCGTTGTTGTCAATTGTTAAAGCTCTGAACATCCTGTAATATTTCATCGCTGTTGTCGTTTTAACTCTGAACTTCCCGTAATATCTCATCGCTTTTGTCTTTTAAACTCTTAACATCCTGTAATAATTCATCACCGTTGTCGTTTAAACTATGGACACCCCCTAATATGTCATCGCTGTTATTGTCGTCTAAACGCTGAACATCCTGTAATATTTCATCACTGTTGTTGTTTTTTAAACTCTGAACTTCCCTAATATTCCATCGCTTTTGTCAGTTAAATTTTAAACGCTGAACATCGCATAAAATTCTCATTGTTGTTGTCGTTTAATCTCTGGACACCCATTTTGTCAACCTGCAATCCTGTACCCCCTCAACAGAAACGACCAATATCTAATAATCTTTACTAGAATATCTCTGAAAGAAAAAAGATAAAGCCTTGCACCCCCCGCTTCCCCCTCCCTCCCGTCCCACCAGTCAACGTTGCCAGCCTAACACAAAGTTTACTAATACAACCTGGACATTGTTTACATTGCAGTTCCAACCGAAAGCTATATGGGTCAACTTCGTTTGCAGGGAATACAGCAGCCATTTTGATTTTGCCCCCTGGGATGCCCAGGGGGCAAAATGAATATGGCTGCTCTATCAGTAAAAAGGTTTATTTGGTGTTTCAGCTCAGGGTTGTGTTTGCCACCCATAAAAATACTGGCAGAGTCTATAGGGCTTGTAGCGCTTGCCACATCAGTTGAGCACATAAAGTAACACCAGATAACTAAGTCTACCCCGCTGCAGTTGTTGAACGATAAGTCTTCGCTGGCTTTTTAGCGGAAAATGATCTTTCACTGACGGCATCATTGCGGCAGCATGACAAGCAGTAATTTTTCAGAGTGGAAACTACACACATAAGTTATTTATGTGAGTCGGCTGGGGATTGAAAGAACTTATCGTCATCACACGTCGAAACTCGAAGTCTTAAATCCCACACTGTAAAAAACAATCTTCCGTTAGTTTTGTTACCACCATTTTCACTACTACGCGACTTTTCTTTTCAAAACACTTCTGAGCACTTTGCAATACGCTTCCGTCAATCATACCTAATATGGGAAGTGTGTGATGCTACCGCAATTGAATTGAGCTCGAAGGAATAATGATGGTGCCCGTAAATTTGCGCTGGCGAGTCATGTATTGACTAGTAACAGGCTTTAGAGTTGTTGATGTTGTAAGAATACTTCACGTTTGGCAGCTATTTGTAAAGAAATTTCGACATTTCTTCAGAATTAAATACCCGCTTGGTGGATTATCCTATGCGGCGGATGGTAAGCTTGCGTTTAATCTCGTGAATAAGCTAAACCGAAGTGTGAAGAAACAATTCTAGCTTTTCTGACCTGAAAATAGCACACGACATGTTATTCACCACCAGTATAATCTGGCAATATCCCGAAGCGTACGAGGACGAAATTCAGGAGTGGATAGAGTATGCAACGGGAAAACGAATCATGATCGGCGTGCGATCAACCGATTCGCGTTCAAAAACATTGTAATGCAAATGAGAAAGGTAAACTGTGAAAAGGGCTATTCTAGTGACCTATCACCCGAGGAATGGAATGAAAAACAAAGCATAAGCGCTTTATAACGTTTATTGTTCTACGTGAATGTTAACGCTGTGACATGATAGCAAGAAAAATCTGAAAAATCGTTATTTATAAAAGCGGGAACGGGGAAATATCAAGGAAAATATTTAAGCACAGTTTCATGCTTACTTCTTCGTTATAGCTCACTGTGATTACCAAAGAATCGTACCCATATTAGGTACGATTGACGGAAGCGTATTGCAAAGTGCTCAGAGGTGTTTTGAAAAGAAAAGTCGCGTAGTAGTGAAAATGGTGGTAACGCGATAGAATCACCTTTGTAAAATTATGTTGTAGCAAGTCTAAAAATTACAAAACGGCCCGAGCACAAACTCCCATCCAACCCACCCAACCCCCGTGCCACTCTCCCTGCTGTGGCCGGTCCTGGTGTAAAGTAGAGAAAGCGAAAAAATTATGCAAGCACAAGCAGGGTGAAATAACAGGATGTTCAATACTACAAAGAACATTAAATCTCCATAGAAATCAATCGACCTCTCTTTCTGTAGAAGTAAATTTCGGGGAGAACAATGAAATTGCATTGTGCAAGCACGGGCAGGGAAAATAACCACAGCTGGGTAAAGCGTATATTTTACTTAATTTTACGTTTATAAACCAACCCAGAGGCGAGGTTCACAAACACGCGATACTACAAAATGAGCTAATTCAAATAGATTAGCCAAGTACGTTTACATCGGCACAATAACGTTAACCACAAACATATTAAAGCAGACAAGAAATGAAAAGAAAATGACCCTACTTATCTTTGCACACTTATCCTGAACCCTGCAGAGCCGATCGAAAATAACTTTTCCGGTGCTGGCGCGCTAAATTTGGGCTTTTGTGGCCTGTTGAAGCACACTCCAGTTTAAGCGCGGTTGCTTTATCAAGCTGGCTTGTTAGCCTGCCTCAGTGCAAATGCGCGTCATAAGCGCCTATCGAGGTATGGCTGCTTGCAAAGTGTTCGGAGAGCACGAGGGTTAGTTTTGTTAACGCGATAGAGTCGCCTTTGTCAAATTATGGACCCGAGCACAAACTACCATCCCAACCCACCCAACCCCCGTGCCAGTCTCCCTGCTGTGGCCTGCCCTTGTGAAAAAAAATATGCAAGCACAAGCACGGTGAAATAACAGGATGTTCAATACTGCAAAGAACATTAAATCTCCATAGAAATCCATCGACCTCTCTTCCTGCAGTAGTAATTTGGTAAGAACAACGAAAATGCATTGTGCAAGCACGAGCAGGGTAAAATTAATTTTACGTTTATAAACCAACCCACAGGCGAGGTTCACAAACACGCGATACTACAAAATGAGCTAATTCAAATAGATTAGCCAAGTACGTTTACATCGACACAATAACGTTAACCACAAACATATTCACTGCCGCTAGCACTGCGGGCGCAAGCTCCGTATGGCAGGAAGTCCGTGTAGCTCCCCAGTATATGATCAACTTGTAGCTTAGTTTGAATGAAATTTAGCTTAATATTGCTTCTACGCTACTCAGACGCGAGAGAATCTCGGTTCCTGAACTTATGTCACTGTCAGTGACAGCTCCTGCTCGTGCCAGATCTCCAGCTGCTCGGTACTGGACCAAAATAATTGTCGTCACATTCAAGAGGTCACAAAAATCGAGGATTTCACCAAATCAAATATAATTGCACCGAAATATTCCATAAAACAAGGCTTAGGCTAATAAAAAGATTTGGGCTTAGGTGCACGTTACCCATTTGCTAAATCTGCAAAGGGATCTACTGTTGGAGCCTGTTCACAAGGTGGTAGGGTAATGCCCTAGCACAGGTTTAACCATGAATGCGGGATATGGTTGCCCTTGTAAACGCTCCAGGTAGGGATAACTTGTTTACGTGTGAACGAAATACCAGCAAAGAAACAACTAAATATCGATTAAAATGCTCCACTTGTTAGAAATTACATTTACTTTTCCCACAAACTGATAGCAATTTCAATACGGTCAAACTTCTATTTTAAAGCGGCCACCCTTGGGAAATACTGAACTGACTGACCACTTAATTGGGGTATTCCTTAATTTAGCATTTGGTATGGAAAAAAATTGATCACATGATGTACATTTATTGTTTACAGCAAAAATTGTATCTCATATTGATGGCATGTTCCATTGTTATGCCTGGCTTGCGGATCTTATAACTATTGTTCCTAAGGCAAACGTCTTTGTTGTTAACCACATCATCAAGTGCACTCAACTGTTTTGTTGTACATGCAGCATCAAACATATGATAAAATTTCGGATTGTGTAGAAAGTCACTCTCTTTGCAGTCTTTGTTTGTCTGACCGTTTGATAGTGGTGAAATGGGGTGAGCGTGACTGCTTAAAAACGATGACGTAAATAGTAATTTGATAAGTGACCGTTGATTGATTGAAGTTTGACCGTGATGGCATATTTCGGCTAAGGTCGCGTCAGCAAAAAATATAGGTTCACTCTGAACACCAGCTCCTCCCGGCCCCCTTTGCTTTAATTAAAGACCCTTAAAACCCCATTTCCACCACCCCCACCAACATCCCCGGTAGAAAAACTCTCTATTTAATAATAAAACGCCCATTTCCTTACCTAACATTCTGAACATCGCTTTCGAAGCAGTCAGTGGACTGGTGATTATATTAAAAAATATTTAAAAAATAAAAAAGCCAAAACCGTGCTTTGTTCTGTGATAAAGCACGCAAGGAAGTGACGAGAGCACGAAAGAAGTGTAGGGCGAACACGAGCCGCAACGAGTGCTTTTCTCTACTTCTTGAGTGCTCTCGTCACTTCCTTGCGTGCTTTATCACAGAACAAAGCACGGTTTTGGCTTTTTTATTTGTTTTTATAATATAGCTTTGCTTACATTTGTAAAGAAATTGGCTTTAATTTGCAAGAAAACAAGTTTTATTCATAGCTTGAAGCGAGTGCAAGAAAGGTTTTCAGCTTGCCAGCGCGCACAGAATGGCGTCACGGGTTACTCCGTGCATCTGTACTCTGATAAAGCACGCTGTTTCAACCAATCAGAGCGCGCGTTATATCGAAACTTTATTATAAATAGATTTAGCCAAGCCTAAAAGCGGAGCTCAACAGTTTTTTTGCTGGTATTTATTAATTTGTGAAAATACTCTAGTTCAAGTCGTTAAATAAAAAGAAAAAAAGAAGGAAAGAAAAAACTTTTTGTCCCCGGTGAGTATCGAACCCAGCTTTCCGGCATCGCAGAGCGGTATGATTCCACTAAGCCATGAACGCTGCCTCGTAGATGTTGATTTTACTACTTATTTTCTTTTCCTGTGACGAGATGCCTATCGACATGATCATGCTGGTGTTTTTCCTGGGAAAATGTGTTCAGACCGCCGCAAAAACAATGATTGTGTACAGAAAAAAAAAACAGAACGCACTAGTTCTGCTATATTTGGCTTCGGGAAGGCTGCGAAATGCTGCGAGCTCAAGCGTTACGCCGACCGAGTTCGCAGCAGAACCTACAACAAAGATGAAGTCCTCGAAAGCAAATTTCGTAACTTGAACTTTTTGCCTTCCACTAAAAAGACAACTGAGTATTCTTTTGAACTTTTTCTTTCCATTTATAGATATTTGGTCTTTTTTCTCAAGTTCTTAACTTCACTTCTGTCGATGTGAATCGTTTTGCAAAACAAGCTAAGCTTTAGCAAAAAACCTCCTTTTCAAAAGCGACGGTGGTCATACGCGCGATTTCCCGCCAAAAAAACGTCGGTTGCCCAAAAGCACCGCGCCATTTTTCGCCAAGAAAAGATGGCATACCCCATCCCCCATCGCGTTGTCTTGGGGCTTCCTTCGCATCTATAGGTTACCAAATTTGCTTATAAATTAGTGCTCTGCTGACGCTCTACGCGCGCGGGCTCTGCTATAACAATATGGAGAGGGGAAAATATCGCATCCCAGGGATTATAAATTATAGGTATCAAAATCAGCCGCTCTGTCAGGGTGGTTGTCTTACATGACTTAAGCCCGGTAATACTGAACCTCCGTTTCAGTATAATAATGAGTAGTCTGGTAATAGTATAAAGCCGAATACAAACAAGTATAAGAACAGGATCGAGTGATCAAGTAACATGCCCCACGAGAATAGTCATCAATAAATAGTACTGAACTTTCTAGTTTTGGCTTATTTTATGAAATTTCGTGTCCATGCACTAAGTGAACAGTGAATTGCTATGAGGCAATCTTTACTTGAAGGAATGTTAATTATGATATTCGGCTGTTTTAGGCCGCTAAAGAACTGAGCACATGGCCATAAATAGGCTTTAACCTCGTATTTGTTGCTCTCCACTCCACCATGTTGCCAAATGCCGGCACCATGTGACTCGGCCCAGTTGATCTCGCATGTCCCGCGGGAATCCCGCCGAAGAGTCATTGCGGGGCTCCAAAACGTCTTTCTCTCTTCACGAAATTCTCTGCAACGGTCCAACCGAAAACGAAATTTTGAAAAGTGTTAAGAAAGCCTCCAAAAAAAAAAGGAAAAAATGTAGGTTCCGCAGGTTCCACGGTCTGCTGTTCTGCACTTTAGTTACGCCCAGCACGACATGTAATCAGCCCCACTTACTTTTTCAAATGCCTTGGGCTTCCGTATGTTATGAGAAACATTTCACTGACTTGAATGCTGTGCTAAAAGTCATGGAGATGTAATGTCTTGTGTGAATATTCTCCATCATTTTGCGGACACTATCAGGTGCACTGTTATGAAAAGCTCGGGACAGCGTGTGGTTATGGAAGCTCGGACTCAGGTATGCTTTTAAGCTTTAATTTTCTCAGTTCAATCGTTTTCATATGTCAGTCATTGTATTTTTAGCATTGTCGACACTACTATGGTCATGCATCTTGTAATAAAGCTCTGAAACTGTTTCTGGCTCTCGCTAATTAAAAAAGTCGCAAAGTGTTTATCCCTCAGGGTTTAAAAACTCGCTTGGTAAATGTTCGTATAACTATCCCTTGTCGCCTAGACTAAGTCTTCAGAAGGCAATTATTTTCGAGATTTTTTCGCGTTTAACTAGTGTCCTAAAGTTTAGTCAAGTTTTTGAAATTTTGTGTTTCTCCATTTGAATTTCTCGCAAGTGTGTGGCAGTGGGCGAAAAATATGCAAACGGCCTTTTTCCATCGTAATGGTCCGTATTGTAAAATCACGACCGAGAAATAACCAATCAGAATACTCCAAATAGCCTGGAGAATTATTGCTTGCCATATAATAATGTAAAATAATCTCCCGAAGGAACTTAAAACAGCTAAATCCTTGGGCCTCTTTAAAAAAGGTATTACTAAATGGTTTTTCGCATCGGACTCTCACTTGGAACCAGTAGACAAAGTTTATTTTCTATTGTATTAAGTGATATATATTTTTACCGTGTGTAAAAAAGATGTTGATGTTGTTGTCGTCGTTAAATTTTTCACAAGCTGGCAACTGCAAAGTGGATGCTACGGAAGGCGAGGGAGTAAAGCCACGCATGGGCATCCTGTTACCGAAATAAGTCTGTCCCGGTGTTTCCCAACCCACCCTGTACGGGATATATGGACAAACCACATGCCCAGTCCCCTTCAAATGTAAATTCTGCATGGAGTACTAACTGTAGAAAATATATAATTCTTTTATCAAGCCCACACCACAAAAACAATTCACATCACTTTGCCAGCACCACTTTTATTTTTCAGCTGATTCAGTTCAACCTCAAAATGCAGCTAACTGCACAAGTTGACCGTTTATTGAACAAATGACATGCTCTTGCAAATACGGGAATTAGCTACTTACCCTTTAACTTAACATAGGCTCTTAACCTTTAACTTACTATAGTCACAAAAGCAAGCCAGCTTCACAACTTAAAATTAGGCTGGCCACGTCAAAATGTCTTCTGGCACAGAACAGAGGGGGCCAAATGCGAGTCGCATGTCAAATCATTCCACTTTCCTGCGGCCAAAAATCCTCCTCCCGCATGATCTCCATACATGTTACTGCAGTTCTCGGGTCTTCCCAGATAATTGTTTGGCTCCCCGATCTTCCAATTGTTGTAATGCCCTTCTAGGGGAGTGCCGTCAATCCAGTAGAACTTCGAGTCAGTCTTTCGCTGTAGTCCCAGCCACACGCCATACACTGAGATCGTATCCCGCTTTTTTAACAGGTTTAAAATGAAGTCGTTTTCTTCGGCTGATCTGATTATGGCAAGATCTGCTGTGATGCTCTGACAATTTTCTCGAGCATCACTCCATTTCTGGGTTCGGGAATCGTCGATGTAATAACATGAATTTCCATGAGCATCCCAGCCAGGCGGACAACCTGAAGGACATAAAAAAGCTAAATATGAAAAAATAGAATCCTGACATAAAATTTACAATGTAAACACCTGGTTGACTTGTGGCTTTCAAACATCTTTCTTCATCAGAGAAACAGATCAAGGGAAGACAGAATACTCACTGAGAGGTCTTTATGAAAACTAAGAAGTTCAGGGTTTGTATGTAGAAAAAGAAGTGTTGACGAATTAATGAAATTTTACAATTAAAGTTTGAAGTTCTGAAGTTAATAACACAAATAGACGGACACCGAAACGGACTGCATGCAATTCAATCCAAAGTGCTCTCCTGGAGAGGCGGACTAGATGGTGGAGTGTACATCGCATTTCATTAAAAATAACAACCAGATTTGCCCTTAAAATTACAAATAAGTTTCCTACAGCTCGAGTTTGAAATCTCCCCCATCATTACAGGCCAAATAGAACTCAATTCACCAATAACAAGTGATTTCTTTTACCACCTACCTCCACAACGTTCAGCTTTTGTGGACAGACCATCAAGTAGTTTCAGAACCTTCAGTTTTCTTTTCTTTCTCCATTTCCGCTGAACTATTCCCTTAATCTTTTCAATATCTTCTTTCATCTCTTCCCGGAGACTCTTTTCATTTCCCGCGTCATTCTCGTTGACAGGGAAGCTTACAGACACATTTTGGAGTGATACTGTGAAAACAAAACCATTTTGATTTATTTATTTGTTTGTTTGTTTGTTTTGCCCATCCCCTGAAAAACCTGTTCTCAGGCCAGAGAGGATGAAGGAAGAGAGCGAATCCCCCATACATGGGCCTCTTCCGATAAAAATTATTTGCAATCTATTTTTGGTTCAGTCTGTGTCATGCTGCGTGGTTATTTTAAGGACGACACCTCATTGGTCATTTAGAATGACGTCATGTAATTTTAGATTATTGACATGGGAACAACAGATAAAAAACTTTCGCAGCGTGGGTGCGAACTAATAATAAATTTCACCCGCTTGCTTCATCCTCTCTTGTCTCAGGCTATCTTAATGGTACACGAGAAATAGGTTTAACCTTTAAAAAGCTCAATAGATCCAGTTATCAACCTGAAATCAGCCAATATTTTTGGCGAATTGTTTTTACGCCTATGGACAAAGACATCCCAAGAACCATACAGCCCTTTAATCTAAAATTTTCAGTGTTTGCTCTCTCTAATGAGTTGTCTATTTTACGCTTAGGATTTTTACATTAGATGGATGCCCTTTGTGGAAGTTATGAAGTGAACACACTTTGGACTTTGTATTCCAAATTCAGTTAATCATCGTTTCACTAGTTTACAACGTTCTAAAACGCCCTAGGCTTAAAACAATAACAAATCTTTCTTCTTTAGAGAGATACGAGAAACAGTTCAATCATCCCTGAGTTTTAGAGGGAGTTATCTAAAAAAAAAACCCTAGTAGATCCGAGAAGAAGGTGGTGTGACTCCATGATCCGGTATCATATTATTATTGAAATATCTTCCAGGGCATAAATTTTTGTAATAATCTTTATCTAGAAATATATAGTTTCCCATCCTAGATGTGAAAAAATTCTTGAGAAATAGACTGTTTATAGCTTAATCCTTGCTTAAATAATTAAATTAGTCTCCCGCTGATTCTAAAACTGCACGCGTTTTAAAATTCCCCTATCATTACAGGCCTAATAGGACTCGATTCATCATTCAAACCTGCTTTCATTTTCCACCTACCTCCGCAACGTTCAACTTTTGCAGACAGATCATCGAGTAGTTTCAAAACCATTTTTCGTTTCTTTCTGAATCTCTTCTGCTTAACCAGGTCCTTAATCTCTTGTATGTCTTCTTTCACCTGTTCTTGGATACTCTTTTCATTCCCTGCGTCGTTCTCTTTGGCAGAGAAGCTCGCAAACAATTTTTTGAGTGATACTGTGGGAAAAAAACATTTTTTATCACCATTAACTCAAGATATCAATCGAGATTTAATTTGCGCGAATTTGTTTTGAGATATTGCCCATCAACACCCCTTTTTCCAACTGTCTCGCCTCATCTTCCCTTGGTCTTAGCAGCTGACTAGTTTTCTTTTAATTCTAAATCCCCATAGAGAGCCTGCACAAAGGCTTCCCACTGGAATTTCCGAAAACCTTCAGTTGCTACACGCGATGGTAACCTATTCAGTTGCTATCAAGTGAACTTAAAAGGTCTTTACAGGCTACGTACAGCAAATGTTGGGAGAAATATATTTGTTCTTTAAAAAAATAACAATAAAATAAAACCTCAATTCGCATACTCGAAAAAAACAAGAAGAAAAATTTCTCTCTATTCAGTGGAACCCAACTCGTTTTGACTGACACTCTAACTTCGCCCAAAAGTGCTCCAATGCGTGTCGGTCTTTTAACTTCCTGCTTAGTGTTACAAATCTAGCTTGGAAGTCCTTGCGCACCGGCTCTCTTGTTTTAAACTGCTTTTTGTCTTGAAACTTCACCTGGTTATCAAGTATACCAAATTAAGCCCGAAAAGGCGGAGTGAAAGAAAGTAAAAGAGAAATTAAATTAGATGATAGCCCAGACATAAACAGTCGGTCAAAACGAAAAACAAGGTCAACACATAATCCTACTTCTGCCCGCCTCCCCCCCCCCCCCCCCATCCTTAACCTAATAGAAGACCAGTGACCTTAGAGAGAAAATAGGACAGCCTGGGACGCTAGCGACCAGGGACCCTCTTATAAGCTTGTTTAAGCCTAATTTCAGGCGTTTTCATTTCCAATTCGTACTTACCTCCGGGCTTTGCGGGCTCTTTAACTTCCATTGACACTGGCAATATCACAAGGAGGAGAAGGAGCACTGTTTCCTTAATTGCCATTTCTAGTTCTGCTGAGAAAAACAAAAAGTTTCGACTCGTAAGTGTCGGCACTGATTAATAAAGAGAGGTTTAATTTGTTTTGATTGCAAAGCCAGCAAATTTTTTTTAAGCAACTGTACTCAATTTAGGACATTTTGTCAAGTACATGAACGGTAAAAATACGGCACTAGCTTGAAGATATCTTACTGTCGGTGACCGCTGGAAATGAAAATGAGCATACTCATTCGGTGAAGAGCTCCGAGCTAAAAACTTCCGTGTTCACGTTTCGATTCTTTGCTTGGCCTTGATCTTTGAAAGCTTCATTCATCTAATCGTCTTTCTTTGGCAGTAAATAGGTCCAACAACTACTTGATGAATATCAAAAGCATTTAGGCTTTTATCAATGGCTTTGAATTGTCGACGATCAACGGTGAACGAGTATGATTGTCTGCCAAGTTATACGTAACCATTCTTAGGGTCTCTGTGGATCCCTGAGTGACTGATCTAATCGTTATAGACCACTTTCAAACAAACGAATTTGACTATGATAATATTGAATTAGTCTGTACTTACCCTGGATATCGTAGTCCTAACCTATCGTAATAATACCACTGTTAATCCCTTCTGTGTGAAAGCGGACCAAACACCTGCGAAAGATATGCGGACAGTTAGCTTAAGCTTAGTTCCAATTCATAATTTTATCCACAACCTACCTAGACAAAGGCTGATGCTCCACTGCTGCTTGAATAACCAAGACTCTGATTTATGAAGTAAAAGGCGTGGTTAATACTCACATAGAGCTCTGCTATTGGTTGCTGATGGCGTCATAAGTTTTACAATCGTTCAATCTGCACTGCTTAAAAATGACAGCGGCGATGAAACATGACAGGATGTTCAAGGTTAAGGAGAAGACAAAATATCCATAGAAACGTATCGATCGA
Source organism: Siderastrea radians (assembly GCA_964017195.1). Taxonomy (NCBI): domain Eukaryota; kingdom Metazoa; phylum Cnidaria; class Anthozoa; order Scleractinia; family Rhizangiidae; genus Siderastrea; species Siderastrea radians. The sequence continues at coordinate 53,023,714 of OZ024887.1, read as the reverse complement.
TCAACCTTATCTGTGAAAGTGATAAAGTTATGTAAAATAACAGAATCGAGTTGAAGAAAAAGTTAGCATTAGAAAATATTGGTTACGTTCCATTTTTGCAGGTTTCTGGATCAATATTCCCCAGTAGCTTTTTTTTTTCTAATTTGCTAGTAAATAACCTATCAACCAGAAACATAGCAGACCATAAATGATAAGAAAATGGCCCTACTTAACATAAAACAGTTTTCTTGTACGCGCTTTTTCCGAAACAAATTAGAACACAGTGAATTTTATTCATGTGCGTTCCATCTTATAGCGATCCGTATAACAAAACTCGGACCACTCAAAGAACTAATCAAAAACTTTTCTTCATCATTGTCCGGTTCAGTTATACAATAACATCTTTTTTACTGCAAGCCCATGCCTTTGTTTACCATGCCTGCATAATTTTTATCAATTACCGCAAGACCAATCGATCCGTTTCTATGGATATTTTGTTTTCTTCTTAACTTTAAACATCCCGTAAACTATGGACATCTCGTAATATATCATCGCTGTTGTCAATTGTTTAAGCTCTGAACATCCTGTAATATTTCATCGTTGTTGTCAATTGTTAAAGCTCTGAACATCCTGTAATATTTCATCGCTGTTGTCGTTTTAACTCTGAACTTCCCGTAATATCTCATCGCTTTTGTCTTTTAAACTCTTAACATCCTGTAATAATTCATCACCGTTGTCGTTTAAACTATGGACACCCCGTAATATGTCATCGCTGTTATTGTCGTCTAAACGCTGAACATCCTGTAATATTTCATCGCAGTTGTTGTTTTTTAAACTCTGAACTTCCCCAATATTCCATCGCTTTTGTCAGTTAAATTTTAAACGCTGAACATCGCATAAAATCTCGTTGTTGTTGTCGTTTAATCTCTGGACACCCATTTGTCAACCTGCAATCCTGTACCCCCTCAACAGAAACGACCAATATCTAATAATCTTTACTAGAATATCTCTGAAAGAAAAAAGATAAAGCCTTGCACCCCCCGCTTCCCCCTCCCTCCCGTCCCAGCAGTCAACGTTGCCAGCCTAACACAAAGTTTACTAATACAACCTGGACATTGTTTACATTGCAGTTCCAACCGAAAGCTATATGGGTCAACTTCGTTTGCAGGGAATTCCTTTTTACCAATACAGCAGCCATTTTGATTTTGCCCCCTGGGATGCCCAGGGGGCAAATTGAATATGGCTGCTCTATCAGTAAATAGGTTTATTTGGTGTTTCATCTCAGGGTTTTCTTTGCCACCCATAAAAATACTGGCAGAGTCTATAGGGTTTGTAGCGCTTGCCACATCAGTTGAGCACATAAAGTAACACCAGATAACTAAGTCTACCCCGCTGCAGTTGTTGAACGATAAGTCTTCGCTGGCTTTTTAGCGGAAAATGATCTTTCACTGACGGCATCATTGCGGCAGCATGACAAGCAGTAATTTTTCAGAGTGGAAACTACACACATAAGTTATTTATGTGAGTCGGCTGGGGATTGAAAGAACTTATTGTTATCACACGTCGAAACTCGAAGTCTTAAATCCCACACTGTAAAAAACAATCTTCCGTTAGTTTTGTTACCACCATTTTCACTACGCGACTTTTCTTTTCAAAACACTTCTGAGCACTTTGCAATACGCTTCCGTCAATCATACCTAATATGGGAAGTGTGTGATGTTACCGCAATTGAATTGAGCTCGAAGGAATAATGATGGTGCCCGTAAATTTGCGCTGGCGAGTCATGTATTGACTAGTAAGAGGCTTTAGAGTTGTTGATGTTGTAAGAATACTTCACGTTTGGCAGATATTTGTAAAGAAATTTCGACATTTCTTCAGAATTAAATACCCGCTCGGTGGATTATCCTATGCGGCGGATGGTAAGCTTGCGTTTAATCTCGTGAATAAGCTAAACCGAAGTGTGAAGTAAAAATTCTAGCTTTTCTGACCTGAAAATAGCACACGACATGTTATTCACCACCAGTATAATCTGGCAATATCCCGAAGCGTACGAGGACGAAATTCAGGAGTGGATAGAGTATGCAACGGGAAAACGAATCATGATCGGCGTGCGATCAACCGATTGGTGAAGAAAATGTGTTTGACAAGAAGAAACGTACGTATGACTTGTTGGATTGTTTTTGCAAGAAACACTGCTAATAGCCCTTTTCACAGTTAACTTTTCTCATTTGCATTACAATGTTTTTGAACATGGATGTGAGGCAATTTCGGGCAAAAAGTGCAAAATTGCCCGAAATTGCCTCACATTCACGTTCAAAAACATTGTAATGCAAATGAGAAAGGTAAACTGTGAAAAGGGCTATTCTAGTGACCTATCACCCGAGGAATGGAATGAAAAACAAAGCATAAGCGCTTTATAACGTTTATTGTTCTACGTGAATGTTAACGCTGTGACATGATAGCAAGAAAAATCTGAAAAATCGTTATTTATAAAAGCGGGAACGGGGAAATATCAAGGAAAATATTTAAGCACAGTTTCATGTTTACTTCTTCGTTATAGCTCACTGTGATTACCAAAGAACGTGATAAGCGAAACAGGGCGATGTATCGTCGTAGGTCATCGCTAAATTTCACTGAGAACAGTTCCGATCCTATTTAATGATGAATCAGAACTTCTCAGACTCATCTATAAATAGCAACTGTTCTCGGTGAAATTCAGCGATCCTACGACAATACATCGTCCTGTTTCCCTCGTCACGTTCTTTGGCAATCGTCTTGAGTTATAACGAAGAAGTAAACTTGCAAGTACGCTTAAATATTTTCCTCGATTCCTCGTTCCGCTTGTAGAAATAACAATTTCCCTATCATGTCACAGCGTTATATGTTTACATTCTCGAAACGTAGAACAACAAACGTTACAACTGGTTACAAGCGCATTATACGCTTCTGCTTTATTTTGTTTTTTCAATTCATTCCGGAGGTGATAGGTGATTAGAATTAGCAGTGTTCCTTCCAAAAAAATGCAACAAGTCATACGCACCTTTCTTCTTGTCAAATCCATTTTCTTCACGAATCGGTTGATCGCACGCCGATCGTGATTCGTTTTCCCGTTGCATACTCTATCCACTCCTGAATTTCGTCCTCGTACACTTCCGGATATTTGCCAGATTATACTCGTGGTGAATAACATGTCGTGTGCTATTTTCAGGTCAGAAAAGCTAGAATTATTACTTCACACTTCGGTTTAGCTTATTCACGAGTTTAAACGTAAGCTTACCATCCGCTGCATAGGATAATCCACCGAGCGGGTATTTAATTCTGAAGAAATGTCGAAATTTCTTTACAAATATCTGCCAAACGTGAAGTATTCTTGCAACATCAACGACTCTAAAGCCTCTTACTAGTCAATATATGACTCGCCAGCACAAATTTACGGGATAATTTGGCGCCATCCTGATTCTTCGAGCTCAATTCAATTGCGGTAACATCACACACTTCCCATATTAGGTATGATTGACGGAAGCGTATTGCAAAGTGCTCAGAGGTGTTTTGAAAAGAAAAGTCGCGTAGTAGTGAAAATGGTGGTAACGCGATAGAATCACCTTTGTAAAATTATGTTGTAGCAAGTCTAAAAATTACAAAACGGCCCGAGCACAAACTCCCATCCAACCCACCCAACCCCCGTGCCACTCTCCCTGCTGTGGCCGGTCCTGGTGTAAAGTAGAGAAAGCGAAAAAATTATGCAAGCACAAGCAGGGTGAAATAACAGGATGTTCAATACTACAAAGAACATTAAATCTCCATAGAAATCAATCGACCTCTCTTTCTGTAGAAGTAAATTTCGGGGAGAACAATGAAATTGCATTGTGCAAGCACGGGCAGGGAAAATAACCACAGCTGGGTAAAGCGTATATTTTACTTAATTTTACGTTTATAAACCAACCCAGAGGCGAGGTTCACAAACACGCGATACTACAAAATGAGCTAATTCAAATAGATTAGCCAAGTACGTTTACATCGGCACAATAACGTTAACCACAAACATATTAAAGCAGACAAGAAATGAAAAGAAAATGACCCTACTTATCTTTGCACACTTATCCTGAACCCTGCAGAGCCGATCGAAAATAACTTTCCAGGTGCTGGCGCGCTAGATTTGGGCTTTTGTGGCCTGTTGAAGCACACTCCAGTTTAAGCGCGGTTGCTTTATCAAGCTGGCTTGTTAGCCTGCCTCAGTGCAAATGCGCGTCATAAGCGCCTATCGAGGTATGGCTGCTTGCAAAGTGTTCGGAGAGCACGAGGGTTAGTTTTGTTAACGCGATAGAGTCGCCTTTGTCAAATTATGGGCCCGAGCACAAACTACCATCCCAACCCACCCAACCCCCGTGCCAGTCTCCCTGCTGTGGCCTGCCCTTGTGAAAAAAAATATGCAAGCACAAGCACGGTGAAATAACAGGATGTTCAATACTGCAAAGAACATTAAATCTCCATAGAAATCCATCGACCTCTCTTCCTGCAGTAGTAATTTGGTAAGAACAACGAAAATGCATTGTGCAAGCACGAGCAGGGTAAAATTAATTTTACGTTTATAAACCAACCCACAGGCGAGGTTCACAAACACGCGATACTACAAAATGAGCTAATTCAAATAGATTAGCCAAGTACGTTTACATCGACACAATAACGTTAACCACAAACATATTAAAGCAGACCAGCAATGAAAAGAAAATGACCCTACTTATCTTTGCACACTTATCCTGCGCCCTGCAGAGGCAATCGAAAATAACTTTCCTGGTGCGAGCGCGCTAAATTTGGGCTTTTATGGTCTGTTGAAGCAGGTTGCCTTATCAAATGAGCTTGTTAGCCTACCTCAATGCAAATGCTTATCATAAGCGCCTATATCGAGGTATGGCTGCACGCAAAATGTTCAGAGAGCACGAGGGGAGCTGGGTTGCCCGAGGGCAGCATCCAACGTCCATGTTCTGATCTCGTTGCCTACAAACGCCTCCTTTCTGAACAACACTAAATGGGTCGCTGCTTTTTGTTTAAAGCCAACAAAACTTTGACATAACACGCATGAAGGGGACCGACTAGTCTTCAAGCGATCGAGTGTGGGTGGGATTACATGTCCTTTGATGGAAGCGCAGTTATTTTAAAGCTGGCTTGTTTAGCCATACCATCAGTGTACAACAGTGACATGCGTTTCCAAATTGTCCAAAAGGTCATCACACGTCGAAAGTCTTAAATCTCACACTGTAAAACACAATTTTCCGTTAGTTTTGTTAACGCGATAAAGTCGCCTTTGTCAAATTATGTTGTAGCAAGTCTAAAAATTACAAAAGGGCCTGAGCACAAACTCCCATCCCAACCCACCCAACCCCCGTTCACATAGACGCAATACCACAAAATGAGCTAATTCAAATAGATAAGCCAAGTACGTTTACATCGGCACAATAACGTTAACCACAAACATATTAAAGCAGACCAGCAATGAAAAGAAAATGACCCTACTTATCTTTGCACACTTATCCTGAACCCTGCAGGGCCGATCGAAAATAACTTTCCTGGTGCGAGCGCGCTAAATTTGGGCTTTTATGGTCTGTTGAAGCAGGTTGCTTTATCAAGCCGGCTTGTTAGCCTGCCTCAGTGCAAATGCGTATCATAATCACCTATCGAGGTATGGCTGCTCGCAAAATGTTCAGAGAGCACGAGGAGAGCTGGGTTGCTCGAGAGCAGCATTCAACGTCCATGTTCTGATCTCTGATGTGCTGCCTACAAACGCCTCCTTTCTGAACGACACAAATGCGTCACTTCTTTTTGTTTGAAGCCAACAAAACTTTGACATAACACGCAAGAGGGGGACCGACTAGTCTTCAAGCGATTGAGTGTGGGTGGATTTACATGCAATTTGATGGAAGCGCAGTTAGTTTAAAGCTGGCTTGGTTGGCCATACCATCAGTGTTACAGTACGACAGTGACATGCGTTTCCAAATTGTCTAGAGCACTTCTCAGACCCGAAAAGGTCCTCGTCAAGCTCAAGAACATGGTTTTATGTCTTCCTTTAAGCGGCTGAAATTTTCCGTCTTGAAAAACGTTCAAGTCCTTTTTGTACAGATAGCCAGTGCTTGTGCATAATGTAGGGGTGCTTTCGGGGGACTTTCTGACTATCATATGATGGATTTTTGTTAAAAACGCAGCTCTAGAGTTTCTTCAGCAAGAAGAATTGACAAAACTCAGACTGACTGTAGCGAAACAACGGCAGCAAAATTGCTGGTTGCAGGAGTGAATACGCCAGATACATCTTCAAATGAAGTTATTTACTTGGCGGCCTGCTTCTAACTTTGTCTTGTATTTTTTTTTTACCTAAAACCTCACAATTGCGCGATATATTTTGTTTTAAACTCAAAACAGTGTAGAAGACTGATTGTTCACATTCATCTTCGAAATTTCATTATACAGCAGTGAACACGTCGCGAAGTATCGCTTAATTTCCATACCATCTTCGTGGAAGTTTAAAGTCCTAAGTTCTCAACTTCTACGTTCGTGCTTCCAAAGATTAAGTAAGTAAAAATGTAATACAAATTCGCAGTGTCCTTTCAGCGCTTTTCATGCGAAAAATGTTGTACCGTAAATCGCTTTAACTACCGGTAATGGAGGCAGGCCAACCAAGTTTGAATTTAGCTGCTAGATTTATCTTGATTGTGGCTTTAGAGATGGAATGTTGTGTTTTGTTCGTTCCTGTAGGATAAAATCGGTTCATGTTTGAAGATCTGAGCTAGACCTGGTTGGATCTGGCAAGAGAGGGTCCTCTCTTGGTTCTGGAGAATGTACCAGTGTTTCACGAGAATCTTTTTTTAACCGACGAAGTCGGATAGTGTAGTGGGGAAGACGGTGGATTGGTGTAGGCGGCGGTAAAATTACGTTATGTAAGCCTCATAAGGTGTGTATTTCGCTATGGCCGATGGGATGGGATAACGTGAGAACAAGAGCGGACGAGTCGCCATTTTGAATTTGCAGGTCAAGAAAGGTGACGGAGGTTTGCTCGAAGATTTGCTTCGACTGTGTTGTGGTATAATTTAATTTTGTGTTGACTTCTTAACATGTGGAGAAGAAGTTGTACACAGACATCGATAAGTACACACACGCACGCACGATAGGACAAGGGTCCACGTAAAAAGTATCGTAGGTACACGTCTACCGAGCGGTGTGAGGTTTTGGCCGGACCATTGCCTGTCACGAAAGAAAATACCAAAATATCTGTGAAATACTAGTGAAACTGAAAGGAAGGAGGACTAATAATAACAGGAGGTGAAGTCCTGTGGCACTGATGATGCTGGTGGGACCAAAATGTTGCTGAGACATCGTAAGGAAAGAATCGTTCTCAGTAATATTGTGAAAGCGGGAAAATTCTGGTGTATGTTTTTGTGATTATCTAGCTGCCAACGCTGAGAAAGGTTAAGAAAGGTTATTCGCAGGTGAGAAATCAATTACTACACGAGGCTGGATCTTCTTGGATACAATAAGCGGCGGCTATCTCTAAAATAGGGAACGGGGAATCGAGGAACGGGGAACGGGGAATCGAGGAACGGGGAACGGGGAACGGGGAATGGGGAACGGGGAATCTCTAAAATAGGGAATCTCTAAAACGGGGAATCTCTAAAATAGGGAATCTCTAAAATAGGGAATCTCTAAAACGGGGAATCTCTGAAATAGGGAATCTCTAAAATAGGGAATCTCTAAAACGGGGAATCTCTAAAACAGGGAATCTCTAAAACAGGGAATCTCTAAAATAGGGAATCTCTAAAATAGGGAATCTCTAAAATAGGGAATCTCTAAAACGGGGAATCTCTAAAATAGGGAATCTCTAAAATAGGGAATCTCTTAAACGGGGAATCTCTAAAATAGGGAATCTCTAAAATAGGGAATCTCTAAAACGGGGAATCTCTAAAATAGGGAATCTCTAAAATAGGGAATCTCTAAAACGGGGAATCTCTAAAATAGGGAATCTCTAAAACAGGGAATCTCTAAAATAGGGAATCTCTAAAATAGGGAATCTCTAAAATAGGGAATCTCTAAAACGGGGAATCTCTAAAATAGGGAATCTCTAAAATAGGGAATCTCTAAAACGGGGAATCTCTAAAATAGGGAATCTCTAAAATAGGGAATCTCTAAAACGGGGAATCTCTAAAATAGGGAATCTCTAAAATAGGGAATCTCTAAAATAGGGAATCTCTAAAACGGGGAATCTCTAAAATAGGGAATCTCTAAAATAGGGAATCTCTAAAACGGAGAATCTCTAAAATAGGGAATCTCTAAAACAGGGAATCTCTAAAATAGGGAATCTCTAAAATAGGGAATCTCTAAAATAGGGAATCTCTAAAACGGGGAATCTCTAAAATAGGGAATCTCTAAAACGGGGAATCTCTAAAATAGGGAATCTCTAAAATAGGGAATCTCTAAAATAGGGAATCTCTAAAACGGGGAATCTCTAAAATAGGGAATCTCTAAAATAGGGAAACTCTAAAACGGGAAATCTCTAAAATAGGGAATCTCTAAAACGGGGAATCTCTAAAATAGGGAATCTCTAAAATAGGGAATCTCTAAAACGGGGAATCTCTAAAATAGGGAATCTCTAAAATAGGGAATCTCTAAACTCGAAAATCTCTAAAATGGCAAACCTTAAAACAGGGTCTGGAAGTGTATTCTCGGGATCCGGGATTTGACCAAAATACGGTGCGGTATTCGGGAAAACGCAAAATATCTCGACGGGATTCGGGATTTGACTGCTACCAGGGAAGCGGGATTCGCCAAAGTTTGGGCACGGGATGCGGGATTTTTTTGGCTTGTCCGTCGGGAATTCGGGAAATCGTCACGATCCAAGTAAACGTTCTAGGGGCAAAAGCGAATCAACCAGGCGAGCGCAAAATATCAATCAAAACGGCCAATCTACATCTTAAACTTATTAGCTTTTGCAGAAATTAGTCTTTTTTAACGTATTTTTGGGAAAGAAAAAACGGTATTCGGGAGAGCGATGAAAAAAGGGCGGGATGCGGGATTCTCCTCAAAAAGGAGCGGGAATGCGGGATCAAGGCTCCCCCTTCCAGACCCTGTTAAAATGATAGCATCGGTTCTTTAGAAGCTCAGCTTAGCAGGGGTAAAGGTCAAGGTTGCGTTCTATGACTGATTGATTTCGATCACTTCGTAGGTTTCTGGTTTTCATGGCTGGTGGGTTAGCTGTCGATGTACAGTACGATCAGACCTCAGACGTCCGTTAAGAAGGGTCTTTTTAGCTCCCTTCACGGACTATTGATTTCACTCCGCGGTTTGAAAAATTTACCTCGTGATCACAAGTTTATGGATCGCAAGATCGGCAAAGATCAGCAACGCTCAACTTTCGGTAAATGAATTTTTACTCGCCGACATATTTCTTGGCCTCAGATAACACTTTTCCTGAATTTTTCCTCAAGGGCGACCTTAAATTTCAGGAACGGCGCTATTTGAGAGCATTTCTGATGATTGCCAGTTCATTCATTCATCGCATTTTCAAGTTTACAGATCTTGGGTTCAGCTTGTAGTCATCGAACTTGTGATCATGTGGTCATTCTTTTCAAACGCGCGGAGTGAAATCAATGGCCCATGAAGCGGGCCAAAAAAATCCCCCCCCTCAAAAAACGTCTGAGGTCGATACTAACTATGATTGTCGGCAGGGAAACAAATGGGATCATCAGTTGGGTTGTGAATTTCAGAGTTCGCGTTATGTAAATCTCTGCTTGAAAGGCGCACTAATAAATTACCTCCAACCGCTGTGATGCGGCTGATATACCCCTGCTTATCTATCTGATCTATACTCAACGGGCCTGTGGAGCCGAGGTAGCATCTGTGAGGCTTACATATACACGTGAACGTGAAAACGTATTTCTTGTAATCGCCAGAGCCTGTATAGCTTACTTGAGCAGATCGACTCATTCGGTAACCTGAAGCGCAAAGCATAAAGGTTGATTTCCACTGTTACGTAAATTTTACGTGCGTGCGGGCGTACATTTAACTGGTTTTACGTGCGCAAATAAAATTAGAGACGATGAATGAACGGCTTACGTAAACGTAAAAAGGTAACTTCCTAAATGGTCCTAAATCAAGTTCGGATCTTTAAGCAGCGCTTCCATTATTAAATTTGTAAAGCAACTGTAATTTGTTTATGGTGACTGCGAACACGGAATCTACTAAAATTTTTCTTAAAATTTCACGTACGTAGCCTGCGTACATACACCAATTATGGGAAGGAATAATTCATGTCTGCACGCAAACGATGTCGGAAATTAAAATATCGCTCGTGCACCGGTACCACAATTTCTAGTTTTGGGAAAGTCTGATCAATGTCGTCTCCTATGCATTTGGGTAATCACGCAACGCTCCTTCGTGACGACCCAACTAAAGGCTACATAGACTCTGTTGAACAAAAATGAAGGCCAGCGGGTATAGATCGTAAACACTTCAGGAAGAGTACCAGCAAAAATCTGTAATGACAAACATAGCAGCAAGGCTGATCTGACTACGTAGAAAGATTTGACTTTGCAAGACATCAACACGACACTTTGATAGAACTTCAACAGAGCTGGGTTTCAGCCGTAGACAGCTGTTTCGCTCTTCTTTAGCTCATCAGTGCGGCGTAAGTTGTTCTGGATGCGGGTTCTGGATCGGCGTGCAAGTGAAACGCTGAGTTAAGAAGAAAATTACCCGCCGTGGAAAGTATGGCAGCTGAAGAAAGTTTGTGGAAATTCAACAGAGTTAACAAATTGCGGAAAAAGGGTTGCTTAATACATCCAAATGTCTAGAGGGAAATAAGTTTTGCGAAATTCGATAAGCCCCACAGACATAAATAATTACTACGCCTTCCAATAACGCAAACTGACCGAACTAAACGTCAAAACCCAACTGGTATTCGCTGTTTTCTACTACCGGCAATCATAAATACATCACCAACCAGAGAACCGTTAAAACGAGAAACCAACAAACTGCTGGTGGTCGCACCATTCATACCCCATGAACTTGACCTTTTGACCCCGCTGAGCTGAGTTTCGAAAGGACCGCTGCGAGAAGTTTTTGTTTTAGGGATTCCCCGTTTTAGAGATTCCCTATTTTAGAGATTCCCTATTTTAGAGATTCCCTATTTTAGAGATTCCCCGTTTTAGAGATTCCCTATTTTAGAGATTCCCTATTTTAGAGATTCCCCGTTTTAGAGATTCCCTATTTTAGAGATTCCCCATTTTAGAGATTCCCTATTTTAGAGATTCCCTATTTTAGAGATTCCCCGTTTTAGAGATTCCCTATTTTAGAGATTTCCTATTTTAGAGATTCCCCGTTTTAGAGATTCCCTATTTTAGAGATTCCCCATTTTAGAGATTCCCTATTTTAGAGATTCCCCGTTTTAGAGATTCCCTATTTTAGAGATTCCCTATTTTAGAGATTCCCTATTTTAGAGATTCCCCGTTTTAGAGATTCCCTATTTTAGAGATTCCCTATTTTAGAGATTCCCTGTTTTAGAGATTCCCTATTTTAGAGATTCCCTATTTTAGAGATTCTCTATTTTAGAGATTCCCTATTTTGGAGATTCCCCGTTTTAGAGATTCCCTATTTTAGAGATTCCCTATTTTAGAGATTCCCTATTTTAGAGATTCCCCGTTTTAGAGATTCCCTATTTTAGAGATTCCCCATTTTAGAGATTCCCTATTTTAGAGATTCCCTATTTTAGAGATTCCCCATTTTAGAGATTCCCTATTTTAGAGATTTCCTATTTTAGAGATTCCTTGTTTTAGAGATTCCCTATTTTAGAGATTCCCCATTTTAGAGATTCCCTATTTCAGAGATTCCCTATTTTAGAGATTCCCCGTTTTAGAGATTCCCTATTTTAGAGATTCCCTATTTTAGAGATTCCCTATTTTAGAGATTCCCCGTTTTAGAGATTCCCTATTTTAGAGATTCCCTATTTTAGAGATTCCCTATTTTAGAGATTCCCCGTTTTAGAGATTCCCTATTTTAGAGATTCCCTATTTTAGAGATTCCCTATTTTAGAGATTCCCCGTTTTAGAGATTCCCCATTTTAGAGATTCCCTATTTTAGAGATTCCCTATTTTAGAGATTCCCTATTTAAGAGATTCCCTATTTTAGAGATTCCCTATTTTAGAGATTCCCCGTTTTAGAGATTCCCCATTTTAGAGATTCCCTATTTTAGAGATTCCCTATTTTAGAGATTCCCTATTTTAGAGATTCCCCATTTTAGAGATTCCCTATTTTAGAGATTCCCTATTTTAGAGATTCCCCGTTTTAGAGATTCCCTATTTTAGAGATTCCCCGTTTTAGAGATTCCCTATTTTAGAGATTCCCCGTTCCCCGTTCCCCGTTCCCCGTTCCCCGTTCCCCGTTCCTCGATTCCCCGTTCCCTATTTTAGAGATTCCCCGTTTTAGAGATTCCCTATTTTAGAGATTCCCCGTTCCCCGTTCCCCGTTCCCCGTTCCCCGTTCCCCGTTCCCCGTTCCCCGTTCCTCGATTCCCCGTTCCCTGTTTTAGAGATAGCCAATAAGCGGCACAAAAGGGTATACCAGTTAGTCTTTTTAATTTTTCTGCTTCACTTCTGATTTTGAACCGATTTGCTCCGACAACTTGCTGACTCCAGAGAAGCAAACCGGATTTAACGATTACGTTATAAGACATGCTTTAACGTGTTTGAGATAAAGCGACGACTTAGCTTTTTACTAATTTCTCCAGATTCTGAGGATGTCTTTATCGATAATCATGTTTTTATAGTGCCATATTCACAACAGTGTATAAAAACATCGCTCGCAACTCTCGGTAAAAGCATGTTCAGCTGTGGACAAATTTATATCGACATTTAAATTTTTAGTTTAATTCGATAAAATTCAATATTCAAAACAATAAGACGGATGAGCTGAGTCATCAGATTTTAAACATTACGTCATTCGGTAACGCAAAAGGCAAAAAATGCTGTCCCAATTTTCGTCACGCTGGTTAGCACGTTGAGCCAAGTAAAAATATTTTTCCAGGGTAGAATGGGTCCAAACGACTGGCAAGTGCCCATAATGCGCTTTCTTGTAACCTTTACGATAGAGCATAGCAATGATTTATTTCGTATTTGCATCCACGAGTTGGCTTAAGGAGCCCTTGACATTATTGAAGGGAACTGTGCACAAAGCGTGGTTCCCAGGCATATTCTTTTGGGCTGTTACGGTGCCCATACTGATCAATCGTAAGGATGTGGTTACTTCATTAGGAAATTTATCGCCCATTTATTGAAATGCGTCTGTTTTGAGAGTTGTGACAACCTTTTTGTTCATGGTTTTGAGAAAGACCGACCAAAAGCCAGCAAAACAAATGATCTTGAGTGAAGAATGAGGTTATGAGCGTAGTCTGCGGAGCTATGTTCGGTGAGGAGAGGGTGAATAATTCAATTGACGTCCTTTCCAGGGTATTGGTCGCCTTTTCAGTTGGTCAAATTTCAGCGTTGGTTGCTGTAATTCTGTAAGTCTAAGAGAAGATTTTGTTTACAACTGCTACACCAGCACGGGAGCCAGACGGAACGGTTATGCAGCCCTCAGGACTACTTGTTCTTTTCATGGGACGTACAGTTGCGTTCTTTTGCTGCAACTTGCTGGTTTTTTTTTTGTTTGTTTGTTTTTTGGGGGGGTCAAGCAATCCTTTATTAAAATACACAGAAAGTTTACAAAATAGACCGTAGCAAATAGCAAAACAACAATTACAAACTGCTAAAAAAAGGGGGCGTCACACAAGCTACGTTATGTAGAAAAAAACAACAACAACAACGACAACAACAAAGCAGTATGCATAGTTTAAACATAGTTTAAGTAGCAGAAATTGCAAGGCTTGTAACACACTGGCTAGATAATGAAGTATACTTCTTGCAGGGGAGATAGAGGAGAGCACTTTCTAGCAAAAAGACTTCAAAATCTCTTATTTCTTTGGTACTTCAGCACCAGTTTTAACCTCGATATCGTACACAGATTTCAGGTATTTTATGAAGCCTTCTATTCTTGGAGCAGTTCTTTTTCTTTTTACAAATCCAGATGTAGTGTCTAGCTAAGAGACAGCAAAAGTGGGACTGGGACGAGATCATGGCGGCGTAAAGACGTGTGCTACAACCCGCCCGTAAATTTAGTCTTTTCTAGCTTCTTGTTCAGAGCCTATGGCCGAGGTTATTTCGAATTTTATTTCCAAAAGAAGAAACCGGTCATCAGGGTCGGAAGGAGAGGAAGCAAATGAACCGAAAAAGCTAAGGAATACGGTCCACGAGAACGAATCTCAAATCGCCGAAAGTGAAGAAGACCAGAACGTAATTGTTATAGCGCCTGAGATGACCGTCGACGTTGCCAGCAAATTAGAGGTAATACTCGTCAAATTAAATAACATTGAAGTGTCGGTAAAGAATGTAGAGACTAACCTCGCTAGCCTTGAAAAGAGAATGACGAAGCTGGAAGAAGCTGAGGTTTCGACAAAATGTGACATCGAAGCCGTTAACAAAAGAATTGACACGTTGGACGAGAAGCTAACTAATTCTCCAACTGTACCAGCAATTAAAGATCAAATGGACAAATTCAGCAGCCAATTACTTCAACTCAGGAAAAAACAGGAAGAATTAGCTGCGCTTCAAGAACAGCTAAAAACGAAAGATTTATACTTGGAGGCATACTCGCGTCGCGAGTCTATCAAGTTCGTAAACATTCCCGAAGAAGATGAAAGAGAAGACACCGAAGAAATAATTCGCGGCTTCCTCGAACGGGAGCTCGGTTTCGTGGAAGCTGGAACAGTTGAAATACAGAGAGTTCACCGTGTCGGAAAGAATACCAGTGAAAGCATAAGGCCGAGAGCAATCCTTGCTAAATTCCTTAGAGCCAAGGATTGTGACAAGATTCTCTCATTGGGTTTTCGCCTTCGTGACACCGATTTTCAGATGTACAGAGATTTACCACGGGAGATCGTCACGAGGAGAAAAGCACAGATGGCCATTTTAAAGAAAGCAAGGCAGCATAACGTTCACGCAGTGTTTAGTAAGGCCGAGCCAGATAAGTTGTACATAGGTGGAAAGTTCTGGCCGGTAGGCAAACCCTTTGACATCGAAGAGCTGGATTCCTAAACTAGGACGATGTGGAGAACTTTAAGACATTTTCAATTTTTTCAACCGGAACATTTGCACTAAAATATAAGGTAAACATCATTTATAAGAAGCTATGAATGCTTATTTAATTTACGCACTTATTATAAGGGCCGGGGGTCGCACTAATCCATACAGATTGCGCCTTTACTAACTATTGCTTGGATCCGGTCGACACAGCTTTAACAGTACTTTACTGGCTGTGATTCATACTTTTTCTTATTTTAAGTAGAATGTTTTTTTCTGTTGTATTTGTCTTTATGTGGGCCATTAAGTCAGTCAATAATTTTATTATGCTTTTTGAACACAACAACTTTCGAGGAAACGCAATTTTAAATAGTTATAAGCTGGAATAATGACAACAAATATACAATTCAAAGCTATCTCGCTGAACGTTCGTGGAATTCGCACTTTCGAGAAAAGGAAAACAATTTACAATTGGTTAACTCAAAAGAATGCAGATATTTGCTTTCTCCAGGAGACTTATAGCACAAAAGAAATAGAAAATCAATGGAAATCCCAGTGGCGAGGCGAAACTTATTTCGCGCACGGCACTGTGCATAGTCGTGGGGTCGCCATACTTGTACGAAACACGCTCGATTTCACACTAAAATCAGTCCAATCAGATGAGGAAGGAAGATTCCTTTGTCTTGAAGCCATTATCCAAGACCAATTGTTTCTTTTAGTCAATATATACGCACCCAACACTTCAACTGAACAAACATCGTTTTTCCGCAAACTTTCTGATCTCATTAACAGTGACGAACGCTACGAGCAATGTAAAATCATAATCGGAGGTGATTTTAATGTCACTCTAGATCCATCTAAAGACTGCTCTGGTGGCAATCCAGTCTTAAAAGACTCGGTTAAAGCGCTGGAAGAAATTTTAATAGAAAATGATTTAATTGACATTTGGAGAGTCCAAAACCCCGAGTGCAGAAGGTTCACTTGGAGACAAAAAACACCACTTATTCAACGACGGCTTGATTATTGGTTCATTCCGGAGTCACTTCAAGATGATGTCGCTAAAATAGAAATCGTACCTGCGGTGAGAACTGATCATTCGGCAGTTGCTATTGAAATTAACTCTTTAGACACTCAGAATCATGGCGCTTCTTTTTGGAAAATAAACAATAGCCTTTTTGAAGACTCGACATACGTTGAATTGATAAGAGAAAATATTCCCGTCTGGTTGAGCGAGATTAATTTTTGCACAGATCACCGAATAGTATGGGACTGGATCAAATATAATATTCGTAGGGAAAGCATCTCTTACAGTAAACAAAAAGCGCGTGAAAAGAGAGAAAGAATGAAAAACATTGAAGAGACATTAAAAATGTGCGAGGAAAAAATTGCTGAAGAACCATCTTATGAAAATATACAAAAGTTAGAAACAGCCAAAAGCGAATATGAAAGAGAATATGACTATATTGTGAAAGGGTTAATCATTCGTTCCCGTGCAACATGGTTCGAAAAAAGGTGAGCGAAACACTAAATATTTCTTAAATCTAGAAAATAATAAAAAGACAAAAACCTGTCTAAGAAAGCTATTACTGACAGACGAACAAGAAAGCACAAATCCAAGTATAATCCTTAATGAAATATATTCCTTCTATTCTAATTTATATGATGAAAAGACAGATGTGGAGATCGATCAGACATCTTGCCCCTTTTTGAATAATCATGATCAAATTCCTAAGTTATCTGTTCCAATGCGCGACAGCTGTGAAGGAGAGCTGACCCAAGCAGAATGTTATCAGGCTTTATCTGCATTTAAAAATAATAAAACATCAGGAAACGATGGGCTATCGGCAGAGTTCTATAAAGTATTTTGGTCTGAAATTGGTGAAGTCCTGGTTAATTCTCTCAACTACTCTTATCGTTGCGGGGAACTATCAACAACTCAAAAACAAGCTGCAATCACACTAATAGAGAAGAAAGGAAAGGACAGAAATAGGATAAAAAATTGGCGACCTATATCATTGGTAAATGTCGATGTTAAGATAGGCTCTAAAGCCATTGCTATGAGGCTAGAGAAAGTGCTTCCGAGCATAATTCATTACGACCAAAGTGCTTTCGTCAAAGGACGAAACATATTTGATGCTGTCCGCACCATTAACGACATCTTTGACTTCACCCAAATGAAAAACTATGATGCTATTCTGACTGCAATTGATTTTGAAAAAGCTTTCGATTCATTGAATTTGAATTTCTTATTTCATTCTTTAGAAGCGTTTGGTTTTGGTGAATCTCTTATTGCATGGATTAAGACTTTTTATAAGAATATATCAAGTTGTGTTTTTAACAATGGTTTCGCCACACCTTTTTTCCAACTTAAACGAGGTGTACGCCAAGGTGACCCTCTGTCACCATATCTTTTCATAATAGCCCTCGAATTATTAGCAATTAACATTCGAAACAACGAACAAATAAGAGGCATTAAGGTTGACGGTAATGAGATTAAGTTAGTGATCTTTGCCGATGACATGACAACATTCGTGCGCGACACAGTTTCATTCTCTCATCTAATCAACACCTTGGAACAATTTACAAGTTATTCGGGATTAAAAATGAATCATGAAAAGACGGAAGTAATGCCTCTGGGAAATATGACGTTAGAACCAACAGATGTAGGCGTGAATGAGATAAGCAGTATTGTCAAAATTCTGGGGGTATATTTTACATATAATCATAAGCGTTTTTATGAAAAAAATTTTGAATCTATCGAGAAATCTTTAAAAGAATTGCTACAAAGCTGGTCTTGGAGAGGTCTTACGTTGATTGGAAGGATTCAAGTGATCAAATCCTTTGCCATACCGAAAATCCTTTATCGTGTTGCTTTGATCTCGTGTAAAAAATCTGATTTTGTCAAAAAAATCAATGAATTACTTTATTCTTTTATTTGGAAGGGTAAAGACAAAGTAAAGCGTGCAGCCTTGATAAACTCCATTGAGGAAGGAGGCTTGACAATGCCAGATATTGCATCTATGATTTCAACGCAGAGAATATTGTGTATCAAGAAATATTTGGATAATTACCCAGCAAGTTGGAAACTTTTTCTTAATTTCTAATTGAAGAACGTTGGGGGCAAGTTGTTGTTTCACTGTAACTTTGATTATAGGAAATTACCAGTTGCTGTTCCAGAGTTTTATAAAAAATGTATCCAAACCTGGTCCTCATTAAATGAAAACAACCCCAGTACAACAAAGGATGTTGCGAATCAGATCCTCTGGAATAATAGGTTTATTTGCATTGGCAAAAATTCAGTATATAACCGAAGGATAAGTAGTGTAGGTCTAAACAAGATTGGCGACCTTTACGACGGTGCAGGGTTGCTAGTTTTCAACATGGAGCCTCTGAGATCTATTCTATCCCCCAGCGACATGTATTTATTGATTAGTATGCTGGACGCCATGCCTTTGGTATGGCGTAACCTGTTAAATGGAAGTAAATTATCTATAGCGCTTCTCACCTCTCCCTTTGAACCTAATTCTTTTAATATACTTTACGAAAGTGATATAATCCCACTTGAAAACGTTCAGTCGAAATCGCTTTATAATAAATTCGTCTCAAAAGTTTGCACTAAGCCTACTGCTAGGAAGAAATATGAGGAAAGCTTTAACACCGAAGAGTCTCAATTAGAATGGAAAAAAATTTATCTAACACCTATTAGAGCAACACTAAGCACAAAACTGTGGGAATTTCAGTATAAGATACTTAATAGAATTTTATATACAAATGACATGCTTTTTAAGTTTAAGAAAATCGAATCTCCTCTATGTTATTTCTGCGAAAATGATATAGAAACCATAGAACACTTTCTTTTCCTCTGCCCGAGAGTTCAAGTTTTTTGGAGTGAAGTATGCTCTACTTTCGGAGAAAAGCTGAACTGGAGCAGATCTCTTCACATAAAAGATATTTTTTTCGGAAACCAAGACCTAAAAATTCACAATAACTTGACAAATTACATTATCCTGGAAAGCAAATATTTTCTGTATCGTTGCAAACTAAACAAAACCTCATTATCTATTCTGCATTTAACAGAAAAAAATAAGAATACATATTATATAGAACGTTCTATTGCGAGAGAAAATAATAAAATTGGTTTTCATTATGAAAAGTGGGAACCTCTACTCCCACTTATCTCTCCTTGATTAGTTGTTGTCACCTTTTTTAAATTATGCTGCAAATTACATATCAGACTGCTGTAATATACCTAAGTTGTTGGCCTTTGTAAACCCTGTTATTTTGTAACCTGTCACTTTGTAAATTAAATTAGCCATGTTAAATTGTATGTTTTGTAAACTCGAAAATTGTAACCTTTTGTTTCCGTAATTAACTGTATTTTCCTTTTATTGTGCTGTACATTTCTTTTTTTGCTGTATTTTTATGTAGTAAAACAATAAACAAACAAAATACAAAAAAAAAAAAAGAGACAGCAAAAGTTAATTTGGTGATGGTGATTTGAAGAATCCGGCCTCAGTCCTAACGCAACGGAGATTTCCAATTTTGCAGACGCTTGAATGATATCGAACGTGCAGTCAGGCACACCTCGCTTGCTTTCTTTTCGAGAGGAACCAACACCTCGTCGGTTCTGCACGCATTGCGGGTCTATGTTTAAGTTTCAGTACAGCCGGATTAAACCATTCGGTGTCTGTTCTGCCTCGGAGAGGCTCCAGAAGAGAGTATACAACATGTTTCGAGACATGGAAGGAGTAGAAGTAATTGCAGATGAATATCGCGATCCAGTGGTCTCTTTTGATTGCGTTTGAGACGACGTTATTTTGTAATAATGTCGTCTCAAATGCTGTCTTGTGATTAGTTCGCAAACTGTCATGACAACGCCGCCAACGTCAAACTTCACAACTTTTCTCCACAAAACCGCCGGCAAAATTTTAGGTTTTGCTCAGTAATATAGTTGGGAAAACCTTTATTACAATGTGATACATCCCTGCAAGCAACTTACCTTGACAGATTGCCCAAAATGTGAGTGCTAAAACTTTCAAAAATATGTATTTTCCTATAAAACAGTTTGTTTCTCGGTTTTTATTTCGCGATGCCTGCGCTGTATTGCGTTATCATTTATGTTCCACTTTTAGCCTAGAAAAGAAGTTGATTGTCACGTTATTCTATTATTTTGTCGATATATTCACGTCGTTTGAAAAAAATATGTTGATGCACCGAAAGAGTTTATTTTGTTTCATGAGGTAATTTTTGGTTGAAAAGGCGGCGAATTCAAACATTTTGCTGCAATAGCAAAGTTGTTTTCACGTGCAAATCTTCAAGGTAAGTAAGAATTTCTATTTCGATCAACAAAAATGATTGTTTAGGCTTAATTTTTTTCGCAAAAAAAGATATAGATCGCGAGAAAAAACTAAATTCGATTTTGAGGCGACATTACGGCTTTATAATGACTAGCCATCATTATTAACTACTTATTAACCGAGAATGAGGTCTTTACGGGAAAATCTCAAACTGAGGCCTTGCTTTATTGACCGAGTGATAGCAAGGTCAATACAACAAGGTTAAAATTTGAGATTTTCCCGTAAAGACCGAATGTTCCAGGGTTAATAAATAGTTTACTATATGGCATTTGTTTGGCCCAAGATGATTCAAGCGGAAGTGGTTACTTCACATCCGGTTATGCACGCGCATCGCATCAACGGAGATCTGCTCAGTCTCGTTTCCAAGCCCGCAAAATTATTTAGCGAAATATACTACAGAACTCGAGTATTCCGTCAAAAAAGGCCTTTATTTTGCTGAGACGTGAGTATAACTGTAACTTGAAATCAAAATCAAAGCTGAATTTTTCTTTGTGGTTTCAACTTGAGAGGATGAAATTTATCGACATTTTCCGAAGAATTCAAGCAAAAGTCATGCTACAAACGGCCTCGTGGCGAAACAAAATGTTCAGTCTTCATCATCACTTTCAATCAAAGCTCTAATTGCCTGGCAACTCTTCTGTGTTCCTTGAACTATTTTTACTGGACTAAAGAAGATTTGAAATTAGCACCCAGAAATACTGCTGATGTTTGCACCTGCAAAAACGGCTCGGCTGTTCGCATCTGATGTACTTGCTTGGTTGAAAGCGAGGGAATTTGTTGTCGTTAATTGCTGCATCGATTTGACTGTTATCGATTGGCCTTTCGATGTTTCCTTTAGAGCCACATGGTGTAAATGCGTGGAATTAGAATCTGACTAAAACTGGTTTGGAGCTTCTTGCGTTCTGCTGAGGATGTACGACATCTATCGTTGGTTCATTGGCTGATTTATGTGACTGCAAACTTTAAATTTTTTTGTGCCCGCGTTGAGCTACAAAATTCTCGGCAGCATTGGCGACTAGCACCCGGTAAGTGCAAAATTTGTACATGCCCCTTGTTTATTGAGGTCAAATAAGCTGGATAGATGTTTTACAAAATCTTTAGCGGTCGGGTAACATGGGCTTTGGGGACGAGCCCACGTTACCCGACCGCTGATCTCGTTGAACGATATGACGTCGCGGACAAGCGGCCAGGCTGCTAAGTACGAGTCAAAATGTCGGCGCGCAGTGTTGAATTTTGGCCCTCTTTGGAGAGGAATTTAATTCAGTGGGATCAGATGCACTTAAGAAGCTAAAACCACGGCCAGTAACTCAATTTAGTGTTTACTTATCTTTTCATTGGGGATTTCCAAAAATACACCGTTTCTGGAGTGACCTTCTCCTTTAACTGTAAAGTTAAGCTGCAATCGTGTGTAAAGTGTAGGCGGCTGGTATAGCAAATTCTTGTTCCTCCAGGAATATGTAAAATTATTTGGTTGCCATTTTCCCCATATAAAATGGTCAATCTGCCGTCGAGAAGTTAGTCGCTTCTCTGTGTCACGCACAGTAACGCAACCTCTCGACTTCAATTCTCTAATTTGAGTCTGTGTTTACGGCCTATAACTTTATTTTAGACTCTAAATGATTGAAAACAATACCGTAAAGCCAAACGAATCTCCTCGAATAGCTTTAAATAACCTTGTGCTGGAGATTAAGTACTACACACCTGACTCACCAGAAATCTCTCGGGGGAGGGATGGGGAAGGAAAGACTTCCATGGCCGCAAAACATTTATGTGCAAAATCTGCGGTAGAAAAAATAATTCAAACGATAACCTGTACTTTGTAATTTACCTTTTTACCTGTTTCGTGTACTTGTAAAGTGTTAAGAACGCCTGTCTGTAAAAATCAGACAAAATCAAAATTCCGCGGCAAGGCTGGAAAATTCGATTTCTTTCATATTTTAATGTTAGATAGGCTAGGGTATAACTAAAATCACTGGATACTTTTTTGGCAAAATATCCTTTTATTTCAAAGAAAAATGCAAATAACGAACTTCCGTTAAAATCGCCATTTGAAGCAGTAAATTACGACATCAATTTGAGGCGTTCGCGTGCAAAAAAAAAATTCTCTCTGTCGTCTTTTAAACACTCAATTTTACTTTTGCAATCTCTCAAGAGCTTCAAAAATGAATTTGGTAGAAACTGCGTTGTTCTTTGTGTTTGAAATAATTTAATTTTGAAAGTATACATTTCTCATCAGGAAAAGTACTTTGTGATTTAAATTATTTTTCACCATGTGCTAAACTTTCAAATCGATTCAGCTTCTGGCTGTTGAACTAAGAAAAGATGTTCTCAGGATTGCTGCAAAAGCTTCTTTGGGCAAACGATTGAGAGCGACGCGAGAGCTTTTCAAAGTTCGTTAAAATGCAGGTTATTTGACCCTTCCTGGCAACATTCCGTTCGAGAGTCACGCACATATTTTAACGTGTTTCAATCCATATGAGACCGAAAACGTCAAACAGAAAAACAGTTCGAAATGCTCTTACCTCATTTGCTATAGAGGACAGGTCCAGAGGCCATTTCCGAGTGATTCTCTTGCCGTTCGACGTTTTTTGGTCCTGTTGATGACTTCCAATGAACACCGCCAACAGGGTCAGTGTATTGTAAACGGTCGAACAGCTCAACAACAACCTTTCTTGTAAAACGTTCGACATCTTTCTACACTGTGACATCTTACTCAACGGTTCAGTTACTGGTCAGTGTTGCTTAGTTGGTAATAAACAAAAAGGCTTTTATCACTACATGTCGCCGCTAACGTGGCCAGAGTTCTATCTAGAGCCGCGCACGCAATGCAAATCATCGGAATGAACATTTTACTAGAGGGTGGGGGAAGGGCAAAATTTGCTCTGATTCTTTTTAACTCTTTTCCGTCAAGAGTTGTATTTTCCCGACGTTGAAGTCGGGAACCATTGAGCCACTTGTGACGTCATCATTTTTGACGTCACCAGATTGTTTTGATAAGCAGCTAGCACAGCAAGGACAGATCCATCCATACGTGTGTCCATTTTGAATATCGACCAAATTCTGGCAGAGCTATACCAGAAAAACGTGTCCAATTTTGGCTGCAAAGTTGGTGGTAAAATAGGCCAAGTCACCTAGTTGATCAATGTTCCATTTCCAGGTTTTTAGAAGGACTGAGGCCAAAACTTTTCCAATGGATAGAAAGATGATAAAGGGTAGAAGATAAAGAGAAAAGAAAGGGAGAGAAAAATGAAAGCAAAAGAAGCGAGAAAAAATTAGAAATAAATCAGCAAAAAAAAACAGCCAAAGTTTGGCTTATGCGCATGCGTGAAAGCAAAATAATGTACAATTTACAACAGAAGCTGGCTCAAAATTGAGCTAAAATGTAAGAAAACGCTTTTGTAGCAAAGTTTAGTGGCAGTTGGCATCATAGCACTTCAAAAACCCCTTTAGCGGTAAAAAATGCGTTTTTCTAAGGGAAAAACGCTGACGGGAAATTAGGTTTCGAGAAATGGGAGGAACTAGTAATGGACCAAAAATACGAAACAAAATTAGTGCTACATTTAGGCACCTCAACCTCCCGTGCCAGAATGCAGAGAAAGTAGTCACCCCTCCGGGTGAGTTGTAGGCATGCAAATAACAATGTTCGAACACGAAAATTAGCAAAAAAGGGTACGTTTACTAGCTTAAAGTCCGCTTTTCACGAAGAAGCGCATGCGCGAGCGGAACGGCTCAAAAAGAAATTGTACGTGTCGACACTAAATTCGAACATAGCTTATGGTGGAAAAATCCGTTGAAATCGCGCCCTAATTTTGCACATCCGCTCTTCGCTTTCCACTTTTTGTAGTCTTTATTTCCCGTTGTAAATATTCCTTCGATTTTTATAATGTTGAAAGTGATTTAGGAGCCGAAATCGGCGTTTTAGTCAATGGATGGTCACAAGAGACGTCGTGATATGGTTGGCGACGGGACGGCAGAACACAATACATTCACGAGATTGAAGAATCCTTGAGTCTTACGAACCAGCATTTTAACTGTTGCGGAATGAACAAATGGAAAATCGTTAAGAACTACAAACAGACCATCACAAGAAGGTGAAACAATAACCTTTGTCCGAATTGCTGCTGGAGATCTATCACAGTATCAGTTGGATGCTAGTAGTTCGCTATAAGACAACAGAGGTGCAATGTTTTAAAACTCCAAGAATTCTATTTCTCTTTTAACCACAACCACGAAAGTGGAGTTAAAACGACAGCGCCAGAAGCTGTAGCTTCTTTATGATCAAAAGAGATGGCAACTGAGTCTCAGAATAATTAATTTGGATCTGACATCCGTGATAAAGAAAGATACATGTCTTGCAGATAACCGCAAGCAGACATCAAATTACATATTAAGAAACTCGTGGATCCTTTCATAAATTAAACGTCACTCTTTTAAGAGGCTTTTAGGAGTCTTGCAATTAAACTGAGCGCAAAAACTAACTAGTTGCCAAAGAACTAGCCCACACAGAGGCACAAAGATTTCAAACGGCTCTAAGAACATCAAACACTCCAAACAGTATCACAGCTTGAGGTTTCTCCCGGTTCAATGGGTCAACCACACAATTGACTGGCCCAATTTCGCTGTGTCGCCTTCAAATCATCTTGATGAAAGGGAGAAATCTTGATCAAAGGGACAAAGCTGTTGCGATTGTACGTGAGCAAGCTCTATTTTGAAGGCTGGAATAACTTCAACAGCTAGCGGCAGTCGTGCTTGGCCTGTCATTTCATATACTATCGACAACAAGTTATAACAATTTACCGCTGTATCCCGCCACGCCAGAGTTGTGAACGCGCTTCTAACTGCTCTACAAACAATTATCTTGACAGCGCTTAAGTCATCGCTCGCAAATGCGCTGAACCGTGAAACTCTGCCTTTAAGTTAAAAACCTCTTCAAAACGTCGAGTCCAGAACATTAAAATCGTTTTTATCAGAGAAATTGCGATGTGACTAACTAGTTTGTGCTTATTGTTTTGGCTTAGAAGGGGGACCTCGGACTTTTTTTTCACAAATCATACACATTTACATACATGAATTGCTCCGTTACACAGAAGACGGTTGTTGTTGGTTCCATTTTCTTGTTGTCGGAGTTTGTGGCTACAACACCAGACGAATCAAAAGCTTGAAACACTGAATTGTTCCTTTACTTTCATGCACCAAGAATACCCATACATTACAATAAATGAGCCAAAAAATATATAATTAAAACGAATTAATGTGCAACGAATAGTCTTAAATGCTGATGCTAAAAGTTCCTTTTATAACTTTACAACCTTTAAAAGTTAATTCGAAATCAAGAAAGCAGGAAAGACGAAATTTGCGATTATGGCAGCGCCACCCGAAGATGTTGAAGTTGCCCAAGTTCCAGCCGCTCCGGCCGCCGGTGCCCTCCAAGATGTTATCCCAGCTCAAGCTCAAGCTCTAGTGGAACCACTTGAGGTGAAATAAGTTTTTTCTGGTTTCTTCTTCGGTTACTAGCTAGTTTATTACGCCACCCTTCCGTTCTAGACTTTTTTCGTTATCCCTACCGTTGTCGGTTCGTTTGTGCCCTTTCTTTCAGTTTCCTTGCTTGCCGTGTATGTTTTCTAGCTTTCCGTTGTATATTATGCATTATCCTTTTCGTAGTTTGCGTGTTTCTCGGTTATTTAGTATTTTTTATGCGTCCTTTCTTTTATTTTGCCGCGTCGGAATCCTTTAAACACTTCGTCACGTTTCCATAACTCTTCTTGGGCGTTAGTTTTATTTTATTTTTCTTATCCTCCGCCCCTTTTCTCCTCAAGTTCTCTTTTTTTATTGGCATCGCTCGCGCTAAATCTCTGCCGCCTAGTTTGCTGCGTTCGCTATGGGTTTATTTACAATTATTGTTTGCCAAATTAGGTTTGTGTCTGTGGGCCTCATTATTAGTATTGTTTGTGCCGGCGCGTTTTTTTACGAGTAGGGTTTGGGCCTGCGGGCTTGTGTTCAAGAATTTATTGTGCTTGTGGGCTTGCTTACGATCATGTTTTATTGTGCATGTGGGTTTCATTAGGAGAATCTTCTGTGCCCGCTGGGAGTTGAGGAGAATTTATTGTACCTGCATATTTGATTACATCATCTGAGAGAATGCATTGTGCCTGCAGGTTTGATTGCGAGAATTTATTGTGCCTGAGGGCTTGATTGCGAGAATTTATTGTACCTGCGGGCGTGATTGCGAGAATTCACTGTGCCTGCGGGCTTGATTGCTAGAATTCATTGTGCCTGCGGGCTTGACTACCAGAAATTATTACGAGAACTTACTGTTGCCTGCGGGCTTAATTTCGGGTTTACCTCGGTGTAAGAACCTGACAAGATTTTCTTGGTTTGTTAGCTTTTGTTTTGCTGTACGGTATTGTTTAAAATGTTTTGTTTCCTTTGTTTTACGTCATCCGTGAGTTTCACAGGTTCTTACACCGAGGTAAAGCCTTAATTTCGACTATTAGTTGTGCCTGCGGGCTTGTTTATCAGACTTTTTTTGTGCCTGCGGGCTTGATTACGAGACGTTATTGTGCCTGCGGGCTTGATTAAGAAGAATTTATAGTGTTTTGCGGGCTTAATTACGACTATTATTTGTGCCTGCGGGCTTGTTTATCAGACTTTTTTGTGCCTGCAAGCTTGATTACAAGTTTTTTATTGTGCCTGCGGGTTTGA
Organism: Siderastrea radians; assembly: GCA_964017195.1. Lineage (NCBI taxonomy): Eukaryota > Metazoa > Cnidaria > Anthozoa > Scleractinia > Rhizangiidae > Siderastrea > Siderastrea radians. Next base: position 52,996,527 of record OZ024887.1, on the reverse strand, counting down.
TTAAGAAGAATTTATCGTGTTTTGCGGGCTTAATTACGACTATTAATTGTGCCTGTGGGCTTGTTTATGAGAACTTTTTTGTCCCTGCGGGCTTGACTACTTGATTTTATTGTGCCTGCTGGCTTGATTACGACAATTTATTGCGCCTGTGGCCCTTTGTTTGCCAGAATTTATTGTGCCTGCGGGTTTGATTACAAGAATATGTTGTACCTGAGGGCTTGAAGCCGAGAAATTTTTGTGCCTGCGGTTTTGTTTACAAGAATTTTGTGTCCGCCGGATTGTTTACAAGAATTTGTTGTGTCTACGGGCTTGGCAGTATTAATTGTGTTTGCAGAATATTGTATTGTTCGTGCCTGTGGTTAGGTTTGTGCCGCCCGGCCTGGTTGCTAGTCGCGTCTCACAATTTTATTAGCCAGGCATTGTTCGTTCCAACACAACATGTACGCTATTTTCTTTTGTCTAATTGAAGAATACCCGCGCCTTGTGTGCTTCTTATTGGATAACATGAGATACCCATTGTTTAATGCCTGTTTCTACAAAGGTTTTCAAGCGGTCAGAACTTATTTTTATTTTATTTTCTGGTTCTTATTCTCAAGTATTCCTTTTTATAGGACAAAGACCAATTGCAAGTTTTGAGGGATCGAATTAAGAAGCTTGAAGAGGGAAAGGAAGAATCGGTGGAGGATGTTTTATCCAAGTTCTCGTCCCTCCTCGTGAGAAAAAATCCCCCGTTTGACAAGGATGAGGCTCTTGATGTCTTGATTGAGCTTAAAGTGGTGGCCCGTTTGTCAAACCACGCCAAATTACCTTATTTCCAAGCTGTTTTTCAAGCCCTCAAAAACAAAACTTCTGCCTCACCCGATCAGTTTAGAAAGTACTTGGTGGCTCTCTTGGGGGACATGTATCAAGAACGTGGCCTGGATGTCATGTCTAAGGTCGATAAGTCTGTTCGGAGACTCCTGCTCCTAATCGAGGTCTTGGAGGCTCTTTCAGCTTCGTCCAGTGCTTTTATTGTGGGAGACTGGGTCAAGATGCTTCTAGCGGCTTTCTGATCTACAGTTTAACGCAGGTCCTTCAAAACGATTCAAGTCAGGCCGTCCAGGCCCGAACTCTCAACCTCCAGTATGAGGTGGAGCTTGTGTTTTTCTCCCCGTATGAGAATTATGCGGTCTGTTTATTTATTATCAATAAATCTGTTGGTTCTTTGGTATATAGTCATATTTTTTTCTATAGTTCCCTATTTCTCCTTTAAAGGGCCAGTAATTCACGCGGGTGTGTCTATTTCCTGGGCATGCTCGTGGGCGTTCCGATTCGTCGGGCGCGGGAGTTAACTGTCTCCTGGCGAGGAGTCCCTACCCACAGGGTTTTTCCTTATGCTAGTTGTTAGTTGCTAGTTGCTTTCCTCGCTCGTTTTTCCCATTTTAAATTACTTTTCTAGAGCCCAAGGAAGAGGGGGAAATGTGATGACCATTTTTCCACTCCAGAATGGGAGTTTCAAGTTCCTTTTAATCCTCTTGAAGCTGTCAACAAAGCCACATTGAGAGGAGTGAATTGGGTTTCCGTGGGTGGGACTCCTCTCCAGGGGGCAGTTTTCCCGGCGCCTGGCATTCAACAAATCTTAGATGGTTCCGTAGCGCCAGAACTTTGCAATCTGCCATTTAGAAATCCAGATAACTTTATAGCAGGTCAACTCCATCAACACATCCATGCTTGGGAATCCATTTTGGGGGATTCGCCAATACATCATTGTTTTATTTCTGATTTGATTACAAACAAAGTAGACGTGGAACGGTTCGTGGTCCCATTCAGAGGGAAATTCAAAGGCGTATTCTATGACTGCCCGTTTCCTCCTTCCAAAGTTTTCCCCAATAATCCCTGTTGCAAGAAATATTCTGCTTTCACTACGGAAACTCTCCTTCAAAGGATTGAGGTCGGAGCGGTTCTTGTTTGCTGTCAAGTAGGAAAAGTTGAGCCTCCGTACATTGTGCTCCCCCTTACAGTTGAACTATCGAAGCCCCGTTTGTGCCAAGATGCTAGATTTCTAAATAACTGGATGAGAGATCAGCCTTTCTCTCTGGATAAGTTAGTAGATGTTACCCGTTACGCCTACAAAGAGTCTTTCCTCACGAAATGTGATGATAAATCAGTATATGACCATATTCTATTAACAGAAGGATCAAGAAAATTTTTAGGCAAGGAATGGGGAGGCTGGTGGTTGGTCAATGCTACCTTGCCTTTTGGCTGGAAGGAATCTGCGTTCATTTATCATTCGACGGGGCTTGCTGCATCGACATTCATTCGGGATTTAGGCATCCCCTGTTCTCTCTACATTGATCACAGACTCAATAGTGAATTGGTATCCCGCGACGGGCGTTGGTCAGTTCCTCCTATCGAAAGAGATCGCGACTTTAGCTTTGAGGCCGCTCGAGCTGCGATATATGTTGTTTGTTACCCCCTTGTTGATCTAGGATATTTTCTGGTTCTAGCCAAGTCCGTCCTTCAGCAATCTACCCGCATTATCTATCTGGGTCTAGTTGTTGACACGTCCATAAAACAAGCCTTCTTTCTTCCCCAAGACAAGGTAGTGAAGTTCGCGAAGCTTCGAGAAGCCATTTTGGCTTCCAAAAAAGTAGTACAAGTCAAAACCCTTCAACGTTTTCAAGGCAAGTGTATTTCCTTCTCTGTGGCTGTTCCCGGTGCGAAACTCTTTATTAGGAGCATATATAGCTGCGGCAATCGCCTCCGCTGGATCAAACCCTCAAGTCCTCATGTCTCCGGCTTTGCGAGAGGAATTAACACACTGGCGATTTTTGGATACGTGGAAGGATTACATTCCATGGCGAGATGAGAAACATCCTATTCTTTCTATGTCCAGTGACTCCTCTGGTTTTGCTTGGGGAGGCGTTTTTCACCTTCCAGAAGGTAATCTCGAGATCAGGGTACACAGGGTTTTTCAGTCGTCTCCGGTTGAACTAAGGAATTGCAGGGTGGACGTCAATGTTGACAGCCAAATTCTTTTGGATACATGGTCTAGAGAAGGGAGTAGAAGCCCACAGCTGACTCCACCAACTAAAGATGTGTTCCATTTGGTTTCCGAGCTCAGTATTCAACTAACTTTGCACAAAGTACCTTCAAAGGCAAATATTGCTGATCATCCCTCGAGACGCCTTTCAGCCCCGGATTCTATGTTAGCTCTTCAGAGTTGGGAGCGAATCCAAAAAGCGTTTGGAGGGGAGACAGGTCATACACTTGACCTCATGGTCTTGGATTCCAACGCGCAGCCGGGTTACGATGGCTCCCCTCTAACTCATTTTACGCCTTTCCCTACGCCGCAATCCGCGGGAGTTAATTTGTTTGCGCAAAGCCCTATGAATTGGAAGAGGAAGGAGAACCCTTACGTTTTTCCCCCTTTCAATCTCATTGGACCAACTCTTACGTTTTTTCTGCCTACAGGAATTTCTTTCTCTATCGTTGTGCCTAATTTGCCTGTTACACCCTTCTGGTGGCCAATCGTAGTTTCCTAGACCTCAGACCAGTTTGTTTTGTGTAGGAAGGGAGACTTATATGCGGTTTTATATCCACAAAAAGGTGGTGGTTTCGGACCTGTCCCTTCTCTGGTGGAACTGTGGGTCTTTCGAGTACACAATTAACTGCTACGACTTGTTCAACTCATGGTATTCTTTGTTTTCTTGTTGCCTCTTTTCTAGCCTTTGCCTAGAGTTCCCAAGCTTTTTCAGCCTCAAGTGGCTTGCCCAGTTTGTTCCTACGCCAATGACGAAGTTTTCTATTTGTGTCAAAACTGTGGTTACAAGAGGCGCGCAGTCACAACTGATGTCCCTCCAAAGACAGGCTTCGTCGCAGTGTGGATGAAAGCGAAATTAATGCCCGGCTGGACATTTTAGCTCAGAAAAAGGAAGCCACAAGCTATGTTAAACAGAATTCAGCGTTGGAATTGGAATTGTCTGAATTCCTATCGTAATTGCAGCTACCCAAGAACATCTCTTCGGCTCTTCTCATCGATATTGTAAAATTTCTTGTTTGGAAGGATGGGGACGGTCGCACTGTTGTTCATTAAACTCACTGTACGTTTCTTGGCCTTAAGGGCAAGACTTCGTGTGATTGTCCTAAGCATTTAGCAAGAGGGACTGTTGATAGTGTAATTAGAAAACTTCGATCCATCTTCTCCACCCATGATAGAGCCGTTCTCGGTATCGGTAATCCTTAAGGATTATTTATCAAGCATTACTGCTGAACAGTTGCAAGCTAGAGTTACGCCTCTTCAGGCAACTCCTTTGTTACTTTCCGATGTAGAGATTTTGTCTTCAGATATTTTCGCCAGTTTATTAAAAACCATGTTAGACTGAGCCCCATCAAGTTTATATGATAGCAAGGGATCAAGCCTTTTTCAAGGTGCTTTTCTTTTCGGGAGATCGCGCTGCTGATTTGGCTCTTGTTAAAACACAGGAAATTTTACGTTTTCCAGGCAACACAGGTTTCCTCTTCAATCATCTTTGGTCGAAGACCAAGGTGATCAGGCGCCAAGGTGATCAGAATGTTTTTGCCTTAAAGAGAGCTGTCAATAAGTTCATTTGTCCAGTTTTGGTTATTGAAGTGGTGCACCCAGTGCGGAATTGACGAAACGTGCTGATCTCGGGAACTGAAAACGCTGTTTTGGACAAACTCGTGCACTTTGCTGAAAATCGCTAAAAAGTGGTGCGCCCAGTGCGAAAATGACAAAACGTGCCTCTCTGGGGCTGAAAACGCTGTTCTGTACAAACTCGTGCACTTTGCTAAAAATGGCTAAAAAGTAGTGCGCCCAGTGCGAAAATGACAAAACGTATCGTTGATTAAAGTGTGATTTAAGTTGACAGTTTAGAGAATGACTCATTTGCTATAAAAGGGGAAAAGGGGTTTGTCAAGTAAATAAAATTTTGCAATAAGTTGCCTTTGGGTGGTGTTCTTTATTAAGTTGTGCATTCCAAGGTAAGAAGGTTAGTTTGTAACCAATGTTAATAAATAAAAGGCAAATATTGAGCTGCTTTAATCACAAAATTGGCATTTTAACTTGAATAATTCTAACGGAATGTCTGTGACTTTATACAGTGGAATGCAAGATAGTATCCAACTGTACTTGACAGCCAGGAAGCTGCCACAACTTTGGCAGAAAAATAGTATCTTAAAATAATGTATCTTGATTTACTCTTGTTTAAATACAGCAAATCTTATTATTAAATTATGGAGGTAATACACACAGAACAGTCAAGTGAAGTCCAGGAAGTAAGGTTGATACAGTATCTTGATTTACTCTTGTTTATATGCGGCTGATAGTTGTCTAAACTGACTGTACAATCCGTGATGCAAGCTATGTCCAATACGTCCAAAATATTGTTATCATTTGGAGGTAATACACACGTACAGTACAAGTGGAGTCCAGGAAGTGAAGTTGATACAGTGGTGAGCCAGTGATGACTTCCGATTGAAGGGTCTTCGCATGCAGAGGCGATGAAATTGTAACCTTTTTGTATTTCAATTTTTCATTATTTTTCTTAAATTACAAAACAAATTTGCAATACATTACATACATACAATAATTTAAATGCAATGCAATAAGTAAAAGTAATGACCTTCGTCAAACAGAAAGGCCCAGGATTAAGTTCCATACCATTGGCGAGGCGATACAGAAGATTGTGTGACATTTTCGTGTGTAAGGGTCACAGAAGGCGTCGTGTAAATTAGTCAAATCAACAGCACTTTGAAATAAATATTATCAGCGCACGTTCAAGCAAAACAAGGATTTCAGATAGTCCACCTTTTCAATCTTTTGCAAGGAACTGCTATCAGTTGACCTTTTGGTACAGGCTTCAACATAATTGAGTGAAGAAGTATTTACAATTGATAAGATCCAATATACGAATCCAATCACTTACGAACTGAAGGATCTCAATATTGAAGAGATAAAAACAACACCTCTTAGGTGTTGGGTATACTCAAAGGCCCTGTCCGGGGAACTTATTATGATCCATGTTTGCGTAAACGTAGGTTGCTTTCCTTTTGACTGCTCTTTCTTTTGCCGCATTGCAAATGTCATCTTTTTTGAATTAGTAGTTTTTAGTTTTTTGTCTTATCTGTCATCTTTTGTTAATTATTTTTATAGTAGCATATTTCCGGTCTTTTGTTAAATTTTTGCTTTGTATCGTTCATTTATTTAGTGTTGTACCTGTATCTACACCTTGTAATTACGTTTAATTGTTAGTATTGTTTAGTTTTCCTTTTTTCGTTTATAATCGTTGTACTATATTGTTTTTATTTTTGAATGTTTTTGATTAGCGTCACTTATCCTCGTTTTAGTATTGTTATAATTACGCCGGTTACGTAACTCATAGCGTTGAATTGTATTTAGCGTCTTGTTTTGTACTGTAATCTTATTTAAGGTAGATTTGATAAGTTCAATTTTTCATGTAACTGGTGGAGGTCTAAGACCGAAACGTTTTCATTTTTTTTAAATTTTTTAACTTTTTAGTCGTCAGAAGTTGTCCGTCCTCGCTTTCCTTCAACGAGTTTTAATTCCATGCAGTGAGGCTGGGACTGTGAATCTTTGATACTCCTGACGCAGTGGCATTCTATGTTGGCTTTAGGCAAAAGAGTATATATGTATATATATATATATATCTGAGCAAATTTCAAAAAACTGTCGTAACTTTTTCGCTTTGTCCTGGACATAGTCCAGGACTAAGCCTTCGGCGGCCGACCAAAAGTGAGGGGGGGGGACTGTCAAACGGCACACCACCGTGCTCCCCGGGGACCAAGCTTTGTGACCACTGGTGAAAGTTGGGTCTGGGACTCACTCAGGGGGGGATAGTGGGGCTTAACCTTAGCTGTGCTGTGCGAGAGATCTGAAAGAGAAGTGTGAACTTTCTGTTTAGGGCAAACTGATCGCTTGACTCTGTGCACAGAGAGTTTATCTAGCTAGGCGGACACCCTCGAGTGAAGGGTTGGCTAACCCAGGGAGGGTCGGAGCTGCTCTGAGGTCCCTGCGGAACTGCAGGGGAGGGGTGGGGAGAGAGTCACACAGGCGCTCATGTGGCTCTGTCTAGGCGTTGTGTCAGATATGTTGTTCTAAAACCACTCAGATAGTTCTGAAGAAAATTCATTGATAACACTTTGTCGAGCTCAGCAGCATGGCTGCAGGCTGTGCTTAATTTGGGGGCCATTTTCAGTTGGTTTTCAGCAGAACGGGTCTTTTTCTGTCTGTGATCTGAGCAAATTTCAAAAAACTGTGTCGTAACTTTTTCGCTTTGTCCTGGACGTAGTCCAGGACTAAGCCTTCGGCGGCCGACCAAAAGTGAGGGGGGGGGACTGTCAAACGGCACACCACCGTGCTCCCCAGGGACCAAGCTTTGTGACCACTGGTGAAAGTTGGGTCTGGGACTCACTCAGGGGGGGATAGTGGGGCTTAACCTTAGCTGTGCTGTGCGAGAGATCTGAAAGAGAAGTGTGAACTTTCTGTTTAGGGCAAACTGATCGCTTGACTCTGTGCACAGAGAGTTTATCTAGCTAGGCGGACACCCTCGAGTGAAGGGTTGGCTAACCCAGGGAGGGTCGGAGCTGCTCTGAGGTCCCTGCGGAACTGCAGGGGAGGGGTGGGGAGAGAGTCACACAGGCGCTTATGTGGCTCTGTCTAGGCGTTGTGTCAGATATGTTGTTCTAAAACCACTCAGATATATATATATATAAACTTCTCACAAGCATCCATTCTTGTAGTCTCTCATAACGATCATATAAAAAGTTAGAGTTTGTCTTCATTTGTGTTAAATTTATATATATATATATATATATATATATATATAGATTTGCAGAGTTGGATTATTTGGTCGAAGACATTTATTGCTACTCAGAGTTTCATACTTCTTGCGAAGCAATCATCAGGCAACTGCCAAAAATAACGGATACATGAGAATATATACAAAATTTGAAAATACAGAACAATACCTAGTGGCGTGATGTAGACGGATATGACTGGCTAATCTAAGCGAGCACAGCCTTTAACAGGAATTTTTTGGAATGTCTACATGTATATGTATATGTATATGTATATGTATATGTATATGTATATGTATATGTATATGTATATGTATATGTATATGTATATGTATATGTATATGTATATCCTACAGTACAAACCAATGCATTAGATTTTTCTGTCTTCATTTATATATATATTAACGGTTTATGCTGTTTGTTTGATTGCCTTATTTGGTAGCCAAAAATGTGATTCTTTCTGGCTATTTATGAATCATACTTAACGCACTATTTATGTCATTTAAAAATATATAGTATATATATATATATATATATATATATTATGGAAAATCAAGAAGAAGTGAAAAAATAGAACAAACTGAAGAAGACAAAAAAACAGGTGACTAGAAAATTGTGGCAATGTTTTCCATGTGATGGTCGTTATTATGCAAATAAATCTAGCCATATTAAAAGTAAAAAACATAGAACGAATATAGAGAGAAAAATGCCATCTTATATTCTTGATAAATATCAATAACACATAGACGACCTTCCTATATAGTCTAAAGATTAATGGTTTCCGGCTATATATTTATGAAACATACTTAAAAACACTGTATAAATATTATTTAAAAATATATAGTATATATATATTATGGAAAAATCAAGAAGTGGAAAAAGAGGACGACCAAAGAATATTAATACTCCTATGAAATATTTTCCTGAGGAAGAAAAAAAAGAGGCTATCAGTTGCAAGCGAAGTGAAACTAAATACATGCGGAATAAAGAATGGTATTCTAATATATGTAATAAAAATTACAGCCTAGCTGCTAAATGGAGCCATCTTAAAACTAAAAAACATAGAAAAAATGTAGTTGCTGTAGACATTATGAATAAAATCGATCAAATAATACATAATAATTTTTAATATATATAGTTTAAAGGATCCATTGTTAGGATCATTTGAATTTAATCTTTTACTTTTAATACGATTTTCAACACATTTAAACGAGGAATAATATTACTTAAAAATAAAATATATAGGTATAGTATATAGAAAGGAAATTAGAAAAATCTAATAATGTAGAGAATGCTAAACCAACCCCAAAAATTGTAATTGTGGATGATTACAAACCTATTCCAGCTCCAAGAAATATATATATATAAACCAGTCCCTAAACCACGGACTATAAGACCAGTTCCAGCTCCAAGGAATATTAAACAAATGGTTCAGGAGTATGAAGACAATATTATTGCTCCTCCTTTACAATTCCGAGACGATTATAAGCCTGTTGCATCTCCAAGAACTATTAAAAACATATATAAAAAACCTGTTCCATTAAAGAGAACAAAAATAAAACAAATAGGTAAAGCCTTAAAAAATCATCTTAAATCATTTGAAGTTGATATTAAAAATAAAAAAGACCCATCAAATCAATCACACAGTACAAGAAAGGGTATTGAGACACATCTTAAATCAAACTTAAATGAAATGAAAGGGTTTAAATTTGTTGGGACATTAAAAGTGACATTTGAAAAACAAGCAGATGAATTTCATACAACCATAAAAACAGTTTATTTTAATTACACTTCCTCACCAATCACAAACAACGACAACATCAATGAAGAATTAAAATTATCCGAACAACGAATAAGTAATAAGATAGCAAATTGGATATCTGAGGGTTCAGGCTGGACGATTGAATCAGTTGACGACCATTACCTCAATATAACCAAATATCAGCCTCTGAAAGGATCATCATACATACAATTAACGAAAGAATTAAGGAACAGCTCTAGAGGTTTGATAAATATTAAGAATGATGATAATGAATGTTTCAGATGGTGCCACATCAGACATATAAATCCACAAGATGTTCACCCAGAAAGAATTAAAAAAACTGACAAACAACATATTGAAAAGTTAGATTATTCAATTATTGAATTTCCAGTAACACAAAATCAATACAGTAAAATAGAAAAACAAAATAATATTCGAATAAATGTATTCGGATATGAAGAAAAGCAACCATTCCCAATCTATATTTCCACAGAACAGTTCGAAGTTGAATTAAACCTTTTATTGATAGCTGGAGAAAGTGAAGAGGTTGTTATGGGAAGACCTACAAATGAAGATTGGGCATCTGGCAGAGTTATACAAACCTTCAGTAAGCCAAATAACTCGTTTGAAGATGATGATGATGATGATGATGATGATAAAGATTGCTCATACATGTGAAAAACCTTTGTAAACCACTATATTTTAATCAACGATTTCAACAAATTCAGGTATAATCAATCCAAACACAAAGAAAGAAAACACTTCTGTATGTATTGCTTGCAATGTTTCAGTTCTGATGATGTGCTCAACAAACATAAAACAATATGTATGACAATCAATGGTAAACAAGCAGTGAAGATGCCTGAGAAAGGTAAAACTATCAAGTTCCAAAACTACCACAGACAGTTACCAGTACCATTTGTTATTTATGCTGAGTTTGAAGCAATAATTGAGAAAATACAAAGATGTCAACCTAATAATGACAAATCATACAATGAAGCATACCAAAAGCATAAAGACTGTGGATATGGATATAAAGTAATTTGTTGTTATGATGATAAATACACTAAACCAACAAAGATCTATAGAGGTGAAAACGCTGTTGACAAATTTATGGAAGCAATGTTAGAAGAAGTTAAATTCTGCAACAAGATAAAAAAAAACATTTCAACAAAGATATGATAATGACAGAAAAAGACAAAAAACATTTCAAAGAAGCTGTTAAATGTCATATATGCAATGAAAAATATACTGAAAAGGATGTTCATGTAAGAGATCATTGTCATATAACTGGAAAATATAGAGGATCTGCTCATAAAGATTGTAATATTAATTAAAAATTAACTGATAAGATTCCAGTGATATTTCATAATTTGAGAGGTTATGATAGCCATTTTCTTATGCAGCAGATTGGTGAAATAGCAAAAAAAAAACATACATATAAGAATAAAAGAGGTGAAGAAAAACAAATGACAATCAATGCAATTCCTAATAATATGGAAAAGTATATGGCATTCATGTTGGGTAATAACCTAACATTTATTGATTCATTCCAATTCATGAGTTCAAGTTTGGATAAATTAGTTGAAAACATTAAAAAGTGCGGAAATGTGAAACATGTAAGAATAATGTAAAAAGTTGTATCAATCCAAATAATCGATAACCTGAAGTATACAACACAAGAATTTCAAAATAATGAGTTAAATTTGATGAGTAAAAAAGGTGTTTATCCGTATGATTATATGCATAGTTTCGAAAAATTTAACAAAACAAAACTGCCAACAAAAGAAGAATTTTACAGCATTTTAAATGATGAGTATATTAGTGATGAAGACTATAAACACGCTCATAATGTGTGGAATACATTTAATTAAAAAATATGGGTGATTATCACGATTTGTACTTAAGATCTGATGTACTACTATTAACTGGTGTTTTCGAAAATTTTAGAAAAACATGCTTACAGTACTACAAATTAGATCCATGTAGCCATTTCACATCTCCAGGACTATCTTGGGATGCAATGTTGAAAATGGCTAATACAAAAAATTACAACTAATGACTGATACTGATATGTTTCAATTCATTGAAAAAGGTATGAGAGGTGGGATATCTTATATTGCTAATCGATATGGGCAAGCAAATAATAAATACACGAAAAATTACGACGAAAAGGCGCCTTCTAAGTATATCATGTATTTGGATGCTAATAATCTCTATGGTTGGGCTATGAGTCAGTACTTGCCGACTGGTGGCTTCAAATGGATGACAGCCGAACAGATTAATGATATCGATTTAGCTAGCTATGAAAAGGATGGTAAAAAAGGATTGACTCTCGAGGTTGATCTTGAATATCCAAAAGAGCCCCATTATATGCATAATGATTAACCATTAGCAGCTGAAAAAATCAATGCGACAAAAGAAATGTCATCCCATATTGTGAGCGAATACGGCAAAAATATAATATAGCAATCGGGCAAGTTAAAAAATTAATCCCAACTTTGAGTAATAATAAAGAAAAGTACTTTCTCCATTATCAAAATCTTCAATTGTACATGGATCTTCGATTAAAGCTGAAAAAAGTGCATAGAGTGTTAGAATTTAACCAGTCCCCATGGCTTAAGCAGCATATTGATTTTAACACAGAGAACGAAAAAACGCGAAAAATTCATTCGAAAAGGACTTCTTCAAGCTTATGAATAACAGCGTGTTTGGAAAAACGATGGAAAACATTCGCAAAAGAGTAGATGTGCAGCTTATAACTAACAAAGATCAACTTTTAAAGTTAACAAGCAAGCCAACTTTTGTGTCTTCAAAAATCATTAATGAAAACTTAGTTGCAGTGCATCTCAAGAAAATTAAGGCATGGATGCTCTTTTGTTTCTTTAAAAAATTAGGTGGTGGTCCCTCTTTTGAGGATTAAGACAAAAAACGGTAAAACGTTGTCAGACTGATAAGTTCGCTAATATTAACATGATGAATGACAAGACGTATGCAAATAAGGTCACGTGACTTTTTACGGCCACATAATCGAAAAAAATGTTTGAAGAAAGATGGCACCACTTTATGCAAACAGTCATTCAACTTTGCCGCTACTAAATAAGTCACCACATCAACGACTAAAGATCTGTGCCCGGATTTTGTGAAATATTTTATTACTTTTGTAAATAAACGCTGTTTTGTACTAGTTCCCAGTCCCCTCGTAAAATTGTTTTTTTTAATTCAGGATTTTATGTTAAATTTTCTTCAAAGGCCCGGGCACAGAATTGATGTTACTAGTAGCCTTAACGTTATTTAGATGACTGCAGCCTCCAGAAAATTATGAAAAGTGGTGCCATTTTGCCAAAAAGGTTTTTGAGCTAAAAATAGCCTTAACTGGTCACGTGACAATATATGATCGCAAAAAACATTTAAGGTTGTTCAACTTTCAGCTTGTAAGTGTATCCTCAGCTTACTCCGCTTTAAGTCAAATTCATCAAAAGTTAGACCACCCCCGTACTTTTTTTCTGAAATAACTGGAGGGCCCATGCCTTTATTTTCTTGAGATAAAATCAAAGAAACACTAATCTTAAACAGGCCGGCATATGTAGGGATGTGTACTCTTGATTTGAGTAAGACATCGATGTACGATTTTCATTATAATTATATTAAACAATAGTATGGTAATAAAGCTAAGTTGCTATTTACAGATACTGACAGCTTAACATATGAAATCGAAGCTGAAGATGTATACCAAGATTTCTGGAATAATAAAGATAAGTTTGATAATAGTGATTATCCAGAAGACTCGTCATTCTTTAATAATACTAATAAGAAGGTTATTGGTAAATTCAAAGATGAAACTGCTGGTACACCTATAGTTGAATTTCTTGGATTGCGATCAAAAATGTATAGTTGTATGAAAGACAATGACAATAGGAAGTAAAACAGCAAAAGGAAGAAAAAAGAACGTTATCAAGAAAAATATCAAACATGAAAATTATAAAAACGTTTTATTGAATAATAAACAAATATGACATAAAATGAAAACCATAAGAAGTGAAAAGTATGTGTTAGGAACTTATAAAATAAATAAAGTATCACTCAGTTGTTTTGATGATAAAAGATATATATTAAATGATGGAATTAATAGTTATGCATAAGGACATTATAAAATAAATTAGAAAAATAAACCTATTTTACTTTCTTAACATATTGGTATCTATTATATAGAGAAAATATCATTCATTCTTTTACTCTTATTTAAATATAATTTTATTTTAAGGATCCTTTAGAATGTAGTCATTATAAAGGTACCATCTGATAGAGTCACGCAATGAATCATATCTTTTGCATAAACCCAACTTTGTGTACCATCGAGTTAAAACCTATTTTGTAAATTATTTAGATCTTAGAAATTAATCAGATTTCCAAGTTTTATTCCATTTTTTGAAATAATTTGATTTTTTTTTTGTTTATTTTATTTTTTCATAAATATTTTCCATTTTTGAAATTATTTTTAGAATTTTGTAAGATATTTTATTTTGTCTTCCGGTGATAAAACATAGATTTCCAAAAAATATAAAAAAATATACGATTTCCATAAAATATAAGATTTCCATAAAATATAAAAAATATAAAGATTTCCATAAAATATATTCATATAGATTTAAAAATGTCCTCGTACCCCCAATTATTATACTACTATTGTTTGTTTTTTCATAACAGTAGGTCAAAGCACAGTCGTAAGACAACAGCACAAGCATCATGAGATGTCGGCGAATTATTCTTTTCAATTTTGACTGTCGGGTCCATCTCATTTTGGTAAAGAGCAGCCTTCAAACAACAGGACCTACCGATGGAGAATCAGGGACTTTCCCTTGTGGCCGTCCCCGCTGCGAAACCTGCGCCCATACCAACCCTTCGCAGACTCTCGACACCCCGGGCGGTCAACTCAGATTCGAGAACAAGTTATACTTGCACGACCTTTAGTGCCGCAAATGTTCCAGGCTCTACATCGGGGAAACTGGGAGACGCCTCGGCGACAGATTCCGCGAGCACATACGATCAGTTGGCGCGAATACTGACCTCCCTGTTGGGAAACATTTCTCGTCCCCAGGACACAGTGTGGGCGTTATGCTAGTGTCCGTAATCTCTGCGGGGTTCAGGACGACGATGGTGCGACACAGCATGGAAGCGAGATTGATCTTCCGTCACAAGACTTTACAACCAAATCGCGCGCGCGCGCTCGTGTCGTAGATACATTTTTGACTCCCAAAATTAACCGACGCGTGATACTGCTTAACGGCATTATTTCTCACTGAAGAGGAGACAGCAGTCTCGAAACGTCTGAGGATTTTCCCCCATTTTCTATTTCAAGCCCAGAGACACGAATGTTAATTTACCTCTAGAATATCTCCATCTCATTGTCCAATTTTTGATTTCTTCTCCGAGAAGTTTTCAATAGTAATAATCTTTTAAGCCAAGTGGTTCTCGATTTAAAGCTATTTTAGCCGAAAAGCTTCCGAAAACAATGTCATGCTATAGTTTAAAGCATGTTTGCTGTTTGTCTGTTTTCAATCTCGACGTTCCTTAGTTAGAGAACGGAATATAAAAGCTATTAAAGAAATTATAATCGAAGCGGTTGTCGGTTTAAAGCTATTTTATCCGAAAAGCTTCCAAAAACAGTTCTGTGTATTTCTCAAAGAGACCGAATTTAATACACTTCTCAGCCGCAAAACTTTTGCCATAGTTTAAGCATGTTTGGCGTTTGTTTGTAGTCAATCTCGATGGTGTTTGGTTAGAGAACGAAATATAAGAGTTATTTAAAGTGCACCTAACCCCTAAAATTTTTTTTCGGCTTTTCGGAACATTTCTTCGCAAAAATTTTTTGATTTGGTTAAATACTCGATTCTCTGTGCCCTGTTAAATTCAAGAAAAATTTGCTTCACGTCCGAGTAAGAGGAACCTGGGGCGAGCCGTACTCGTGACGTCAGATCAAGAACCAAGAATTGCACGCCGCTTAGTTTTCAGCTGTGTTTCTCTGACTTTATTTGCTCATCGAAGCCTTCTGACCTTCTAGCTAATTCGAACAAAAGCCAGTATGACTAAAATTCCAATGTTGTAATCCAAAGCAGATCCTGAGACGAGCTACGCGGATTCTGCTGATTTGTAGATGAATTTTAGCTCTGAATACGAGATAGATGCGGAACACGAAGTCGGCAGTACACCGCCAAAGGATGAAGAAAGTGCCGTCCTGCCCATATCTGCTAAAAAGCCGCTAACCAACGAAGAATGAACTGCTCAACGCAAAAAGGAAATAAAGGCAAACTAAGAACTGGAACAGCAAATAAAGCAACTTACGATTGGCCTTGGAGGGCCGCGAAGAAACCGGAATGCTGAGCTTCGCCTGTGAGTGTTTACATTTTATTTCGCACGTTCGGTCTTCACGTTTGGTCTTGGTTTTCCTGCTTTCCGCTTCTCGCATTTGAGATTTATATTCAAGCTGAGGGAACCTCTTATAGAAATGGAGATTTTAATAAAGCATTCCTTTCTTCATTTATTTATTTTACATAGAAGTAAATGTGGAAACTGCGATATTACTTGCGTCTTGTCCATTTCTGTAACCAGGATTAACAATAACAGTTTATAGCACTATTGAATCAAGAAGGCAATTATTTTCTAAAAGACATTTACGAGAATTATAAGCACGAGAGTTTGTTAGTATCGGTTCAACTGAGATCATCTTGCCAATCATTTTTCTCGCGTCAACCTGCAAGCAGTTTCCTCAAATCCCAGCGCGAGCGGAAATGTACAAATTATGTAAATCAACCGGCTCTCGCTTAACTTGCGACTCGAGACGTCGCCGTTCATCGCTCACACTTCGATCTTCTTGCGGCCTTTTTTCGCACAAAAAATGGTAATAAAAGAATTAAGAAAGAGACTGCTTGTCCTCTACTTCAACGGAGGATATGAACAAGGGATCTCTGCACAGTAATGTTTTGTTATGCTCGAGTGATTTGATATGACTCAAGATAAAATTCTCATAGCGAGGCACGTTCATAGACTAGAATAAGGAATAATGGCAATGGTTTGTTATTGTGGAGAAAGCGCGTTCGGTTCTGCTGATGGAGGACTTTCTATAAATATGGTCTTTAATTTTAAACCCTTTGCTGTTTTGGGCACCGCTTACAGGTAATCATTTAGCGCTTACCGTGTAGCCAACTTGAATAATTCGCAAAGGTAATAATTTTCTGCGTACCGCGTATCGGGGGTATTCTGTGGTTAATCGGCCGTTGAATCATTGGAAATACACAAAAAGCTATCGTTTCAATATCACTGTGATGACGTCATCAGCCACGTGACTGTGGCAATAAAAGATGTTTTAGCTCAATGCGAGAACAGGCTTCTATCAATTCAAAAGCAGATAACGTGCCCTGATGGTCATTGGAGTGAGCAATTTGGAAATTGCCAGTTGACATCTGGCATTTGAAAGTTAAGGTGGCTCTGTACAGGAGCATTTTCCAGGGGGACTGGTAAGGAGTCTGTAGCTATGGCAGTCTAAGGCGGAGAAAGGCAAACTTCGGCTGGTCAATAGAACTTCACATGAAAGTAACGCCCATCATAACCTTATTGCTGTGACGTCATCCGTCACGTGACCAGAGTGCACGGAATATTTCAAAACACTTTAAAACTGCATTTAGCTCAATATATCCGTAATTTCTCCCAGTCATATTGCAGAAAATATTGAATGTTATTTAAAAACAACCGTTATTACTTTTTTTTTGGAAAAAAACGAAATAAAAAATGAACCTTAAACTTTTGATAATCCCCTGTTTTGTGAGGTTTTAATATAAATGTAAAAACCACTCAGCGTATTTGGTTTCAGACTATGCTCTTTCTAACGCCGTTAACAGTTTTTTTTTTATTTGAAAAAATTCGTTTTCATATAGCCTAGGGATATGAATTTGCAGGCATGCGGAGTACTGGGCACCAATGTCACGGGTTATTGAGGGAGACTGGTGCCTACCTGAGTGCTTACGCCAAGTAGTTACCGCAATCTCGTACCACAGGTAGCCAAAGCTTGAGTTATGACCGCAAATTAATAAAATTTTATGAAATAAACAGTGTTCCTTTGTTTATATCTTACGTACTTGCTATCTAGGGCAAAAATTCGCTCTCCGAGCGAGAATAACCGTCCTTCTTATCTTTGCTCCTAATTAGTATTATAATTATGAAAGGTGACACACAATTCACCTGCACCAAGCATTTAAATGATCTATATTTCTTGAAATGCGCTACTCACAATTTCCTCAAACATGAATGAATCCATAGTCCACAAAACAACTATACGCCCGAAAAGTTCCATCTTTCCCAACATTTGTCACCATAAACAGCAATACTTTGAGCTTCTTGTACCTGAAATCAGAGGTCGGTATTTGATCGCCGCCCTCTGCGCACAAATATATGCAAATATGCTAATTTCAGCCCGCTGTTCTCGTATCATTGGACAATTCGCACAATAAGGCGAACATGGCAAAAGCCACTGGGCTAAAAAATGGATTTGAAGCAAGACAAATGTGGTCTAAGTATAAATCAAATGTGATATTTGTCACATTTATCCACAATTGATCGCAGGACAAATATGATATTTGTCCTGAAGATAAATGGGATAATGATGCATTCGCTTTGGAGACAAATGTGGACAAATATGATGTTAATGCAAGACAAATAAATTGTTTGCTCCGTTCAAATACGGACAAACGTGTTCAAAGTTGATATTTGTAGGGACAAATTTAAACCAAATGGGGGGCAAATTTTACATTTGTGAGGGATATTCAACATTCTCCTCCCAGCCCAGCCCAACACACCCATCCCCCAAATTAAATTGGTTAAAAATTCCCATGTCCTATGTTTTTGTTTTTACTTTGATGTTCCCAATCTCTCCTTGCTTCATACCATGCTACAAGTAATTCTTGTTTGAGGTCAATTAAAATGGAATGCACATAAACTACAGTTGACAACCGCTGTTTTATTCTATGGTAATAGCTTCTCCTAGTACAAACAAAACAATATCTTTAAATAACATTATATAAGCCACTTTATACAATGAATAAGAATAATTTTACAATATGTACAAAAAGGGAAAAGCTTTTCACAAATAAATACTGTCACAATTCTGAAGCCAAAAAATAAACTTTAAAAATCATTTTGGTACTAAAACCCTACCATGGATTGGAAGGACTTTCATAAAAATTACAAGTATATACATTCTTTCTTTACTTTATTTTTACCTTAAGTACCATCATATGTATGTAATCAGTCGCAGGCAAAAAGCTACAACTTCAAAAAACTTGTCTTTAGTTCAACAACAGAGGCCACCCACAAAAAGATTTGAACACACCTATAGATACAGTGTCTTCGTAGTTCTCAACATATTGCACAGTTAACAATATGAACTGTTCATGACATCAAGTAAAACTTGTAACCGTTTCATTTTTCACATCAGGACTTCTGATCGATTTCCTTGTTTGATTTTTTTCTGGGTGGCCTGGCTTCATGTAAAAATAAATGAGGGAACTATTAATAATGCCTTCAAAACTTCAACTTCAAAAAAAGGTTTCTTTTTCACACTTTTTTTGACTATGTTTACAAGAAGAAAAAATAATCATTTTTCATGTCATTTATAATGCTGTGCAAAAATACAGTTGAATCGAGTACTCAAATCATCAAAGGAAATAACAAAGTACACAAAAATTCATGGAAGACTAAGGTCATAGAGAGTTAAATGCAATCCATTGTACCAGGGAAAGTTGCCATCAGCCTGTTCCAGGCTTTCAGATAGTAGGGTCGGCGCGAACAGTTCCAGGCTCTCAGATAGTAGAGTCAGCGTGAACTTGTTTTCTCTTCGCTCTTTTTCCTACTATCTCGGAGCCTGGAACAGGCTACCTTAGAGTAGTACGATGTTTGAGGGGCTCTAAGTTGGCCGAAGCTATATATAATTTTATCAAGAACCTATTTAAAGAAAAGAAACCTTAGAAATAGGCATTGCTGTGGCTTATTAGTTAAACACCATGGAAATCAATTTTACAAATACACTAAGTCTAAAAATGGTTCCCATAAAGAAATAATGATACAATAATACATGTAAATAAATAAATTAATTAATTAATTTGCACAAATAAATAATTTTATTGTAGTTCTTCTGCAAGGGTCTAAGATGGAGCCCCCTTGGAAAAGGTGCGTAGGCTTCCAGGAACGAAGACTCCAATTTCCCTTTTCACCATCATTCTCTTGCCTCTCTCACTCCTTGCCCTATTGGCCTTTCTATCCAGACTTCTGAGTTCTCTTTCTAGTTCCTCTGACCTCCACTCAAATTTGAAAATTACTAGCTTCTCTAGACGAGGCGTACCCTTCTCATCGCTTGCCTCCTCCCAGGCACTTTCTTCAGGAGACATGTACTCCAGCTCAAGGACTTGCTCCAATTTTCTTTTCTTTTCGTTGCTATACGATGATTGTCTAAGTGCTCCTTTGCGTGACTTGAGTTTCTACAAGAATTAACATTAAAAAATCAACTTAGATGAGTTATGAGATGCAGTTACTCTATTAACTGGTAGCAAAGTGGACGGTGCATGAAGGTCAGTGGTCTTATTTCATGGCCAGACCACCTTTTCTCTTCTTCAATCTATTTTGGTTGATTTTGAGCTTTGCTTAGAATGCTTAATTCAATGCGTGCAGGCTTATGGTTATTATTTGTCTAGTTACATCATAATACAGTTAATTATTAACGTAACTCTATATATACTGCTTGCACGTGGCAGAGGCCATTCAGTTCGCATGTGGGATTCGCTCCATGTCAAGTTAGGTAAGTTCAAATATTGCATGGTAAAGTTACTTTTACCCTCCCTACCCACCCGCTTTAGGGTTGAGAGGTTTGTTTGTGGAGTGATAGTCTAGTCAGTCCTATAATAGCCTTGCCATTTCACTGAATACACCTCTTATAGTGCCAAACCAAAGGAATGTGGTTGTTCTTTGTGTTTTTACATAGACCATAATGGCAAGGAAAATCAAAAGAGGGGTCACACTGGAAAACTAAATTTTTCTTTCAAAGACTGTGCCGTTGGCCTTAATTAAAAAAAAGAGAGGGTGGGGCTTCAAGCAAACTGCTAATATCCTAAAAAGCTAACAAGAAAATGTTTGGGTGTTGCATCAGCATCATCATTCAAAAATGCAGAATTAATTTTTAGTTCCTTTTAACTGCTGTCAAGAATTGCCACAAGGCAGTATCACAAAAAGTGCTGAGAGAATCATTTTCATTGTGAGACTACTCCTATGTATACAGTTTTCACTTACATTGTGGCGTCTTTGATTTCTTCTTGCTACAACAACACTTTCTTCTTGCTTGTTGGCAACCTCAGGCAGTGTTTTATTCCTGACACGGGTTTCAAGTCTCCTCCTTTTGGCCTTGAGAGTTTTGAAATAAGTTCTTATTGCACCTATAAGAGAGAAATTTTAAATCTTAGTACAAAAACCCATAGCAACCTTGGAGGTTTACATGCTTCCTCTAAACACTGTTGACATGTTAAGTCAAGGGGTAAAGACTGGTGTCCCTTTACAATATGGAATGTTTCTTGTTGCCAATGTTTTATAACGAATCCAAAAAAAACTGTCCCACTATTCACATAATGACGCAGATTACGGGTTTTGGTAGGACTTCAATATTTCCTCAATACATGTATTTTGACCGAGGACGCCATTTTTGAAGCTCGTGGGATTGGGAGCGACTGCTGACGCCGATGGCTCAAATTCAAGATGGCAGAAACGAAAATACACTCGATCGCAATATTTTCCGAGTGTACATACGTACATCACACAATATTCCTATTTTAATGTTCTCTACCAGTTTGGGGCAATGTAAAGTTAATTTAGGTTGCATCTGTTGAACAGTGGTAAGGAGAAAACTTTTAATTTTTTTTAATTTTCATTCCAGAATTTGCGGAGTCATAATGATTCCCTCTATAACCAGCTTTATTGAACAGAAGTAGAGTCATTTAAAATAATTTTCTGTAAAATAAGCCAAATTGGGCATATTAGCGAACCCTGCAGGTAATCCGAAGGGTTTGACAAAAAAATGGAAAATCCGAACGGGAGGAGGGTTTACGATTATGGAAATCCAAGGGCATGGGGGGGGATAACGCATTTTCATATTATGAAAGCCGCCCGTGGTATGGTATGGATATTTTCTGGAATTGCCCAATAACACTGGGTGTGATTCTCTTCAACTGACCATAAACAGGAACCAATACTTGCAATTCTGAAGATGAATGTTCGAGGGAAGGAGAACAAGTTCTTCTGACTTGGAATGGCGATTGACTCGTGGGGACTAAGCAGCTTGGGGAGCCAAGTGCCTTTCGAGAGTTGAAATTCGAAATAATTTGGCAAAAAAAAGAGACAATAATGCTTGCTTCATTTTTTAAAGCTCAGTTTAAAAGACCATATTTTGATGACGAACATTCTGATATATGGTTTAAGGCCCTAGGAGTTATAGTATGGAAGCTGTCACCATATTTGTGCAACACGCTTGCAGTGATAACAATTCCTTAAAAAATCTGCTGGTTAAAGGGTTAAGATAAGAAATAGTTAACTTATAGCAAAGTTTAACGGTAAGAAACTTCTTTGTTTACAAGATATAGTCCTAATAATTGTTCCCAAAATCAAACTGAAAAGTATCAGGGCTTTCAACAAACACTCCCCTGGACACAGAGACAGTTAACTGTTAACAAAGACTGTTTTATTATTTTAAATTCATACAATGATCTGATGACTTGTAGGTCTAAAAAACCTACCAGTTTTGACCAAAAATAACAGAACTTTGAGAATAAAATAACTTTTGAACAGTCAATCTAGAAAAGTTCAAAAGCAGAACTGTTCCGTTACTTTTTTGTGGTTAATAATATCATTCTCTGTTAAATGTCAATTCTACAGGCAGTACTAGTGAGATTTATCCAGAAACAACATCTTGCTTTGAAAACCTTGATGACGAAGACTGGACGCTTTTTGATGAAGCATTTATCCACAAGTTCATTGGTGAGGCCATAGGAAGCCCAAGCATAATATTTGAATATTATTAAAAATGGCGTTTCAAAATATAAGACATTGCATGGGATTTCGAAGCGAACATTTTGAGCAATGCATAACAACGTACTAACTGAATAAAGTTCATGAAACATTACATGGTGTTGTTTGCTATCCTTACAAAGCATTTTGAGCAATTTTAGGTCCATTTACTTAACTGTGTTAATACTTGTATAATACATTGACAAGGAAGGAGTCATTTGGCCCGATTTAGCCACTATCACCGCTCGACACGTTTCGGAATTCGCTCGAATTTACCCACAAATATAGTTCAGGCTCCCATTCTGACTTAGCGACTTGACAAAAGGAAGACATACAAGTGATTTTATCAAAACCAATTGCACATACCTCGTGTCCCAAAAGAATTATCCACTGCACAAAATCATAATAGCATCTCAAAATAGGCCGCCATGGATCCGTGAGGATCCCGATAGTCCCATTTGACCGCGGTCGGCACTGGACACTAGTCAAATTATGCCCTTATGGGGAGGGCCACGCTCGTTTTGGTCGTGTTACAATTGTAGTAACTATGACCCGGTGCGGACACAAATTGTCGCTCCAACGTAGTCTGGTTCGCGCGAGAAAGGTGGAATCGCTGCGCGGGACTCCGTGACCTTATGTAGAGAATTAAGTTATCGAAAGAAATTAAAACAGTCTTGGCCGTTAAAAAATGAAAACGAGTCAAGAAAAAAAGAAAGTGATCCATGTTTCTCCTTCCTCCTATGTTTCTATTCATGCGTAGTAAATTGAACATATTTGCGTTCATGTACAAAACGTTTGTAATACAGGTCTGTCCACTGCGTAAATTTAAAATACGTACTCTGCGTGAATTGAATGTGTTCAATTTTTTGGAATCGTCGATAGGTTTTATATATAAGATATATTTTTTCGAACCGAAGTCGGCAAATTCATTTGCATTCATATCCTCAAGCGCGTGAAAATGTTTTATTTTAAAATTGTTATTGTATATACTATATCTATTTCTATATTTGCATAAAGCCAGTCAGGTAACCTACTTATTAAAAAAACAAGAATATTTACACCCTGAAAATGGATATAAATTCAGAAATGGGAATGATTTATTTTTGCTATCCACTTGTAACACGCAGCGATTTTCTCACGTGGACCAGACTGCGTCGGAGGGACAATCTTGTGTCCGCACCGGGTCATAGTTACTACAATTGTAACACGACCAAAACGAGCGTTGCCCTCCCCATAAGGGCATAATTTGACTGGTGTCCAGTGCCGACCGCGGTCAAATGGGACTATCGGGATCCTCACGGATCCATGGCGGACTATTTTGAGAAGCTATTATGATTTTGTGTAGTGGATAATTCTTTTGGGACACGAGGTATGTGCAATTGGTTTTGAGATAATCACTTGTATGTCTTCCTTTTGTCAAGTCGCTAAGTCAGAATGGGAGCCTGAACTATATTTGTGGGTAAATTCGAGTGAATTCCGAAACTTGTCGAGCAGTGATAGTGGCTATATCGGGCCAAATGACTCCTTCCTTGTCAATGTATTATACATGTACTAATACACAGTAAAGTAAATGGACCTAAAATTGCTCAAAATGCGTTGTAAGGATAGCAAACAACACCATGTAATGTTTCATGAACTTTATTCAGTTAGTTTGCTGTTATGTATTGCTCAAAATGTTCGCTTCGAAATCCCATACAAAGTCTTATATTTTGAAACGCCATTTTTAATAATATTCAAATATTATGCTTGGGTGTCCTGTGGTGAGGCAGACGATCTAATGAAAGTTTATATTGTGAACGAATTCAAAGTACAGACCAAGAAATGTGGGATGATTTACTTGAGGAGAATGTTATGGAAGATCTTGATGGGACAAATTTTCCTGGTGCTGTTGAGGTGGATGCTGATAATTATAACCGGCTTTCCCTCATCAACTGGCTGCTTATTTTTATTTGTTATTGGTGGACATACTTTAATATTGCTGACCATGGAATTGAAATCATGCTCCAGTTCCTACATGCATTCTTTACTGTTTTGTCAGAGCGCATCCCATGGATGTCTTTATTTGTGGCATCACTTCCGTCAAGTCTGTATTTGCTGAAGAAGTTTTTTGGTCTCCACAAAGACCGTTTCCAGAAATTTGTTGTCTGCCCAAAGTGCAACTCATTATATAATTATTATGGCTCTGCTTTTGAGACAGTGGGTAGCAGAAGAGTGTCCAAGAGGTGCTCGTATGTTGATTTTCCAATCCATAGACACAGAGCATATCGAAAACCTTGTAATGAAGTTCTCTTGAAAGAGATAAAACTTCAGGATGGAAAAGTGAAGTTGTACCCCAGGAAAGTGTACTGCTACAGTAGCATTATTGAAACATTGAAGATTTTCCTCCAACGCCCTGATTTTTCATCTTGTAAATCTGTCAGACCCCACAAAAACCGAAAAAAATTCACGGGCCTATTACGTCAGAACAAGAGATAAATCCGATTCAAATTCCTCACCCTTCCAACTGCGTTCAAATTCCCCCCTCCGCGGGCAAGATGCGCAGTCAAATGCCCGAGGTATGCCCGGGGGGGGGGATGATAAAGTTTCGAATTGATCGGCGCATTTCATTTTGCAATCAACAATTTGCTCCAAAATCACTTAGGAAATAAATCAAGAGACTGTTTTCACCTTCACGATTATCCTGATTTACTATAGATTTGTCCCAGCTCAAACATGGAATCACATTCAAATCTGATTTGTGTTACATTTGTCCGAGACAAATATAACATCATATTTTTCTCACATTTGTGGGCTTTACTACATGGACAAATATAGGTCAGATTTGTGTCAGATTTGTCTTGCAGACAAATAAGGTCAAATCCGTTATTTCATCCAGTAAGCTACTGTGTTGGGGTGCGACGTTTCATATTTGAAGAGTGGCTATTTGTTCTTGCTCACCGTGCACGCCTCCCCGACACAGTAGATTTTGTCTTGTACCATTAATTTGGCATATTTTCATATATTTGTGCGCAGAGGTCGGCGGTCGAATACCGACATTTCATTTCAGGTACAAGAAGCTCAAAATATTGCCGTTTATGGTGACAAATGTTGGGAAAGGTGGAATTTTTCTGGCGTATAGTTGTTTTTCGACTATTGATTCATTTAGGTTTGAGGACATTGTGAGTGGAAATGGCGCATGCTCATTACCATGATGTAGGCGGCAAACGAAATTCGCCTTTTGTTTCGTAAAATGGAACTTATGCGCATATTTCGCGATGAAGATTTCATGAAACGGTTTTCCATTTTTATCCGGTATTGCATGGGCATTTTAGAGTGGTTTCGTCTGGGCAAAAGTTATAACACTGAAAGAAAGCCATGTCGAATCATGATCACTGGGCGAGTGAGATGATTGTGTTGTAAATAAATTCAGCATTTCGCTGTTTGTGGTTTAAGTGCGCAAGCGGCAGACACTGTAACGTTTTGTTTCTGTCTTTGGAAGCCTTTTAACTTTTATGTGAAACAAAACAGCGGGTAAGTGAGTTTACATTCCCTAACAGAGCCAAGAATCTAAAGCACGATCGTGGTCAGCGATTTTCCGATCAGAGTGAACATAAGGATATGCAACACACAAGCGATTCCGTAATTGCATCTATTACAAACATTTGTTAGTTTATAGACTGACTGGTATCGATCACTACGATCAGTGCAATTGCATGCAGCGAGCGAACAGAAACCATTTGTTGTGGCTTTGAATTCCCTTGTGGTCTCTCTCTATTTAATTTGATTTGCTTCGTTGAAGCAAATCAAATACTATGCTTGAGTGCCCATAAACTTCTTGTCATTTCCAGATTGCTTCCCCGTTTAACTTGAAGATGGAACATCGGATCTTTTTTATCAACAAAAGGAGGTACGGTATGAGTGAGCAACGGATTGATCGGGTTGTCGACGGAGCTCTGAAGAGGGCGCCCGATCATTGACGTACTCGATTTCTTCGTTATTCATAGCGTGATCTGGCCGGGAGTTCAAATGAGTCAGCTGGTGCACTGTGATCGGTTTTAAAATTCGCGGCAATTCTGAACTATTTTACAACTGAGTGGTTTTCTTGAACGGGCATTTTAACAGTCTTGACAATCATTGCTATTCACTCGTGGGCCTCAAACAATAGCTCGCTTGCTCACGACGCGCCATTTTCAAACAAAACTCCTACCAGCAGTTTTCAAAGTGAAAGGGATAGTGGCTCTTCTTCACCGATTTTAAAAATTAAAACGGATTCTGTTCAAGAAAAGATCCATCTTTTATTTGCCGCACGTAGGTTTTCTCAAATCAGTCTAAATTTGCTGAAAGTCTCTTTCCAAAATGGACTCCATATTAAAAAAACCCGTTTTTGCTGTATTTTCAAGTTCAAAGGGATAGTCCTTACTCTTGTTCAAACTTTTTCGTTTTAGGCTTAAATTGTAGATAAAGCATTCTTCTTCAAAAAGCCGCGCGTAGGTTTTGAGGGTTTGTCTTCTGGAAAGCAGGAAGGCAGGTTATCAGCGCTACTTGACCAATTTGAGCCCTTTCTTCTCTTATTTTGAGCTATTCATAGCCCACTCTCATTCAAATTTGCTTCTCTTCACAGCCTTATGAATAATTAATGATGTCCACGCATTCTGCACGATGAATTCTGTGGTAATTTATACATCAGAAGATGGCAATAACATGCCCATTTCGAAAAATTTCCATGATATCGTGGAATATCAAATCAATGACTTGGTATTGTAGAATATAACGACAGTAGACAGCACTTCTGATTGGCTAACGTACAACTAGCCAATAGTTAAAGTAAAATACTTTTTAAACTGACATCCACGTTTTAGTGTAAAAAAAACTTTCATGGTTCATTTTAAAAACTTCCAGAAAAGTACAACTTTTTAGGGCATTTCAAAGGTTGGTAAAGGCATGGTAAGAAGTTATGAGGGAAATACAAAATAAACCAATCTAAGCACCAAACGTTGTCATCGAAGTGAAAGCCAGGTGCTTTAAACCTAAGTCTTTTGTAATCTTTGGGATAAGTTATCAGCCGTTTAATATGTAGAAAGATAGAAAGTAAAGCCATTCTATTAGCAAACTGTTTTAAATATATCAGAGAAATAATAATTAATGATTACATTGTCATCATCCAGATTTTCTTCGAATATGGCTGTATCCTCCTTCCTGAGATTAAATGCCATCGCTACGCCGGAAATAAATGACAAGAGGGCGACTGCCATAGAGATCACCCACAGAAAGGCTGCCAACATACGCATCTTGACTGAGGTTCTTTCGAGTTTCTGAAAACGATTCAAACCCCCTTAAAACAGAACATAAACAAAGCAAAAACATCTTATGTGTTTCTAGTAGTTGGAAATTTATGGAAATTTTTATTTACCTGTTAACACAAAGGCTTTGGTAAAATTTGTCTAGAAGGAATATTCTTTCGTGTAACATGGCTTAAAACTGCACGGCAAACACCATGTCGTAAAAGTGAGAATTGAATAAACTGATGTTTCATCTGTTTCTTTGATAATGAAATATTGATTGAGGATGCTTTTGATTAAACCATAAAATCACTAAGGATCAAACAAAACTGTGCGCTAAACCTTATCACAGCTCACGCTTTGAAAAGCGACAAACAGTGCTCGTGTTTGCTGGCTCAAAAAGATCACGTGCCAGATTGTGTGTGTCCTTTATTGCCCCTAACAAAACAAAGGTCCTCACCTGGGGAATACTCAATTTTCCTCAATTTTCATTGTATAAAAAAAATGAAACCATTAATGAGACCTTTCATAAAAAGCTGATGCTAGTTGTTACACAAAATTCAATTAGCGTTACTGCTTTTTTGGCGATAAAAAAAAAACGGTTTTAAAACGATACCAGAAACAACAAGCACACGATTTCCATCAGCGAAAAAACGATGTTTGCTCAAAACGATCCAGTGGCAGATTCTTTGAATAAAACGAGGCAGGCCCACTTGACTGAGGCCATTCTCATTTTTCTGTTTCAAAAATGACACTGAAATTTTCATTTCAAACCATCAATAGATTTTACTATCACTTAATTTGAAATCTGTCACTCAGTGATTTTTTGGTGACACTAAAACTTTCGTAGAAAGATACTCGAAACAACAAAACACAGGATTTTAAAAAGCCGGCGACAAATTTTACATAGGGCATGGATACACAAGCAGATCTTTCTTTTCTCTTGTTTCAACAGAGCTCATTACTGTCGAATTCAATTAAAACGTTTTGTACTAGAAATGCAGAACCAACTCTTCTCTCAATGATACTTGTCAAAAAAAGTTTCCTGCCATAAATGTACTTTAAAAAGGCCAAACAATGCAGAAAAAAAACAAAAACAAAGATCAAAGATACCAGCTAGACACCCACCAGAAAAACAAAAATTTCGCGCAGTCAGAATTTTAGTTGGTATCTATCCCATATCAACCCAAACAACAGCTGTGTGACCCCAAAATAATAATGAAATAATTCATGAAGA
Organism: Siderastrea radians; assembly: GCA_964017195.1. NCBI lineage: Eukaryota > Metazoa > Cnidaria > Anthozoa > Scleractinia > Rhizangiidae > Siderastrea > Siderastrea radians. Next base: position 52,967,357 of record OZ024887.1, on the reverse strand, counting down.
TCTCTACAAATGTATTTCACGCTTACTCGTCTTGTTCCTTGATAAGCAAGATATGCCTTATCCCAGGTCGCCTGCCATGGCACCATCCGTCTCTTGCAAGCCCTCCCAATAACAAATTAAGAGGTGTATTGTTCTGTACGAAAGGCGGCTCGATTCTTCGGAAGAATCACCTTCTTTGACGCGATGACAACTAAGCAAATCTTTACTTTATACTTCATAGTTACAGCGTAATTGCACTTACCCTTTTACCGCCAGGGGAAGCTGCTCTTCCTGTTATTTTGGTAAGACCTTCAAGTTTTATTTCAACTTCCGGTAGCTCTTTCTCCCTTTCTTCAGTTTGTTTCATCCAACTCGCACCACGGATTACACGCAAATGCCTTGAACCGATCTTTTTTGGTGACAAATGCAATCGGACCCTCCTTAATTAATCGGATATATTATCCGTTCGGCAAATCAATCTTTGTCTTACAGTTTTATTCATACAGAAAAATATATAAGATCAAAACGACGCGTCCTTTTTATCAACCATTTATGCCAATTATTATTTACAGTTTAATACCAATAAGGTCTTGATGAAATTTAATCAAAAAAAGGGTATTCTTACGCCAAAATTTAGAAATCCGGATCAAATTAGACCGCCGACAACGTAGCGCCAAAAAGGCGGCGACGTCGTTGACAACCACAGTTGTATTTAACTTAAGTTTACGGCTGATGGTACAAAATTCGCTAAAACTGTACGACAAACACTAAAGAATAATAAGTGAGAATAATCAAGCTGATGTTTTATATGTTTATTAGGTATTTGTTTTGGTTAAAATTGTCTTTGATGAAACCATAAAATCATTAAAAGTCCAAACAAAACGCACTAAACTATCACAAATTACGCCATTAAAAAGTTTTTGCTCGTGTCCTACTGGCTCAAAATGATCGTGTGCCAGATTGTGGGTGGCGTTTATTGCATAACAAACGAAGCTCCTGAATTGGGAATAAATTTCTCATATTTCAGTGTTTAAAGAGGTAACACTCCTCATGAGAACTTTCATAAAAAGCTGTCACTAGATGTTACAAGCAATCTGATATGAGAATGTACATTCTCCTTGATGTTCTCCGAACATTTCTTATAGAACTAGTAAGGAGAATTTGTCTTAATATCAAGGCATCTCATCCTTGGTGAACACTCCCTTTATTCTCATCGCTTGAATGTTTGAGGAAGTCGTGATGATGTGAAAAGAAATTTCAGTTTCGTAACTAGGGTTAAGAGCTTTTACATACTGATTTTTTAAAACAAGTACCAATTTTGAACAGCGAAAAGCGACAAACAATTTTGTCCGTGTCTGCTGGCTCGAAACGATCACCTGCCGAATTCTTTAAGACCTAACAAAATGCAGTCCCACTTGATTGAGATATTTCTCATTTGTCCGTTTAAAAAAATGAAACTGTTGACGAAACTTATTCACTAACATCTGATACCAGTTACTCATTTTTATGGTGATACTAGGGCGTTTGTTAAAAAACATACCCGAAACAACAAACACAGTTCAGAATGCCCTTAATAAAACTTTACATTCATTCTGTAAGCGAAAATGGTTTTAGCGAACTAGAAAAGTATCAATACCCCTTCTTACGGTCCAAAATTTAGTTCAAGTTTCAACCGCTGATTCAAATGCTCCCAATATGACCACTGGGCACCTCACTACAGATCAAGATGGCCCTACCCCACTGTCAATCCGTGCTACCTAGGACGATCATTCTATCCTATGCCCAGACCAGATGGATAAACCTCTGTCGGGGTCGCTCCAAAGTAGTGTCTAACTTAAAGATCATTTTGAAGAAAAGTATTATGAAGGACACGTTCCGTATACAAGGAACAGATTTCTAGTGATGTTTTCAATGTTTAAGGAAATTTAAGGGGAAAACATCGGCTTCTTTGAGTTTATTGGAGCATTAGATGTTTAGGATATAATGTATCTGTCATTGCAGTACCCAATACTCCCATAATTCAGCTGAAGTTCACAGTGCTGTCGTCAATAAAGCTATAATGGAATTGTTTACAATTGGTGGTATCATCGCGATTAATTCACCACCTCATGCCGTTAACTCTTTGTCAGTTTTAACCCAACCAAAGAGAAAAAGAAGTTCATTCTTGATTTGCAGCCTGTCAACAAGTGTTTGAGAAGGAAACGATTAAGTACGACGATTGGAAGGTCCTCTTAACGTATTTCGAGAGAGAGTCTTTTAAGATTCCATTTGACTTGAAGAGAGACTATCAATACATCGAAATATTTGATTACGATCGCGATCACATCAAAGTGACTAGATCGTGAGACAAACGATTAACTTAGCTATGATTTCAAACTACGATAAATAACATCTTGTTCCACGTCCATTGTTATTGCATAAGATTGCGATTCGACATTTGTGCTAGACGCATATAATATTAAGTGGTTGTATATTTGTAAAGGAAATCTTTCACAGATATTGTTTCACAGATAAATCTCCAAATTGTTTTGTTTATTTCGACGCCAGTACTCCAGGCTATGGTGTGCATTTGTCGCTGAAGGATGAGAACACTTGTCACGGCATGTGGGCCTATGGGGAATTCGCTAAAAGTTCTACATGAAGGAAGCTTTTAAGCTTGCGCTTTAAAAGGCCACTATTCCTTCTGCTGCTTTCCTTGCTTGCTATTCGACAGTAAATCATCAACTTAAAACGTTTTGATTCCGGAGGCGGAGGTCTAGGTACGGGCGATTCGTGTATCCTCGTCTTGCTCTTTGATCCTCTCCTGCATAGATCGTTCTGTTTCGACAAATCTTAAATCTTTGTGCATATCGGTAAAAAGGGTCTTTGTTGCGCTGATCATGTAGACTTACTTGGCAGAGCTGTCCGTGAAAGTCATGCTGAAGTCTTCCTTTTCTAAAGAAAGCCAAATATACCGTTTCCTTAGCAGTCCGCATTGTCTTTTTCGTTTTGTTTTACGCTTTTTATTTTTCATCTTTTGGCGTATAACTGCCGAATTGTACATTATTTTAGGGCCCAAATTTGAAAGTGTTTAGAGCCAGGCATACCAAATCCATGAAATAAGATCTCTCCTGCTGCTGGGTCACTGGCACGGTTAGGAACAGGTATGACTAATCGATAATCAATGTCATTAATGTGAAATCGATGAGTAATCAATGAGTAATCGATGAGTAATCATTAATTATTGTCCATAATCGATGAGTAATCGATAACTTATCGATAGGCCACCAAATGTTTAGTCATTGATGTCATGGATTAGTCATCGATTGCATTGATTACTCATCCTGGTATGACCTAAGGCTCTGATCCTTCTCTCTGGCATTTATTGTTGAGCCCGGGTACTTGGATTCTTTAAAACAAATCACGAATAAAATTTGATTGCGAAGAGCGCAGGGTGAGACGTTGTTTGCATAAGTCTGAGTCGGGAGTTTCCATCTCAAAATTTTCCGTGCATTTATACCTACCGGTTAGACAGAAAAGTCAGACCAAAAAAGTCTTCATTGACGGAAAAACTCTTGAATTCACAGTAAAGGATTCCCGTCAAATGGTTTTTCTTCTTAGACGAGCCAGACTCGCCTGCAATTATAACAGCGACGGCATTTTTGCTTTACAAGCAAGGGGGTTAGTTTCTAAAAAAACTGTGGTGCTGCGTCAGTGGGGACGTGAAACACAAAATTTTGATTGATAAGGATTGATAAGGTAAATTGGTCACCGTAAAGTTTACGGTGTTCTTTACGGTGGCCAATTTGCCTTATCAACTCAATTGATAAATCCAATTTTTTTTTTTATTTCTGCTTTACAATTCGACTTCTTTTCACCACAAGAGTTCAAGAGTTCCAGTATTCAAGCGCATAAAAAGGATTTCTTACAACAAGAACGTCAATAATAACAAAGAAACATCACTGATTCACTCAACGGAACAGTATTTGTCGAAAATATTGGTACAAGAGGGCTGGAAGTTCGTAGTAGTTATGCTGGATAATAGAAAATGGTTGACCAATGAGTAATCAATAGGTAATTAATGAGTAATCAGTGACATCAATGACTAATCAATGATATCGATGAGTAATCAATAGGCCAGTGCGAAAAAAATTCAGACTGGTACGGGATTCGAACCATTGACCTCTGCGATACCGGTGCAGCGCTCTAACCAATTGAGCCGTAACAAGCCAACTTTCAGGCTTTCTTTTTGCAACTGCAAAAGTTGCTTCTATAACTGCGATGGACTTCTTTACATTTAACAATTTTAATTGCCTTAAGATATAAAAATGTTTGGATGAATCAGTCACCCAAGCATGTGTAGGTCGGTGAGTTGCAAATGAGACAGGACTATTCAAAAAGAAAACAACCAAAACCACTAGATTAGAAAAAGAAACCCAAACCACAGCCACAAAGCAATAAAAACGATATTAACGACACTAAGTTGCCAATACAACTTTTATTTTTCAGCTGACTCAACATTCACATCATTCAACAAACAACGACACCATAAGTTGATTGTCCATTGAGGACTGCCATGTTTTTATCCAAATTACCCTTTACTTTCTATAGTCCTATACGTAAACCGGCTTCACAATTTTTCGATGAAGAATATACTGGCCTCCTCAAATGGACTTCTGGCAAAGAACAGAGGGGGCCGCATAGATGCAGGGCAAATCGTTCCACTTTCCTACCCTGTATCCTGTTCCATACATGTGGACACAATTCTCCCTCCATCGAGCGTTGTTTGGTTCTCCTCGGTTCCAATTCTGATAATGACCCTCTAGTGGCGTGCCGTCAATCCAGTAGAACTTCGAGTCAGCCTTTCGCTGGAGACCAAGCCACACGGCAATATCTTTATTCAGCTTCTTAACCAGGTCTGAAATGAAGTCGTTTTCTTTGGCTGATCTGATTATAGAAAGCTCTGCCCCCAAATTCTGACATATTTGCCGTGCATCGGTCATTCTCTGGATAGGAGAATCGTCGATGTAATAGCATAAATTTCCATGAGTAGCCCAACCAGCTGGACAACCTGAATCACAAAAAAAGCTAATCATGAAAAAAATAGAATCATGAAGAAAAATTGAACCTGGTTTAGTCCTGCGGCTTTCCACAACCTTTCCAGAGAGTTAAGTTAAGAAAGTTATCTCGGTAGAAAATCACCCGGTCGGTCCATACATCCCTTCTAAATAGGACCGTTTATACAATCTCCGCAAAAGACAATGTGCACGCCCTAAAGCGTATACTTAACGTTTCATGTTAACCTTTCTAAATAGGACATGTAGATTTATCTTACAAAGAAATAAAGACCATTATTATTATTAGTTCTATTATTATTATTATTATTATTATTATTATTATTATTATTACCATCATTATTATTATTATTACTATTAAGCAAAGGAAGAGAATTTGTACGGCTGTAAGCAGGCAAAGTAGAGAAAAAATGAAGTTGCCTGTAGTGCTTGAGTCGTATGCTTTTTTCCTCTTTTAACAGCAGTTTTTAAATTATCTCGTCAGCATTTGTACCAATCCAAAAATAGTTTAATAAGGTTGTAGTTTGACATAAGGTAAAAATTTGCAAATATTTTTGTGATTTGGCGGGTGCCTTAAAGGTGGGAGGTTTTGTCAGGAATTAATAAGAATAAAAATATTTAAGACATGTTTAAAAAATTTTAATGTCATGTAAACAAAAACAAGAATTTAAAGTTTTTAATAGGCCAAGATAATTGCGTACTAGAGCAGTCCGCTAATCAATGCAAAGTGTTCTCGCATGGGGGTCAACTAGCTGGTGGTGTGTAAACATTTTTCCCTCTTAAATTTTTTAATTTATTCAGAACCCATTTTAAATAAACGAGAATGCCCCTTTTAATAAACAAATCGATCTCCCACTACACGAGCTTTTAATCCCTGGTGTCATTACAGGAAAAATTGTGCTCTATTCACCACTAACCGCTTTCTTTCTATACCTACCACCACAACGTTCAGCTTTTGCGGACAGATGATCAAGTAGTTTCAGAACCTTCAGTTTTCTTTTCTTTCTCCATTTCCGCTGAACTATTCCCTTAATCTTTTCAATATCTTCTTTCATCTCTTCCCGTAGACTCTTTTCATTCCCCGCGTCATTTTCATTGACAGGGAAGCTTGCAGACACATTTCGGAGTGATACTGTGAAAAACGAGATTGCTTGCTTGCTTGCTTGCTTGCTTGCTTGCCTACTTGCTTGATTGACTGATTGATTGATTGATTGATTGATTGATTGGTTGGTTGGTTGGTTGATTGATTGATTGATTGATTGATTGATTGATTGATTGACTGATTGATTGATTTTTTATGGCTTTGTTCGGTTGAGGTTTGAATTATTGTCTATCCACTGCAAAAGGAGAAGATGAAAGGAGAGAGCGAATGCCCCATGCATTAGCCTCTAACGATGAAAATTATTTGCAATCTATTTTTGGTTCTGTGTCATGCTGCGTGAATATTTTAACGACGACATCTCATTGGTCAGTTAGAATTATCATGAGGCACAGCGATTCACTCTCTTACTTAATCCTCTCTTGTCTCAGGATATCTAAAGGGTAAAGCAAATCTTCAGGAGAAATAGGCTCAACCTTTAAAAAGCTCAATAAATTCAGTTAAAAACCTGAAATCAGCCAATGGTTTTGGGGAAATGTTTTTTACGCCTATGGAAAATCCCCATCCCCAATACCATGCAGCACATTAATTTAAAATTTTCAGTGCTTGCTCTTCTATTTTACGCTTAGGATTTTTACATTGGATGGATGCCCTTTGTGGAAGTTATGAAGTGAAACACACTTTGGATTTTGTATTCCAAATTCAGTTAAACATCATTTCATTAGTTTACAATGTTTTAAAACTTAAAACAACTTAAAACAACAACAAGTCTTTCCTCTTTAGAGAGATACAAGAAACAATTCTATCCAGCCCTGAGCAAGAGTTATCTTTTTTAAGTAAACCTAGTAGGTCGGAGAAGAAGGTGGTGTGTTTTCATGATCCGGTATCATATTATTAATGAAATCACTTCCAGGTCATAGTTTTTTTATAACCTTTAGTTTATTAAGTTTCTAAACACATACGCGGTTTTCCATCCTAGATCTTGAGAAATAGGCCGTTTTGAGCTTAATCTCCGCCCTGAATCATTGTCCCACTGATTTTAAAACTGCACGCGTTTTAAAATTCTCCTTTCATTACAGGCCTAATAGGACTCCATTCGTCATTCGCACCTGCTTTCATTTTCCACCTACCTCCGCAGCGTTCAACTTTTGCAGACAGATCATCGAGTAGTTTTAAAACCATATTTCGTTTCTTTCTGAATCTCTTCTGCTTAACCAGGTCCTTAATCTCTTGTATGTCTTCTTTCACCTGTTCCTTGATACTCTTTTCATTTTCCGCGTCATTCTCTTTGGCAGAGGAGCTCGCAAACAATTGTTTTAGTGGTACTGTGGGAAAAAAAAACGTTTTTTATTACCATCAACTCAAGATATCAATCGACCGTTAATTTGGCCGAAATTGTTTTGGAATATTGCCTATCAACCCCCCCTTTCCCAACACTCTCTCCTCATTTTCGCTTGGTCATGGCTGACCAGTTTTCTTTTAACTCTAATTCCCCAAAAAAACTTGCACAAAGGCTCTTCACTGGAAAACTTTCAGTCGCTACATCCGATGGTAACCTATTCAGCTGCTACCAACTCAAAAGGTCTTTACCAGCTACAGCCAATGTTAGAAGAAATGTATTAGTTCTTCGAAAAAAAAGCTCAATTAACTGTCATCAACCTTAACCTAGAAATCATCCTTTTGGGGGGGGGGGGGGGCGAATTGTTGACTCGTGACGATTTTGCGTATACTCGAGAACACATGGGACAAACTTTTTCGCTATTTAGTAATAACCAGCGCGTTTTGACTGACAATCCCACTTCGCCAAAAGAGCTCCGACGTGCGTCGGTTTTTTTAACTTCCTTCTCGATGATACAAATCTTGGAAGTCCTTGCGCACCGGATTTCTTGTTCTAATCTGCTTCTAGTATTGGAAAGTTCCACATTAAGACGGAAAAAACGGAGTAAAAGAAAGAAAAAGAAAAATTAAAACAGGATGATAGCCTAGACATAAAAAGCCCATCAAAACGAAAAACAAGGTTAAGACATAATTCTACTTCTTCCGGTCCTCCCCCATAGAAGAGCATGATCTTGAGAGGCTTTTTCTAAAAAAAACACACATTTGCAGAACATGGGACAGCCTGGGACGCTAGTGGCCAAGACTCCCCTAATAAACTTGATTCAGCCTATGCTCAGGCGTTTTCATTTCCAATTCATACTTACCTCCGGGCTTTGTGGGCTCTTTACCTTCCATCGCCATTGGCAACATCATAAGGAGAAGAAAGAACACTGTTTCCTTAATTGCCATTTTTGATTCTGCTGAGAAAAAAGCAAAACGTTTTGACTCGTACGTGTTGGCACTGATTAATAAAGAGAAGTTTGTTTTGATCACGATAAACAATTCGAAACAAAGCAAGTAATTATTGTAGCAACTGTACTCAATCTGGGACGTTTTTCAAGTCCATGAACGAGCGAGCTGGAAGATATTCTAATGTCGCTGGAAAAGAAAATGAACACGTTTATTCGGTGAAGACCTCCGAGCTAAAAACTTCCGCGTTAATTTTTCGATTCTTCCATGGTCTCGATCTTTGAAAGCTTAATTTAGCTAATCATCTTTCTGCGGCAGTAAATAGGTCCGACGGCTATTTGTTGAATATCAAAAGCATTTGGACTTTATATTATCAATGGCTTTGGATTGTCGACGATCAACTGAGCGAGTATGATTGTCTGCCAAGTTATACGTAGCCATTTCCTTAGGGTCTCTGTGGATCCTTGAGTGACTGATCTAATCCTTAATTACAGACCATTTTCAAATAAACGAATTTGATTACGATAATATTGAATTAGCCTGTACTTACCCTGGATATCGTAAACCTAATGTATCGTAATAATACTACTGTTAATCCCTTCGCTGTGAAAGCGGGCCAAAAACCTGGGAAAGATATGCGGACAGTTAGCTTAAGCTTAGTTTTAATTCACAATTTTTTTCACAACCTACCTAGACAAAGGCTGATGCTCCACTGCTGCTTGAATAACCAAGACTCTGATTTATGAAGTAAAAGGCGTGATTAATACTCACATGTAGCTCTTCTATTGGTTGCTGATGGCGTCATAAGTTTTACAATCGTTCAATCCGTACTGCGTAAAAATTACAACGGCGATGAAACATGACAGGATGTTCAAGCCTAAGGAGAAGACAAAATATCCATAGAAACGGATCGACCGATTGATTTACCTGTGTGATAAAGTTATGTAAAATAACAGAATCGAGTTGAAGAAAAAGTTAGCATTAGAAAATATTGGTCACGTTTCATTTCTTGCAGGTTTCTGGAGCAACATTCCCCAGCAGCTCTTTTTTTTTTCTAATTTGCTAGTAAATAACCTATCAACTAGAAACATAGGTAGACCATAAATGACAAGAAGATGGCCATACTTAACATAAAACAGTTTTCTTGTACGCGCTTTTTTCGAAAGAAACTAGAACACTGTGAATTTTATTCATGTGTGTTCCAAATTCTTATAGCGATCCGGGCAAAACTCGGACCACTCAAAGAATTAATCAAGAACTTTTCTTCATCATTTTCCGGTTCAGTTATATAATAACATCTTTTTTACTGCAAGACGATGCCTTTGTTTACCATGCCTGTACAATTTTTATCAATTACACCGCACGACCAATCGATCCGTTTCTATGGATATTTTGTTTTCTTCTAAACTTTAAACATCCCGTAAACTATGGACATCTCGTAATATCCCATCGCTGTTGCCAATTGTTAAAGCTCTGAACATCCTGTAATATTTCATCGATGTTGTCGTTTTAACTCTGGACATCCTGTAATATTTCATCGCTGTTGTCGTTTTAACTCTGAACTTCCCGTAATATCTCATCGCTTTTGTCTTTTAAACTCTTAACTGACATCCTGTAATAATTCATCACCGTTGTCGTTTAAACTATGGACACCCCGTAATATTTCATCGCTGTTATTGTCGTTTAAACTCGGAACATCCTGTAATATTTCATCGCTGTCGTTGTTGTCTAAACTCTGAACTTCCCGTAATATTCCATTGCTTTTGTCAGTTAAATTTTAAACTCTGAACATCGCATAAAATCTCATCGTTGTTGTCGCTTAATCTCTGGACACTGATTTGCCAACCTGCAATCCTGTACCCGCAACAGAAACGACCAATATCTAATAATCTTTACTAGAATATCTCTGAAAGAAAAAAGATAAAGCCTTGCATCCCCCGCTTCCCCCTCCCTCCCGCCCCATCAGTCAACGGTGCCAGCCTAACACAAAGTTCACTAATACAACCTGGACATTGTTTACATTGCAGTTCCAACCGTAAGCTGTATGGGTCAACTTTCGTTTGCAGGGAATAAACCTTTTTACCAATACAGCAGCCATATTGATTTTGTCCCCCTAGGATGCCCAGGGGGAAAAATCAATATGGCTGCTGTATCGCTAAAAAGGTTTTTTTTAATTAGTGTTTCATCTCACGCATAAAGATACTGGCAGAGTCTATAGGGCTTGTAGCGTTTGCCACATCAGTTGAGCACATAAAGTAACACCAGATAACTGAGTCTACGCCGCTGCAGTTGTTGAACGATACGTCTTCGCTGGCTTTTTAGCGGAAAATGATCTTTCATTGACGGCATCATTGCGGCAGCATGACAAGCAGTAATTTTTCAGAGTGGAAACTACAAACAGAAGTTATTTATGTGAGTCGGTTGAGGATTGAAAGAACTTATCGTCATCACACGTCGAAACTCGAAGTCTAAAATCCCACACTGTAAAACACAATATTCCGTTAGTTTTGTTAACGCGATAGAGTCACCTTTAAGTCTAAAAATTACAAAAGGGTCCGAGCACAAACTCCCATCCCAACCCACCGAACCCCCGTGCCACTCTCCCTGCTGTGGTCGGTCCTGGTGTAAAGTAGAGAAGCGAAAAAATTATGCAAGCACAAGCAGGATGAAATAACAGGATGTTCAATACTACAAAGAGCATTAAATCTCCATAGAAATCAGTCGACCTCTCTTTCTGTAGTAGTGAGTTTGGTGAGAACAATGAAATTGCATTGTGCAAGCACGCGCAGGGTAAAATAACCACAGCTGGGTAAAGCGTATATTTTACTTAATTTTATGTTTATAAACCAACCCAGAGGGGAGGTTCACAAACACGTGATACCACAAAATGAGCTAATTCAAATAGATTAGCCAAGTACGTTTACATCGGCACAATAACGTTAACCACAAACATATTAAAGCAGACCAGCAATGAAAAGAAAATGACCCTACTTATCTTTGCACACTTATCCTGAACCCTGCAGAGCCGATCGAAAATAACTTTTCCGGTGCTGGCGCGCTAAATTTGGGCTTTTATGGTCTGTTGAAGCACACTCCAGTTTAAGCGAGGTTGCTTTATCAAGCTGGCTTGTTAGCCTGCCTCAGTGCAAATGCGTGTCATAAGCGCCTATCGAGGTATGGCTGCTTGCCAAATGTTCGGAGAGCACGAGGGTTAGTTTTGTTAACGCGATAGAGTCGCCTTTGTCAAATTATGTTGTAGCAACTCTAAACATTACAGAAGGGCCCGAACACAAACTACCGTCCCAACCCACCCCACCCCCGTGCCACTCTCCCTGCTGTGGTCTGCCCTTGTGAAAACAAGAGAATGCGAAAAAATTATGCAAGCACAAGCACGGTGAAATAACAGGATGTTCAATACTACAAAGAACATTAAGTCTCCATAGAAATCCATCCACCTCTCTTCCTGCAGTAGTAATTTGGTAAGAACACCGAAAATGCATTGCGCAAGCACGAGCAGGGTAAAATAACCACAGCTGGGTAAAGCGTATATTTTACTTAATTTTACGTTTATAAACCAACCCAGAGCGAGGTTCACATAGACGCGATACCACAAAACGAGCTAATTCAAATAGATTAGCCAAGTACGTTTACATCGACACAATAACGTTAACCACAAACATATTAAAGCAGACCAGCAATGAAAAGAAAATGACCCTACTTATCTTTGCACACTTATCCTGAACCCTGCAGGGGCAATCGAAAATAACTTTCCTGGTGCGAGCGTGTTAAATTTGGGTTTTTGTGGTCTGTTGAAGCAGGTTGCCTTATCAAACTGGCTTGTTAGCCTGCCTCATTGCAAATGCGTATCATAAGCGCCTATCGAGGTATGGCTGCACGCAAAATGTTCGGAGAGCACGAGGGGAGCGGGGTTGCGCGAGGGCAGCATTCAACGTCCATGCTCTGATCTCGTGCTGTTTGAATGCCGTATGCAGGATTCTGGCGTGCTGCCTACAAACGCCTCCTTTCTGAACAACACTAAATGCGTCACTTCTTTTTGTTTGAAGCAACAAAACTTTGACATAACACGCAAGGGGGGGACCGACTAGTCTTCAAGCGATCGAGTGTGGGTGGAATTACGTGCCCTTTGATGGAAGCGGTTAGTTTAAAGCTGGCTTCTTTAGCCATACCATCAGTGTACGACAGCGACATGCGTTTCCAAATTGTCTAGAGCACTTCTCAGACCCGAAAAGGTCCTCGTCAAGCTCATCATGGACTATTGTTTACATTACAGTCCCTACCGAAAGCTGTATGGTTCAACTTTCGTTTGCAGGGAACAGACCTCTTTACCAATACAGCTGCCATTTTGATTTTGCCTCCAGGGCATTCCATAATACTGGATTGATTCTTTTATTGTGAAAATGCTGCATTATCACTACAAAAGAATAAACAAATTTCAATGAGTACTATGAATTGCCCAGGGGGCAAAATCAACATGGCTGCTGTATCAGTAAAAAGGTTTATTTGGTGTTTCATCTCAGGGTTTTCTTTGCCATCCATAAAGATACTGGCAGAGTCTATAGGACTTGTAGCGTTTGCCACATCAGTTGAACACATAAAGCAACACCAGATAACTACGTCTACGCCGCTGCAGTTGTTGAACAATAAGTCTTTGCTGGCTTTTTAGCAGAAAATGATCTTTCACTGACGGCATCATTGCGGCAGCATTAAAACAGGGGCACCCAACGAGAAGATTTTAGCAAAATACTTGAAATATCATTTTCATCTTTCTTAGATTGTTTCAGAGCTTTTTAAAGGCATATTTGTGTAAGCTAATACAGATTGATGTGTTCGGCGTTTTATAGCTGAAAACTTAGGCGGCAGAAAATTTTAGGAAAGAGAATCCTATCCGCCGAATTTCGGAGCTGCTGATGGCCCTCCGAAATGCTAGCTGACCTTATTTTGCACTCTAAACGACATATTTGTCCCTACGAAAATAATATTAGGAACTCATGAGTCCTCTTGTTATGAAACTCCGAGGTGATGTTTCGCCAAAGAAATCTCTAGCTTTCACTGCAACTAAATCCGAATATCTCAGGCGATTTTAGGCCTTCCGAACAGATATTCACCGAAACGGACCGTTGGGTGCCCCTGTTACGTATAGTAATTTTTCAGAGTGGACACTACACACAGAAGTTATTTATGTGAGTCGTCTGGGGATTGAAAGAACTTATCGTCATCACACGTCGAAACTCGAAGTCTTAATTCCCACACTGTAAAACACAGTTTTCCGATAGTTTTGTTAACGCGATAAAGTCGCCTTTGTCAAATTATGTTGCAGCAAGTCTAAAAATTACAAAAGGGCCCGAGCACAAACTCCCATCCTAACCCACCTCACCCCAGTGCCACTCTCCCTGCTGTGGCCGACCCTGATGAAAAGTAGAGAAAGCGAAAAAAATATGCAAGCAAAAGCAGGGTGAAATAACAGGATGTTTAATACTACAAAGGACATTAAATCTCCATAGAAATCAATCGACCTCTCTTTCTGTAGTAGTGAGTTTGGTGAGAACAACGAAATTGCATTGTGCAAGCGCGAACAGGGTAAAATAACCACAGCTGGGTTAAGCGTATATTTTACTTAATTTTACGTTTATAAACCAACCCAGAGGCGAGGTTCACATAGACGCGATACCACAAAACGAGCTAATTCAAATAGATTAGCCAAGTACGTTTACATCGACACAATAACGTTAACCACAAACATATTAAAGCAGACCAGCAATGAAAAGAAAATGACGCTACTTATCTTTGCACACTTATCCTGAACCCTGCAGGGGCAATCGAAAATAACTTTCCTGGTGCGAGCGTGTTAAATTTGGGTTTTTGTGGTCTGTTGAAGCAGGTTGCTTTATCAAGCTGGCTTGTTAGCCTGCCTCAGTGCAAATGCGTATCATAATCACCTATCGAGGTATGGCTGCTCGCAAAATGTTCGAGCACGAGGGGAGCGGGGTTCCTCGAGGGCAGCATTCAACCTCCATGTTCTGATCTCGTGCTGCTTGAATGCCGTATGCAGGATTCTGACGTGCTGCCCACAAACTCCTCCTTTCTGAACGACACAAATGCGTCACTCCTTTTTGTTTGAAGCCAACAAAACTTTGACATAACACGCAAGAGGGGGACCGACTAGTCCTCAAGCGATTGAGTGTGGGTCGATTTACGTGCAATTTAATGGAAGCGCAGTTAGTTTAAAGCTGGCTTGTTTAGCCATACCATCAGTGTACGACAGTGACGTACGGTTCCAAATTGTCTAGAGCACTTCTCAGACCAGAAAAGGACCTTGTCAAGCTCAAGAACATGGTATTATGTCTTCCTCTAAGCGGCTGAAATTTTCCGTCTTGATAAACGCTCAAGTCCTTTTTGTACAGATAGCCTGGTTGTGGATAATGTAGGGATGCTTTCGGGGGACTTTCTGACTATCATATGATGGATTTTTGTTAAAAACGCAGCTCTAGAGTTTCTTCAGCAAGAAGAATTGACAAAACTCAGACTGACTGTAGCGAAACAACGGCAGCAAATTGCTGGTTGCACGAGTGAATACGACAGATGCATCTTCAAATGAAGTTATTTACTTGGAGGTCTGCTTCTAACTTTGTCTTGCATTTTTTTTACCTAAAACCGATATATTTTGTTTTAAACTCAAAAACAGTGCAGAAGACTGATTTTCCACATTCATCTTCGAAATTTCATTATACAGCAGTGAACACGTCGCGAAGTATCGCTTAATTTCCATATCATCTTCGTGGAAATTTAAAGTCCTAAGTTCTCAACTTCTACGTTCGCGCTTCCAAAGATTAAGTAAGTAATAATGTAATACAAATTCGCAGTGTCCCTTCAGCGCTTTTCATGCGAAAAATGTTGTACCGTAAATCGCTTTAACTACCGGTAATAGAGGCAGGCCAACCAAGTTTGAATTTAGCTGGTAGATTTATCTTGACTGTGGCTTTAGAGGTGGAATTTTCATGCCGACAATGATGGTCTTTTGTGTTTTGTTCCTTCCTGTAGGATAAAAATCGGTTCATGTTTGAAGATCTGAGCGAGACCTGGTTGGATCTGGTTGATCTTGGTTCTGGATAATGTACCAGTGTTTCACGAGAATCTTTGTTTTAACCGACAAAGTCGGATAGTGTAGTGGGGAAGACCGTGGATTGGTGTAGGCGGCGGTAAAATTACGTTATGTAAGCCTCATAAGGTGTGTATTTCGCTATGGCCAATGGGATGGGATGACATGAGAACAAGAGCGGACGAGTAGCCATTTTGAATTGGCAGGTCAAGAAAGGTGACGGAGGTTTGCTCGAGGAGGTGACGGAGGTTTGCTCTGTGTTGTGGTATAATTTTGTGCTGACCTCTTAACATGTGGAGAAGAAGTTGTACACAGACATCGATAAGTACACACACGCACGCACGATAGGACAAGGGTCCACGTAAAAAGTATCGTAGGTACACGTCTACCGAGCGGTGTGAGGTTTTGGCCGGACCATTGCCTGTCACGAAAGAAAATACCAAAATATCTGTGAAATACTAGTGAAACTGAAAGGAAGGAGGACTAATAATAACAGGAGGTGAAGTCCTGTGGCACTGATGATGCTGGTGGGACCAAAATGTTGCTGAGACATCGTAAGGAAAGAATCGTTCTCAGTAATATTGTGAAAGCGGGAAAATTCTGGTGTATGTTTTTGTGGTTATCTAGCTGCCAACGTTAAGAAAGGTTAAGAAAGGTTATTTGCAGGTGGGAAATCAATTACTACACGAGGCTGGATCTTCTTGGATACAATAAGCGGCACAGAAGGGTATACCAGTTAGTCTTTTTAATTTTTCTGCTTCACTTCTGATTTTGAACCGATTTGCTCCGACAACTTGCTGACTCCGGAGAAGCAAACCGGATTTAAGGATTACGTTATAAGACATGCTTTAACGTGTTTGAGATAAAGCGACGACTTAGCTTTTTACTAATTTCTCCAGATTCTGAGGATGTCTTTATTGATAATCATGTTTTTATAGTGCCCTATTCACAACAGTATATAAAAACATCGCTCGCAACTCTCGGTAAAAGCATGTTCAGCTGTGCACAAATTTATATCGACATTTAAATTTTTAGTTTAATTCGATAAAATTCAATATTCAAAACAATAAGACAGATGAGCTGAGTCATCAGATTTTAAACATTACGTCATTCGGTAACGCAAAAGGCAAAAAATGCTGTCCCAATTTTCGTCACGCCGGTTAGCACGTTGAGCCAAGTAAAAATATCTTTCCAGGGTAGAGTGGGTCCAAACGACTGGCAAGTGCCCATAATGCGCTTTCTTGTAACCTGTACGATAGAGCATAGCAATGATTTATTTCGTATTTGCATCCACGAGTTGGCTTAAGGAGCCCTTGACATTATTAAAGGGAACTGTGCACAAAGCGTGGTTCCCAGGCATATTCTTTTGGGCTGTTACGGTGCCCATACTGATCAATCGTAAGGATGTGGTTACTTTATTAGGAAACTTATCGCCCATTTATTGAAATGCGTCTGTTTTGAGAGTTGTGACGGCTTTTTTGTTCATGGTTTTGAGGAAGACCGACCAAAAGCCAGCAAAAAAAATGATCTTGAGTGAAGAATGAGGTTATGAGCGTAGTCTGCGGAGCTATGTTCGGTGAGGAGAGGGTGAATAATTCAGTTGACGTCCTTTCCAGGGTATTGGTCGCCTTTTCAGTTGGTCAAATTTCAGCGTTGGTTGCTGTAATTCTGTAAGTCTAAGAGATTTTGTTTACGACTGCTACACCAGCACGGGAGCCAGACGGAACGGTTATGCAGCCCTCAGGACTACTTGTTCTTTTCATGGGACGTACAGTTGCGTTCTTTTGCTGCAACGTGCTGTTACAGACGCTTGAATGTTATCGAACGTGCAGTCAGGCACACCTCACTTGCTTTCTTTTCGAGACGAACCAACACCTCGTCGGTTCTGCACGCATTGCGGGTCTATGTTTAAGTTTCGGTACAACCGGATTAAACCATTCGGTATCTGTTCTGCCTCGGAGAGGCTCCAGAAGAGAGTATACAACATGTTTCGAGACATGGAAGGAGTACAAGTAATTGCAGATGAATATCGCGATCCAGTGGTCTCTTTTGATTGCGTTTGAGACGACGTTATTTTGCAATAATGTCGTCTTAAATGCTGGCTTGTGATTAGTTCGCAAACTGTCATGACAACGCCGCCAAGGTCAAACTTCAAAACTTTTCTTCACAAAACCGCCGACAAATTTTAGGTTTTGCTCAGTAGTATAGTTGGGAAAACCTTTATTACAATGTGATTCATCCCTGCAAGCAACTTACCTTGACAGATTGCCCAAAATGTGAGTGCTAAAACTTTCAAAAATGTGTATTTTCCTATAAAACAGTTTGTTTTTCGGTTTTTATTTCGCGATGCCCGCGCTGTATTGCGTTACCATTTATCTTCCACTTTTAGCCTAGAAAAGAAGTTGATTTTCACGTACGTTATTCTACTATTTTGTCGATTCACGTCGTTTGAAAAAATATGTTGATGCACCGAAAGAGTTTATTTTGTTTCATTAGGTAATTTGTGGTTGAAAAGGCGGCGAATTCAAACATTTTTCTGCAAAAGCAAAATTGTTTTCACGTGCAAATCTTCACGGTAAGTAAGAATTTCTATTTTGATCAACAAAAATTATTGTTCGGGCTTAATTTTTTTTCGCAAAAAAAGACATAGATCGCGAGAAAAAATTGAGGCGACATTATTGCTTTATAATGACGGCGTTGGGACAAAATATATTCCGTATTTCTCCCAACTAGCCGTCATTATTAACTACTTATTAACCGAGAGTGAGCTCTTTACGGGAAAATCTCAAACTGAGGCCTTGCTTTATTGACCGAGTTATAGCGAGGTTAAAATTTGAGATTTTCCCGTAAAGACCGAATGTTCCAGGATTAATAAGTAGTTTATTATATGGCACTTGTTTGGCCCGAGAGGATTCAAGCGGAGGTGGTTACTTCACATCCGGTTATGCACGCGCATGGCATCGATGGAGATCTGCTCAGTCTCGTTTCCAAGCCCGCAAAATTATTTAGCGAAATATACTACAGAACTCGAGTATTCCGTCAAAAAATGCCTTTATTTTGCTGAGACGTGAGTATAACTGTAACAAGTATTGGAATCAAAATCAAAGCTGAATTTTTCTTTCTGGTTTCAACTTGAGAGGATGAAATTTATCGACATTTCCTGAAGAATCCAAGCAAAAGTCATGCTACAAACGGCCTAGTGGCAAAAACAGAATGTTTAGTCTTCATCATCACTTTCAATCAAAGCTCTTTGCCTGGCATCTCTTCTGTGTTCCTTGAACTATTTTTACTGGACTAATGAAGATTTGAAATTAGCACCCAGAAATACTGCTGATGTTTGCACCTGCAAAAACGGCTCGGCTGTTCGCATCTGATGTACTTGCTTGGTTGACAGTGAGGGAATTTGTTGTCGTTAATTGCTGGATCGATTTGACTGTTATCGACTGGCCTCTCGATGTTTCCTTTAGAACCAAACGGTGTAAATGCGTGGAATTAGAATCTGACAAAAACTGGTTTGGAGCTTCTGGCGTTCTGCTGAGGATGTACGACATCTATCGCTGGTTCACTCGCTGATTTATGCGACTACAAACTTTGAATGTTTTTGTGCCCACGTTGAGCTACAAAATTCTCGGCAGCATTGGCGACTAGCAGCCGGTAAGTGCAAAATTTGTACATGCCTCTTGTTTATTGAGGTCAAATAAGCTGGATAGATGTTTTACAAAATCTTTAGCGGTCGGGTAACATGGGCTCTGGGATCGAGCCCACGTTATCCGACCGCTGATCTCGTTGAACGATATGACGTCTCGGACAAGCGCCCAGGCTGCTAAGTACGAGTCAAAATGTCGGCGCGCAGTGTTGAATTTTGGCCCTCTTTGGAGAGGAATTTAATTCAGAGGGATCAGATGCACTTTAGAAGCTAAAACCACGGCCAGTAACTCAATTTAGCGTTATCTTTTTATTGGGGATTTCCAAAAATACACCGTTTCTGGAGTGACCTTCTCCTTTAAAGGGGAACTCAAGCGTAATTTTAGGAAAAATGAAAGTCAATAATTACGTAAAAGTAAATATTTTGGCGGGTATAGTTAACCATATTGATGGATAATTTTGCAAAAAATTGGAGCCAAAATTGGCTAATTTCGTGATCAAAGCCAGCCATCGTGGTAGCTCAAACCGTCAGCGGTTTTTCACGTGACGTCATATCGTGAAGCGCCATTTTCAAGCACGAGGTTCTTCGTTCGATCTTATAAATATTTACACGGTGAATCTTGTAGTTTTCATATATTGTTGGTGTGGAATAATAATGCCTCTCTGCTGCGTTCCTGGATGCAATAACTACTGGACGAAAGAGTCAAAAGTGACTTTTCATCGCATTCCGTTAAAAGATTTAGGATTGCAAAGAGCGTGGTTAGCGAGGATCAGGAGAGAGAACCTTCCTCCACTGGATTACAGCTACGTGTGTAGCGATCATTTCACTCCTGACTGCTTCGAAAATGATCTTAAAGCCAAGTTAATGCCGAGGACGAAGTTTAAAAGAAACATTATACCCGGCTCAGTTCCCTCATTGTTTTCTTTCGGTCCTCAACCAAAGCGACCTAGACCAAGTAGTGAGGCTCGAGCAGAGCAGGGCCGTTCAGAAGACTTAAGACGGGAGGTGAGTTGGGCACGTCAATGGTACAGGTATACAAGATGAATCCAAATGTGTATAAGCTTACATAACATTATAGTTTGATTAAACAGTTTTAAAGGCTGCTGTTCTGTGTTTTCTTTTTGTTTTGTTAGTGTATGTGGGTAGTATTATTTATTTCTAATTTAAGCTTATATATCCTAATCTAGCAGCTGTTATATTTCCATTTCTCAAGCAAGTCGCTTGAAGTAAACAGTTACCTTTAAAATTGGGTATCCTTTATTTGTATAGGGTAGATGGGAGATTGAATCTAGCTTCATGGGCACCCTGTCAGCTTATGGAAACCCCACCATGAATTATATTTTTGAAAATGTGTTCATCCCTTCTTATGAGAATACCCTATACTTCAATAAACAGCAGTTCAAAAGAGGACCAATTTGTGAAATGGTTCTTCTTTGTAATTTTTTCTTAACATTTGCTCACCCAAAGGTTTTGCAACATGCCAGCAGCAGTGAGGGTGCAACTAGCGACAGCTATGAGGGGCCCATCCTTGTAGATAAAAACCCAACACCACCTGTGGGTGCCGCACCTTGGACAGCCGTCAACAAGTGACAACTGAGAAGGGCCCATCCTCGTAGATATAAACCCAGCTCCAACCAAGGGTGCATGCAACTATGAGCAGCCACCAACTAGTGACAGCTGTGAAGGGTCCACCCTTGTAGATTACCCAAGTGAGGAGAAAACCAAAATTAATGTGGGTACCCAGTGTTGTGTAGGAGCCAGGTACCGCATCACTCGCTCAGTTTCAACAGAAACTGAGTGAGAACATATGCTGAAATAGGAATCCAAGTAAACATTGACCCTGGAAATAATGGTGCAAAGGATATCACCCCAGAAACCTCTGCACAAGTTTCCCCAAAGAAACCAAAAGGTGAAAATGATAAGCCTGCCTGCAAAAGGAAACTTACTTTATATGAGGAAGTTTATCCCTCAGATGAGGAGCTACTGCCTTCTCCTATTCCTCCCATTGATGATGGTGATGATGACAATGATGATGAAGATTATAATGCTTCAGATAAGGAGGGATCTGTTTTGGGGAACTCTGATGATGAGGGGGAATTGCAATCCCCCTACGAAGAATCCCCCTATGAGACAAAATATAAAAGTGACAGACTGAAAATTCTGAAATTCTGCCCTAAATGTGCCGGTGTAATCTCCGAATCAAAGATGACAATATGTGCCAGCATGCTTTCAGTTAAGAGAAGGTGCATAAATAACCATGACGACTACTGCTGGACCTCACAGCCAATGATTAAAAACACGGCAGCTGGTAATTTACTAACATCAGCTGCCATTTTGTTTAGTGGAAACATCTTTTCCCGTATAGCCCAATTTGCATCCTTTCTTAAATTACAACATACAAAACAAGTTCCTCTTTCCACTGGTTGATAAGGCCTGGATTGAAGAGAGGTCCTCTGTTTTAGAAGCTATTAAAAGGGATGGGCCAGTGAATTTAATCGGAGATGGACGTTGTGACAGTCCTGGCCACAGTGCCAAATACTGTACCTACACTATGATGAGTGATGAAGGAAAAGTTGCCTATTTTAGTTTAGTACAGGTAACTGAAGTGACGTCATCGAATGCAATGGAGAAGGAGGGGTTTGAGCGCTACCTTGCAGGGCTGCAAGCTGAAGATGTTACAATTAGAAGAATTGCCACAGATCGCCACACCTCAATTTCCAGTGCCATGAGTAAAGACCACAAAGAAATCAAACACCAGTTTGATGTGTGGCACTTATCTAAGTGGGTTGTAAAACAGCTTACCAAAAAAGCAAAAGTCAAAGGCTGTGAAAACCTCTTTTCCTGAATACGGTCGGTATCGAATCATCTCTGGTGGCGCTCTGCAACATGTGATGGCAATGCAGATGTCCTTCGGGAAAAGTGGAAGTCGATTCTCCACCACGTCACCAACAAGCACAAGTGGAGTGGCTACAACCACTTTCACGAGTGCTGTCACCCAAGGCTGACAACTGCTGTGGCTCGGAAGAAGAAATAGTTCAAGCCTGACACTCCTGCCTACATTGCTCTTGAAGAAGTGGTCTTGAAGGATATCGAGAAGCTTACAGAGTTCTGCCACACAGGAGAGGTTGAGGTGTACCATTCTGAACAGCTGAAATACTGCCCCAAGCGTGAGCACTTTTCCCACAAAGGCATGCTAGCACGCACACAACTCACAGCCCTGGACCACAATGCCAACACTGGACGGAAGCAGTGGTGCAATCTGGGACACGCAGTGGGGAAGCCAGATACAAAGTCAACTTTCCCAAGACCCAGAAACAGTGGGTGGTCAAGCCCATTGAGGAGAAGAAGTCCTATGCCCATGTTGAAAGTTTAATGGCTGATGTTGTACCAGCTTGCCACATAGGAGGAGTGGATCATGAGCCAGAGGCAGTAAATATCCCAAAGAACATTTCAGGGACTGTTGCGCCGAGCAAACTAGAACTTGTCGAGGCACACCGGTCTAGGTTTAACAGATGAGTACACACACAAAGTATGGGTAACATGACCAGTTTGTTGCCTGGTTATTCTGTAGCCAGGAAAAGGTAATCCAGGATTTAAAGTTATACGAGAATTTATTTTCTCTTGTTCAAGGGAAATACTTGAAAAATCTACTTTTAGACTTCAGGTAAAAACACAAGAAGGAAATTGAAGGGACAAAACCTCTTAAAGAATTCTCCCTTGATTGGCTAGTTCACTTGATTCAAGGTCAGTAATAATCCTGGATTACCTATAGTCCAGGAAGGTCAAGCCAGGAGGTCAAAATGCTTGCAACAGAATTTTTCTTTTCACAGTACTTACTTTTGAGGCACGTACATTAACATACTAAAAGTCAACAAACATCAACCTAGGCGAAATACCAAAAAATATCAATAGGTTGATGAGTGCCAAGTTTTTATGCTAATTAGCCACTTAAAAAAGCTTAGCAGCGGAACTTTGCATTTTTTGGTTACAATCAACTCTAAAATTGGTGAAATTAACCCTTAAGTGGGCAATATACCTGAATGCCTTTTTTCCCCCAACGTTTAAGTCTTTTTTCCTAATTATTTCTGTGAGGGTTCCAGAGGCTTCTATCTAAATAGGACTGGATTTCAACTAGACTACTAGCCCACAACACAACCTCTCGGCCTTGTAGCTTGAACAGTATAATGTCCCCGAGAAGCTTGCTTCTTCCTACAGACAGGATTTGTAGAAGGAGCCTTAGGCTGTCTGGTAAACATGTCACTGCCTTTTCAGTAGCGGGATATTCAATCAAATAATCGAGTGAGTTGTACTAAACGTTTGGATAATTCTCCTTGAAACTTGTCCACCGTCATCGCACTTTGGTAGCTGATAGTCGTCATATAACTGATATATTATGGAGGAAGCAATGTATCTCCATGTCACAACGTTTGCCTTGCCTTCTAAATTGATACTGTCAGTACGGTTTCTGCATTGAACCAGTTTCCTATATGTATTTGGTTAGTTTCGTAACTGTTATGTGTTCACATTTTTTTTTGTAATATTTTGCGACAAGGCAGAAAGATTCGTTTTCGTCTTTGGAAAGCACGGCAAGCATTCCAATTTTCGTACATGGGCGAGACAGCGCCCCTGGCAGAGCTATCTGA
Organism: Siderastrea radians; assembly: GCA_964017195.1. NCBI lineage: Eukaryota > Metazoa > Cnidaria > Anthozoa > Scleractinia > Rhizangiidae > Siderastrea > Siderastrea radians. The sequence goes on along the minus strand of OZ024887.1, from coordinate 52,943,533 downwards.
ATAGGATTATCTGGGGATTCACTTCTATGCGGGCCGGCGCAGCAGTGCAGCAGGGTCATTGCCAAAGCAAACGGGAAACTGGTTGTAATACGTAGGTCTCTGAAGCTATTCAACTCTTCTGTTAAAGAGAGCACCTACTTTTCTTTCGTCTGACCACCTCCCTGAAGTACGCTTTTGCAGCCTGAGCAGTCTGATCTCCGCTGATACCGAGGTGTCGTGGCTGGAGCAGGCGCAGAGGGACGCCGCAACATTCGTTTGCAACTGCTACAATAATTACAATGTTAGTTCATCTAAACTAGTTCTTTCCCTGGGCTGGGAAGCACTAGGAGTCAGGCGATGAACCTGCTTTATTTCATAAGGTTCTACAATGGCCTAGTTCCACGTACGCTTCCTAACTGTATATCTGGCTTAGGTAATACCACATCTATTCGACGCCACATTTACAGTTTACAACAATTGCACATCAGTGTCTTAGCTTTCAGTTACTCTCTTTTACCAAGATGCATTAGAATGCAGAATTTACTTTCTAGTCAAGTAGTTAGTGCTACATCTCTTAACTGTTTTAAAGCAGCTGCCGGGAGTCAGAAATTAAAGTTTGAAGTAAACCAGCGCATCTTCATAGACTGTAATCTGACCACCGCCCCCTACATCATTAGGGCAAATAAGGTATTTCGATGGGTAACTAAATTTTTCTATGGTTGCCTGAGATTTCTCGAATTTTTTCTCTTTCTTCAGACTTAGAACAGTTTACGTTTACTGCTGTTAAATACCTCTACCAGTTTTACTACACTCAAGACAAACTGCATTTTCGCACAAACATTATTCTCCTTCCGCGTATTACGCTCCCCTATTTCTATTTGGCTAACAGCAACACCGCCTTTATTGCGAAGGATAATATTGTCTTCTTGCGGATATCCGGGCATGACATGTCACGCGTTTTTTTAACTTGGTCATACTTCTTGATTTCATTTTTGTTATTATTTTCGTTACTTTAGATTTCACGATTTTAAATGTTGCTGCAGATGTCAATGCACTACAGAAACGTATCATATTATAAAGGAAACTACAGTTATTTAACATCTCTGTATAAGCTATGATTTAAGGTATCAGGGTACCCCATATGACAACATTGCGTTTTCACTGTTTGAGCGTCAGGCGTTTCAGAAGGACCCTTACAAACTATATATTTTCTGAAAGCTTAATAACTGAAGATTACGAAAACGTACTTAGATAAAGAAAAAAGAAAACTGTGTCGAAAATAGACACTACGTTTTTAAAAAGTACATCGTTCACAAAATCGGTTCCGCTCCAGTCGACAATGATCTGGAGAGAAAGACGAACATGCCGCGCCGAATTCTTCACACCTTTGTCTCAAAAACCGTGTCTCGGAATTTATGTATCTGGCCTGGTTTATTTTCTGCACTCAGTTAAACTTTGAAGTTCGAAGAAACACCTCTCCTCTTTCTTTTACGGCTCATAACTTTTGAATGAAAGCAAAAAATAAAATTCGGAGACACGGTTTTGGTGTCAAATTATGTGGCAACATTGTCGCCAAATTTGAGCTAAAATGGTTGAAAACTCGCTGAACGCGAACTTAAAATGTGCGCCCAATTTCTTGAAAAATTAGTTTCGAGAAAAAAGCCAAAATATGATTTGGAAACTTTTTCCGGTCTGAGGAGATTAAAACACCCAGGTGTCAGGATAATTACCTGCGGTTGACAGAGGGGAGGCTCAACTTACCGCGTTACAACAATACCACAAACATTCCGACAAGAATGGTGTCATATTCTGCGTGTTTTTATGCTGGAAAGCGACTTTTGTTGAGTACGAGTGCCGTTCAAAGGGTCTTCAAACGCAATAAACGGAAATTTTAAAGTCATAATATCACGTCGGCTGTAAAATGCCGAAGGCATCATCATTTGAACTGGGTAAGACTACCCAAGCTGCCGGGACCTGAAAGACGAAAGGAAAGGCGAAAGGCTAGGAAAGCACATTGAAATCTGCGAAGAAGCCGCCACGTGTTCGGCTCAAGATCTAAGAGAGAACATCCTGTCAGAAATGCGAGCAATTGGGAAAAAATAAACTTCTTTATTACTGGAGACAAATTCCGTACTTTCCTGGACATGCCGTTTTTTGCGCCAAGTTGATTCTTTGATACATTTGGCTTTGTAGAAATGTTATGGAATTTGAATGGAGGGATTGTTTTTCGCCGTTCGCAATACGAAAGGCGAGCTGGCAGTCGAAGCTTATCACACTGACAAGTGAGGAGTCAGGAAGCGCAAGTAATTCCTCAACGCTCGATCTTTTCTCTCTCTCTCTCTCTCTTTCACAGATATGATCGAAGCCACTTTGTAAACAGTCTAAACACACTCGAAATAAGCGGGAACTGCTACGCAATCGATCGCGTGTCAAAACATCGGGGCCCTGTTATGTCACATGCTATTTTCAGCGTTGTTGACAGATGACTGTCAACACATGATTAGAGAAAATTAATGCCACAAATCTTTTTTCGTCCATAACTTTGCGTAGAAACAATCTTTTTTTCTGAAACTTTTTGTAAAAGAGAGGTTTGAATAATATCTATCTGAAAATGACAGAAGTGTATTTTTCGAAAACATGGTCAATTTTAGGGTACCATGATACCTTAATATAGAAACTAACGGTTATCCAGTAGATCAGCATGAAATCTAGTGCTATTCGTTATTGCTCCCCGGATCCAACATTGTTTAATTGCCAGGGATATCGATCCTGAAACCAATAATAACTTGCACAAAATCGTCTTATACAAAGGATATTGTCAACAAGCGTTACATAAAATAAAGTAAATTTGAATAGCAGGACTGGCTGGACTTGCACGTTATGCGTGGATAAACTCCGCCCGACCTCCTTAGAACTTATAGCCTATCCTCTGATTTAGCACTATATCAACCAACTGGCCGTGTTTATGTATTACGCATCTTGTCATTTGTAATTTGTCATTTGTGATAAAGGATTATAATCACGTTGTTACATAGGTTACAATACGAATATACCCTACCGAGGAAATACCTTACACACCATAAGATGCTCTTCCCCTTCCATCAGTGGGCGGAACCATTACTTCGCCTATTGATAACACTTTTTGTGAAAAATTCAAATGTTGAATGCGATTAAAATGAACTTTTTGTTGTAAAACAAACTTGTAATACAACTAATTTGCATAAAAACATGGCGTCTTCAGAGAAAAATGATGGAAAAACAAACCTTGGATTTTTTTCGTATTTCGCATGGGTTGGTTTTTGTTGACTTTTAGTACGTTTACATGGAGTCCTTGAATAAAACGTTTGTGAAAAGAAAAATTCTGTTGCAAGCATTTTGACCTCACAGTATTTTATCGCGATATCTTTCCTGGACTACTAACCATGTTTTGAACAACTCAGCTAAGAGCATTGTGTACAAACAAAGCTTTTAGTCCTTGGGTGGTCAGTTGTACAGCCACTGACCACTTACACTTAAAAATGATATATGGCATTTGGGCCTTCTATTCTCTTGCACCTACATACGTTTGTTTAAAACCCACTGGATTCACGGAAGGGAAAAACACTACAGATGCACACATTAACATTTAATATCTAAGGCTAACGAGAATTGAGAATTTTTTGTTTGTTTGTTTGTTTAAAACATCAATATTTCATAGAGGAGACCTTTCTGTAATGAGGGAGTAATAAAAGGCTTGAACTGTCTCCCAACTGTACTTCAGTTGTATGGAGCAAAGGTGGTCAAAAACCGTGGGGCTTAAAAGTATTACTGCAAAGGGAAACTAAATGTAAGCTAATGTGACATAGGATACCCTTCAAGGGCTGCAGTTTGTGTATATAGGTTTCCTAATATAGAAATAATAATAAACACTTTTTTTATGTAGTGACCATGCACACAAGAACTATCCTGGTATCCTATGCCAAGACATAAAAATTCAGATGAGCATCCTTGTCACTTTTGTATTTGTCTCCCTTACGTAGGAACAATTCAAGGAACTAAAATAAATAGGAAAGGTCAATACACCATGAGGAAACAAAATAATTTCTTTAAGGCTATTGTCCTGCACCCAGATCCCTCTCCAAGTTTCAAACTCGTGATAAATTTTAAGCCTGATTATTTACTATGAACCTATTCACATGCCTTTGATTAATCTATAAAAAAGAGGCATTCTGCAGGATACTTAAAGATAATAGTGGAGGGTAGGAATTGAATGTTATTGACAAGGAAATGAGATTATACAGTCTGTATGCTGTAACTACAATAGTGATACTGTGGTGAAAAGATATACTTTTCCCTTGGGAAATGTATCTTGCTAGTATATACCAAACCTATGGGTAATGAAAACATATATATTTTTGTGGTCCTTAACAACAACTACACAAAATAGAGACAGCATGTGCTATTCACTTCTGGTCAATGAAAAAGCACTTACGTTTTGCATACTCTGACAGAGACAAAGACTAGTTGTTGCAATTTTGCTTATCTAACAGGTGTGGTATATACAATAAAAAGACCTTTCCTCGTATTGTTTGTGTCCGGGTATGGATATCCACTTAGCCGCCGTGAGGTTAATTATTCACCACTTGTCAAAAAAATCTGGGCAAATTCTATTAATAATTACTCATCAGGAAAATGAAATCCCTCAAATAAAAAACTCCTCCTCCAGCCCCGGAGGGGGAAAGTGTGCCCGAATACAACAAACTGCACATGAGGGCAACGGCACCCTAATTTCCTTGCCAATAACTCCCCAGCACCAGCGTACAAGTTGGCGGTATGCAATATGTCTGCTAAGTTTGTGATCTGGACCATCATAGGATTGGTAATATTGTTGCTTATATTGATACCAGGCTGCCTGTAACACCCATCTGTTGAGACATACAGCTTGAAAACCTGGATGCTCAGTGATACAAGATGGTGGTTGCTCACATTCACCAACTTCTACAGCCTCTTCATTCTTTGCCACAATCTGTGGAAACTCTAAGCAACACTGGCATTCAGGTGCAGTTGGCAATCGCTGACAATTTTCACACGTGCACCTGAGTAAACATTTGCCGAGTTTCAAGAGATAGTCAAAAGGCGTACAATTTGAAATGTATACCGTTAATAGAGATTTCTGTAGGCAAGTATCTGTTAGTTTTGTCTTGGTTGATCTAATTTATCCAGGGCATTTATCGTAATACACTTCCCTTTGTTTGAACACACCAGCTGCTTATTAATTAGACAGCCAAGTAACGATGAGTTCAAAGCGATGCGTTAGCAAAAGATGTGGGTGGCCAAAACAAAATTTTGAAATGCCAATAAGCTAAACCTTTCACAAGTAAACAAACGCCATATGCACCTCCGGTTTACAATGTTCTTTTACTCACAAATACCTCGGGTTTTACCACATACCTGACATACTCACGTCCTACTAAATCAAAACTGCCTTTGGCCATTAACATCACAGAACTTCGACTGTTCCAGAACACGTTTCGTAGCTCTTGCCAGTCTAAATTTGTGGTACGGGATTCATCGTCTTCTTCTGGTGGATGTACGATGTCTTCTACCTCTTCACCCGACGAAAACTCTGGCTCGAACTGGTAAGGCCTGATTAAGCTTACATTTATGGGCTCATTTTCCCCACTTTCGTCGCCGCTAGAAAGACTCAGTTCACTAGAAATTGAAGCAGTCTCCTCCTCATAACCGGAAGACATAATATGGTCGTAAAATATTCCGAAATGAAAGTTAAATATTGGCTCGAGAACACACAGACAACTCCTATGCAAGGCAAAACAGTGAGCGTCACCTCACTTCGCTTCTGCAATCACGATATGACGTCACATCCCAATCCGCTGACAGTTTCCGCTACCGCGGTACAAAGCCAAGATGGCCTACCGGGTCTGAAGTTTTAGCGCGGATTTTTTGAAAAATTGTTTTCCGTGAACACCTTTCATGCTTGGAAAAGTACTTGAAATTGTTTAGAGATTTATTTAAAATTTCATTGAAATTAGGCTTTAGTTCTCCTTTAACTGTAAAGTTAAGCCTCCATCGTGTGTAAAGTGTAGGCGGCTGGTATAGCAAATTCTTGTTCCTCCAAGAATTTGTGAAATTATTTGGTTGCCATTTTCCCCATTTAAAATGGTCAATCTGCCATCGAGAAGTTAGTCGCTTCTCTGTGTCACGCACAGTAACGCAACCTCTCGACTTCAATTCTCTAATTTGAGTCTGTGTTTACGGCCTATAACTTTATTTTAGACTCTAAATGATTGAAAACAATACCGTAAAGCCAAACGAATGTCCTCGAATAGCTTTAAATAACCTTGTGCTGGAGATTAAGTAATACACACCTGACTCACCAGAAATCTGTCGGGGGTGGGATGGGGATAGTTACGCGCGCGCCTTTTAAATTTAAGCATCGCGATAGCATAGCATAAGCCGTGTAACGTAAGTCGCGTCACCGAGCGTAGTTTTCAGTTGCAAGAAAACTGTCAAGCTAACAAGGTCGTTTACGTTTTGCTAACCCGTTTAATATTTTAAGTTCGCTAAGGAGTTTGAAAAGAATTTCAACAAGTTGTGTATATGTACGCCAATTACAGAGGCAGTCATAGAAGTAAGTTCTTAGTTTGATTCCAGTTAATTTCTCGTTTATTTTGAATATTTGTAAGGCCTAGTGCCAACGTAGTTTCTTTGTATTTTAGATCAAATTGTTTGTTTGTTTGTGATTGCTGATTGTGATCATTAAATACGATTCTCCTTCCGTGTTGGCGTGGTCTTTGGTTCAACGGAACAGGCTCTTTTGATTTGTGAGCAAAAGCTACTAGGGCGGGCGAAAACAACAAAAAATTCCCACAAAATATAACTAGCACACCGATACTTCTTTAGTATGAGCGACGAAGAGAGCCACAGCGAGAGCGAGTTTTATATCCAGAGGAGGAAGAACAGGCCAAAACTGAGCAAAACGACATGATCAAAGTCACCACTCACGGAGACGAAAATTTCAGCAACAGTCAAGAGGAATTACAAAAGTTTGTTCAAGACCAGAAAAGTGAAAACAATGTGAAAAAAATGTCAAGCGATATGAAGTGTTTTACCGATAATGTTCAGATTTTTGACTTACCACTGGAAGAACTTGACCACCTCCTGGGAAAGTTCTTTAAAGACGTAAGGAAAATCAATGAAGAATATGAGCCAAGTACTTTGACGGGACTGCAGAGAAGTAGCCACAGGTTTCTGTCGGATTCCGGAGACAACATGAACATTTTGAAGGACGATGAGGTTGCCTTTTCACGAAAACTGCTGGAAGCCAAGGGTAAAAACTTTGTTGTCAAGGCAAAGGCAACCGTCCCAGCGCGACTCGCGCGCTGACTAAAGAAGAAGAAGTGGCGTATTCAGTGCACAAAATCCCGTAGACCTTCATAGAACCATGTGGTGGATTCTCTCCCTGCATTTCGGGTTTAGAGCCCGCGACGAGAGCCGTGAATTGTGCTGGGGAGACGTTTCCTTGCAGACGGATCCAATTCAAGATGGCCACGAAATGCTCGTTTGGCTGAATGAGCGGGGCACCAAGACACGTAAGGGCGAAGAAAATGGCCACAGGCGTCCTTTCTCGCCAAAAGCATACGCCACCAACACAGAGGTGTCCTGTCCAATTTTACAAGCTGTTCAGAAGCCTTGTACAACATAGTAAACAGTACCACTGGAAAGTACTGCTCAGTAGCTTTCATTTGAATGGTCACACTTTAGGATTTCATACACAGACTCAAAACGTAGAACCACCTTGTACAGCACAATAAACAGCACCACGGGAAAGTCCTGCTTAGTAGTTTTTTTTTTAATGGTCACACTTCAGGATTTCATTCATAGATCCAAACGTTAGAGGCACCTTTGTGTTTTACTAAACAGTACCGCAGGAAAGGACTGCTGACAGTGGCTTAAATTTGAATGATCCCACTTTAGGACTTCGTCCATAGACTCAAACGTTAGAACCACCTTGTACGTAATATATCAACAACGAGGTCGAGTGTTTCAATAGGGTATCCAAACACCGAGAAACTGGTGAAAGCACAGGACCACAGGCCGAGTGCTCTTATTGTTTCGAGGAGTTTGACCCTGATGAAACACGAAACCCGAGTTGTTGATGTGACTTCTCAGTCGTGCAAAATAAACAATCGATAATCAACACTTTACTTTACTACTTTGGCAGCAAAAGCTTGTGATTAGAAAGTTGTTGGTTGTTTACAATGCCGGCAAAAATGCCACGTTTCTAACAAACCATTTATGGCAATGCTAATATTTGCATTGGCGTCCTTTCAATCGTGCGACAGGACTACCTTCGAAATCATCCTGTTTCGACTGCCTAAAAGTTATAAGAGACAAAAAAATCCTTACTGGCTCTATGCAGTCTTAAAGGTAAAGTAAACTTCAGGAAGGTAAGTCAGGAAGCGGCAAGTGAAGCAAGTAATAAAATTTGCCGCTATCAAGCCGGAAAGCGCATGAATTCAAATATTGCCTTCATCGCGTGCGAAGACTTAAAGAACAGTTGGAGCCGGACAATATAGAAGAAAAACTGCTTAGACATTCTACCTCCCGGAAAGTCTCAGGTACAAGCGCGAAAAATTGTCTACATTGTTTAGCAATGTTCACGAATTGCTCTGCGAACGTGAAACTGAACTGTAACTGAACCATTTTACGAGTAGTGGATACAACTGACGTTTTTCACTGGGTATCCAAAAGCATGCACGTGATGTGGTATACATCTGTTGATTGGTAGTTAAAGAAAGGAATTATTAATGAGTTTGAGAAAGCACAATTCAGACACAATAAACAGTGCCACTGGAAAGTACTGCTCAGTAGTTTTCATTTTGGATGGGCACACTTAAGGATTTCATCCACAGACTCAAGAGCACCACGGGAAAGTACTGATGAGGACACTTGACACGCGCTCTTCTTCCCAGTCTCTGAACCAAACCATGGCAGGCAAAGCACTCGCTGACAAATTCTTACTTTTGTACGGACACCTATCGTAAAAGTTCTAATGGCCTAAAGTATTTGGCTATAAGAAGGATTCCTAATGTCCATGAATTTTCTATTGCAAATGTATGGCGGAATTATGGCGTCACACGTGTCATTGCACACTCCATAATGTGAACAACATCTTGTTCAGTTGTTCTCATACCAGTGAGTTTTTGGCCAAAGGACAGCATGTCCACGCGCAGTTCAAGAAGGATCAACTGCGCCTCCAACACAACGACGTTTTCATAGATAGCAAAGGAAAGGACAAAAAGAGGGAGTCAAAGAGAACAACCTGGACAAATCACAACCTGAAAAATCAGTCTACAAATGAAACAGAAGGCCCCGTGCCTGAAAAATTGCACCCAGGTTCTCATCATTGGGTAGGAAGGTGAAGATCAGTTGCTCGGGGCACTTAGACTATTTCTTCAGTGAAATGTTAGGTGTGGTGCTTGTAGATCGTTCTCCTTCTCTTAGACCTTCCTAAATAAATAAAATAAGCACATGAAAGAGTCTGGGAGAATTGATCGCCCTTAGAGAGGTCTCCAACCGACCTAGCCGCGTCTTTGGGTTATTATTTGTAAATTTTGACTGTCCTTTGTTTAGCCCATCTCACTCGTAATAAACGTGGTTTTTTTGGTTGTTTTTTTTTTTGTTATTGAAAAAAATTTGTCGCCCAAATGTGCTATCAAGTGTTTGCAATGTGGACCTTGGTACTTAGGGTGGTGTTTATTAAATTGTCCTCTGCTGTTCTTTTACGGACCATGAAAATAAAATAGCCAGTTAATAAGTTTAGCGACTTTATTTCACTCAATCTAGAAGCATTTTATGTAAAGCTATGACATATTATCTTCTTACAGATAATGTTGCTACAGTTTTCAAATAGCTCATTTGTCTGACTCATCAAAGTCAGACAGCAGTGTGTATTACTGATCAACTTCTGCACTCACAAACCACCAGCTAACCACCAGCGATTGGTCAATTAACTAGCATTCTACATGTAGCTAGGAAAAAATGTAACTCCTTACAGACCCAAAGGGGGCGGTACGTAGCTCTTCTCTGATTGGTTGAGAAAAAACAGAACAAACAACAAAACAATGGACCCTTGCCCTGAAAAAAAAGAGCTGCGTGATACTATTAGGTCCAATGAAATAAGAGGTTGTTAAGAGCTGCGTGGTATCCGACCCAAAGCTATAGCAAATATTAAACAGCTCATACAAGGGACTTACCAAAGTCTGAAAGAAGTGTTCACCTGCTTGTTGTGGTTCTGAACCTCGATCTATGATAGTTACTGCTAACTAGGGTTTTACATGTAGGTACGAAAAAAATTAATGTAAATAATGTCTTAAGGGTTCTCAAACTGCTCATGTATGCGATTACGGCAAGTTAAGAAGCAATGAATGAAACTGTAGCAATGAAAAAATCTGAACTTGGGTGAGAGGGATGAATAAGCTTCCTACTACTAATTTTCCCTATTGCAAAATACTATGCAAGATTGTGACGTTTTTCACGCTTCTTGTCCTCTCATCCCGGCTTTTATCCCATGCTTCCCTGATTTCAGCCCTCTTTGTAACCCTTATACTTCCGCTTCCTGGTCCTCCTCCACTAACTTCTTTGATACCAATAATGTTTTTGCTGTTCTCGCAACACTTGTGTTTATGATATACATTAATCACAGTATTTTGACCGAGTGTATATTCTGGGATTTTCTCCCCCACTGTAATGGAGTATGTTTTATCAATGACCCTGTTTCCCCCCGAAAATCTGAAAAACATGTAATAGTTAAGGGGGGAAGACTCTTAACTACCATATTGTTGCTATGGGAAGCTCCTGATAATCGTATCTTGGAAACCCTAACTTCCACGGATAAGCTGCTTTGCCATGTTTGTTCCATGGGAAATCGAGTCACAGCCATATTTGACAGGTCACGTGACCTGAACAAGAAAAAAAACCCGGCGACTCAAACGGCATACAGTTTGGCTCATTGAAAACAGTGCCAGCACGTAACGATCATCACGATGCAAGACGTGACGTATCGATTTCTTGAAATTTGCATTATTATAGAAGCTATGACGACTTAAGTACGTGTGTGGGGGTGGGGCGGGGTTGGGGCTGTGGGTTTTAGATAACACTGAATCGACTGATTGTAAGTGCCCGGGTCGTAACCGATAGTATAATCAAACAACGCCTAGCATTCAAAGATTTTCAAATAAAGCAGTGGTGATACCTTAAAAACTCTTTTTGTTTTTATCTTGTTCTTGTTCTGACTTACGTGCTAAAGCGGAGAATAGACATTAATCGGAAATCAAAACTCGTACTGGTATTTTTTGAGAATAAATTTAATGATCTGCAAGATTGTTAGGAAGATTGTCGTCCTGTTGCCAGAAGACACAACCCAGATTTCAGATTTTTTTATTTTTTGCACTATTCCAAAAGGTTACTAGAGAAATTACAATACATTACAAAAGTAAGAAAACAATAAGAACAACAAATTACATAAATCATGAAATGTGAAATGTGCGCAGTGACCAAAGGAGCTTCGGCTTTCGAGTTGGTCACTGCCACGCACAATTAACTGGCGTAGACATTTACATAAAACCACAAGTAAAATATAACGGAAAAAGGTCACTACGGGCTTAACTTGAATGTTGTTTTACGAGTCTTGGGTTTTCCGCTTTCGATGCTCAGCACGCACTGGCAACTTAAAACGACTCTACTTGAGTGACTCTCCTGTAGTGCTTGCAGTCTTTTAAAAGGCCTACTCTGGGACCGCAAGTTGCCTAAAGTCGCCCAAAGTCGATTGAGTCGCCCAAAGTCACCTTAAGTCGCCCAAAGTCACCTTAAATTGCCTTAAACCGTTTATTTCTGAAGAGTCCCAAAACACTCAAATTGCATTTAAGGGGGTGTACATCACCATTTCTAAAATAATTTGTCTGCCAAAGAAGTGCTCATTGGCTCACTACTCTCTCTGAGTGACTACTGAGAAAGTGCTTCCATTTTTGTGACAATTTAAATTTAAAATACTCCCACTCAATTTGAGATTCAATTATTTTAATGATGGCAATTGTGCCACTGGTCACTAAAACCTTTGGGGGAACTCCTCTATGGAAGTGACTGGAGCACTTTAGCAAGCCCTTTAAAGTACAAATAATTGCCTTATATGGGTGTGGCTTACATTAATTTTCACCCCCCCCCCCCCCCAAGAGGTATTACATTGTAATTCTAATGGGCAGTTGACTATTTCCTGTCACCTTTTTTTACAGTGTCTACCATAAATGACACAAGGATAATTCTAGTGGTGGTCATGACGACCTCTAACAATACCCCCAAATCACCTTAAAACAAACACCCCAAGAGGTACCGCGAGGACCGCTTTCATTATGTAAGTGAGAACAAGGCTCTAAACAATTCCTGTTAATAAAAGATGACGAAAGGGATGGCGTACTAATATAAAACAAAATCAACTCTTTTTATTCTCATGAAGAGGTTATGTCAATACTTCACAATGAATGATAAACAAAGTATCTCCTTGATCCGATCCCTCTACTAAGTGAACTCCCTTGAGAAGTTCCTGCTTAGCGTCGTGAAATCTTCAATCAACAGGAACGTCTACTCCCAAAAAAACAGCTTGAAACCATTTGTGAATATGAGAGATGGTGGCCATTGTTCCAGGCATCTAAAATATTGCCAAGTGCAATGAATTGTCTCTCATGCAAGTACAACCAGTACTTACCCAGTGTTAAAGGGATCAGATGCCATAACACGATATAAGGGAAGGTACGTTTTTTCTTGGGGGGGGAGGGCTGGGGCCTCAGAGGGGAGGGTCAACAGTGAAAGTGAGCACCAAAAGGGGAGGGCCATACCTCATGTGAGCTATTCAAGGGAGGGTCACACATCTTTTCCAGAATTTTTTAATGAAAATTTTTGTGATGTTGCTTTCCATTTTTCTTACAGATTAAGTTTTTCTTTTCACCAACTTTGATCATTTAATTTGGTGTTTTATTATAGGTACTAGGTTACATTTCTACATGTATATTATGCCATGGCACATAGTTTTTCTCGGAGGGCTCTTGTCGTTTTCCATCCGTATCGAGAAGTACTTGACTCAGGTATCGTTTCTTCAGCCTCTTGCTGTTGGCTATCCGCTGCCTGATCTCCTGAGTCGTTTAGTTCTAAAGAGTTACTAGTAGATCCAACAATGCGCTCTACCCAGTGTCGGAAATGTAGGAAATATTTGTTTTTGAGAGGCAGATTTCGCATGCTAAACAAATAAACCTTTGTTAGAATAACCAACAGCAATGCCGGCTAGTCAGAGAAAGAAGCGCGTGTATTTTCCCTTAGATATTTTATGTTTAAAACTTAATTTATAATACTCAAATACTTCCATATTCAAACTTCAGCTATAAAACGTAAATATCCCACACTGATTGTTCGCATTTTCCCTGTTTCAGCGCGCACACATTCAATATCGAGGTATATTCATATTCAAACAATTTTGCGTTCACAAACGAAACGTTCTGAGGTTTCTACAGCATGGAACATACCATGTAGTAATGAGGGGAGGGTCGCACTTTTGTCAGTCACCTAAAGGTGGGGTGTCAGGAGTTTTTTAATTAAGACGCAAGGGAGGGCCAACACTTTTTTGGGAAAAAATACCAAAATTCCCCAGCCCCCCCCCCCCCCCAAGAAAAAACGTACCTTCCCTAAATCTTCTAAAATAGTACAAGTTTCCCTGGCATAATGACAATACAAAGAAAAATCCACTTCAAAATACACCTGAAGTTAGCTGGGACGAATTTCAAGCATCTCAGACGAAAATCTGCCGGGCGCTCATCTTATCAGACCACTTCTCGCACACAAGCACATGTAATGACCCCAAATATCCTTGCTGGCTGTCATTACAATTCTTGGTTATCAATTTTTCCTGTAATCGACCACTAAGAAGATCGAAATGACGTTTCCAATGAGGCTAGCGCTTGAAATTAACTTCGATCTCGGAGCCCGGTAAACAAATGCACATATCTGAAAGGAAGCGTGGAGCTGGGAACGAGCATGCTTGGTCAAAAGGAATCTTGGGTAGAGAGGAAATAAAGATGGCGGATGCCATGAGTCCTTTTTCTACGGTACCTTTTTCTACTGCGTTTTGAGATATGGTTGTTGATGACGAATTTTGGATAGGGCTAGCGTATTGTGCCAGCTAAAGAGAAGATCATTTGCTTGAGTGACAGGCAAAACGCTCGTTGGTGGAATCGTCCAGAGCTCTTACGTTTGTTGAGCTGGTGATTGTATTCAAGATGATGCTGAAGTTTGCAGCAGTATGAAAAGGTGGAGATGGACAAATTCAGAGGCAAGTCACATTGCGGAGAAATTTATCCTTTGTTTCCAAAAGTGTTTGTGGATTATTCTGTACGTGACAGGAAAGCAGCCAATTGATTACAATTTATAGTTTCTGAAGAGATCCAAGTTGTTTTGGAGTACTCTGGAGCGTCCTGGAAGGTTACCAAATCTACGTTTTATGTTTTCAGTGTAGGCAACATAGTATTGCTTTTATGCATGTCATCTCACCTGTTGGTGTGTATATATTTGAAAATATAATCGTGACTGATACGATGACTGTTATTGTTATATTATTGTAGTATTTTTAGTTTAATGGTCAATATAGAAAAAGAAATTCTCTAGTGTCAACTAGATGAATTATGTATCAGACAATTCCAGTTGTGATCATTTCTTTTGTGGGCATAAAGCATGCTCTGTTCAATTGGCAGTAATCATCACACCCTGGAATTGACTGATTTACTTCAAGTCTGTTTAGTGTTATATTAGCAAGATGAGTGTCAATAATAAGATCCGGACATGAGACCTGTTCTGATGCTAAGGCCCGCAGTCTAAAAAGTGAATGTGTGATGGCTGGGGCTTCACTATCTGCGCACGTTCAAATATAACTTGTTGCATTGATCAAACGAGGGCGTGGGGGCAGAGGTCTTACGAAGGACAACTCCTGGTCCTCGAGGTTGCTGTATGGGCCAGGGCCAATTAGAATACACCCTCAACTTACCTAAAATTGCCCTTAAGTTGCCCAAAATCTCCTTAAGTCGCCCAAAATTGCCTTAAGTCACCTAAAATCGCCTTAAGTCGCCTAAAATTGCTTAAAATCGCCATAATGCTTTGGCGAATTTTGCTAAAGTCGCCTAAAATCGCCTAAAGTCGCCTTAAGTCACCCAAAGTTACGGCGACTTAAGGTCCCAGAGTAGGCCTCTTAAAGTTTCCAACAGTCAAGAAAACTTCAAAACTGTTAAACTTTGGGGTTCAACGTTCCATTATCGATCAACGCTGGTTAATTCAACACGTTTGGCCTTCCTGCTTAATGATGTTCCTAAATTTTGCCGATTTTTCTTCTGTTCTAAGGTGTGCCACCCTGTTCAGTGAAGTTCTATATTTTTTATTCGTCTTTTCCCATCTTCTCAGGTGTGAACAAAAGTTTTGAATTCGTCTGGCCACCTTTTTCAACATTGCACAACAAAGTTTTAATCAAGATTGTTGAATGATCTTGAATGATGTTGAATGAGTTTGGGCGAGGTATGAATTTTGCAAACGAAAAACGCAAAGAGCGTGATCCAACAAAATGAGGGCGGAGCCGGGGATGAACCCCTCCCCTCCCCTCCCCTCCCCTCCCCACCCCATACAATTCTTCGCAAAAGTGGGTGGGTCGATCGGTTGATCGGTTAAACAGAAGAGAAAAAAAAACAGTAATAAATAAATAATTCCAAGAGAGCCTTGATCACAAAGTCCTCATAACCTGTCATTTTGCAACGAGCCGCTATCACTCTGAGGTGTTGGAAGACCTTGTTCTGAGGGTGACTCAGCTGTCCGAGTCACTGTAAGGTGCATTTAAGGAATTGGGTTGGTCTGGTAACAAGAAATATCGCCGATGTAGGTGTACAGCATGCTTTGTATTCCTAATCGGAGCCTTTCATAAGTCTGTTCAAATCCAGTTTTCAGAAACCTGAGAACCTGCAAATTCCTTTCATCCGCTTTTACGAAGAAATCTTTTTCACATACAGGTAACCGGCTTGAACGGTGTGTGATCTTTTTAAAGAAAAAGGTTCCACTTCTGCTTAATTAATACATTAAAGGTGGGGTCAGGTAAGTTCTGAAACGAGCCATAGAAAAGCTCTGCTTTATTTGTAAATCTTTTAATGCCAAAAATTGTTCACTAATACTATCACTTTTACCCTGGCACTTACCATCTGTCGATTCAGTATTCCCTTGGCATCTTTTTCACAAAACCTTTAGCCTCAGCCCGTCCCACCCCCACCCCCAACATGAAGAAAAAAAGAATTCTCAGGCCGAAAAGGAAATTGTGTAAGTAAGTTTTACTGTTTGTGAATTTTTCCGACTTTCTGGATAATTTAAACCAGGAATGATATTCTTCAATACGTCAGCATTGTTTAGGCAGGTTCGACTGCAGGTTGTCTTAAAAACAGCTGCCGGAGACTGATTTTTAACGCACTGTTATTTGGATTCTCGCTTGAAATGTGCTTCGTCTGTGTGCATTGTGCAGAGCAAAAATATTATTTGAAATAACTTGGACAACTCCGTGTGCTGCACTTTCTGTGAAGTAATCTATATTCATTTAACATGTAGGAAAGGTTCACGTTAAAGTATTGCTTGAAATTGTTGTCGATTTCCTCAGTTGACATTTTCGATTGTCGTATCAAATCTTTCCCGGTGGAATAGTCGAAAGAAATGAAACGAAAATACCACAGCTTATAAAGTCCAACCCATGTGAAGTCTACTTAGCCCACGGAGTAATATTAAAGTATAAAAGGTATAATTTTTATCAAGCCGCCGCACTCAAGGACAAATCTTTTACAACATTAAATTGCCACTGATACCACTTTTATTTGTCATTTGACTTAACATTCATCTCGCTTAACATTATTTTACCTTGATCGTTGTTAAGTTAACCACCTACTGAGCAAACGCAATGCTCTAACAGTAATATCTGGGATTACTCATTTAATATAACTAACCAGTTTGTATAACGTCCTTTAACTTTAGCAATTTTAAACAACATTTCCATTAAGAATAAACAGGCCACCTCAAATAGCCTTCTGACAAACAACAGAGGGAACCACTTCCCAATCGCAAGGGCTATCATTCCACTTTCCTGCAGAGTTTCCTAGTCCATACATGTGGGCACAATCCTCTACTCCTAGGTTGTCGTTTGGTTCCCCTTGTGCCCAGTTCTGATAGTGTCCCTCTACTGGAGTGTCGTCAATCCAGTAGAACTTCGAGTCAGCCTTTCGCTTGAGCCCAAGCCACACACCAAAAGCTTGATTCAGCTTCTTTACCAGATCGAAAATGAAGTCGTTTTCCTGGGCTGATCTGATTATGACAAGATCTCCTCCCATGTTCTGACACTTCAGCCGAGCATCGCTCATTTTCTGGGTAGGAGAATTGTCGAGGTAATAACATGAATTTCCATGAGCACTCCAGCCAGCCGGACAACCTAAAATAGCCTTCTGACAAACAACAGAGGGAACCACTTCCCAATCGCAAGGGCTATCATTCCACTTTCCTGCAGAGTTTCCTAGTCCATATATGTGGGCACAATCCTCTACTCCTAGGTTGTCGTTTGGTTCCCCTTGTGCCCAGTTCTGATAGTGTCCCTCTACTGGAGTGTCGTCAATCCAGTAGAACTTCGAGTCAGCCTTTCGCTTGAGCCCAAGCCACACACCAAAAGCTTGATTCAGTTTCTTTACCAGTTCGAAAATGAAGTCGTTTTCCTGGGCTGATCTGATTATGACAAGATCTCCTCCCATGTTCTGACACTTCAGCCGAGCATCGCTCATTTTCTGGGTAGGAGAATTGTCGAGGTAATAACATGAATTTCCATGAGGACTCCAGCCAGCCGGACAACCTAAAGGACACGAAAAAATCCACATATGAAAAAAAAAAAAAAAAGAGGGGAATCCTGAAGAAAAAAATATACCGGAAAGGACTTCGATGGTCAACGAGTTTACTTCGCCCCCTTATTCCGCAACAAGAAGCTGAACCGGGGAGAATTACAATCGCCTACGCTGTGACGAAAAGTTAGATTTTTGAGAGCTATTTGCGGTTTTTCTACGCATCCCGGTATAATAATCACATTGTGAGACTGCGATTAACGTTTCTCTAATTGGATTAAAATGGTCAAGGTCCATTCACGACGGAAAATTGTAACAAACAATTGCAGAGGTTTTAGCCTGTGAACAGGCTCTCTAGTAGGGGAAAGGGCCAGAACGAGTGACGAGACGAGGAGGGTGTGGGGAACGAGTGGGGAAGAGGGAAGGGGCCGTCTTCCTCTCTACTAAGTCTTCCCTCGTTCTGCGCGCTGCCTGTCCCCTACCGGAGCCTGTTCACAGGCTACAAAGGTTTTCTCTTGTGGCTTTAATACGCCGCTCTTTCATCGGCCGGAATTGTCGGTCTTCAGCCGACTAATGCTCGGCGAAGGAACGGAGAGAAACCCCTTGTCGCCAGCCGGCTAGTCCCGCGGATTTCAACCAACCTTCTAGAGAATCAAGCGAATCCAAGTAAGAGGGGATTCTCACGAAGTAAATTTTCCAACCTATTACGGTTTTTTATAGTTGTAAGCAATTATTGTATAGAGAAATAAAAGTCGTGATTTAAAGGAGCATTCTGGTAACATTTTATGTTTCCCTTTTTGTATATATAGCAGCTTCTGGAATTATCTCATCAGCATTTCTGCCAATCGAAAAATAACTTTTACAGGTTGCAGTTTGATGTCATGTAAAGGTTTGTAAATGTCTTGGTGATTTTTTAGGTTGTTTGAAAGGTAGGGGGATTTGTCGGAAATTTAATAGAATAAGAAATTAGAATCTAAAGTCAACAATTGAGCACCAAAACAGTCTGTTGTTTAATCCAAAGTGCTCTCGTGAGGACGCTCCGCCTGACTGGGGTGCCCTTTTCGCGCCTCCAGAAATCACGACACAAACAGTATACAAAATATCGCACAGTTTCTAAAAATCCTCCATTTTGATTGTTTTGGTAAACTTTTTCCTGATTTCAAGTGCCTACCAAATCATGTATAAAGTTATTTTTCTCGGCTGAGTTAGTCAGGTTGATGAACTCACTAATCTGATGATCGTGACGTTTCCTTTCATACTCGGATTAAATTTACCCCTCGTTTATCCCTAATGATCAGTGTTAACCGACCTTTCAGCAACAGAATCTCAAGGAGAGTGAATTTAATCATCGATTGCAACTTAAATTTCAGCTAAAGAAATCCAAGAAGATCAACCAATCAAACAAATACCTTTATAAAAAGTCATGAAAAAATGTGAGAGAGCAAAAAATGACATTTCCTTGGAAAATGGCATTTCCATGACTTTTTCGTTGGATGCAGATAAGCGTTGCTGTAAACAGGAGCACCAAACGAGAAAATTCAATTTTGTATGCTGTTTACTCATATTGTTTCCGTAAGCTAACACAGGTTGTCTTGTTTGGATTCGTGAGCTGAAGATTTAAGCCACTGGTAAAAAAGATTAGGAAACGAGGTCTTATTTCCCTAATTTACTAGCTGCCGTTGGTTTCCGAAAATGCTAACTGACTGACCCTATTTACCACTCTAGCTGACATACAGTTATCCACTAAAAATGAAAGGAATTAATATTTTCCGATGTAACGACACATGGAGGTGTCATTTCGCCAAAAAAAATGTAGGTTTTCACCACAATCAAATAAGAAAACCTAAGATATTCCACTTAAGAAGTTCTCTTGCGTAAGTGTTAAATCTGTTGTTGGTTCAACTCAGTTGTTTTGCTATTACTTAACGGTATTTGATTGTATACTTACACTTGTTGCATCTGTCCGTGCAGCTGTCACTGGCTGTATCGAAAAAGTTGGCTGCCCACGCTGTGGAAAATATCACGAAATTGCTACTTTAATTGTTCATCACGTATATTCTATTACAACTTTATGAGAAACAGTGAATTTAACTTCAACTTGTAGCTGCTTTGGTGAGAGTTATTCCCCTCGATGGTGATACATGAATGTTGTTAGAACAAGAAAATGTTCACAGTGTACTCATTGAAAAACCTGTTTGCTGGCCACCCTTTGAAACCCGTTCACACCCTCAACGCCAAAGAACTGGCTCCCACAGGTTTCTTGCTTTCACTTGATTTTCTTGACTTAGGCCATCTTTGGGTGTGTTTTAAGTAAATGTCAGATATATTTCTATGGATATAGATATTAATTAGATTAGTGTTTACGTACCTCGGGGCTTAATGACCTTCTTTGCCTTCGTCGCCACGGGCAGCATGATAAGAAGAAGCAAAAACACTGTTTCCCTGATAGCCATCACGGATTCTGTGTAGAGAAACAAAGAAAGCCAAAGACGTTTTCAAAACAAAAATGCCCTTTATTTACCCTCGGCAAGAAATTATAGCAAGGTGCTAGTAGGGCCGAGCATTTAAACCTTAACACAAATGTTTCAAACTGAATATAACAAGTTAAAATCCCAGCTGGCAGGAGGCAGACCAGTTGGCTATTTATAAGTATGGCCGAGGAGCTAAACCCATGTCGGCCGTGAAACAATTAACAATTATCCTGCGAAATCGCGCGGAATATCACCTGATACTTAGCCGACGAGGCCGTAGGCCGAGTTGGCTAAATCAGGGGATATTCTGCAAGATTGAGCAGAATAATTGTTTTATTATTCAACAAATTCCCAGCGGATACAATATTAAGAATGAGAAAAACTATGGTTCTATGATGAAAACGCTAAAAGCTAGCAACACATAATAAAAATCAAAACAGAACTTCAAGAAATCGAAGTTTACTACCCGGGAGGCGTTCACTTAAAAAGACTTATTTACAAACTCATGTTTGGAAATGATGTGGCAAAGTAAAAAAAAATGCTACCTTACCGAGAATAAGTCCTCTTCCTGTGAATTAAAATCTTTTCAACTTTACAACTTTCCGTGAGCAAGTGTTCTGCTTCGTTCGCAATAGCATTTCTTGGTTGAGTTCTCACTATGAAAATTCCAAGTCAACCTCTGGATATCTTTGTGAGCTGAAGCAAATACTTGTTGACTTTTTGAGAGCATTTAACCGTGGAAAGTTTCTTCCAGGGAGTTAAAATTTCCGGAGAACACTGCTAAAACTGCCTCGCTTTTCAAAATGGCCACCAAACAAGCAATGAAAGAAAACCAGCAGTGCACTACCAAATATGGTCATTTACGTATATCGCAGGATATCTGTCATGTAGGATGACAGATATTGAGGGCTTCCTTACCATATATGGGCATAGTGACAATTTGTTGAATAATAACTCCAGATATCTGTCAGAGCGGGACTTGCACCCGGGACCTCCGGATGTCAAGTCGGGCGCCCTAATCACTTGGCCACACTGCCTCCTGTTTTCCGATCGTCACAGACTGGTGTAGGGAACTGTTTCTACTACATGGAGATCCTTACCCTAGTTGTTGATCTCTCCGGTTTGCAGGAATTTTCGCAACTTAAATTTAGCAGGTTCTCTAATCTTCGCGTTTTCTTTATGTTCTGCTCAAAACAGGTAAAATTTCCAGGTAACATTTCCACGGAAAGAATAACACAAATATATTTCATTTGTAATAACCGTTCACAAAAGCTTAAATAGAGCCTAAGTAGAGTGAATTCTTTTAGTCTTGTGCAAAATTCTTGGCTACCATTTAACTATAATGTGCGCTAATTTTATCGGCATCAAGCCCTTTACAAGTAATTTTCTTCACGGAGTAAACATGCTGCTCTCACTGAGCTGTCACGGAGTTTCATGATGCTGTCGTTTGCGCCTAATGGCAGAGCATGTACAAGTCCCTTTGAAACTCATGGGAGGTTGTTGACTTATATCACTGAGGTCAGACCAAGAAGGAAAAAAATATTCAGTGAGAAAAAGTGACAACAAAAACCTGATTCCTCACTACTTTTTGTATATAAAGAAAGTTCTTCAAAGTGTCTGTACTGTATTCAGATCGTTGAGCAAGACGTCAAAGCAGGCACAAGTACGCCTGAACGAGCGGGCGACAAGGAGCGAAGAGCACGAGGGCGAAACAAAAAACTACGCGCTCCACGAAATGAGAAATTGCAGCTCATCCGTTTCAGAAAGTAACTGAATTTCTTGCTAAATTTGGCGTACAAATGTAATAAAAACATGTTGCTGTGAAACTGTTTATTTCGATGCGCTTCGATAGACTAACATTGCGTTTAGAAGCACTCACATTTGGGAAGCAATGTAATTGGAATGCTGTAATTTCATACATTTTTGTTCATTTTGATATATTGTAGTATGGATCTTATTACAAATACATAGTACTTTAACAATCAATGAAGACACGAAAACCTAGCCCAAGAAAGGTGTTGCGCAAAAATTTTCATTTCAAACTGACACTAAATTTACAAGCAGTTAATCTAACTTCTTTTACCTAGTGTTTTTTTTTTTTGGTGACACTAAAACGCTCGTAGAAAGATACCCGAAACAACAAAACAGAGCATTTTAAAAAGGGGGGCAACAAATTTTACGTAAGGCATGGATACAAAAGCAGATCTTTTTTTTTTCTCTTTTTTTTTTTGTTGTGTTTGTTTTTTCTTCCCTAGGAAATGCGTTTTTTGCTCAGAATGCCTTTAACAGAACCTTACATTTTATGACGATAGTGAAAGTGGTTTCAGCAAACTAGATACTAATCAACAGAGCTCAATACTGTCGAATTCAAGTACAATTTTTTGTTCTAGAAATACGGAACCAACTGTTCTTGTCAATGATTTCTGATTTTTAGTTTATACTCGAGAGGCCAAACAGAGTAGAAAAATAATAAAAACAAACATGCAAGCTAGACATCCACCAGGAAAGCGAAACTTTCGCTCATTCGGAATTTTAGTTGGTATTTATCTCATACAACAGGCGCGTGACCCCAAAATTATAATGAAATAACTCGTAATCATCTTTGCAAATGTATTTCACGCTTACTCGATTGCCTATTAATATCATGGGTGACAAATTACGCTCACAATCGTGGGGTTTTGATTTGCTTATCTCATCGAGAACTCCAAGCATTGAAAAGTTTAAAGCATATACAGTTTGGCTAAAGTTCACAATTTTCTGAGCGAAATGATTGTGGGAAGTTTTTACTACGCGCGCTTTGACGATTTCATGTATTTGTAACCGACAGCAAAATACACGAGACTCTGAATTTTTTCTTGAAATGTGCCAAAACAAATCGCTCGGCAAAGGTTACCCGCGTTTTTATCCGACAAATTCATTGATTCGAGCACCACCTTGCTCTATCGAGCAAGGCTTCACAAATACATCCAAAATACATAAAACTTGTTTCAACGAAAGTAAACTTCGGAAGCAAATTTGTATTTAAAACTGAGCTTTATTCTGTTCGAAGAAGTACCCAAATCCACTGAATTACTTCTCTGAGTTCGAGGTCAATCACTTGATCAGCAACTGCCAGCTCGCCGTTCAAAAATTTTCGCTGTCACACTATCACAAATAATCTTTTCTTTTTGCTCGCAGTTGGTTTCTGAGATGTTCAGTCAATTAAAAGTCAAAATTTACAGATTACCGATTGTGTCCTCAATCAATATTTCCAGAATTGCTGTAGTTCTGCACAAAACATCTTCAGCCCATGTTGGCACTGAGCTATAGGCCCGTTGCCATAGCAATTCTGTAAATTCACATGTGAAATTATAAATTAACGCTGAAATTTCGCGCCAAAATTAAGGAGTAATTTGTCACCCATGATATTATGTGTAATTCCTCTTGTTCCTTGATAGCACGTGTTACTCTTCCTTCCTTCACGTTTTGATTGGTGCAAATCTGTATCTGTATATCTGTAGCGACTTATGAGCAAACAACAGTGTCAAATAAATATGCCTTATCCCAGGTCGTCTGGCATTGCACCAACCGCCTCTTGCGAGCCGTCCCAATAACATTGTTCTGTACCAAAGGCGGCTCGGTTCTTGGGAAGATTCGCCTTTTTTGACAAGGGAAGTACACGCGGTGACAACTAAGCAAATGTTTACTTCATTGTTACAGCGTATTTGTACGTACCCCTTTATCGCCAGGGATAGCTGCTTTTCCTGTCGATTTGATAAGACCATGCAAACGTCTTGAAGAGATCCTTTTTGGTGACAAATGCAATGGGACCTTCCTTAATCAATCATATATATTACCCATTCGGAAAGCCAAACTTTGTCTTTAACAGTTTTATTCATTCATAAAAATAATACCAAAACGACGGGTCGTGCTCATCAAGATTCAATGGAAATTATTATTTGCAAGTTACCATTAAGCGGCCCTCACACGTCAAACTAACGTTGGCCAACTCGTGTTGGCAAACTCAAATTGGTGTGTGTGCAAGCAACCACAGCTGTATTGAACTTAAGTTTACGGCTGATGCTACAAAATTTACTAAAGCTGCACGACAAACACTAGACCGTAAGTTAGAATAATCAAACTGATCTGTTAGAAGTAAATTAGAAAATATATTTTTTGGTTAAAATGCCTTTGATGAAACCGTTAAATCATTAAAGATCCAAACAAAAACGAGCTAAACTATCACAACTGGCTCCTTTGTAAAGTGGCTCAAAACGATCGTGTGCCGGATCTCGCGACTTCGTCGCTCTCTCGTGGCGCTCTCTCGCGGTCGACTTGTGGGCAAGTCTACCGGATTGCGTGCGACCTTTATTGCCTAACAAAACGAAGCTCCTTACTCGTGTGATACATTTCTATTTTTCAGTGTTTAAAGAGATAAAACTCGTTAAAAAAGGCTGTTACTAGTTGTTTCAAACAGTTCATTTGAAAGCTTTTAACGACTTTTTGACGACGAAGACGTTTTTTAAAGATACCCAAAACAGCAAGCACATGATTTTGAACAGCGGAAATTGACAAACAG
Organism: Siderastrea radians; assembly: GCA_964017195.1. NCBI lineage: Eukaryota > Metazoa > Cnidaria > Anthozoa > Scleractinia > Rhizangiidae > Siderastrea > Siderastrea radians. The sequence continues at coordinate 52,918,589 of OZ024887.1, read as the reverse complement.
CTTTGCTCTTGTTTCCTGGCTCAACTGAAACGATCGCGTGCCAGGTTCTGTGTGACCTTTATTGCCTAATGCAAGTAAACATTATTTGACTGAGATATATCCCAGTTCCGCCTCATATAACAGAATCCGGATCCGGAATCCACGAAATTTTAAATTTTTGAATCCGGAATCCTGTGGATTGGAATCCAGAATCTACACTGCTATTGAATCCGCAATCCACTAAAGTTTGAAATCCGAAGTCGATCATAAAACCGTTTACCCTGAAAGAGAAAACAAATACAGAGAAAAACCGCAAGAGAGGACACTGAGGAGAGCACGGAGGTACATGATATAAGCAAAATGATTGGTTGACTGAATCCATCACACCATCACCGGAGGTGTCTTTTGACCATACAGCTATGGTGGTTGGGGGTACGCATAACGGAGCTCAGTGTAACGAGGAAGTTGCATTGGTCATGAGAGACGGATTTGTACTGCAGATGATCATACATTTTACATGTAAAGGAGAAAAAGCCATGTCCATCGTACGGTGGTGCATGGTTCTGCTTCTACTTGGTTTTCTCTATGTTTTTTCATAGTTAAGAGTCAAATATTTTGACTCATGCAGTTAGTACAAATGACACAAAGGAGTCTACAAAAATTCTATCCCGAATTCAGGATACTCAGGTCGGCCAGGCCGTTGCTGTATATATGTATATTTTGTACTGAGAAATGGAGTACGTGTATTCAACCACGAATCGAAAGGCAAAAACCATAGCATGTACCTATATACGGTCCGTCGCCGAAGTGGGGTAAATTTCCCTAGACCTTGGCGCTTACAAAGAAATAAATTTCCTCTGCGGGCTGACAGGTATTCTTACGTTTTAATTTCTTTGCGAAGCGAAAGGAAATTTGGCAAAATGGCAATAAAAATAAACATACAACGGGATATTATCTCAATATCATCTCTAAGTTGTCCTCTACATTTTATAAATCTCGACATCATTATTTTGATGTAAACGCAAGAAATCAAGATTCTTTCGTCTTCGCAAAAAAGGATTGGGGAGGAAAACGGTAGAGAATTTTTGTCTCATTTTCAATGTCTTCAAAGAAATGACAACTATTCGTACTGCGCAAAGTGCGTGAACAACGAATGAAATTTTCAAGCTTGAGTTATTCGTGAGTTCCATCGCTACATATGGTGTGCAGACATCCTCGTTCGGTAAATTTAATCAAACGCTAGTATCGAGGTCGAAATTGGCATGTCAAAGGTATTTTAGTGATGCAAGTCTTCGTATTTATTGTCTTTCCGTGTTAAGAAACGCATTTCAAAACGTACCAATGGACCAAACAAAGAGAGAAATGTGTCACTTGAAAGCCTCCCAGTCCCAACCCGGTATTACAAGAGAGGGTCTTACACGGTGGCGAGAATATGAATTTTATGTTTGAGTTTGTGATGAAAAACAAGACTCTTCTTTGGCGAAAAATCATTATTTTCGCTTTCGGATGGACTCATATGTCGTTTGGAGAGCGAAATTAGGTTTCGAAAAGCCGACACTGTGAGCTCAGAAATTGACGATACGCAATACGAGTAATGTTGTCGGACAAAATCAGAACAGTCTCTCCTGGCTTTAGCATAAAATATCCCTTCAAGAAAACACCGCGAAATGAGGAAACAACCTTTACCTTTTTTGCACAAAGTTTCTCCTGGCTGCCTATGCCTTACGAACGAAATTAAATGACCGATATATATCACAGACACCCGGCGAGGAATATTGTAATTACATCCGAAACAACCGCCTGTTCCATCGTCAGAGATGGCAAAGGGTTTCTAAGTCACTAGAGTATATTTTACAAACATAGATTTGACCAATAAATGATACGTGTCTCTAGACCAATTCTACCTTAAAGTAGTGAAACCTAGAAAGTTACGACGCGAAGATAGCGATAAAAAAGACCGCTAAGTCCGAAAGAGACAGGGTATTGGAACGTGGCGGTATTTAATTTTCTGAAGAATAGCAATAAACTCAATGAAAACGTTAAGCCATATTTTCGCCCGGGTCTCTTTCCAAATGAAAACGTGTAAAAAATAAAAGGTTCGCGATCTCAACTTTACAAAAGTTAAATTATCTTTTCGTTCATATTAAACGGATTAAAGTTTTTACTAGTAATTCGTACTTAGTAGTAATTTGTACTTAGTAATTCCAAAGTACTGGCAAATGGACCGACGAACTGTCTTCAGAATCTTGGTTGGTTCAGTTCTAACCAAACAAGTGTTCCTCCGCAAGGTCTGCAAGAAGATAGATGGAAAAAAATATCCTCTTGCTTTTATGCTCGTTGTTAGGAGATAAAATCCAATAATTTGTGGTTTGAGACTAAAAAAAATAACAAATAGATTCAACAGTTTTCGCCTGTGTTTACTGTTGTTTCATTCAGAATTCAATCATTTGGATTATTTTGTTTGCACTTTTCCTGGTTTTGGATAAAAGAGATCTTATAAAAGTCTGTCCTTTTGACTAGGTCTAGCAACTGAAAATACGAAACTTTCAATAGATAAAAAGCCTTAAGTTAAATTAGAGTTTCTGTATGTGTACGCGCATAAAAGAACAAAAGGTTTCTGTTATAGTCGATGTAGTCGTAGCTGTAGCCGCTGTTTTGTACCTTCTGAATAGCGCTCCGTTTCATAATAGACCAGAAGTTTTAGTTGTATTTTTACCTGCTATTCTTTTTCTTTATTTCCTGAATAGAATCTAGTCTTACAATAGAATATGATTTCTTAATATAGATTTAGCTTTGGCGAAATGTAAACGTCTTTGTAATTCGAATTGTTCCTTTTTGTTGTATTTGCTAAGCTGGCTTTATTCAACCCTTCTTATAGAATGATGTTTTTAGCTGCTATTCTTTTTCTCTATTTCCTGAATAGAATCTAGTATTACAATAGAATATGATTTCTTTTAATATAGATTTAGCTTTGGCGAAATGTAAACTCCTTTGTAATTCGAATTGTTCCTTTTTGTTGTATTTGCTAAGCTGGCTTACCAAAACAGAAAATTGAAAAATTGTCGTCCAAAGTGGACTGAAGTTGTATCATTGCACCATTATAGCTGTGAGAGTTGAAACGAACACAAACCACATAACGTAGTGGTTTTCGCTTCAGAAGCCGCGGACAGAATATGGAAAAACAACAATGAAACAAACAAATGGGAAAGCAATTCAAATTATTTTGCATTGCATGCTATTTTTTTTAATTTGTTTATTTATTTATTTATTTATTTATTTATTTTTTACATTTGGAGCTGCTTAAACTCAGAGGTACATCGACTGCAGGTAAGACGATATTACTTTGTGCAGTAAAACCCAAAAAATTTCTGGCCCTTTCTGGTTATCAGTTTTAAAATTATTTCGTTGAGTGTTTATTTAGCTTGATTTTGGTAGTAAATCACCGAAAACGTGTGACACTTTTTATTTAACGGTTCTCTTCAATTTTACTGTGTTTTATTTCGTGTCATGTCTTGTAATTTTGGAGTCAAAAGCTTTCCGTATTAAACCTATCTTTTGTGAACATCAACATTTGTTGAGAGTGCGACCGTGAAAGATATCGTAAACACAACGCCAAAGACTTAATAAGTGTGTTTCTTTTTTCAACAACGCCTCAACTCGTCCTAAGAAATCAAACACTTTGAAACCATTTTCACTGTTGTAAAGCACATTGCGAGACACAAGCGCTACCTTTCACATGTGCTTTTTTGGGGGGGGGGGAGAAATTGTCAAGCATGCAACTCACTTGAATAGCTTAAACGAGAAATTGCATGATGTTAGCAAAACCTTAACTTCTTAACGAAATTATCTTTTTTTAGGGAAAAAAAGGTTATTTGAAATAACTATCACACGATACGCTAGTTTAAAAAAACTATGAAAGGAACAATGAAGATGAAATTTTGCAAGCCCAGCTGAAAATACGCTGTTAGTTAACAGTAAGTTGTTGTCGTCAAAACATCTGTTCTCCACTTCATGCAGACGGGACGTCAAAAATTGGGAGATTTACGAAAGTTCCCACAGATACAAGATAATGAGGGTAGAACAATTGTCTACAAAGTACAGACAAGTGGCATAAACAAAATATATGACTGTCTCTGCTGGCTTAATGCCTCTTCGACGACCCATGACCAGCTTGATATAATCCAAAGAGAGGCACTCACAATTATCGACGAAGACGAACGAGCAGCAACGAGAAAGACAGTCTTTGTTAGCCATATTACGAGTCTCGGTTACAATCCTCTTTATAGTGAGTGCATGGTTTGAAGAGTATGTGTTATTATTCACTCTGTTTGTCATTTATGTTTGAAGTCATCACTATAAAATAAAAAAATGGTACTTTATTTTTGTCCCCACAACTACCCCCTTCTGGGGACTAAAACAGAACTTTTTACATAGCATGACATCTTATTTTACATATTAGAAACTACTCGCTGCTGAGAGGTCTTGAATAAGTCCCTGTCCCTGCACTCAATAAACCTCACCAGGGGCCCGTTTCTCGAAACTCCCGATAACTTAACTAAATTTTAAAATCATTATTATTTTATGGAATACGTTGGCAAGTTTGCACAGAATGATACCACCAATCGCTTAAAGAAAAAACTTGAACAATAGCTATCGGGCGCAGTAGGTTATCTGGAGTTTAGAGAAATGGCTCACAGGGTTTATCCCTCTATGTACGGCGTGGCTAGGTGAGTTGTTTTGTATTAAAGCGATGTTCTGTGGACTTTGGTCGTCACCGGCTTGCTACGGATGCAGAAACGTCACTTCCCAGCTTGCATTTTAAATAGGTGTGATCCACAAAGGAACGAAGCCCACCAAGGCGGATAATTGAGTGCCAATGCGAAAAAAAGAACTGAAAAGCAGTGGATGCAGGGCCTAAGCGAGGTGGGCGTTGACGGCTAATTTAAAAGCGTCCACAATTCCTTGATCAAATAATATTGGCGGGAAGATCGTTCTAGTGAGAACCGTTGTTAAAACTTTACTCACAGGTTTAAAAGTTGAATAAATTGTGTAGCGCAAATGTTTGAGTAATAACCTAAGGGTTGTGTACAATTGCACCAAAATTGCGCAGAAGAACCCACTATAAAACACAGACTCTTTAAGGCTGTGGTTAAAATGCAATCGAAGAAGAGACAGCAGCCCCGAAACGTCTGGTTTTTAACGTTTTGTTCCTTTTGTAGTTTTGGGGCATATTACGTAACTCCTCAGTTATACTTAAAGGTGTTGGCTTTGGCACCTAGCGGAATAAATCTGTCTTGTCATCCTTTCCTTAGGTTTAAAGTACGGCGGGAGAACTAAGCATGTTCACCGTTTCTTACATCATCGTGAGTCTTGCAATCTCTCGCTAGGTTTTGAGAGTGGGCCATTGCAGATCATTGAAAAGATTCCTTATATACCAGGGTGTTGTCATAGCAACCTTTCACAAGGTCAGGGATCTTCTTTAAACTATTTCAATATCTTTAATACGTTTCCCAGTGAACGGCTCCAGGCACAGATAAAGTATTCTGGGGTCTTACTAGAGGAAAGTATGTTTATTCCTTTCTTCAATTTCTTCACATAAATCCCAACGAGCGCTTTTTATTACCGACAATAGTAGAATTGGGCTTGCTCCAGTTTAAAACACACGAGAGTTCTCAGTACCCCAGCGTACTTATGATGGTCAACAACCTCGAGAGCTTTGCCCCGAATCATGTATTGGTGCACGACTGGGATATTTGTATAACATATTCTAAGGGCAACGCACTTCGCCTTAAAGGACAATTGCAAAACAATATATCGCCGCGAATCAAGATTTTGCATCGTCACAACCTGAAATTATTCCCTAGCGAATAGCATTATCAGCAAAGAGTCCAATTGTTGTAAGCTTTAACACACGATGTTCATCCGGCTTGGTTTTTATGATAAGCCACAGCCAGCCCAATACAAAGGACTAATAATTTTTTTCAACGCTTGTTACCTTGTGATCGAGCAAGATTGACTTACTCTGAAAGAAAGGGCGAGGAAATTCATGTTGATCCCCTAAAGCCTCCAGTTTTCTATTAAGACACTATCCCCATTATAAGGGATATTTATAAGGTGTGCTATAAAGTATCACGAGACTGATAACGACTGACTGACAAATAAAGATAAGGACGACAACATCAGTTATTGTGTCGACCAGGAAATAATCATATAGTCCCCGTGGGTAACTCTTAGAGCGAATATAGTTAAACCTCTGGCAAGCGACAACCTTAAGTGCCAGGAAAGGTGATCAAGTCCCAGATAAAGTGAATTGGTAGAAAAGGAGAAATTCAGTATCATATTTAAAAGCGCACGTGGTCTTTCCTCCAGCCCCATGTCGTTGACACAAGTATTTTCAACATTGCACTCATTGTTTTCTTCGTTTAGTACAAAGACCTTTAAAAACAAGATCTGTTTGGTTCAAACCATCCACACATCTTAGTTAAAACAAACAATGGTTGTAGGGTCCTGTTCATTTACCTATACATTCGGGGGACTAAAACGACTGGAATTGGATAAACTCACGCGCCACCATGTAAAACAGTCACAACGCCTTCAATGGCTGTGCAGAGCAATCCGAGTTTTGAGCCCTGTTACGTCCCGTCTGCATTGAAGCCACTTCTGTGCAGCTTGTTGATTTTTCCTTTTATCAGCTTTTAAAATCCCATTGGGCGCAATCTTGCACCAGGTTGTGCCGTTTACTGCTGCTGTCTTCTTAGTTTCAGGATTGATACTTACAAGCTTTAAGGATAAAGTTTGCAAACGTGCTTGCCTCTATCGCAGCATCTTGCAACCCACGCATCTAACACTTGTGGCAAGCTGTCCATTTTCCAGGCGTTTCACGTGACGAAGATGACAGAGACTGGCTCTGGAGCAAGAACGAGTGTAACATGCTCTTCTATTTGCACTCTCCTAATTAGTTGCGTATTCCTTATTCTAGGATGCCCTGCAGTACAACAACATCAGTAACGTAGCTGTGGTTACTAATCTACAAATAGCAATTGCAAATGTCCCCATTCATATAGTTTGTTTATTTTGTAAATTTAGAAATTTCTTTTTAAGCAGCTATTTTTGCATTAAACTACCTGTTTGCCTTCGCGTGCGAACATATTTTGATTTTTTTTTCTCAACAGTTTATTACATTCCTCTTGTCACTAATTTACACAGGTTTGGTGGCTACTAATTAATTAACAATTTCTTTGGATTACAATTTACCATTTGATTACATCCATGTTACAATAACAAGACTTCACAATTTACTCATTATTTACAGTTATTTGTCAATTACCATTACGCATGAGGAAAAATGGGTACACACACACACAACCAGAAAAAGGAAAAGGGGGAAGAAAAAGAAGTATAGAGATAACAACAAGGAGCGAATCAAAGGAAAAAGGAGAACTTTACAGAGGCATAGTGTGGAGCGGGATTAGAGTTTTGGAGGTAGTCGGGTTAATACTAGAGAAGTTTTTCAACTTTAAACTGTAAAGTTAATTTACGAAAAAACTCATAACAATTTACTGATGTTTGTAGGGCTTTGCAGGTGTAGAAGTAATGTTTGACTAGCAGCAGGAGGAGACGCAACTTTTTCTTTAAGTGAAGAGACCGCTGAAGAGATGTCGGTACTTAATTTAGAATCACATCATAAGGCGAGATGGTCAAAACAGTGCTTTGGCGATTGTTGAACCACTGTAAAGAGGCGTCTAACAGTTTTAAAAATTCCGGACAATCTAAGAAGGTGTGCTCTATGGAGTCCAACTCATTGCACATTTCACATTTTTCATCATTTGCTATTCCAAAGATTTTTAGTTCTTTTTTGGTTACGAGGACACGGTGAAGTAATTTAAAAGAAAACTGCCGCAGCTTGTTATCGGAGGTAATTTTATAAGTACTAGCAACAGCAGATTCCCAAGAATTGGCAATGACTGGATGGTTTTTCCCCCAAGAACTAATTGCGGTAGGCACGCAAGCAGAGCTTTCGATAAACAATTCATAATACTGTTTACAACGAAATTCATCGAAATTGATTAATTTATTTTCCGAGAGAAAGAAAGTGTTCTTTGTTGAAAGTTTATTCATTTGAGAATCGCCCTGTTCAGCAGATTTCTGTTTAAGAATACTTGGGATTGCTGAGATCATCTGGTAGTACTGTATAAAATTTGTTTCGATGTTGTATTTTTCTTTAAATTGATTGAAAGAGAGAAAGTCTCCTGAGTCAGATAGCAAGTCCTTAATGAAAGAAGATCTTTTTGTCATACCAAGGTTTCCAGAATACTGGCTTCTTGTCAATAAAAATTTCCTTATTGTTCCATAAGATAAAATCTCTTTTAAGAGGGGACTCATACTGACTACGTAGTTCGTGAAAAAACCGGAGAAGTTCACGGTAAACGCTAGGAAGTCGGTTATCCAAGTATTTAATGTCATAATTGCACTTAAGGAGGAAAGAAAGACCCCCGTGCTTCTCAAGGTAATGATTAGGAATTGCCTTCCAATTATCATTAGAGTCGGACAATATTCTTCAGTAGTAATGTGGGCTCATCTGGGAGTTAATCCTGGCTTCTGATTGGTTCTCAGTGGTTGCTAACCGGAAGTGTAACCGCTGACTGTGGGTTGCTAAGGGGATCGCGGGCTCACCGGAAGTCACGTGATTTGAAAGGGGAAACCGCTGCCCAGTGGAAAAAAAGGGATCGCGGGCTCAGGCAAGCGGAAGTCACGTGATTTGAAAGGGGAAACCGCTGACCAGTCTGAAAAAAGGATCGTGGGCTCAGGAAAACCGCTGAGAAACGCGGGCGCAAAGTCCAAAGTCCAATTTTTGGAATGGGGGTGTCCCATATATGGCCCATATATGGATTTGATATGGTTTTGATATGGCACCAGTCCAACTGGGGCAGTGGGGCAAATATAAAAGGGGTAAACCCTAAGTGAGGGCGGCTCCATTTAAACAAGGCCGAACCCTTCAACTCTCCCGAAAAAGTCAACGAACATAAATAAAGTGTCATGGAACATTCTTTATTGGTCCTTCATTTTTTGTTGACAACAAGTGAGAAAAAATAATGAGTCCTTTTTTACGAGAAACTGATGCAGGTTTTCATCCGTGAAATGGCTTGGGTTTTGGTGTGACCCAGAAAGTAGAGGGTTTTCCGGTGGGGCTCATAGGGATCGCGCAGTTCTCCCCAGAATCCTTCCAGGGCGTTGCCGTGTTCATAACAAATACCATACCACACAGGATTGTCTTTCCAATCGGTCTTGACATGCTGGACAAACTCCGGGTCTTCTTTCCATTCTTCATGGAGGACTTCAAGGACGACAAGAGGAACCTGGCAGCTAGGGCATTGGGGGGTCTGACCGTTCTGTTGCCATTTGTTGGCACAGGCGACATGACAAGGTAGAGCACAGCATTTCAACGTGGTATAATTGGTGACAGGTGTCAAACAGATCACACAGGGGTCGGGTTGCGCCATCAGGCCAAAGGATCAAAGAGAGGATTGGTCAAGAGCTGAAATTCGGTGGGGGTGATGATGCCTTCCTGACGGAGTCGGTACACTTCTTGATAAGGGAGCTGGTACCGTAAAGGTTGGACCAACTCTAAGATTTGTTGTCGGATTTGTCCTAGACGTTGTAGGATTTTCACGGCTTCCGGACTGACCTTATCGGCCATTCACCACTGGTAGTAGTTTTTCAAAGTTAATAAACACAATTCGTGACGACTGAGATGTTTGGTACTGTGAAGACGAAGCAGTTCAGAATAAGAAGCTTTGAAGCGGATTTCCTCCAAATCTTTTTCCAGTTGAGTCAACAAGGTGCGTAGACGATCAATCACTTGTTGGGCTTCTGGACTAATCTCTGGATCATCCATGAGTGTGTATGCGACAAGGAGGGGGGACGAGGGGTTTTTTATAGAGAAACAAAAGGGTCACGTGGGAGGGAAGGGACCAATGAGAAAGAGGTCCCACGGGGCCTCTAAGAGGGGTGGGACGGGGTGGGGGGACCCCCCTCCCCCCTCCTTAGATAGACCATGAGGCATTGCGCGGATCGGGGTATATAAGTCAAGGGAGGCCCCAGGACGCCATTCCTAGCTTTGAGTTGGTGCTGAGTAAACTTTTGTCGCTATGTCGTCAACAAGAAGAACGTTGGGTTCCCTGTTGAGCTTTGTGAATGTGAATGGTGAGGGGAGTTTGCAGAGGAGAGTGAGGGAGACAACCCCTGTGGAACGGCACACAAGACGTATGCATGAACGACGAGAGCAAGTGTGGCGGGGACTGACCCGGGAGCGCGTGGCCACCTTTCTTCGTTTGTTTGTGCTCTGTTTCGTGGAGTTGGAAAATGGGCTACCTTTGCATCCACTGACGTACCGTCTATTGAAGAAAACTCTCGTCAAGCGGATCATACCATGGATTCATTTTCGCTTGGTGTATACCATGGAGGAGAGGTGGTGGCCGATCACCCTGGCCCAGTTTCGTGAAGTGAATGGTTACTTGGCGGACCACCTGCCGCGGATCCACAAGGACGACGCATGGGATGCCATTCGGTATTTTTACGAGGAAGTGGTCCGCCAAAGGGAGGAGTACAAACGGATGGAGCAGTTGCAGAGGGAGGCCATGGAGAGTGTACGGCGTTGTTTGGAGTTTTGAACATTTTTTATTTCTGTTGAATTTTTTAAGTTGAGTCAAGGCTACTGTGCGTCAAGAGACATTATTTATGATGAACGTGCAAAACCAGTGTTGTCAGTTTTTAAAATTTTTAATTAAAAAGAAGAGTTGATGTTTTTTACAGAGTGGTTGGTGTTCTTTGCCACGCAGGGGTGCGCCTATTTACAATTGGAAAAACTACAATTGAAAAAATAAAAACTAAAAAAGGGCTATGTACAGATTGAAAAATTAAAAACTAAAAATTACAAATGAAAGTCTTCCAGTTCCATACGTAATTGATCAATGTTCTCGGGGAGACAGAAGGTGCGGTTGAATAAGGCTTGAATTTCGGCTCGGGTTTTCTCGTCCACATCCCGGGATCCCACGATAGCACTGCTTTGATGAAGGGTAGGCTTTTTAGGTCCCCAAGGAACAAATTGACTGCCTGTGACCAGGGTGGCGGCATTCTCATTGACTTGGTAGTAATGGTCCGAGCGGTACCATGATTGACTGGGAATGTCAAAGAGATAGACGGGTTTGCCTTGATCCATGGCCAATTGCACGGTCCAACCGGTGCCCCCTTTCACGCGTTTATGATCCGGTTCCAAGATGCCAAAGGCATAGATCGTATGGGCTTTCTTGGCCAATTGATAATTGCGTTGCAGCAATTGCAGGGTGTAAAAATGACTGGGCATCCGTTTCCCTAGTTTCTCTGCCGCCTGGTGAAGATGGGGGTTGGCCAACATCAGGACTTCCACGGTGGACGGGGTGATGAAGGCAGCTCGAGGATGATTCGGGGGGACTAGGACTTCTAATTGCATCCCAAAGTGTTTGGCTTGTTCTTCGACGAGGGCATCCGTACCTTTGGCTCCCCCGGTGTAGACCACATGACCATGACCAATCTGCAGTTCCAAGGCACCGAGATCTTGTTCTCCAATCATGGCGATGTTGGGAGGCATTTGCTCTGAGAATGAATGACGATCGAGAGACCAAGGGACCCTCTTAAATAGGAACACCTGACCAATGGGAAGAGGAGACGTCCTTATATGGGTAGGGGAAGCTGACCAATGGGGAAGAGGAGACGTCCTTATAGGGTCATGAAAAGCTGACCAATGAGAGCCAAGGGTCCTGGGTATAAAAAGGCAGGGGTGGGTGAAAAAATCGTGAGCACGATGTCTGTGGATCGGAAGAGAAAGTCAAGCGACCCTCCTTCGGGGAAGAATAAAAAGAAGAACACCATTCAAACGATGACGCCCGTGGACTGTGATCCGGTGGTGCGCGAAGTGGTGGAAGATACCCGAGCGGCGGTGGAAGATATGATGAAAGAATTGAATGACATGGTGGGGCAATCTACACCACCACCACCACCACCTCAATTCACCCTGATGACCATGTTTGACAATGAGGTGGACCATCATCAAGTCAAAGGCAACAATGAAAAGGTGGACTATATGGTATGCCCTTGCCATGATGTGCGTTTGGAGGCACGAGAATCTCAAAAGGGGTGGAAGTATGTGAAATGTCCCATCCAACCCTGTTTGCTGTTTTGTGGCCAAGATCAAGCTCTGGAGTATATGAAAGCCGTGTATAGTCAACCTCATCTAGAAGTGCTGGACATGTGGACTTGTTTGCAATGCTTTTGCCGTGAACCCGCCACGCTGCAACAGAGCCATTCGCCCCAGAACCCCGATCGTTTGTTTCTGAATTGTTCCAAGAAAACGTGTGGCTTCTTCCGATGGGCCGATCAACCCTTGGGTCCCAAGTACTGGAGCTGGTTTCATGACCATCCCCCCAAGAAAGCCGACGCCCTGGCCGAACCCCCGTTGCCGACCCGTGATGCTCAAGGGTATCCCAAGCGTGGCGTGGACATCCCTGGACCCCCGCCGCCCCCTCGAAGGAAAGAGGATCGCCCCCTGACAGACTATGAGAAACAATTGCTACGAGAAATTCAAGAGCTCAAGAACCGTCAAGAAATGATGGTGGCCCCGGCGCCACCACCCCCCAAGTACAGTGACAGTGTGGACAACTGGCAGAAAGATCTCGAGACCGTCGCCTGTGGCCGTCTAGGTCTCTTTTAATGTATTAAAAAGGAGTAGGAATAAAATATGTTATCAATGTGACCATGGAGGCTGTTGTGTGTTATGCGGGGGAGTCTCTCTTGTCTCGGGGGGAATGGCAATGCCATCAATCCCTGTGCCAAGTGTTACATGATCATCAACCCGGGGCCAAGATCCCGATTCCCCCATGTCCCGAGGACACGCATCCTCTCCGCGTCTTTGAAGAAACCCACGTGGATCGTAACCTGTATCGATGGGTGGTGTTTGTCGTATGGTTAAAAGCCCATCCGGACGCCTGGCGATGGTATCGAATCATTCAAAAGGCGCATCCCCACGCCATCCCTTCCATACCGGCTTTATGGGATGAATGCCAGAAGGTATGGCCCCTCGAAAGAGAACTAAACGCTGGTCAACAACAACAACAAAGTTGAAGAGAAGCAAACGTCGTGTCTCGTCAACGAAGAGTGCCAAAGACTCGCAACAATGGTTACGTCGTTATCATGATCCTCGCGCCCCGGGGAGTTTAGGTGGGGTGCAACGGTTTGCCAAAGCCCAGGGACTCCCTTTGAAAAAAGCCCAACGACTCTTGGAACGGGATGTGGGCTACACCTTGCATAAACCACGACGTCGTCGTTTTGCCACCTTACCCGTGATCGTAGGGGGTTTAGATGATCAATGGGCGGCGGATTTAGTCGAAGTGCAACGGTTGGCCAAACATAATCGGGGTATACGCTACTTGTTGACCTTCGTGGATGTCTTGTCCAAGTACGCGTGGGTACAACCGTTGAAAACCAAAACCGGCGTGGCCCTCGTGAAAGCCTTTGAGAAGATTGTGAGACAAGGAGGACGACACCCCAACCGATTGCAAACGGATCGAGGGAAAGAATTTTATAATCGGACCTTTCAACGATGGGTCGACGAGCAAGACATTCAACATTTTTCGACCGAAGGGGATGCCAAAGCCAGTGTGGTGGAACGATTTAATCGCACCTTGAAAGAACGGTTGTACCGTTATTTGACCGCGGCTAACACCTTACGCTTTGACGACGTGTTACCCGAGTTGGTGCAAGGCTATAATGCCACCCGTCATCGAAGTATTGGCATGCCCCCTCAAGACGTGACATGGGACAACGAAGAAGCGGTGTGGAAACGATTGTACAGCAAACGATTGAAAAGCCAGAAAAAAAAACCCCAATTGAAGGTGGGGGATCATGTCCGTCTCAACACGATTCATCGGACGTTTGGCAAAGGGTATCTCCCCGGTTGGACCGAAGAAGTGTTTGTGGTGCATCGTGTGATCCCGGGCCCCGTGCCCACCTATAAGATTCACGAATGGGATGATACCCCCGTCCAAGGCACGTTTTACGAGGAGGATTTACAAAAAGTCCATGTGTCCGACGTGTTTCGCATCGAAAAGGTACTTAAGCGACAAAAAGATCGATGGTTGGTCAAGTGGAAAGGGTGGCCCGACAAGTACAATAGTTGGATTGCTCGTAGAGAGGTGACGTCCCTTCGGCCACGCAAACGACGACGCCGTTAAAACAATGACGTTCGTCCCCAATTCGTCGTTTTACGTGACGTTGATGAGTCATGCGAGTACCAAGGAGTTTCCGGGCAACAAAGCCCATCTGTTCCGAAACCGGTTGCCGAAACCCATTCGATTTATGGGCCGAGGATGGATGGTGGGTATGGTGAGTTTATCCTTACCCACCATTCCGGTGGTCGCGGAAGAAGGAGGCGTGGGCGAGTCCCATCCTCTGTTGTATGTACGATGGCACGAACGGGTGAATGACACAGACGATCAAGGAGACGATGTCTGGTGGCATCAACGTCGCGAACTCTTTACCTACGGTCGAGATATGAAAAAGGAATTGGCCTCGTCGACGGGATCGCACTTGTTTCATCAACTGGTGTACCGTTACGAGCAAAGCCGTGCCAAACAAACCGCCCCCAAGAACAAATGGGCAGAGGACAATGGCCTCAAATTGTACCCGACCTTTGAATGGACCTCCGAAGGGGATTTGGTGTTGAATACCGTCAATGTGGATTACAAACGACAAGTGGCCCGCGTGGAATGGGGCAGAACCTTGGCCTTGAGAATGGGATGGATTGAACAAGTGTCGACGGGGGTGTATCGATTGGGACCCAATATCATACAAGAATTTCATTCGGCCTCGATTCCTACACCGTCGGATGTCCTGGATGGCAGCAATAAACCCGCCTTTTGGAAAGTGGATGGGGATTATATGAACTTGAGTATGACCTGTAATTGGCGGTTTGTGAATTTGAACGCGACCTTTCGGCCCTCGTTGGAATTTCCCGCGGTGCGTCCTTTGCACGTGTATTGCAATGTAGGGACCAGCAGCATGGTAGGGGGTCGCATCACCGATCTCTTACGAGAAATCAAGTACCAGCCCGAAAACACCACCCACTTTGAACCTCGCCACATTCAATATGTCCCAGTACGCAATGAAGTGGTGGAAATCGTGGAAACCCAGATGGCCGAAACCAATGGGGATCTGGTCCAATTTGGCGAAGGACGTACCCTCCTGACCCTGCACTTTAAAAGGGAGGTGGTGGTGTGAAGAAGAAGACAAAGATGTCGTTCTACGTGACGTTACCCAGTCATGCCAACCGACGTGAATTTCCCAACAACCAAGCCAATTCCTTCAAGATTCGTTTACCTCAACCGTTACAGCTCACGGGGGGTGGATGGCAAGTGGGGTTGAGTGCCATTTCTTTACCGGATGCCCGCGTCAATTTGTACGAGTTGGTGATGAAAGGACAACACGTCTTAGGCATCAAATGGCACCTAAAAGCCCCCAGTCAAAGCGGAGGTACCTATAACAAATATGGAGCGGCCGTGACCAAAATTGACGATATTAACGATTGGGATTGGGTGGTGGACGGGGTGAGTTTTATGAAAGCCGCCATTACTCATGTGGAACAGAAACGACGGGAATCGGTGATCCAAGGGGGTACGTTTTTGGACGATCAAGGCAAACACACGTACGTCAAGTTTCGTTGGGAAGGGGAGGATCTGCTCATTGACAACACGAATGTCTCTCATGATGGATCCGTTCGCACGCCCTCGTTTGCCGTTCATACCAAGTTAGCTGCCAAGATGGGATGGTTACGTAAAATCACCAGCGGATGGATTTTGGGACCGAACTTACAGCAAGACTTCCTGGGGGATCAAATCCCCGACATGACCAAGAACAGCGATTGGAAGGATATCACCGATAAGGATGGGAACCCGGTGTTTTGGCCCACCAGTCGAGTGGAAGACTACATGGAATTGAGTATGAGTTGTGGGTGGCGTTTCACCAATTTGAATGTGGCGTTTCGGGCGGTGGTGGGGGAACCCACCCGATCGTTGCACGTGTACTCGGACGTGGCAGGCAGCACGGTGGTGGGCAATCGCGTGACCGATTTGTTGCGTGAAATCCAGTACAAGCGACAAGGACGTGGCACCCTCTACTTTGAACCGTTGCACATTCAATACATGACTCTTCGTAACGAGGTGGTGGAAATCATTCACGTTCAAGTGGCCGAAACGATTGGTAGGGGAGGCGACTTGGTCAAGTTTGGCGACGGCCATACCATTGTCACGTTACACTTCAAAAAGGCATAAAAAAGAGAGTCGAGAAGGGACCCCAAGTCAATCATGCCACCGAAACGACGACGACGACGACGGCGAAAACAGCGTCCCCAAGCGGGGGAAGGGATCAACGCAGTGATTGCGGGAATTCCTAAAACTGCATGGTCCATCACCAAAGGGATAGAAAAGTTGGCGAAAAAGAATGCCAAAAAAGCGCATTTGAAACGCATGGAGGAAATTCGACAAGGAAAACGAAAACGCTATGCGGGGGAATCGTGCAACCTCATGTGAGTATAAAAAGAAAACAAGAGTTGTGAAAACAAGCAAACATGCCGAAGACGAGAAGACGTCGAAGACGAAGAAGAAGGCAACGAGGGGGTCTCTTGCCCCTGGCTGCGCTGATTCCAGCCTTGATCGCGGGAGGGAAAGCCGTGGCGTTGGGTGCCGCGGGGGGTGCGGCGAGTTACGGGGCCAAGAAAGGGTTGGAAGCCGCGTTTCGAAAAAGAAGACGATGAATGACGGTATAAAAAGAGACGAGTCCTGTGACACCCACCAAACGTGATCCTTGGTAACACGTGAAGAGTACGATGCGTGGGGGAAGTTTGACACGATTTCGGACCGACGAGTGGTATGATCAACAGGGTCAAAGTGGACAAGGGCTGGTGACGGATCTCTTGCGTGGAGGGTTCCAAGGCCTTAAAAGCACGCGAAATCCTTTAAAACTGCCTAGTAATATCAAGAGAGGCTTGGAAACGGGTTTGACACGTGGGATCAAACGCAAAGCCGAAGACGTCCTTAAAAAAGAAATTACCAAACAAGCCAAGAAAGTCTTGAGCCATAAGAACGTGAAACAAGCCGTACGGGTAGCCAGTGCCTTATTTCCCAAGCAAACCAAACGGGCGCGAGATATTTTGGGAGTCTAAACATGGACCCCGTGCATTCACGACCTCGACGCATTCGTAGTGATCGGGGCTTGTCTCAATGGGGAGGTCTGTATCCGTTTTGGAAACTCATGCGGCGACAACGTGGCGGCTGGTTGAGTCCCGAGGTGATGCGACTGCCCGGGTTTGATTTGAGACAACGCTTAGCACGACGACGACGGTATAAAAACCCCTCACGACGACGACGTGCCACCACTCGACGACGTTAACCATGCCGAATGTGATGTCACGCCTGACAGCCCCTACCTACTCGGAAGGGGCTGCCCCAGCGCATCCGCGTTCCGAAGGGACCGTCAACCCGGCGTTACGGATTTTCAAGGTGCCCCCGACCGACATTAGCATCAATGCCTATCGCATGGTCACCATCCAACCCACCACCACGGGTATCAATCCCATGGAATTCATCATTCCAGGATTAGACGATTTTGTGGATTTGGGACGCAGTTACTTTACCATGGAATTGAGATTGCAAAAGAGTACGAACGATAACTTGGTGGCCGATCAGAAATTGTGGCCCGTCAACAATTTGGCCCATTCCATCATCAAACAAATTGACTTGCAGTTGAATGGCACGTTGATCAGTCCTCAATCCGACACCTATCATTACAAAGCTTACCTGGAAACCTTGCTGAATTATGACCGAGAAGATGGCAAGACCGTGTTAGGACCCCAAGGCTGGTACAATCAAGTGGATTTCCCACCCCAATGGACAGCCAACAACACGGACAAAGCAGGAGACCATGCAGCCTGGAACGCTCTCAGTGCCAATCACAAAGGGGCTTTGGATGCCATGGTCACTGAAGTGACCAAGTATGCTGGAGGCGCCACCCACAGTCTGGTGTTTACCCCGCACCTGGAAGTGTTTCACTTTGGCAAACTGTTGGTGCCAGGCATTGAAATCAAGATGAAATTTCATTTCAATGGCCCCAACCTGTTTTTCAATGGGGTGGCTCTCGCCGGCCGATTGATGGAAGGCGATGTGAAACTACGGTTTCATCTCTGTCAACTGCGTTTGAATGATGCCATCTACCAGAGTTTATCTGAAAAAAGACACAATGAAGGCCAAGTGGCTGCTTACCCCACCGTCCGTAGTGAAATCCGCACCTTCAGCATGCAAGGCAATGTGACCCGTTTTGATATCCCCAACCTGTTTCAAAACAGAATACCGGACCGATTGATTGTAGGGTTGTTGGACAGCCGCGCCTTCAATGGGGATGTCACCCGAGATCCCTTCTGCTTCCAGAAATTTGGTTTGACCTCCATCAAACAGATTGTCAAAGGCGAAGAATACCCTTATGAAACCCTGCACTTGATACACAACAATGGCACCCGAGATAACTTGGGGTACTTCCGTTTTCTGCAAGCCAGTGGGGCTTGGTGTAAAAAGAAAGGCAATATGGTGGAACTAGGAGATTGGGGCGAAGCGAAAAATTGTACCTTGTTCATGTTTGACAATGTGGCCAATGGATGTGTAGACAGTCAAAACCTCAACCCCAAGCAAAGTGGAGATTTACAACTGGTCTTGGAATTTGGAGCTGCCCCCGGTACCAATATAACCGTGCTCGTCTATGGAGAATTTGAGAACTTGCTGGAGATTGACAGCAACGGAGCCGTGTTGTACAACATTTACCAACACTGATGGAACACGTGGCCTTGAATAATGTGCAGTTGGATTATTTAGCTCGCGACGATCCCCACTTGAAACCGATGTTTTATGGGACGGTGGCCTGTGATCGATTACCCAAGCGTCCTGTCAAGACCCAACGCCAAGGGTACATTGTGAACACCGACCCGCACGATCAACCCGGACAACATTGGTTGGCGGTGTGGACGGAGGGAAACGTGTGTGAAGTCCTCGACAGTTATGCTTTGCCCATGGACACGTACGTGCAAGCCGCCCCGTTCCAAGATTGGATTGGCCAACATTGGAAGTATGTGGTGACCAATGGCAAGTCCCTCCAAGCCATTTCAAGCAAGAGTTGTGGGGATTACGCCTTGTTGTACTTGAAAGCCAAAGCCCGTGGACGGACCTTGCAAGACTTTTTAAATGAGTTTTCGGATCATGATTATGTAAGCAATGACCATCAAGCCGGTCAACGCGTTCAACAATTGATTGTAGGCCAAGAAGCCAGATGGTATCAACTCTGTTGTCATCCGTATCATCAACGGAATGATTAAATAAAAAAAATTTGTTGGAAAAACGGTGTCGGAGTCGTAGCTCAGTGGGTAGAGCCTTTGGATCCCCCGAAAAAACAGGTGTAGGGGGATCGCGCGTGGGTTCGAGTCCCACCGATTCCAATAAAAAGGTGCCTTTTTTTTCTAAAATGGGTATTATCATCATGCAAACGGGGAAACCGTTTCGTTTTCATACCCCCTCCTCTATCTTGGTGGTGGGACCCTCGGGATGTGGCAAAACCGTGTTTACGGAAAAACTCTTGGTAGACAACCCCGAGTTGTTTGAAAGTCCCCCGACGCAAGTGCATTATTGTTATGGGGCGTGGCAAGATCGATTTCGAGGCATGCAAGATCGTGGGGTGATGTTTCACGAAGGGATTCCCGATCATCAAGCCTTGGTCCAATGGTTTCCTCAAGGACAGGGGGTCCTCGTCTTGGATGATTTAATGGATGAAGGGAGTCACGATAAACGCGTGTTGGATTTATTCACCAAACATTCACATCATCAAGGGGTGACGGTGCTCTACTTGTGTCAAGACATGTTTCCCGTGGGGCGCTATGCCAAAAGTATTTCCCGCAATGCGCATTACATTGTGGCGTTCAAGAATCCCCGAGATCAATTAGGGGTGCGCAATGTCATGCTGCAATCGTTTCCGACTACTTGGAAAGACACGTTGGAGACGTTTCATCAGGCTACCACGCGCCCGTATGGCTATTTGATGTTAGATTTACACCCGGCCTCCTCGGATCAACAACGGTTATGGAGTCACCTGTTAAAAGACGAAGGATGGACGCGCACCTATCAAAAGCGAGTATAAAGGGACGAGACGCTTGAACGGTCTTTTCGAAAAGAGCAACCATGGCGGATGATGACCGTCAACCTCCGCAAGCCCACGATACCACGACCCCAGCCGGGGTCGGGGCGACCACTAGCAATGTAGTGTCCCCAGGGACCATCCAAGAAATTTTGAATACGGGGGACTCAAGCTTGATCGACCAAGCCTTTGATCAAATGACCGTCGAGGACATGATCGCGTATGTGGAACAGCTGCCCTCCCCTCCTGCGTTTAGAACCTCTTCCCCTGCTGGGGTAGGAAGCCCAGGAAGTCAATCGTTCCGTAGCATACACACTACCCCGCCGTCTTCCGTGGACACTCCACCTAGTTGGGGGAGCGCTCGCTTGTCGTCCGGAGCGCGAACCCCCCTTAGTCAGGGGAGCGCTCGCTTGTCGTCCGGAGCGCGAACCCCCCTTAGTCAGGGGAGCGCCCGATTATTGACAGCGGCGGGTGCCGGAGGTGATGGTAATGGTAGGGGACGCCGTGGACCCAGGACTAGAGGTGGTGGACGTGGTGCTAGTGGTGGTGGTGGTGGTGGTGGCGCTGGACGTGGTGGTGGTGGTGGTGGTGCTGGACGTGGTGGTGGTGGTGCTGGACGTGGTGCTGGTGGTGGTGGTGGCGGCGCTGGTGGTGGTGCTGGTGGGGGTGGTGGAGGAGGAGGTGGTGGTGGTGGTGGTGGCGGTGGTGGTGGTGGTGGACGACGGGGGCGACGACGCCGACGACTTTTCCCCACTTCACCTGCTTCCACCACTCCCGGATCGCCTGGAAGTTCTGGCAGACAACCTCGTACCTTGCGTCAAGCCGATTTACAACGACGTTTACGCATGCTGTTACAAGATCAAGAACAATTGGCCCAAGGACGGGAAATTGCTAATGTGACCATGACCAATAGTATTGTGACCAGTTATAAACAGGGAGGAGCCCCCAGCGTACAAACCTCGTCGTCCCGGGTGTCGCCGTGAGGATGAAAACCGTCGTGTCGTTATTGAATGGATCCCGACGTCCTGGCATCCCCTTGCCACCCGAATTGTTACAACGGATGGATTCGTTGTATGCCTTTTACCATCAACAATGGTGGTGTTATCGCAAAATGTTGAATCATTTCAAGTGTTGTCATGCCTTGTACAATGGCCTGGCGTTACTCCTGATGGCTGCCGGTATGATTGCTGGTCCCCTGTTGGACAACAGCACGTTGGTGGCGTGTTTGGCGGCCGTGGGCACCGTGGTCAAAGGATGGGCCGATTTTAAACAATACCAATTTAAAGTGACCATGAGTCGATTTGCGTTTACCACCTATGCCAAAGCCTTGACCGAATTGAAAACCTATGGGCGCGGGGTCCCCTTGGAGGACCTGGAAGGATTTTTAATCAAGATGCAAACCTTGGATGATACGATTGTGGATTTCACTCCTCCGTTACCCAAACGATGCGTGCAAGAGTACCATGGTCATTTTGTCTACCAACCCGTGGAAGCCCAATGCTATGTGGACGGATGTCCTCGTCCCTTGAGACCCAAAGGGTATTGGATAGATAAAAAGCCGCTCCCTCCCAGCCCGACACTCTTAGAACCATGGCCGTCCGACGACGACGACGACGCAGAAAAAGGAAACAAAGAGGAGGGGCTTTAATGCGTCGCAAACCCCGTTTGGTGGATAAAATTGCCCATGGCATGAGTATGTTTCTATCGGGGCCCGCGCCTGGGTTTGGGCTCGCTTTAGGCAAATTAGGTGGTCAAGCCTTGAAAGGCATTACCGATAATGTACAACATTACCGACGACAACGAGGCGGGGGTTGGTGGTCCGATTTCAAACGCAATACCCGTCAAGGCTATAAAGAGACGCAAGACGCCATCAAACAAAACAAAGCCCTTCAACGTGTCTTGTCGCACTCATGGTATCCTTGAAGAGAAGACGACGACGACGACGACGTCGTCAACGAGGTGGTTTTTTGAACTTGTTGGTCCCTGCCCTGACGGGATTGGGGAAAGCTGTGGCCTTGGAAACGGATAAACGTATAAAACGCACGATCCAAAAAGCCAACCAACGGTATCGTCGCCGTCACCGATAAAGGATGCAACGTCTTCGACGTCAATTCCCGTTTTTACGCTCCATGTTACAAGAAGCCAATGGCTCCAAACGTCAAGAGTTGTTACAACATGCCAATGCCGATCAAATCAATGCCGTGAGTGAACTGGTCTTGAACTTATTGAAAAACAAGATTCCCATCACACCCCCCATCCTAGCCAAGCTTCGACCCTATAAAAAGGTGCTACGCGATTTGGGACGTCGTCGACATTCCGTGAAAAAACGTCGGGCGTGGTTGGTTCAACAAAAAGGACGCGGGTTATTTCAAGGACTCCATCAGGTGTTATGTCAATGTCTTCGTTAACCCTCCCTACCTGGATGAAACTGTTACAAGAGGCCAATCGGGCCACCGACCAGTGGAAAGACGAGTGTCATTATTGGAAGCATAAATATCGCCTGTTGTATCGAGAGTACAGGCACATCTTAAAGTCCCGTCTTTGTGAGAGCTGTCGTCAGATAGAAGACGGGGAACTTTGCTCCGAGTGTAGTCAACCCCCATGGATGCAGTCTACATGATTCCCCACAAGGACTTGGAGCAACTCATTCAATATTACAAAGGAGAACTCACCGAAAATGCCTTGTTGAACAAAGCCGCCACGCTCGCCGCTCAAAAACATGTCTTGTTAGCCAACCCTCAATTGCCCCCGGCCGTGGTCAATGCTCAAACCAAACCGTTGAGTCAAGAATTAATCAAGTTAACCAAACGCATTCGTCAATTTCCCGGAGGCGTGGGAGTGGGTGCCCCGGGTGCACCTCCTGGCGAAGAAGAAGAAGAAGACGCCGGGGATTTGGTAACGGGACCCGTGGAACAATGGTTGAAGCGCATGATAAAAGGAGGTCCGTCGGCTCCCAAGCCCACCATTACCCCTGCTACCAGGGAAGGCACGAGACAAGAGGGACCTTCTACCAGTCGAGGGGATACCCGGTCGCGTTTACAAGCCATTCGAGAACAGCGCAAGGCCTTGGAAAAAAAGTTAGGCGAGAGTGGTAAAGGCAAAGGCAAAGGCAAAGGCAAAGGCAAAGGCGTCTCCCGTGAAGTGCAAGCATTGAAACCCTTACCCGGTTGGGAAGATTGGGCCAAAGGCAAACCCCCCCGACGACGACGTTTGCAGTACGACAGTGAGTAAAAAAAGATGGCCCCCCGCACCAAGAGGAGGAGGAGAAGGGGCACCCAACGGAAACGCCGTCAACGCGGAGGGGCCTTGGATGTCCAAAAATGGATTGCTAAAACCGGCAAAGAATTTCATTGGCCTGGCTATCAATACATGGGCCCTGGCACGCATTTAGCCAAACGCCTGAAACGAGGGGATCCCGGGATCAATCGCTTGGACCAAATTGCGAAACAACACGACATTGATTACAGCCGTGCCAAGAATTTGCAAGACAAATGGAAAGCCGATACCAAGATGATCCAAGCCATTGATAAATTACCCGGCAAGAAAACCAAGACGGAACGGGTGGTCAAAAAATCATGCAAGCCAAGAAACGTTTAAAATTGTAAAACACTTTAATGACAACCCCATACCATGTTGAAAAATAAACAATGAAAAATGTCTCATTGGTCCTGTTTCGGCAGTTCCCCTAGTCTTTCTGTAGTCTCAAACAGGATGTTGGAAACAAATGAAAATGTCTGATTGGTTCGTTGTACTGTCTCAAACAGGAATCTCAAACAGGATTCTGGAGAATCCATTGTGATGTAGACAAAAATGATCCACGTTGATAAACAAATGTCAATCACTGTCTCTTTTCTAAACAAAGTCCTCCAAATCAAAGTCAGGCTCAAAGTCAGACTCCTGGGGGCTCCATGGGCCCAAATCACGTAATACCTCATACAAAGAGTCGTCCGATACTGACGGCAAGTCCTCGAGTAGATTGTCCAAAAATCCCTTCCCCCCGTCCCACATGTCACAAGAAGAAAGGGACGATTCGTTGTCTACAGAATAATCCGTTATGGTCTCAGGTTGGTCCATACAATCCTCAGGGTGGGGTGAGAGGGTATCATAAAAGTCCTGCATAAAATCTTCCAGGGTTACGGTTAATGTCAGGGGGCCCAACGCCTGGCGTTTCTCCTCCGTTCTCTTTTTGGACATGGACCCTCTTTGTCGACGTAAGAGGGCCGCCCTCTCAGTCTTTCTCGCCCGGTATTGTTTCTGCCACCGTTGCCCTGCTTCCGAGTAGTAATATTGTTTTTTCTGCTCCCGGAGGCGTTCTGCATGGTCCTTATAGTACTGTTTCGCGTACGCCTTGCACCTCTCCCAGTTCCTCTCCCGATACCGTTGTTTCTGGGTGTCGACTCGCTTGGCATGGGTGACCCGATAGCGTTGATTCCGGGCAGTGATTCGCTCGGGATGCCTGGCCCGATAGCGTTGTTTCCGGACGGCTTCTCGCTCGGGATGCCTGGCCCGATACCGTCGTTTCTGGGCGGCTATTCGCTCGGGATGTCTGGCCCGGTACCTGGCACTGGCGGCCCGGTCCAGCGCCCGTCGTCGGGCTTCTTTCGCCCGGAGCTGTGCGAGTTCATTGAGGATGTCGGCGTTGGGGGTATCCGTCGTGGGGGCCCGTTCGTCGTCACTATCGTCACTGTCATCGTCGTAGGGGTCATAGTCGTAGTCGTAGGGGTCATAGTCCTTGTCGTCGTCTGAGTCATTAAGTGCATAGCTGTCGTTGTTTGGTCGGGAGGTCGTACGTCGTCGGTTGCTGCGGCGGAGCCCTTCTCTTTCTCTGGACATGGGGTGATGGTGGCGGTGCTGGCGGAGGTGTCAAGGGCCGTTTAAATTCGTACCGCCAGTAATTGCAACAGAAGTCGAGGCCCTCGACGAACCACTCACAGGTGTGTTGAGGGTAGCACCGTTGATGAAAAGGACGCGCCTGTTCTGCTCGGCGTCTCTGGGCCTCGACTTTTTCGGGCTCCAATTCTTTCAACGTTTCTGCAAACCCAGCAATGCCTTCGTCCTTCAATAGCAGCTCCTGTTTCACCTGCTCTAAAATCTCCTCCACTTCTAAATCTACCTCGAACTTCTCAAACTCTTCCAATAGCTTCTGATGAATACCCTCCATCTTGAGATGTTTCCCCTCGAGGTTCGCTTTCTTCTATAGGGACTTATTCGTTCCCGTGATGCCCCATGGGCCCAAACTAGGGAGGGCGGAGGGGGGTCCCCCCACCCCGTCCCACCCCTCCCAGAGGCCCCGTGGGGGTCTGCTTGTGATTGGTTCCTGCTCTTCTTCACGTGACCCTTTTTTCTCTATAAAAACAGAGCCCCGACCGCCAGCTGAGTCATCTGATCATGGCCTCGCCGCCGCCGCCAGAAGATGAGGATGATGCCCGTGCTGGACCTAGTGACCCATTACTCGGACTACAGCTGTCTAGTGATGATGATGAAGCAGACTATCATGACCTGTTGGCCCATTTGGAACGACAACATGCCTTTCAAACACGACTCCTTCAACAAAGTGGAGCCGGAGATACCTCGATACAAAGGGGTGCAGGAGGGTTGGATACCGCGATCGGAACCTTTGACTTTGAACTCCAACCCTTTGTCGATCGGACGAGTCGTCGAATGGGGGTGCGTGAACGCCATTTCAATACCCAGTTACGTCAAAGGGGGAACTTGATTCCAGATCAAAACATCACGGAAGCTCTCCAAGAGGGGTTACGTCGAGCGGTGAATCAAGTGTTGACCACCACGCCTGACCTCCACGATCAAGATCGCCTCTACTTCACCATCGGATCCGATCGACTCCATAACAATTTTCAGGGGTGGGGATTACGCGCGGGGGAATGGCGTGAAGACACAGAGCGTGAGAGGCCCTGTTCCAACGTTTAGCTCAAGCCCTCAACAGCAACGAACAATTTGAAATGGACGATTCGTTTCAAGTCTCCATCACGCAAGTTCATCATGCACCTCAAGGCACCGGCAGACCCCGTCGTGGCAAACCCGGCCACCCTACCATGGACATGTTAACGGCCAAGAAAAACTCCGTCATTCGGATTCAAAACAGGGATGAACTCTGTTGTGCTCGAGCCCTCGTCGTCGCCAAAGCTCGCGTGGACCAGCACCCGAAACAGAGAGCCATTCGGAAGGGAGAGGGCCCGCTGCAAAGAACCCTGGCTTGGGACTTGCATCGGGAAGCCAACGTGCCCCTCGGACCATCCCGTTACGATGCCCTGACGTCTTTTAGTCAAGCCCCGTCCCTCGGAGGTTACCAGATCCTGTTGGTGGATGCCCATCGATCTTTTCACATCACGACCTTTGGAGGCCCCCAAGACAAACAATTGATCCTGTTGCACCACCAAGGCCATTACGATGTCATCACCAAGTTGCCGGGATTTTTCGGGTCCAGTTACGTCTGTGCCCATTGTTGGAAACCCTACAACACCGAGGGACGTCATCGCTGCACCAAACAAAAAGGGCATTGCCGGGCCTGTTGCCAAAAAGAGTGCCCTGACTTCCTTCATGCATACCCTCGAGGCCAGAAAGCCACTCAACGTTGCAACAGGTGTCATCGGGACTTTTTCGGAGACACGTGTTTCCAAATGCATCTCGTCAAAGACCACGCTGGCAAACCCGCCAGCAACCTCCAGTCCACCATCTGTTCTCAACGTCGTCGCTGTAAAGACTGTCGTAAACAGAACGTGGGATTAGACCAGAATGAAAAGCATCGATGCAGGTATATCGATTGTCCCTCCTGCCACGAGTACGTGGACGGCGAAACGCATCGTTGTTTTATTCAAATAGCCCCCAAACCTCAAGCCAACCAGAAAAGAAAGAGGAAACGAGGAACCCCAGACACCGTCCCGGAGGACGACGACCAGCCCCCGTTGCATGTGTTTTTTGATATTGAAGCCATGCAACCCCAGGAAAAACACATCGCCAATCTCGTCGTGGCCGAAACCGAAGACGATGACCAACCCAAGTGTTTCCCCGGTCACCATTGCGTCCGCGATTTCCTAGAATGGTTAGATACCTTGACCCTCAACGACACACGACAAGTCAATGTCCTCGCTCATAATTTCCAGGGCTATGACGGATACTTTGTCATTCATCAATACTATGGCGACAACCGGATCGTCGAGCAGCTCCGGAACGGGTGTAAACTCTTGGAAGTCAAACACGATCGCCTTCGTTTCATCGATTCGATGAGTTTTTTCCAGATGCCTCTGTCCGCCTTTCCAAAAACCTTTGGCTTGACAGAACTCTGCAAAGGGTACTTCCCGCACAAGTTCAACCATCCCGCCCACCAAACGTACGTGGGACCCGTCCCAGCCCTCGATTACTATATGCCCGAAACCCTGTCACCCCAAGACAGGCAAGCCTTGGAAACGTGGCATCAACAGCAACGCGACCAAGTCTTTGACTTTCAGAAAGAATTGGTGGCTTACTGCCAATCGGATGTACGTCTGTTGAAAGAAGGGTGCCTGACCTTCAAACGCTTGTTTGAAACCCTGACGGGCTTCAACCCTTTTGAACATATCACCATTGCTTCGGCCTGCAACCGGGATTTACGCATGAACCGGATGATCCCCAACAGCATAGCCAGTGAACCCGTCCGTGGTTGGCGCAACTCCATCAATCAATCCCGCGTCGCCCTGGAATGGCTCACCTGGTGCGGCCAAGAAGTCCAACATGTGGGTAATGCCGGTGAAGTTCGCATCCCACCTGCTGGCTTCGTGGATGGGTACTGCCACGACACCCGGACCGTGTACGAATTTCAAGGCTGTTTCACCCATGGATGCCCGACGTGTTATCCAAACCGCCACGAACCCCATGTACGCCACTTTGATCGGACCCTGCAAGATGTCTACGAGGCCACCCAACAAAAGATCCAACGGCTCAAAGACCGAGGGTACACGGTCGTCCAAATGTGGGAATGTGAATGGGCTCGCCTCAAAGACACCTCCTCGGATATCCGCACGTTTGTGGCCCAGCTTCAATTCACAGACCCCTTGAATCCCCGCGACGCCTTCTGTGGAGGGCGTACCAATGCCGTCAAGCTGTATCATCATGTCACCCCCACTCAAAAGATCCATTACATCGATGTCACCTCCTTGTACCCATGGGTCAACAAAACCTGTGTCTACCCGAAAGGACATCCTCGTATCATCTCCACCCCGGGTCACATCGACATCCATCAGTACTTTGGCCTCATCCAATGTCAAATCTTGCCTCCACGCGGGCTGTACCATCCGGTCCTACCTTACCGCCATGACGGCAAACTCCTGTTTCCCCTCTGTGCAACGTGTGTGCAAAACGAAATGCCCA
Organism: Siderastrea radians; assembly: GCA_964017195.1. NCBI lineage: Eukaryota > Metazoa > Cnidaria > Anthozoa > Scleractinia > Rhizangiidae > Siderastrea > Siderastrea radians. Next base: position 52,889,990 of record OZ024887.1, on the reverse strand, counting down.
AACGTCCCTGGGACAGATCCCCCGAATGCAGCCATACGGACGACCAACGGGTTCTGACGGGGACGTGGTGCAGTCCGGAATTGGTCAAAGCCGTCGAGCTCGGGTACCAAGTCCAGTACATCTACGAGGTCTGGCATTTTGACGAGACCTGCCAGGGGCTGTTCGAAGATTACGTCAACACCTGGTTGAAAATCAAACAAGAGGCGAGTGGGTGGCCCGCTGGAGTGGACACCGAAGCCCAAAAACAGGAGTACATCAAAAACTACTTCGAACAGGAAGGCATCCAGTTGGAGTACGACAAGATTAAGAAGAATCCGGGGCTCCGCACCCTGGCCAAAATGATGCTCAATTCCATGTGGGGTAAATTTGGTCAACGCCTCAACAAAACCCAAGTCCAGCCCTTTCAGGACCCTCAAGCCTTCCATCGTTTCCTGGATACCAGTACTTTGGACGTGCGCCACGTCTCCGTCATCAATGACCAATTAGTGGAGGTCCATTACCAGTACCAGGACGAAGACATCCCCGTGTCACCCAACCTGAACATTTTTGTGGCCGCGTTCACCACCTGTTGGGCCCGACTCCGACTCTATGCTACCCTTCAACTGCTGGGGGAACGTGCCTTGTATTACGACACGGACTCCATCATCTTCCTGCAAGACGAAGGCCAACCCAACCCGGTCTTGGGCGATTACCTCGGCGACTTCACGAGTGAATTGACCCCCGACGATTACATTACGGAATTCGTGTCGGCGGGCCCCAAGAACTATGGCTACCAAACCAAGCTTGGTCACGTTGAATGCAAGGTGCGAGGGTTCCGCCTCAACAGCGAAGGCAAGAGCCAGTTGAACTATAACGTCATGCGACAGAACGTCCTCGACGAAATCCAGAAACCCCTCCTGAAACCACGCCAAACCCAAATCGTCAAAACCCACCAGATCGTCCGGGATCCCAACACCTATGAACTGTACACCTTCCCCGAGTACAAACGGTACCAGTTGGTGTATGACAAGAGAGTGGTAGATCCTGCCACCTTTCAAACCTACCCGTACGGATACCAGTGAGAGACGAGTGTCATCGGATGTTCTGCCAAATACTGAGACGATTCAATGTTCTGCTAAATACTGAGACGAATGTTCAGAGTCTAAGTATAGCAGTAGGGGTACGTCTTCAACCTCATCGGATCCACGACTCTCTTCTCGTTCATGAAGGAACACTCATATACTAACGAAAATTCAACTCATTAAAAAGGAACACTCATATTATCAAAAGGAACACTCATCAAAATGGAACCCTCATCAAAATGGAACACTCATATTATTATCAAAATGGAACTCATCAAAATGGAACCCTCCTATTATTATCAAAATGGAACTCATCAAAATGGAACACTCCTCAAAATGGAACTCAGGAACTCATCAAAATGGAACCCTCCTATTATTATCAAAATGGAACTCATCAAAATGGAACACTCACATTATTATTATCAAAATGGAACTCATCAAAATGGAACACTCCTCAAAATGGAACACTCAGTCGACTTGGGAGGGCGCCCCATCCTCCCATACTTTGCATTCGACGAGCCCCTTGTGGTTTTGTACCATCCGGTCTTGGTTTCGAATGGAACTCTCCTCATCAGCAAGCCATGGATTATCGTGAAGAGCCTTGGATCTTCATTCAATGACTTGTTGAAAACCATTAAAACTATTTTTAACAACATCACCGTGTCTTTTTCTTTGACTCAAGGATCACCCCCGCTGCCCGACTTGGACTTTGGACTTTGCGCCCGCGTTTCTCAGCGGTTTTCCTGAGCCCACGATCCTTTTTTCAGACTGGGCAGCGGTTTCCCCTTTCAAATCACGGGACTTCCGCTTGCCTGAGCCCGCGATCCCTTTTTTTCCACTGGGCAGCGGTTTCCCCTTTCAAATCACGTGACTTCCGCTTGCCTGAGCCCGCGATCCCTTTTTTTCCACTGGTCAGCGGTTTCCCCTTTCAAATCACGTGACTTCCGGTGAGCCCGCGATCCCCTTAGCAACCCACAGTCAGCGGTTACACTTCCGGTTAGCAACCACTGAGAACCAATCAGAAGCCAGGATTAACTCCCAGATGAGCCCACATTACTACTTTCTTCCAGTCCAGGAAAGGCGTAAGGCTTTTACAGCCGTTGTAAAACAGGGAAAGCTCAATCCTCCCTTAGCCAAAGGTTGATAGAGCGCTTGCCTTTTATTTAATTCTGTCCTTTTTATTTCTCCACAAAAAGGCAAAGAGTTTTCCTTGTGTTTGATTAATCACTGGCTCCGGAACAGAAAGCACTGAAGCAGAGTAAATTAGCTGAGAAATTCCCAAAGATTTCGCCAACATTGTTCTCCCGAAAAGAGTTAGGTCTCGCGTTAACCACAAGTTCAGTTTGGTCTCCATTTTTTTAAATTTTAATTGAAAAGTTTTTCTTAATGTTTTCTTCTTCTTTATGGGAGAGATAGGTGCCCAGAAATCTCAGTGGTTCACTTGGACATTCAAATCCCAAAGGTCTATTTTTATTTTGTTTATTAGAACCAATCCATAGCGCTTTAGTTTTCTTTTGATTTAAAGCAAGTCCCGAGATTTTACTAAAGGAGTTGATAATTGAAATAGCTGCCGATAGGGAATCAATCTCATTGCATGACTATTAAGGTGGTGTCGTCTGCGAACTGAGATATTTAGATTCTTTATTGTCAGGAAGATTAATGCCTCCACAAAATTCGTCATGTCTCACTTTGGAGGCTAAGATTTCAACTGCTAGAACAAAGAGCAGCGGGCTTAAAGGGCAGCCTTGACGTACTCCTCTTGAGACCTGAAATAATTGGTCATAAAGCCTGCATTTATCACTCCACTTTCAACATTACAATACAGTAGTGAAATCCACCTCCTAATCAAAGGGCCGAAATTGAAAAATTCCAGTGCTTTATTAATAAATGCCCATTCCAGGGTGTCAAAAGCTTTTTTAAAATCAATAAATAGAAAAAATGCCAGGAATATGATTAGCTTTGGTGTATTCCATTAAATCATTCAGCAAGCGCACATTTTGACCAATATATCTTCCTTTAACGAAGCCAGTCTGGTCAGAGTTAATTAGTTTTGGCAATGACGACTCGATCCTTTCGGCAATGACCTTAGCAAGTATCTTATAATCAACGTTAAGAAGAGTTGTTGGACGCCAGTTCGAAAGGTCCAAAAGGGAAGAGTCTTCTTTAGGGATTAAGGTAATCACACCTCTTCTTTGAGAGATAGAGAGTTGACCCTGATTGTGGAAGGCTTCGTTATATGAGTTCAAAAGGTGCTTGCCGACAAGATCAAAGAAGGTCTCGTAGAATTCTTTTGTGAAGCCATCATCCCCTGGGAACTTATTGTTCTCAAAAGATTTTATAGTTGTTAACAATTCTTCAAGAGATAGGTCATATTCCTGAGAGATTTGTTCTTCAATAGTTAATTTAGGTGTTTCTAGATTACAAGTGAAAGTGTTAAAAATTATCATGAAACTCTGTCTGCTGACTTTGCGAAAGTTGATCAAGTTCAAATCTGAGATTATTTTCCCGATTTCACCATTCAATTGCGATATAACTTTCTTTTCGTAGTTTAGTTTCTCTAAATTGAAAAAATATTTAGTTGGTTTCTCACCCTTTTCAATCCAGCGCATTTTGGACCTGAAGATGGCCTCTTTTCCTTTACAATCATAAATTTCTTTTAGCTCATTCTTTGCCTCTTCGTAGCCGTCCAATAGACTTGGATTTAAAGCGCTACTATTACAATTTTCTGCTGAAGAGTGATTTCTTTAGATCTTAAGAGTTGCCTTTTCCTTTTAGAGTAGCAAATAGTTTCATTACGTATTTCCATTTTTATAAGCTCCCAAAGAAGTTGGTGGCTATGTACATCTTCATATTTTTCTAGAATTTTTGGGAAGCATGATCCAATTAGTTCAATGTATTTTTCATCTTGCAGAAGCGGATTGTTAAACTTCCAATTGCCAGGCCCACGTTGAAGGGAATCTAACATATCCTGATATATTTTTAGTTCTTTAGAATCCACGAGAAGACGCAGGCAAGTAACAGTCCATGTGTCCTTATCTCCAAATATCATGGAGATAGTGCTAACTAGGTTCAATCACATGTCGAAAATTATAAAGGACTTGATCTGCTGTTGCTCAAGGTCTTCTCCTGCTCAACTCATCACTTTGCGCCTCGTTGACTGTGGGCGTTGACTAGGACGTTGACTATGAGCGTTGACTATGACCTCGTTGACTATGAGCTCACGTGCTCACCTGAACACCTGAACACCTGAACACCTGAGCACGTCACCAGATCCCACTCTTCCCGGGGCGAGGAAGAAGGCTGAGGCCTGAAACCACTAATTACACCTTAGACTACACTAAGTCAGAGAGAACTTCGAACATCGGAGTGTACTAAACGGAACCCAGAGACCTACATTTAACACGTGGAAAAGGTACAGGTAAAAGTATTCTTAAGGAATGTTCTTCGTTTTCAAAATTAAATTGCTTGAAATTGACTTGTAGTCGATTTCCCTGAAATTTTCGATGTCGAAAATCTTTTCCAGCTTCTATCTTCCAATCTTATCCCAGCTTATAAAGAGCAACCTATGTCAAGTCTACTTAGCCCACGAAGTAACATTAAACTATAAAATATATTATTTTTATCAAGCTGCACACTCATGGACAAGTTTTCAATACCACTTTTATTTTTCTACTGACTCAGTGTTCATCTCACTTTACATTGTTTTACTACATTGATTTAACCATTGTTTTACTACATTAATTTATTCTTTACCGTTTTTAAATTCACACCTCTCATGGAAATTAGTACCTCTGAGTTTGTTGATGGGCTAGCGTGATTTTAAATAAGGCTTACATATATAAATAAAAGATGACCATCTGTTAATCAAACGCCATACTAATACACTGAATATCTTGGATTAATTAGTTAATACAACTAACCAGTTAGTTTAACATAGTCACCTAGCTTAATAAGAGATTTTTGACAACTTTTCCATTAAGAATAAAGGGGCCAAATCAAATAGCCTTCTGGCAAACAACAGAGGGGTGCACTCCCCAATCACAAGGACAATCACTCCACTTTCCTGAAGAGTCTCCAAGATATCGTACATCGCCGTACATGTGGACACAATCCTCTTTTCCCTCGTTGTCGTTTGGCTCACCGACGCTCCAGTTCTGATAGTGTCCCTCGAGTGGAGTGCCATCAATCCAGTAGAACTTTGAGTCAGCCTTTCGCTAGAGACCAAGTCACACACTAAAATCTCTATTAATCTTCTCTACCAGCTCGAAAATGAAGTCGTTTTCCTGGGCTGATCTGATTATGGCAAGATCTGCTGTGATCCTCTGACACTTCAGCCGAGCATCGCTCATTTTCTCTGTTGGAGAATTAACGATGTAATAACATGAATCTCCATGAGCACTCCAGCCAGATGGACAACATGAAAGACACAAAAAGCTAATTATAGAAATGTACTAAGACATTCGATTATTTCTTAACCTCTAAGTGACGTTTACAACATGCGCTCCTTTAAACCGAATTTGTAAATTTTGAAAAGTTATCAAGTAGTCTGCTATACTCGTCACTTAAATTGACAAATCGGTCTCTCACTGTGCATGTTTTAAATACGGCACCTCGTGTCAATACAGGCAAAATTGGACTCCATTCACTGCAAAGAACCAATTTCTTTACCCACCTCCGCAATGTTTAACTTTTCCGGACAGATCATCAAGTGGTTTTAAAACCAAGTTTCGTTTATTTCCGAATCTCTTCTTTTGAACCAGGTCCTTAATGTTTTTTATATCTTCCGTCATTTCTTCCCGGAGACTCTCTCCATTCCCCGCGTCATTCACTTTGGCAGGGGAGTTTGCAAACCGTTTTTGAGATGGCTCTAAGAAATAAAATAAGAACATTTCGAGATACAGCGACGCATTTGTTTTGACTAATTCGTAATTTCGTATTCAGCACCTGAAGAGTCGCTCTGCCGTCATTCAGTTTTTAAGTTTATAGTCTGAGTGTAAAGCTACATATGTTTTTGTTCAGTTATGGAATATTTTATCTTCCTTATATTGTTATACTTTTTGGTTTCTTCATTTGAAGTGAATGACATTTCTGTCCCAATTTAGTGACTAAACTTAGAATCGCCGTTTCAGTGAACGAGTTCAGTGTGGCATGTTTTCGTGTTCGTTTTGTTTTTAACCGCTAAGCCATTTCAGTGTACTTTCTTTAGTTACAGATCGAAATGAAATCTTTATTTAAGTAACTATAAGCAAAGCACTTCTCGGTTTAAGTCTATTTTGTCTAAAACGAGACTCTGAAAGCTTCCTAAAATTAGTTCAGGGCGTGTTCTTGAAAGCGCAAGATTAATACTTCGCGGTTGAAAAACTTGTGCCATTTTCTCTTGATAATTATACGTGAGCTTGAAAGTTTCCGAAAACATTTTTGGGGAATTTTTGTCAGTAAACGGTTTGATGCCGGAAAAATATTATTTATTTTCGCAAGATAGATTTCGAGAAATGTTTCATGGTTTAACGGAACTAAACATCCAGAGGGATAATGCATTGGAATCAGTGAGAAATGTGTATTTGCATGGAAGAGTCTGTCGAGTTGCTACTGGGAGAAACTTAAGTGGGTTTTTTTGAGCAATTGTAGTTTTACAAGCACTCTTCTTGAACTTAATAAGCTAGCTTTCGAAATAATGCTACAAGAGCTGTCGGTGAAAGTCGTGCTGAAGTCTTCTCTTATAAGAAAATTAAGCCAACTCACAGTTTCCTTAGCGGTCCGCATGTTTTCCCTTGCTGTTTTTCACCTCTTGGGGAATAACTGCACAACTAATATTTACTGTATTTTACGGGCTAATAAGCATGAAAGAGAGATGTGGAGCTCCACTTTTAGGCATGGCTAAATCTATATATTAATAATAGGATAAATGTCCATAGAAATGCAAAATGATAGCAAAATACTGATATAAATGATGGAAGAAAATATAACACTGATATACGAAACTCCCACGCTTGTGTCATTTTGTCATGAAATACTTAATAGTTTGTCATAAATGACAAAGACTAAAATATTGCTCTCTAGTAATAACAATAGCTATGTCCGAGCAGAACTAGGAAACAAAGATTTACGACCACTGCAGACAAGCATAACAAGCGAATTTAAAGACGCAGAATTTATCCAAACCTTTCTTGGCTACGGAGATGACCATGGGTTTTACAAAGCCTAATATATAGATTTAGCCAAGCCTAAAAGCATAGCCCCCCGCCTTTTTTGTTTTGTTTTTTGTTTTTTGTTTTTTTGTTTGTTTTTTGTTTGTTTTTTTTTTTTTGTTTTTTGCTGGCACTTATTAATTTGTGAAAATACTCTCATTCAAGTCGTTAAATAAAAAAAAAAAGAAAAACAAAAGAAAAAAAACGCACTTTCGCTGAGAGCCGAACCCGGCTCGTCGGCGTCTTATACCAGGAATTAGTGCACTAGGCCATGAGCATTCATTGTCATCGTTTGAAGTTGATTTTTAATACTTATTTCTTTCTTCGTGACAAGCTGCCTATCAACATGAAAATGCTGGGGTTTTTCCAGGCAAAATGTGTTCGGAACGCTGTAAAAACCATGGTTGTGGACAGAAGAAACCAAAAAGCACTAGCTCTGCTATATTTGGCGTCGAAACCGCTGCGAAAAGCCGCGAACTCAAGCGGTGTGCAGACCGAGTTTGCAACAGAACCAACGAGGCAAATTTGAACTTTTCGCCTGAACTTTATCGCCTAAATGGAACTTTTCGCCTTCCACCAAAAAGACAACTGAGTATCCTTTTGAACTTTTTTTTCCGTTAACAAACTTGTTTTTGAGTTTTGTTGTTTTTGCTTGTTTTGCTACAACGCGGGTCAACATGCGATTTCACGCCAAAAACACGGGATTCAGCACAGGGTTATATCCAGTGTATGAAGTGTATTGGTGACCCTGTGGTGCGGACGGACGGACGTACGGACGGACGGTTACGTGACTATTACATCACTACCAAAATTTCTTGGCTTGATAGGTTACCAAATTTCCTTAGCAATGGTGCTCCGCTGACGCACTAGCGCGTGGGCTCCGCTAATTCATGTACTGTTTTAAAGCAATCCAGCAGAATGTCAACGTCAAGGCCAAATAAGGAAGTGACCTCCACACACACCCACCCCACCCTACCTATACGTTATGCCTATTGTCTTTCTAATAGGCTCCAGGTAGCCTTTTTCAGGTCTCAAGGTAGCTGGGCTGTGCGAGGGAGGAGGGAGGGGAGCTTATTCCCAATCGAAAATGTTGATCAAAACTTGAAGGAAGTTTTCCAAAATCTAAAATATATAGATAGGCTAGCCTAACAGCGGATCTCCTCAAAACCTCCGTTGAGAAACAAAAGAAGACTAAGAAGTATTACATTAAACAATAGCTTGTACCAAGAATAGAAAAACAGGCATAACTCAAAGTTAAGCCAGATCTTTTTTGAGAAAGGAGTACCGTCTGAAATTCTTCCTGACAATTCTTCCTTGGTCTGATGTTCGCGGTTTCTTCCGCAGTTTCATAAATTGCGTTTCGGTTTAATATTTACCTTGTGCGATGATAATGGAAATAAAAACCCATAACAAAGGAAAGAGGTGACGGAAAGGAGGTACGCATTTAAAACGAAACAACAACCAAAAAAAAAAAGAAAAAGAAAAAAAATGTTGGAGAGACAGAACGGTGGAGTTGTGAGGTTTGAACTCGCACCACCTGAAGAAGATTTTAGGAAAAGGCGTTTAGATCGCGTATCATTCCACTGCGCCACCAAAGCAGTGCTAAAATGTTTAATGTTATTTTTATGTACATAAACTTAGTTAAAACAGTTTTCGTGGGCATCGCACGCATGGACATGGTTATATTGCGCCACGCAGTATATGTCTTTTGAGAACATAATTTCCCGCTTCTTTTAGGGTAATTGTCGCTTTTAATGCCCTTCTAAATATTCTGTTCAGTGTGTTGTGACATTTTGGGACGAGGGCGAAGGAATGACGGGCTTTCCATTCAAATGATGACAAAAATAATTCAGTTTCGTTGAGTCTTGTCACCGGGCTTTTTTAGACTTTTTCTGTCTTAGAATTAAACTTAAGCTTATTGATAATTTCAGGCTGAACTCCTAGTTATTAAACATAGACGGAGACTTGTGTTTTGAAAGTTTTAGAGGCAAGCGTATTCCGTGATTTCTTGCGTTAAAGATGCAGAGTTTCTAGGGACCTCACGTAAAAGGCCTACCCTGGGACCTTAAGTTGCCTAAAGTCGCCCTAAGTCGCCTTGAGTCGCCCAAAATGACCTTAAGTCGCCCAAAGTCACCTTAAGTTGCCTTAAACCATTTATTTCTGAAGAGCCCCAATACACTCAAATTGCAGTTAAGAGGGTGCACATCACCATTTCTAAAATAATTTGTCTGCCAAAGAAGTGCTCATTTGCTCACTACTCTCTCTGAGTGTCTCCTGAGAAAGTGCTTCCATTTTTGTGACAATTTAAATTTAAAATACTCCCACTCAATTTGAGATTCAATTATTTTAATGATGGCAATTGTACCACTGGTCACTAAAACCTTTGGGGGAACTCCTCCATAGAAGTGACTGGAGCACCTTAGCAAGCACTTTAAAGTACAAATAATTCCCTTATATGGGTGTAGCTTACATTCATTTTCACCCCCCCCCCCCCCAAGAGGTACTACATTGTAATTCTAATGGGCAGTTAGCTGGGACGAGTTTCAAGCATCTCAGACGAAAATCTGCCGGGCACTCATCTTATCAGACCACTTCTCGTACACAAGCATATGTAATGACCGCAAATTTCCTTGCCGGCAGTCATTACAATTCTTGGTTATCAATTTTTCCTGTAATCGACCACTAAGAAGATCGAAATGACGTTTCCACCCCCACCCCCAACATGAAGAAAAAAAGAATTCTCAGGCCGAAAAGGAAATTGTGTAAGTAAGTTTTACTGTTTGTGAATTTTTCCGACTTTCTGGATAATTTAAACCAGGAATGATATTCTTCAATACGCCAGCATTGTTTATGCAGGTTCGACTGCAGGTTGTCTTAAAAACAGCTGCCGGAGGCCGATTTTTAACGCACTGTTATTTGGATTCTCGCTGGAAATGTGCTTCGTCTGTGTGCATTGTGCAGAGCAAAAATATTATTTGAAATAACTTGCACAACTCCGTGTGCTGCACTTTCTGTGAAGTAATCTATATTCATTTAACATGTAGGAAAGGTTCCCGTTAAAGTATTGCTTGAAATTGTTGTCGATTTCCTCAGTTGACATTTTCGATTGTCGTATTAAATCTTTCCCGGTGGAATAGTCGAAAGAAATGAAACGAAAATACCACAGCTTATAAAGGCCAACCCATGTGAAAGTCTGCTTAGCCCACGGAGTAATATTAAAGTATAAAAGGTCTAATTTTTATCAGCCGCCGCACTCAAGGACAAATCTTTTACAACATTAAATTGCCACTGATACCACTTTTATTTGTCATTTGACTTAACATTCATATCGCTTAACATTACTTTACCTTGATCGTTGTTAAGTTAACCATCTACTGAGCAAACGCAATGCTCTAACAGTAATATCTGGGATTACTTATTTAATATAACTAACCAGTTTGTATAACGTCCTTTAACTTAAGCAATTTTTAACAACATTTCCATTAAGAATAAACAGGCCACCTCAAATAGCCTTCTGGCAAACAACGGAGGGAACCACTCCCCAATCACAAGGACTATCATTCCACTTTCCTGCAGAGCTCCCTTTTCCATACATGTGGCCACAATCCTCTATTCCCCCGTTGTCGTTTGGCTCACCGAGGTTCCAGTTCTGATAGTTTCCCTCTACTGGAGTGTCGTCAATCCAGTAGAACTTCGAGTCAGCCTTTCGCTGGAGACCCAGCCACACACCAAAAACTTTATTCAGCTTCTCTACCAGCTCGAAAATGAAGTCGTTTTCCTGGGCTGATCTGATTATGACAAGATCTCCTCCCATGTTCTGACACTTCAGCCGAGCATCGCTCATTTTCTGTGTCGGAGAATCCAGGATGTGATAACATGAATTCCCATGAGCACTCCAGCCAGCCGGACAACCTAGAGGACACGAAAAAGCTAAATATGAAAAACAAGGATCCTGAAGAAAAAATATACCGAAAAGGACTGCGATGGTCAGCAAGTTTACTTCTCCCACTTATTCCGCAACAAGAAGCACAACCGGGGAGAATTTCAATCGCCTACGCTGCGAGGAAAAGTTAGATTTTTTGAGAGCGCTTTGTGGTTTTTCTATGCATTCCCGTAAAATAATCACAATGTGAGACTGTGATTACCCTTTCTCTTATAAGATTAAAAAGGTCTAGGTCCATTCACGACGGAAAATTGTAGCAAACAATTGCAGGGGTCTTAGCCCGTGAACAGGCTCTCTAGTAGGGGAAAGGGCCAGAACGAGGGAAGAGGGGGTGGGAACGTAGGGGAACGGGGAACGGGCCGTCTTCCTCTCTCCTAAGTCTTCCCTCGCTCTGCGCGCGGCCTATCGCCTACTGGAGCCTGTTCACAGGCTACAGAGGGTTTCTCTTGTGGCTTTAATACGCCGCTCTTTGATCAGCCGGAAATGTTGGTCTTCAGCCGTCGATTGCTCGGCGAAGGAACGCGAGAGAAACCTCTGGTCGCCATCTGGTTAGTCCCGTGGATTTCAACCGACCTTCTAGAGAGTCAAGCGAAGTAAGAGAGGATTCTCATGGAGTGAATTTCCCTCCCGTATGGTTTTTTATGGTTGTAAGCAAACAGTGTATAAACAAATAAAAGTTATATATACTGTACTCGTGATTTAAGGGAGCATTCTGGTAACATGTTATTTTTCCCCTTTTATATATATAGTAGCTTCTGGAATTATCTCGTCAGCATTTCTACAAATCGAAAAATAACTTTTACAGGTTGCAGTTTGATGTTATGTAAAGGTTGGTAAATGTCTTGGTGATCTTTGAGGTCGTTTGAAAGGTAGGGGGTTAAATTCAACAATTGAGCACCAAAACAGTCCGTTGTTCAATCCAAAGTGCTCTCGTGAGGACGCTCCGCCCGACGAGGGTGCCGTTTTTCCGCCTCTTGACGAAAGGATAAATAAATTTGTTGTTTAAGTAGTTTAGGGCTGCCAAAATACACCTTAAACTAAAAGAGATAGCAGCTAGATCTGAGTACTAAAAAGGAAAGCAAAATTTTGGCAGAAATCACGACGCAAGAAGTATACAAAATATCGCGCAGTTTCTAAAAATTCTCCATTTCGATTATTTTGGTAAACGTTTTTCCTGATGTTAAGCGCCTACCATATTTTTCTCGGCGGCTCTAGTGAGTTTGATGAACTCACTATTCTCATGATCGTGATGTCTCCTATCATACTCGGATTAAATTTACCCCTTCGTTTGTCCCTACTGATTAGTGTTAACCGACCTTTCAGCAACAAAATCTCAAAAAGGGTGAATTTTAATCATCGATCGCAACTTAAATTTCAGCTAAAGGAATCCAAGAAGATCAACCCATTATACAGATTCCTTTACAAAAAGTCATGAAAGAAATCTGAGAGAGCAGAAATGACATTTCCTTGGAAAATGGCATTTCCATGACTTTTTCGTTGGATGCCGATAAGTGTTGTAAACAGGAGCACCCAACGAGAAAATTCAATGTTGTATGCTGTTTACGCATATTGTTTCCATAAGCTAACACAAGTTGTTTTGTTTGGATTCGTAAGCTGAAGTTTTAAGCCACTGACAGAACATTTTAGGGAACGAGGACCTATTTCCCGAATTTACTAGCTGCCGGGTGGTTTCCGAAAATGCTAACTGACTGACCTTATTTGCCACTCTAGCTGACATACAGTTATCCGTTAAAAAACAAAAGGAATTAAGATGGAATCCATCAGGAAATTGAGTAATCAGTGGACAAAAATCTTGTACCAGAATAATTTAAAGTATATTGCATTCTTTTTTTGTACTTCTTAAGAGCTATAGACGTAATTAGTTATCTGTAATAACACCAAAGACAATTTCTTATGGGAGCCCGTGAAATCAAAAATTAAAATTTCACAGGAATTGTGTAAACGCGGGTAAAATAGGTAAATTTTTATGTGTAAGATTTCATTTTGTGAAATTTGAAATTTATTCTCTCGGTCTCCCATAAGAAATTGTCTTTGGGGTTATTACAGATAACAAATTACATCCATAGCTCTCAAAAAATGTAAAAAAGAATGCGATATGCTTTAAATTATTCTGGTACAAGATTTTTGTCCACTGAAACTTAAAATACTCAGTTTCCTAATGGATTCCGTCTTAACATTTTTCAATGTAGCGACACATGGAGGTGTTATTTCGCCAAAGAAAACTGTAGGTTCTCACACAATCAAATAAGAAGACCTAACATGTTCCACTTAATAAGCGATCCATTTGGTGCCCCTGTGTGAAAAAAAAACTACGATTCAGCGAGTCATGCGTGAGGATCAACCAAAGATTCGTTGCTGTTCCAATTATTTCCCAGTTCTTAGCATCGTTTCTACTTGTGCTCTTTTCTGCTGCACAATTTCTGCTGCGTAAGTGTTAAATCTCTTGCTGGCTCAACTCAGTTATCTAACTATTACTTTAACAGTATTTGATTGTATACTTACACTTGTTGCATCTGTCCGTACAGCTGTCATTGGCTGCATCAAAAAAGGTGGCTGCCCAAGCTGTGGAAAATAACACGAAAATTACTACTTTGATTGCTCATCACGTATATTCTATTACAATGAATTTAACTTCAACTTGTAGCTGCTTTGGTGGGAGTTATTCCCCTCGATGATGATACATGAATGTTGTTAGAACAAAAAAAATGTTCACAGTGTACTCATTGAAAAAAGCTGTTTGCTTCCCGCCAAAGAACTGGCTCCCACAGGTTTCTTGCTTTCACCTGATTTTCTTGACTTAGGCCATCTTTGGGTGTATTTTAAGTAAATGTCAGATATATTTTTATGGATATAGATATTAATTAGATTAGTGTTTACGTACCTCGGGGCTTAATAGCCTTCTTTGCCTTCGTCGCCACGGGCAACATGATAAGAAGAAGCAAAATCACTGTTTCCTTGATAGCCATCATGGATTCTGTGTAGAGAAACAAAGAAAGCCAAAGACGTTTTCAAAGCCAAAATTTCCTTTATCTACCCTCGGCAAGTAATTATAGCAAGGTGCTAGTGGGGCCGAGCATTTAAACCTTAAAACAAATATTTCAAACTGAACATAACAAGTTAAAATCCCAGCTGGCAGGAGGCAGACCAGTTGGCTATTTACAAGTATGGCCGAGGAGCTAAAGCCATGTCGGCCGTGAAACAACTCCAGATATCTGTCAGAGCGGGACTTGCACCCGGGACCTCCGGATGTCAAGTCGGGCGCCCCAATCACTTGGCCACACTGCCTCCTGTTTTCCGATCGTCACAGACTGGTGTAGGGAACTGTTTCTACTACGTGGAGATCCTTACCCTAGTTGTTGATCTCTCTTTGCAGGAATTTTGGCAACCTAAATTTAGCAGGTTCTCTAATCTTCGTGTTTTCTTTATGTCCTGCTCAAAACAGGTAAAATTTCCAAGTAAAATTTCCAGCGAAAGAATAACACAAATATATATTTCATTTGTAATAATCGTTCACAAAAGCTTAACTAGAGCCTAAGTAGAGTGAATTCTTTTAGTCTTATGCAAAATTCTTGGCTACCATTTAACTATAATGTGCGCTAATTTTATCGCCATCAAGACCTTTACAAGTAATTTTCTTCACGGAGTAAACATGCTGCTCTCACTGAGCTGTCACGGAGTTTTATGATGGTGTCGTTTGCGCCTAATGGCAGAGCATGTACAAGTCCCTTTGAAACTCATGGGAGGTTGTTGACTTGTATCACTGAGGACAGACCAAAAAGGAAAAAAATATTCAGTGAGAAAAAGTGACAACAAAAACCTGATTCCTCACTACTTTTTGTATATAAAGAAAGTTCTTCAAAGCGTCTGCACTGTATTCAGATCGTTGAGCAAGACGTCAAAGCAGGCACAAGTACGCCTCAACGAGCGGGTGACAAGGAGCGAAGAGCACGAGGGCGAAACAAAAAATTACGCGCGCCACGAAATGAGAAATTGCAGCTCATCCGCTTCAGAAAGTAACTGAATTTCTTGCTAAATTTGGCGTACAAATGTAATAAAAACATGTTGCTGTGAAACTGTTTATTTCGATGCGCTTCGATAGACTAACATTGCGTTTAGAAGCATTCACATTTGGAAAGCAATGTAATTGGAATGATGTAATTTCATACATTTTTGTTCGTTTTGATATATTGTAGTATGGACCTTATTACAAATACATAGTACTTTAACAATCAATGAAGACACAAAAACCTAGCCCGAGAAAGGTGTTACGCAAAAATTTTCATTTCAAACTGACACTAAATTTACAAGCAGTTAATTTAACATCTTTTACTTAGTGTTTTTTTTTTTTTGGTGACACTAAAAAGTTCGTAGAAAGATACCCGAAACAACAAAACAGAGCATTTTAAAAAGGGGGCAACAAATTTTACGTCAGGCATGGATACAAAAGCAGATCTTTTTTTTTCTCTTTTTTTGTTGTGTTTGTTTTTTCTTCCCTAGGAAATGCGGTTTTTTTTGCTCAGAATGCCTTTAACAGAACCTTACATTTTATGACGACAGTGAAAGTGGTTTCAGAAAACTAGATACTAATCAATAGAGCTCAATACTGGCGAATTCAAGTACAATTTTTTGTTCTAGAAATGCGGAACCAATTGTTCTTGTCAATGATTTCTGATTTTAGGTTTACACTCGAGAGGCCAAACAGAGTAGAAAAATAATAAAAACAAACATGCAAGCTAGACATCCACCAGGAAAGCGAAACTTTCGCTCATTCGGAATTTTAGTTGGTATTTATCTCATACAACAGGCGTGTGACCCCAAAATTATAATGAAATAACTTGTAATCATCTTGTATTGTATTTCACGCTTACTCGATTGCCTATTAATATCATGGGTGACTTATTACGCTCACAATCGTGGGGTTTTGACTTGTTTATCTCATCGAGAGCTCCAAGCGTTGAAAAGTTTAAAGCATATACAGTTTGGCTAAGGTTCACAATTTTCTGAGCGAAATATTAAGCTTAATGAAAAAATATTGTGGGAAGTTTTTACTACGCGCGCTTTGACGATTTCGTGTATTTGTAACCGACAGCAAAATACACGAGACTCTGAATTTTTTCTTGAAATGTGCCAAAACAAATCGCTCGGCAAAGGCTACCCACGTTTTTATCCGGCAAATTCATTGATTCGAGCACCACCTTGCTCTATCGAGCAAGGCTTCACAAATACATCCAAAATACATATAACTTGTTTTAACGAAAGTAAACTTCGGAAGCAAATTTGTATTTAAAACTGAGCTTTATTCTGTTCGAAGAAGTGCCCAAATCCACTGAATTACGTCTCTGAGTTCGAGGTCAATCACTCGATCAGCAACTGCCGGCTCGCCGTTCAAAAATTTTTGCTTTCACACTATCACAAATCATCTTTTTGTCTCACAGTTGGTTTCTGAGATGTTCAGTCAATTAAAAGTCAAAATTTACAGATACCGATTGTGTCCTCAATTAATACTCTTCCAGAATTGCTGTAGTTCTGCACAAAACATCTTCAGCCCATGTTGGCACTGAGCTATTAATAGGCCCGTTGCCATTATAGCAATTTTGTAAATTCACATGTGAAATTATAAATTAACGCTGAAATCTCGCGCCAAAATTAAGGAGTAATTTGTCACACATGATGTTATGTGTAATTCCTCTTGTTCCTTGATAGCACGCGTTACTCTTCCTTCCTGCACGTTTTGATTGGTGCAAATCTGTATCTGTATATCTGTAGCGACTTATGAGCAAACAACAGTGTCAAATAAATATGCCTTATCCCAGGTCGTCTGGCATGGCACCAACCGCCTCCTGCGAGCCGTCCCAATAACATTGTTCTGTACCAAAGGCGGCTCGGTTCTTGGGAAGATTCGCCTTTTTTGACAAGGGAAGTACACGCGGTGACAACTAAGCAAATGTTTACTTCATTGTTACAGCGTATTTGCACTTACCCCTTTATCGCCCAAGATAGCTGCTTTTCCTGTCGATTTGATAAGACCATGCAAATGCCTTGAGGTGATCCTTTTTGGTGACAAATGCAATGGGACCTTCCTTAATTAATCAATCATATATATTACCCATTCGGCGAGCCAAACTTTGTATTTAACAGTTTTATTCATTCATAATAATAATACCAAAACGACGGGTCGTGCTCATCAAGATTCAATGGAAATTATTATTTGCAAGTTACCATTAAGCGGCCCTCACACGTCAAACTAACGTTGGCCAACTCGTGTTGGCAAACTCAAATTGGTGTGTGTGTGCAAGCAACCATGCACAGCTGTATTGAACTTTAGTTTACGGCTGATGCTACAAAATTTACTAAAGCTGCACGACAAACACTAGACCGTAAGTTAGAATAATCAAACTGATCTGTTAGAAGTAAATTAGAAAATATATTTTTTGGTTAAAATGCCTTTGATGAAACCGTTAAATCATTAAAGATCCAAACAAAAACGAGCTAAACTATCACAACTGGCTCCTTTGTAAAGTGGCTCAAAACGATCGCGTGCCGGATCTCGCGACTTCGTCGCTCTCTCGTGGCGCTCTCTCGCGGTCGACTTGTGGGCAAGTCTACCGGATTGCGTGCGACCTTTATTGCCTAACAAAACGAAGCTTCTTACTCGTGTGATACATTTCTATTTTTCAGTGTTTAAAGAGATAAAACTCGTTAAAAAAGGCTGTTACTAGTTGTTTCAAACAGTTCATTTGAAAGCTTTTAACGACTTTTTGACGACAAAGTCGTTTTTTAAAGATACCCAAAACAGCAAGCACATGATTTTGAACAGCGGAAATTGACAAACAGCGTTGCTCTTGTTTGCTCTCGCGTGCCAGATTCTGTGTGACCTTTATTGCCTAATGCAAGTAAACATTACTTGACTGAGATATATCCCAGTTCCGCCTCATATAACAGAATCTCGAATCCGGAATCCACGAAATTTTAAATTTTTGAATCCGGAATCCTGTGGATTGGAATCCAGAATCTACACTGCTATTGAATCCGCAGTCCACTAAAGTTTGGAATCCGAAGTCCACTTGTAAGTTGATCATAAAACCGTTTACCCTAAAAGAGAAAACAAATACAGAGAAAAACCGCAAGAGAGGACACTGAGGAGAGCACGGAGGTACATGGTATAAGCAAAATGATTGGTTGACTGAATCCATCACACCATCACCGGAGGTGTCTTTTGACCATACAGCTATGGTGGTTGGGGGTACGCATAACGGAGCTCAGTGTAACGAGGAAGTTGCATTGGTCATGAGAGACGGATTTGTACTGCAGATGATCATACATTTTACATGTAAAGGAGAAAAAGCCATGTCCATCGTACGGTGATGCATGGTTCTGCTTCTACTTGGTTTTCTCTATGTTTTTTCGTAGTTAAGAGTCAAATATTTTGACTCATGCAGTTAGCACAAATGACACAAAGGAGTCTACAAAAATTCTATCCCGAATTCAGGATATTCAGGTCGGCCAGGCCGTTGCTGTCAGTATATGTATATTTTGTACTGAGAAATGGAGTACGTGTATTCAACCACGAATCGAAAGGCAAAAACCATAGCATGTACCTCTATACGGTCCGTCGCCGAAGTGGGGTAAATTTCCCTAGACCTTGGCGCTTACAAAGAAATAAATTTCCTCTGCGGGCTGACAGGTATTCTTACGTTTTAATTCCTTTGGGAAGCGAAAGGAAATTTGGCAAAATGGCAATAAAAATAAACATACAACGGGATATTATCTCAATATCATCTGTAAGTTGTCCTCTACAATTTTATAAATCTCGACATCATTATTTTGATGTAAACGCAAGAAATCAAGATTCTTCCGTCTTCGCAAAAAAGGATTGGGGAGGAAAACGGTAGAGAATTTTTGTCTCATTTTCAGTGCCTTCAGAGAAATGACAGCTATTCGTACTGCGCAAAGTGCGTGAACAACGAATGAAATTTTCAAGCTTGAGTTATTCGTGAGTTCCATCGCTACATATGGTGTGCAGACATCCTCGCTCGGTAAATTTAATCAAACGCTAGTATCGAGGTCGAAATTGGCATGTCAAAGGTATTTTAGTGATGCAAGTCTTCGAATTTATTGTCTTTCCGTGTTAAGAAACGCATTTCAAAACGTACCAATGGACCAAACAAAGAGAGAAATGTGTCACTTGAAAGCTTCCCAGTCCCAACCTGGTATTACAAGAAAGGGTTTTACACGGTGGCGAGAATATGAAATTTATGTTTGAGTTTGTGATGAAAAACAAGACTCTTCTTTGGTGAAAAATCATTATTTTCGCTTTCGGATGGACTCATATGTCGTTTGGAGAGCGAAATTAGGTTTCGAAAAGCCGACACTGTGAGCTCAGAAATTGACGATACGCAATACGAGTAATGTTGTCGGCCAAAATCAGAACAGTCTCGCCTGGCTTTAGCATAAAATATCCCTTCAAGAAAACACTGCGAAATGAGGAAACAACCTTTACCTTTTTTGCACAAAGTTTCTCCTGGCTGCCAATGCCTTACGAACGAAATTAAATGACCGATATATATCACAGACACCCGGCGAGGAATATTGTAATTACATCCGAAACGACCGCCTGTTCCATCGTCAGAGATGGCAAAGGGTTTCTAAGTCACTAGAGTATATTTTACAAACATAGATTTGACCAATAAATGATACGTGTCTCTAGACCAATTCTACCTTAAAGTAGTGAAACCTAGAAAGTTACGACGCGAAGATAGCGATAAAAAAGACCGCTAAGTCCGAAAGAGACAGGGTATTGGAACGTGGCGGTATTTAATTTTCTGAAGAATAGCAATAAATTCAATGAAAACGTTAAGCCATATTTTCGCCCAGGTCTCTTTCCAAATGAAAACGTGTAAAGAATAAAAGGTTCGCGATCTCAACTTTACAAAAGTTAAATTATCTTTTCGTTCATATTAAACGGATTAAAGTTTTTACCTCTTAGTAATTCCAAAGTACTGGCAAATGGACCGACGAACTGTCTTCAGAATCTTGGTTGGTTCAGTTCTAACCAAACGAGTGTTCCTACGCAAGGTCTGCAAGAAGATAGATGGAGAAAAATATCCTCTTGCTTTTATGCTCGTTGTTAGGAGATAAAATCCAATAATTTGTGGTTTGAGACTAAAAAAAATAACAAATAGATTCAACAGTTTTCGCCTGTGTTTACTGTTGTTTCATTCAGAATTCAATCATTTGGATTATTTTGTTTGCACTTTTCCTGGTTTTGGATAAAAGAGATCTTATAAAAGTCTGTCCTTTTGACTACGTCTAGCAACTGAAAATACGAAACTTTCAATAGATAAAAAGACTTAAGTTAAATTAGAGTTTCTGTATGTGTACGCGCATAAAAGAACAAAAGGTTTCTGTTATAGTCGATGCAGTCGTAGCTGTAGCCGCTGTTTTGTACCTTCTGAATAGCACTCAGTTTCATAATAGACCAGAAGTTTTAGCTGTATTTTTACCTGCTATTCTTTTTCTTTATTTCCTGAATAGAATCTAGTCTTACAATAGAATATGACTTCTTAATATAGATTTAGCTTTGGCGAAATGTAAACGTCTTTGTAATTCGAATTGTTCCTTTTTGTTGTATTTGCTAAGCTGGCTTTATTCAACCCTTCTTATAGAATGATATTTTTAGCTGCTATTCTTTTTCTCTATTTCCTGAATAGAATCTAGTCTTACAATAGAATATGATTTCTTTTAATATAGATTTAGCTTTGGCGAAATGTAAACTCCTTTGTAATTCGAATTGTTCCTTTTTGTTGTATTTGCTAAGCTGGCTTACCAAAACAGAAAATTGAAAAATTGTCGTCCAAAGTGGACTGAAGTTGTATCATTGCACCATTATAGCTGCGAGAGTTGAAACGAACACAAACCACATAACGTAGTGGTTTTCGCTTCAGAGGCCGCGGACAGGATATGGAAAAACAACAATGAAACAAACAAATGGGAAAGCGATTCAAATTATTTTGCATTGCATGCTATTTTTTTAATTTGTTTATTTATTTATTTATTTATTTATTTATTTATTTTTTACATTTGGAGCTGCTTAAACTCAGAGGTACATCGACTGCAGGTAAGACGATATTACTTTGTGCAGTAAAACCCAGAAAATTTCTGGCCCTTTCTGGTTATCAGTTTTAAAATTATTTCGTTGAGTGTTTATTTAGCTTGATTTTGGTAGTAAATCACCGAAAACGTGTGACACTTTTTATTTAACGGTTCTCTTCAATTTTACTGTGTTTTATTTCGTGTCATGTCTTGTAATTTTGGAGTCAAAAGCTTTCCGTATTAAACCTATCTTTTGTGAACATCAACATTTGTTGAGAGTGCGACCGTGAAAGAAATCGTAAACACAACGCCAAAGACTTAATAAGTGTGTTTCTTTTTTCAACAACGCCTCAACTCGTCCTAAGAAATCAAACACTTTGAAACCATTTTCACTGTTGTAAAGCACATTGCGAGATACAAGCGCTACCTTTCACATGTGCCTTTTTTTGGGGGGGAGGGGGAAATTGTCAAGCATGCAACTCACTTGAATGGCTTAAACGAGAAATTGCATGATGTTAGCAAAACCTTAACTTCTTAACGAAATTATCTTTTTTTAGGGAAAAAAAGGTTATTTGAAACAACTATCACACGATACGCTAGTTTAAAAAAACTATGAAAGGAACAATGAAGATGAAATTTTGCAAGCCCAGCTGAAAATACGCTGTTAGTTAACAGTAGGTTGTTGTCGTCAAAACATCTGTTCTCCACTTCATGCAGACGGGGCGTCAAAAATTGGGAGATTTACGAAAGTTCCCACAGATACAAGATAATGAGGGTAGAACAAATGTCTACAAAGTATAAACAAAATATATGACTGTCTCTGCTGGCTTAATGCCTCTCCAACGACCCATGACCAGCTTGATATAATCCAAAGAGAGGCACTCACAATAATCGACGAAGACGAACGAGCAGCAACGAGAAAGACAGTCTTTGTTAGCCATATTACGAGTCTCGGTTACAATAGTGAGTGCATGGTTTAAAGAGTATGTGTTATTATTCACTCTGTTTGTCATTTATGTTTGAAGTCATCACTATAAAATAAAAAAATGGTACTTTATTTTTCTCCCCACAACTACTCCCTTCTGGGGACTAAAACAGAACTTTTCAATGCAAGTTACATAGCATGACATCTTATTTTACATATTAGAAACTACTCGCTGCTGAGAGGTCTTGAATAAGTCCCTGTCCCTGCACTCAATAAACCTCACCAGGGGCCCGTTTCTCGAAACTCCCGATAACTTAACTAAATTTTAAAATCATTATTATTTTATTGAATACGTTGGCAAGTTTGCACAGAATGATACCACCAATCGCTTAAAGAAAAAACTTGAACAATAGCTATCGGGCGCAGTAGGTTATCTGGAGTTTAGAGAAATGGCTCACAGGGTTTATTCCTCTATGTACGGCGTGGCTAGGTGAGTTGTTTTGTATTAAAGCGATGTTCTGTGGACTTTGGTCGTCACCGGCTTGCTACGGATGCAGAAACGTCACTTCCCAGCTTGCATTTTAAATAGGTGTGATCCACAAAGGAACGAAGCCCACCAAGGCGGATAATTGAGTGCCAATGCGAAAAAAAAAACTGAAAAGCAGTGGATGCAGGGCCTAAGCGAGGTGGGCGTTGACGGCTAATTTAAAAGCGTCCACAATTCCTTGATCAAATAATATTGGCGGGAAGATCGTTCTAGTGAGAACCGTTGTTAAAACTTTACTCACAGGTTTAAAAGTTGAATAAATTGTGTAGCGCAAATGTTTGAGTAATAACCTAAGAGTTGTGTACAATTGCACCAAAATTGCGCAGAAGAACCCACTATAAAACGCAGACTCTTTAAGGCTGTGGTTAAAATGCAATCGAAGAAGAGACAGCAGCCCCGAAACGTCTGGTTTTTAACGTTTTGTTCCTTTTGTAGTTTTGGGGCATATTTACGTAACTCCTCAGTTATACTTAAAGGTGTTGGCTTTGGCACCTAGCGGAATAAATCTGTCTTGTCATCCTTTCCTTAGGTTTAAAGTACGGCGGGAGAACTAAGCATGTTCACCGTTTCTTACATCATCGTGAGTCTTGCAGTCTCTCGCTAGGTTTTGAGAGTGGGCCATTGCAGATCATTGAAAAGATTCCTTATATACCAGGGTGTTGTCATAGCAACCTTTCACAAGGTCAGGGATCTTCTTTAAACTATTTCAATATCTTTAATACGTTTCCCAGTGAACGGGTCCAGGCACAGATAAAGTATTCTGGGGTCTTACTAGAGGAAAGTATGTTTATTCCTTTCTTCAATTTCTTCATATAAATCCCAACGAGCGCTTTTTATTACCGACAATAGTAGAATTGGGCTTGCTCCAGTTTAAATCACACGAGAGTTCTCAGTACCCCAGCGTACTTATGATGGTCAACAACCTCGAGAGCTTTGCCCCGAATCATGTATTGGTGCACGACTGGGATATTTGTATAACATATTCTAAGGGCAACGCACTTCGCCTTAAAGGACAATTGCAAAACAATATATCGCCGCGAATCAAGATTTTGCATCGACACAACCTGAAATTATTCCCTAGCGAATAGCATTATCAGCAAAGAGTCCGATTGTTGTAAGCTTTAACACGCGATGTTCATCCGGCTTGGTTTTTATGATAAGCCACAGAGCCCAATACAAAGCACTAATAATTTTTTTCAACGCTTGTTACCTTGTGATCGAGCAAGATTGACTTACTCTGAAAGAAAGGGCGAGGAAATTCATGTTGATCCCCTGAAGCCTCCAGTTTTCTATTAAGACACTATCCCAATTACAAGGGATATTTATAAGGTGTGCTATAAAGTATCACGAGACTGATACGACTGACTGACAAATAAAGATAAGGACGACAACAGCAGTTATTGTGTCGACCAGGAAATAATCATATAGTCCCCGTGGGTAACTCTTAGAGTGAATATAGTTAAACCTCTGGCAAGCGACAACCTTAAGTGCCAGGAAAGGTGATCAAGTCCCAGATAAAGTGAGTTGGTAGAAAAGGAGAAATTCAGTATCATATTTAAAAGCACACGTTGTCTTTCCTCCAGCCCCATGTCGTTGACACAAGTATTTTCAACATTGCACTCATTGTTTTCTTCGTTTAGTACAAAGACCTTTAAAAACAAGATCTGTTTGCTTCAAACCATCCATGCATCTTAGTTAAAACAAGCAATGGTTGTAGGGTCCTCTTCATTTACCTATACATTCGGGGGACTAAAACGACTGGAATTGGATAAACTCACGCGCCACTATGTAAAACAGTCACAACGCCTTCAATGGCTGTGCAGAGCAATCCGAGTTTTGAGCCCCTGTTACGTCCCGTCTGCATTGAAGCCACTTCTGTGCAGCTTGCTGATTTTTCCTTTTATCAGCTTTTAAAATCCCATTGGGCGCAATCTTGCCCGGGTTGTGCCGTTTACTGCTGCTGTCTTCTTAGTTTCAGGATTGATACTTACAAGCTTTAACGATAAAGTTTGCAAACGTGCTTGCCTCTATCGCAGCATCTTGCAACCCATGCATCTAACACTTGTGGCAAGCTGTCCATTTTCCAGGTGTTTCACGTGACGAAGATGACAGAGACTGGCTCTGGAGCAAGAACGAGTGTAACATGCTCTTCTATTTGCACTTTCCTAATTAGTTGCGTATTCCTTATTCTAGGATGCCCTGCAGTACAACAACATCAGTAACGTAGCTGTGGTTACTAATCTACAAATAACAATTGCAAATGTCCCCATTCATATAGTTTGTTTATTTTGTAAATTTAGAAATTTCTTTTTAAGCAGCTATTTTTGCATTAAACTACCTGTTTGCCTTCGCGTGCGAACATATTCTCATATTTTTTTTTCTCAACAGTTTATTACATTCCTCTTGTCACTAATTTACATAGGTTTGGTGGCTACTAATTAATTAACAATTTCTTTGGATTACAATTTACCATTTGATTGCATGCATGAGTAGTAAAGTGGGCTCGTTGGGACGCTAATGCTGGCTTCTGATTGGTCGAGAGCGATCACGTGCCGGAGGAACTTCCGGTGACGTCATAAGTCTCTTCCGGTAGAAGACCACTGACCAGGGTAGGATGGCGGGCTCAGAGGAAAGAGAGGACATGTCGTGACGCTTACAGGACGCCTCTGGCTAGGGTGGGAAACCGCTGACTAGGGGAAAAAAGGGATCGCGGGCTCATGCAATGGGAAATCACGTGGTTTGGAGGGGCAAACCGCTGAGCAGTATGAAAAAAGGGATCGCGGGCGCAAGGGGAAGGAAAACCGCGGAGAAACCG